>JAHRHZ010000017.1:28106431-28116540 GCA_024137785.1 Ginglymostoma cirratum | reverse complement strand
AGTAGGACCCTGGTAAGCAACAAGAATCAGAGGGACCTTGGTTTACATGTCCACCAGTCCCTAAAGGATAGGTAGGTGATGATGTTAAAATGGCATATGGAATACTTGCCTTTATTAACCAAGGCGTGGAATGGAAGAGCAGGGAGGGTTATGCTGGAACTGTTTAAAAAGTTTCTTAGGCCAGTGCTAGAGTATTGTGCTCAGGTCTGCAAACTACATTATAGGGGGGATGTGACTGCACTGGAGAGAGTGCAGAGGAGATTTACGAGGATGTTGCCTAGGCTGGAGAGATCTAGTAACAAAGGGAGATTGGACAGACTTGGGTTATTTTCCCTAGAACAGAGAAGATTGAGTGGGTTCATAATTGAGATATACAAAATTATACGGGACATAGACAGGAAGAAAATTTTCCACTTAGTAGATGGAGGGGAAGCGATGGCCTGTTAATCCAGAACTAGTGTTCTAGGGACCTGGGTTCAAATCCTGCCACAGCAGATGGTGGAATTTGAATTCAATAAAAATATCTGGAATTAAGAATCTATTGTTGACTGTGAATCCATTGTCTGTTGTCAGGGGAAAAACCCATCTGATTCATGAATGCTCTTTAGGGAAGGAAACTGTCATCCTTACCTGGTCTGGCCTACATGTGACTCCAGACACACAGCAAAATGTAGTTGACTCTGAACCCCACTATGGGCAATAAATGCTGCCTAGCCAGTGACACCTTCATCCCATTATTGAATAAAGGGGGAATAAAAGGATCAGTAACCAGGGGCATTGATTTAAATTAAGGAGCAGGAAGTTTAGAGGGGCTATGAGGAAAAACATTTTCAGACAGGGTGGTGCAAATCTGGAACTCACTGCCTGTAAAGGTGGCAGAGGCAGAAACTATCATAACATTTAACAAAATTTAGATGCACACTTGTGATGCCAAGGCATAGAGGCTATGAGCCAAGTGCTGGAAAATGGGATTAGCATAATTTAGACAGTTGTTTTTGGTCAGCCCAGACTCAATGGGCCGAAGGGCCTTTTTCTGTGCTGTCGAAGTCCATGGCCTTATGAGTCTGTGTTACTGAAAAGAAGTACAGGTGAGTTTTGTTGCATTTTTTAATACCTAAAAAACCAGCACAGCCAAGCATCCCCCACAAACCTCACCCAAAACCAGAGACCTACTTTAATACGGAACAGCCAGGCCACCCAATATTACAATGGTGTGAAGTCAACTGCATGTCCTATTATTCTCAATTTTCTCCTCCTGCCAGATGCTAATATTCACCCATTCTGTCTAAAACGAAGCATTTTCTATAAGGTAGTGTGATGAGCCATAATGTATCTGAACTACTTATATTTCCACTCACATGCTTGCGCCATTTTCTTAAATGATAAGTGTCTCCCTGACATTTTTCATGTAGTATTTAACCAGTCCTTTTAAGTTTCCCTTTACCACCACTACTCCCTCCATTAAAGTAATTGAGTTTTTCTGTAAGAGCGACCTCTTGTATATTCAATTAAATCTGCTCTTATAAAGCCCAATACTTAAATACATTGACAAAAACAACATTGTCCTTATTATTATGCAGAACCACATTGCACTGTGCTTAAACCCTGAGTGATTTATTGCATTACGCCTAAGATTGTCTGGAAACTCTTTAGGTTCCTTCTGTCAGGAGCAATTATGCTTAACACAGAAGCTGCAGAAATCAATCTGCAAAATTGACTTCATCTATTGATTATTTTTCCACTCATGTCTGTCTTGAATATTTAATAAAGATGATGAATAATTGCATAGTCTGGGAAAAACTGGATTTCTTCCACTTAAATTAAGTTTTTTTTTCATGTTTTAGAGTGATAGAACTTTAACTCTTCAATTTCTTCTCTGACCCAAACATTTTCATTAACGTTCCAAAATAATTGGATGAGGGAAAGGATCAGAAAGAAAACACAATTGATTCATTTATTCTATACGTGGTTAGTTACTCATAGCATTTACTCCAAAACAGTTGAAATATATTTTATTTATGTCTAGGGTTAGCAAGTCAAATGCTACAAAGCATTGTGTACAACAAAGGTTCTCTTTCAGTGATATAAAACACATATCTTGGCATTTGTCCATAGCTGCAAACCACAATCAACTATTTTGAGGGAGAGAAGAGAGGAGGAACACAAGAGACAAGGGTAATCATGAACACAAAGAACAGGAAGATTTGAGTTTGGCATGATTGGTACATGTTGAATGCCAAAGTCCATGGATGTGACATCCATGTGGCTGGTACCCATGGACTATGCCCTCAGATGTTGATATCTGGTTCACAACATGGAGTTGAATCCACCAGGACCATGCTCAAGTTTCCTTGTCGAGGTTTCCCAATGTCCAGCTTGTTTGGCAAGTTTGACAAGATGGGAGGTTGAACGTTAATGAGGTCAGATGTGGCATTAACTAAGGCATTTAATAAGCGTTAACTCTATCAATTGGCATCTAGCCACTGCCTAGCAAGAATCTCACCATGCCGCCTGCAATAAAAGATGGAGCAAGATGATCTTAACAATGAGACACCCCGTGGCAGGCTCATTGCCGATTCTGCCACTCATTTCAGCACAGCCCTCATCAATCAGACTGCTGTAAGATCCTGCCCATCATGTTCTTCGGTTGTAAAAGTCACATGAAGCAGCAACGAATGTGGTTTTTTTTGAAAAATTAGGAGATATTTCTTGTTTACTGGTTTTACTGACTTTCTTTTCCAAACTCCATATTTACAAAGCCACCCACATTTCTGAATTTCTTTACCTAAAATGTTTCCACATTAAATACTGCTGCTACTTTCATTCTTGCAACAAGGGAATCGTTCAGCCAAATAGATTTATTACAACCTTCAATGTGCCCTGAAACTAACCTACCTTTCTCAACAGGGCAATGGTGAGTTTTAAAGCAGAATAAAAATGGGATGCAGCAGTTGTGTTAAATCACTTCATACCCTAATTTTTCATTGTTTCTTTCCCTTGACTTTTCTATGTTCTCATTTTCTATTTTGTGTAAAATTCAAATTCTTATTTCTGTGATTTTGCATGGATGGGAAGGGTACTTGTTATAACCCTTATAAGGCATATGGGGAAGTCACTAAATAATCTCCCGCTACAGATAGTGGAGTATGAGTTCCCTTGGTAGCAGGCAATGGCCTGCCCAGCTGGACCTCATCACATGGGCACTTTAGGGCCCTCTTGTGGTGCAGGGGTAATGCCCCTACCCCTACACTGGGAGGTCCAGGTTCAAGTCCCACCTGCTCTGGCAATGTGTTATAACATCTTTGAACAGGTTTGTTAAAAAAACAGAGTCCCCTTGTGGAGTAGGGGTAGTGTCCCTACCCCTGGACTGGGAGCCCAGAATCAAGTCTCACCTGCACCGGAAATGCGTAATGATATCTCAGAGCAGTTTGATTCGAAAATAAGAATAATAATAAAGCAGACTTCTGGTTTGATTACTGGGGGTGTTTAATAGTTTACATAAAAAAAGTCAGTGATATGGCGGGGAAGTCACTCAGCTGTGTGCGATAACTCTTCTTGGTTTAAACAACGCAGACCCCCTACCCTTGAGCCAGGAGGTCCAGGTTCAAGTCCCTCTCGCTCCTAACGTGTCATAGCATCTCTGAACAGGTTGAGTAATTAAAATAAAAGCAGACCCAGTTGGCTCTTCCGGTGCAATGGTACTGTCCCTACCTTTAGGCTGGGAGACTCAGGTTCATGTCTGACCCACTCCAGAGGTGTGTACTAACAGCTCTGAGAAAGGTTAATTAGGAAGTATTATAAAAAATAAAGCAGACCTAGATTCATGGTGATTTGGTGGTGGCAAAACTGTTCAGTTGTGTATGGGAGCACTTCTGGATGTAAAATGATAAAAGCAAAAATAAAGCTGTAACAGTGGCTATATAGATGGTTTATTGGTGATGGTTAATGGCTAAAACAAAAAGAAATGTCATGGTGATTTCGTAATGGGAGAAAAACACTTTCAGTCATGTTTAAGAGCACTTCTGAATATAAATAAAAAATACAAATAAAGCAGATTCACGGTATATTAAGGAAAGGAGACCCTGTGGTGGCTCTATTTTGGTGTGCAACAATAAATGACATTCCTTTTCAGTTGTGATTCCTGAGTTACTAAAATACTCTTTTATTATTCATTTATTCATGGGATGTGGCCTTGCTGGCTAGCCCAGCATTTGTTGCCCATTCCAAACTGCCTGAGAGAAGCTGCTGGCGAGCTGTCTTTGTGAACCTTTGCAGTCCTTCTGGTGCAGGGATAGCCACATGCTGTTGGGAAGAGAGTTCCATGACTTTGACTCAGTGATAGTGAAGAAATTGTCTGTATTGTAAGTAATTAATCTCCCAATTAAAATTTGCCTGTGTGTAATTAGGTTTGAAATGAGCATGACTTTCTCTTAATTATTTTTAATCGAATAAAAGATCCCATTACAAATCCAAAATCCCCTAATGCCCTTGAAGCCCCAAGACTCAATAACTACTGAAACTGAACCACTGCAATTGATCTTGTGTCCTATATTAGCTCCCATAAAAGAGTTACTATAAAAAAAGTGGCAATGTCCAGTTAAAGTTTTCTATCTATGAGTCCATTTCTCTGTCACGTTATAACTTCTGATGGAAAAAATGGATTTCTTCAGTGCGTATTCAATTAACAATGCCCTGTATCAGGAGAAAGTGGTAAATATAGATAATAAAAGGCTTTGATAGCTTTTATACTGTGAAATCTCTTACCTGCTAGGAGGCAGGGACCTCGCACTAGCATCTCAAAGCTCAACTCATATGGTACTGGGTTGAATACTTGTTCAGTGATGATCTCTGATAAACTGCGGTGTCCACCAGTCAATGACTTCTCTGGTTTAAACCCTCCTGCTCCAAAACAACTAGTTGAGCTAAAACTGTAAATTTATAAAAAGTTAGTGGGGTGATGAGGGAGAAGACATACGAAAATTTAGTTGAATACAACATTTAGGGAAAAAAAAGACAAAAGAAGCTAGTTAATAATCCTAGTGTCTTGGCGTCCCTGCATCAGTCTCCTGAATAAATGGGTATCGTAGCAGCCGTTGACTGTTAGCTCAAAGTTCTGGTTTGGAAGCCCCAGGATTAATGATTGCTGTGTCTGCTAAAAGACAAACAATGGTCCCTAAATTAAACTGCATAGGGACCTAAAGATTCAATGTGTCATATTCAGTAAAAGAGGTAAGGCACAATACTGGAAAAGACAATTTTTCAATTCCAAACTTACAATGGTCAAACTTTGCTACTTCAGCCACAGCTCCCGATTTAGTCCCGACTTGAATATTTCTTTTATTTTAGTGTAGATTACCTTTGTGCTGGGCGTGCAGTGATTTCAAATTCATAAACAAAACAATACATCTCCAATTGATTGTAATAATGCGGTCCAATATCAGAATTCCTACAGTGTGGAAACAGACTCTTTGAGCCCATACTGACTCTCCAAAGAGCATTGCACCTACTCTGTCCTTCTAACCCTACATTTCCCATGACTCATCTACCTAGCCTGCACATCCCTGAACACTACAGGCAATTTAGCATGGCCAATCCAACTAACGTGCACATCTTTGGACTGTGCAGGAAACCAGAACACCTGGAGAAAACCCATGCAGACACAGGCAAAATGTGCAAACTCCACACTGTCGCCCAAGGGTGGAATCAAACCCAGGTCCCTGACACTGTGAGGCAACAGTGCTAACCACTGAGCTACTGTGCAACTCTACTAGTACAACATAATGTAAATACACTTGACCAGTGGTACACCTTGTCCCGCTTGTCTGCTGCCCCTTCAGTGGGTAAGAGGTGGCACGTTTGGCAGGTGCTGTCAGTCAGAGCAGCCTTGGTGATTTGCTGCCATGTGTCATGTAAAATGTACACGCTGCTGCCGCTGTGCATCAGTGGTGAAGGGAGTGAATATTGAAGGTGGTGGTCAGTGCGTCAATTGAGCAGGGTGGGGGTCGGGCCTCTTTGCTCTGGATGGTGTCAAGCTCCTCGAGTGTTATTGGAGCTGCCCCATCCAGGCAACTGGGGACTATTCCACCAAACTCCTGCCTTGTGCCTTGTTGATGGTGGACAGGGTTTTTGCCAGTGTGTACATGTCACCAAGTGTAGCTTAAACAGGGACATGAGGCAGTATTCTGTCGGTGTGTACACATCACCCAGCGTAGGTTAAACAGGGACATGAGGCAGTATTCTGTCAGTGTGTACACATCCCTCTCTGTTCCTCTCCCTTTGCCACCCGTGCTCTCTCCCTCATACGTTCTCCCACTCCGTCTCACTGCTACTGGTCCTGTCCCCCACCTCCCTGACCCTCCCTCTCCCTCTTTATCTCTCTCCCCCACTGTCTCTGTCTTCACCCCCATGATCCTGACCTCGCCAACCCCATTGGCCTCTGAACTCTCCTGACACTCTCAATCTCTGACCTGCTTTCTCTCTCTCTTCCTCTCTGAGGGGCATGAATAAGGTGAATAGTCAAGACCTTTTCTCTAGGGTAGGGGAGTCCAAAACTAGAGGATTTAGGTCTTAAGGTGAGAGGGGAAAGATTTAAAAGGGACCTAAGGGGCAACTTTTTCACACAGACGGTGGTAAGTGGATGGAACATGCTAACAGAGGAAGTGGTGGAAGTGGATACAATTACACATTTAAAAGGCATCAGGATAAGTACACAAATAGGAAGGATTTAGAGGAATACGGGCCAAATGCTGGCAAATGGGACTCAATTAGTTCAGGTTATCTGGTCAGCATGAATGAGTTCCTAAATTCATTCACAGGATGAGGGCACTGCTGGCTAGGCAGCATTTATTGCCCATCCCTAATTGCCCAGAGGGCAGTTTAGAGTAACCACATTGCTGTGGGTCTGGAGTCACATGTAGTCCAGACCAGGTAAGGAGGGCAGTTTTCTTCCCTAAAGGACAGTAATGAACCAGATGGGTTTTTCCAACAATTGCCAATGGATTCATGGTCATCATTAGACTGCTAATTACAGATAACTATTGAATTCAAATTCCACCATCTGCTGTGGCGGGATTCAAATCCAGGTCCCCAGAACATTATCTGGATTAACAGTCCAACGATAATACCACGATGCCATCATCTCCCCTGCGTTGGACTGAAGGGTCTGTTTTCGTACTGAAAATGTCTATAACTCTATAAGAGCATTCTAAATGATATAATTCACCTAATTTCTGTTGCCTTCATCCAATGAAATCAAGGCAGTAGGGTTTACAATGATTTTGATTTATGCACCATCTGTTCAAACAAGCATACAAACACCCCAGCCACCCTCCTCTTGCGTAGGACATTGAACAGGATGGCTAAATCACCCATTTGTTTCAGGCAGGAAACCTCTTCCAATATGTAGCCTGGGGCCCTATAACATTGGATCCACACGACAACAGCAAACATCACTGGACAAAATGGGTTCCCAGGAATCCCGCAAAGGGATGGCGGGGTGCAGGAATGGATTTGAACTCTCCACAGTCAAGGTGAAATGAGCAGCGGAGTACTTATACAGAGTTTCTTAATTCTGTTTCAATTTTCCATATGGTATTGATAATCTATTTCCCAGCAGACATGCATGGGACACCAAGGCCACTTTATTCTATTCCTGAGCAGGCCACAAACTGTATCCAGTCAGAACGGCAAGCGAGCTCTTCCCTACCCCAGCAACAACAACTTCCCAACTTTATTGTTGGCAGCTTTATCTTGGTGCCAGTGAGTGACTTCCACACTGCCTACTCTTTATCCTAAAACTCTTTTTGCGACCTCCACATACCGTTGAAAGACTTTTCTGCATTAGATTCCAGGGATGAATATGAAATTTGGCCATGAAACTTATTAAAACTTATATACATTTTAAGACTTACTCTTGTTCATTGCTTTTGGCAGACTCAATCTTCCCCTCATTGCTGCGTACCAGAGGCATTAACACAGAAGAGAATACCACTTGCATGGTGCCATTTTGTTGTGTCTGAGGTTCCACTGTGGTACTGAGAAATATTGTCATGGTTTCCAGAGAGGCAATCATCCCAGTGCTAACGATGAAGGTTGTTCTCTGCATATCTTCGTCCAATATCAGATGACCTGTGCATTAATATGGTGAAGACGCAAGCATTCATAGACAAGTATTCATAAAGTGTATTCGTAAGTATGTCATATGTCGAAGTCCTTAGTAAGTGAAACTAGGAATCTTAATTGGAAATAATCTTCCAAAGATATTTAGGACAGTGAACCATTTTTGACAGGAAGTGAAGGAAGAGTTAAATTGTACACTCACATCACAAGCTGTTATATTTGAATGCACATGTAAATCATAGACTTCCTACAATGTGGAAGCAGGCCATTCAGCCTATTGAGTCAACACCAACCCTCCAAACAGTATCCCAGCCAATCCCTGCATTTCCCATGGCTAACCCGCCTAGCCTGCACAACCCTGAACACTACGGGCAATTTATCATGGCCAATCCACCTAACCTACACATCTTTGGACTGTGGGAGGAAACCCACACAGACATGGGGAGAATGTGCAAAACCCACACAGGCAATTACCTGAGGCTGGAATTGAACTCAGATTCCCAGAACTTTGAGGCAGCAGTACTAACTGTTTAGACACCACGCTGCCGAATGAAGCCATATGCTTTTAGAATCCCACACTGATATTGGGCAAATGGATTTGTATCTCTCTATGTTACAAAGACCTTCAAATTCCAGGTGCATAGTACAGTGGTACGCCTGAAGCTTGTGACTCAAAGAAAACAGTTTTAAAAGATGGGAAAATGGTAAACTAAGACAAAAAGTGGGATTAGTTGACACAATGCACAAAAAAAATCAGGCAATTCCTACCTGCTACATTAGGTTAATGCCCAGGCAGCAAAATTAAAAGATACCACGTCCTCTATTCAGACAAACTGTCAAAGCTGAGCTTATAGAATTGAAAGCAAATTATTGTCCTGATTAAATAATTTGCCAAACAGAATATGGACAATAGGGATTATGAGCAAGTACTCCAATTGGCAGGATATATGTTTGGGCCTCAACTATTCACCATATTTATTCATGACTGAGATGATGTGATACAGTGCCACATATCTAAATTTACTGATGTCACTAAGAATGTTGGCATTGTAGGCAGTATGGATGGAAGCATAAAATGCAAAAAGACATTAATGGACTAAATGATTAAATGAAATGTCGCAAATGTATTTAAACGTATGCAAATATGAGATCATTCACTTTGGACCTAAAATGGATAGAACAGAGCACTTTCTAAATGATGGAAAGCTCACAGCAGTAGATGTCCAAAGAGATTTTGGGGTTCAGGTTCACAGATCATTAAAATGTCACAAAAAGGTGCAAATAATGACCAACAAAGCTAATCAAATACTGTCTTCCTGGGTAAAAGGGAATAAAATTGCGCTGAAGACATACAAAACCCTGGTTAAACCAAATTAAAAGTTCTGTTAGCAATTCTATGCATCACAACTTTGGAAAGATATTTGGCCTTGGAAGGAATACAGCATGGATTTACCGGGACAGTTGCGGACTCCCAAGTCAAATTATGATGAAAAATTAGTTGAACTAGGACTGTATTCCCTGGAATTTAAATGGTCAGGGGCTGGTTTAATTAAAGTTTTCAATATATTGTAATGTAAGGAGCCTTAGTCCACAATGGATCATAGACTTCTCTCTCCATAAGAGAGAGACAATTGGCTATGTATGGCTTGATGATAACCACTCCACAGTGTGGGATAAGGGAAGGAGGCAGGCCTCCGTGAACTACCACAGCCAGTACAGTAATTGTTGGTTTCAGTCTGTACTACACTCCTGTCTTCTCTATAAGTGAGTTAAACAGATATCTCTGCTTTTAATAGACAACACCTTATTTTGAAACAGTCACAGTAAGTGAAGGATGTTGTTTATTCAGATTTTGAAGAGACTGGAACAAAAACAAAGTTGCTGGAAAAGCTCAGCAGGTCTGGCAGCATCTGTGAAGGAGAAAGCAGAGTTAACGTTTCGGGTCTGGTGACCCTTCCTCGGAACCGAGTCACTGGACCCAAAACGTTAAC
>JAHRHZ010000017.1:27948841-28106031 GCA_024137785.1 Ginglymostoma cirratum | reverse complement strand
TTCCTTCACAGATGCTGCCAGACCTGCTGAGCTTTTCCAGCAACTTTATTTTTGTTCCTGATTTACAGCATCCGCAGTTCTTTTGGTTTTTACTTGTGAAGAGGCTGTTGTCATAAACAAGCTGTAGTTTATTGCATGATAATTGTAACTGTTGCAGTTGTATCAACGAGTCCAAATGACCCAATGAACTCTCTTCAGTGTCAATATCAGTGAAAAACATTTTTCCCCATCCAGTATAGTCACAAATTTCCATCTTGCAGGCAGTATAAAACAAAGTTCTTCTGCCAATATCACTAATCTCAATGGATGCTGTCTTCTGTTTAGGTATTGCTAAGAGTCCAGAGAGCTGTATGAAATGTTTTATCCATTGTCCTTTGACCTTGTTCCACAACCATTCAGTCACCAGATGTTCATTGTTCCATTATGATGGGGTCTTCTTGGACCAGTTATTTTTTGCTTTAACTAGTTTGACTGCTTCTGACATTTAAGAAGATTGAGATCAAGACATGCATCAATGCTTAAGAGTGAGAATTCATGACTGTCAAGTTCTTATATGTTATCTGCTATCCCATATGTGCATTTTCATCTTCATTTCTATACCTTCTAAACCTGTAGTTACACCGTTATAGCTGCAAATAGTGTTTCTTCAACCACAGTAATATATAATTGATATAGTGGATAATATATTAATATTTACCATTGTATCAACTTTAAAATCAATGAGAAGTCCATTGACTAAATATCCTCTTGTCAAAAGGTTAGTTCTGGATCACCTATTCCCCCTAGAAATATTTTGAGCTTTTATTCTATTGTAGCTTGTCTTACCTCATGAACCTCTTCATGTAAGGAGCTGTTTGACTTCTTCTTGCTATATGCCAGTGTCCTAATTTGGCACATTTTCTGCAAGTGATCTATGGTTTTACAAACAAACCTTTATTTTTAAACACTGGACACTGCTCTTGCCTTTGAGGTTCCTTGCCTCACAGCTCTGACAATGACTGTCAGCATCTGATGTCTGTTCTACCTGCCGTACTGGCTTCTGATACGTATCTTTAGAGGTTTTTAACCTTAAGAATAGAATGGATTGATCTGTCTGTTTCCAGGCGTCTTCTTCACACACCTTCTGTATGGGTTACTCTTGAGTCAGTTCTTCTTTTGACTATAATAAATTTAACAAATAAACCATCTATAATTCCACCAACAATTCTGTTTCTTGTGAACTCTAGCTTTAAAGCTCCATTGTCACAGTTTTACACGACTCTGTACTCAACCATAATGAAATTGTCTATGAATTCTCCTGAACACTGAACCCTTTTACTAAATCTTCCTCTTCCAAGAATTTTATTTGTTCTGAGGTTAAAAGCTTTCAGTACTTGGTCAAAGATATATATTGCTTCTTTTATACCTTGGTAAATTATAACATCATTAGATATGGGTCTCAATCGAATACAAAGCATGTTTACTTGTTCAGCTGTTGATTTAGCATCTACTGTCTAGCAATTCTGTGTCTTAAGAATTGATTTTTTTCAAGATGTCAGTTCTACGTTTTATTTGGCCCATCTCTGAAAATAAAACTTCCTCGTGATATTAGTTTTGCAGCTATGTCTTCCTAATGTGTTTCAGTATTTGCTTTAAAGCTTTACAAGTGGCACAGTGGCTAAGTAGTTAGCACTGCTGCCTCACAATCCCAGGGACCTGGGTTCTATCCCAGCTTTGGGTGACTGTCTGTGTGGAGTTTGCCCATTCTCCCTGTGTCTGTGCAGGTTTCCTCCTATAGTCCCAAGGTGTGCTGCTTAGGTGGATTAGCCTTGCTGTAGTGCCTAGGGATGTGCAGGCAAGGTGGATTAGCTGTAGGAAATGGGAGGATCTGTGTGGGATGCCCTTCATGAGAGTTGCTGCAGGTTGAATGGCCTCTATTTGTATTCTAGAGATTCTGTGATTTTAATTTTGCAGCACAACAATGCTGTTACAACGCTGCGGTATTGGAACCTGTTCCCACCCATTCGTGTCAAAATGGAGGGTTGCTACCTTTTGTGTGTAAAACCTTTCTCACAGCTTCTCCAGGTAAATCCCACTAATTGCAAACTTAACAGCCTTGGCAAACGGATCCCACTCTTGTCGGTCCTTTAAGATTACCGGTTTTTTGTTCAGGATTCCCACTGTCTGCAGCTCTAAGTAATGATCTCTGTGGTTTGTGTGGCTTTCTGTCTGCAGTATGAATAAATGCTTCCCACTTTTACTGTGGTTTAAGTAAAGAATCTCCCATCTTGGCTGTGGCATCAATAATCTCCTAAATTCCTCCTTCAATTAAACATTCTCTTCTTGGGCTTCTAAATTGCCTCTTTAATGCTTTAAATCTGGCTTTATGCCATTCCCAGGTTCTCAATCTCATTTTAACTTGCTTTTGTAGCGTCTGATTTCCCGTACTGCAGCCGTTCCTTACTATGCCAACTTACTATGATGACAATGATCAATAACGGCTGTAAATAAATGCCTCACTTCGAGCTTTCCCAGCCTGTAAACTGCACCTTTTCCAAAAATTTTACCTTCACCACCAGGGATTTTGACTTTACATACAGAACCTCTGATACATGTTTGCATTTTGACTAAACCTCAACTCAGGACCCCTCTTACAGATCACTGGCAGCCAATGCAATCCGTTGCTGCCTTGTGATGATAAATATTCCAGCTCCAGAGAGTTCTGAACACCCTCCAGCAGCAGCACTTGTCTTAACAACACTGAAATGTAATTGACTGTAGATTCTGCCACAAGGTCCTCTTGCATAGGGTTTACAATGTGCAGCTGTTCTACCTGTTGATATCAGTACAAGCAACCTCCGTAAAGATTCCATTGATACCAACACGTAGAAGGTAGCTCAGTGGAATCTGCACCAATTGCCACAATGTTGTATAATGATTTCCTACCGCTGCCCATCATAACATATGAGCTATCGGATACAGTTGTTGTAAACATCTTCCTCACTGGTAGTGATCTACCTGTAGGTCTAATATGCTATAGCAAAACCACCTTGGCAGTCTAACAAGAAGAGGTTGTTATCTTAAACAATATATAGTTTATTGCATAGTAGCAGCCAGGTAACAGTGATATTATATATATTTTTATGGAGACTTATGTGGAAAATCCTGATGATAGTTCTTACTCCTCCGAGGTCTTAAGCTACTATTCACCAAAGTCGATAAAACATCATCCTAGTGAGTGGTGCTTACAGCAATTCTTCACCATTAATCTCTTCAGATACTTACACACCTCTACTATGCACAGCAGCACCTTCTCCACATCCTAACTGTGCTCAAACTAAAACAAAATACTGCAGACACTGGAAATGTAAAATAAAAACAGAACGTGCTAGAGAAACTCAGGTCTGACAGCACCTGTGGAGAGGGGAACAGAGTTAACATTTTGTGTCCAATGCCTCGGACTTGAATTTTAAGTCTGTTTTCCCTCCTCAGATGCTGGTTGATCAACTGTGCCCATGTCAGTCATGCAGCCTCCTGCAAAACATTGCAGGTAGCAGCCAATTATGAGGTCACCCTCTACATTTGCTATTCAATTAGGGACGGCACAGCATAGGGCAAGGCCAAACACAACAGCCAAAGAGAAGTCAGCAATCCCACTGAGAATGGTGCTTGCTGCACAAATAAATGATGTTACAACCAGTACCCAGGTGAGGTTCCCCAATTTATTACACTCCCTGGTAGGATACCCCATGTTATTATGCTCCAGCGTTGAACTCACGCCTCTTTTTTCACCAAACCCCTCAGGTGGTTACAACAAAGTTAACCAAAAAGGAGCCCCTTCCCCTGTGAATGCCTTTCTATCAGACCTAATGATTTTATTTTTAAAAGGAGCGAATTTAAACAGGCTATCTCAAGGAAGAGTGACTTTTTAATTATTAAACATGAGAACTAATAAAGCAACACTCAGACACACAGATTAGAAAGGAGAAAACAATCCTAAAAGAAAAGATAAAAGTTAGAAGGTGCCTGTGAAGAGTAGATAGTGGAACCTTGCAGCCATTACATTGCATGATTCTGGTGTCATTGATGTTGGTAGTTGAGTTGTCATTTTCAAAATTCTTAGCTTTGCAGGTTAATCGAAATTATTTTTGTCCTGTTGCCCTTTTTGACAGTGATTTGCTTGTTGACAGATTTCTAATACTCAGAGCAAGAGAATTTATTTTCTTTTTATCTGGAATGTAAGGATGTCTAATGGCTGTCCTCAAGCTTTGCTGTTCACTGCAAACCACTCCACACCAGCTCGCAAAGCCTACTAACAACCGCCTTTTTTTGTATCTTCCTGGAAAAGTAAAACACAGCTCAACTTATCCATGAGTAACTTGGGGCTCTGATCTATCAGCATGACAGCCGAAAGGGGTGACAGAATGAAGTGGTGATACTGATGCTACCGAAGATCATGACCTGATTCCCACCATTAGACATTTGATCCTCTTGCAGATGAACCATTTGCAAATGAAAGTATTCCCAGCAGACGGCCTGTGAAAAATGATTTGATTCTTTTACTGTATCCTCAGCATATGCTTGGCTTATTACAACGACCATTAAACTATTTTTGCCTCATTTGAACTGCAGGAGGGGCCAATGCGACAATTGGAAAATAAGGCTACAAATGGGTAGCTGTTGCCATTGGGAGCACGCCTCTGGGAAATGGGTGCAGTGGTGGGACCAATTCCAGGGGATGATCCAACATCTTTCTTTCAGAGTTTCCCCAATCCTCTAACCCCAACCCCAAAGCAATCTCACAGGGTCTGGGAAAATCCCAGCCAGCATTTCCACATGTGGGGAAGAACAGAACTAGAGACTATCAATATAAGATAATCAGCAAAAACCAAAACAGGGATTCAGAAGTAACCTCAATGTAAAGAATGGTGAGAATATGAAACCTGCTACCATAGGTAATAGTATTGATGTATTTAAGGGGAGAGGGTTGACAAAGAAAGGAATGGAAGTTGATGCTGAGGAAAGACAGAAGGAGGCTCAAGAACAACATGAACACCAGCACAGATAGTTTGGGACAAATGGCCTGCTTTTGTGTTGTATATCTATCCAAAACTATGTGTTCTCATTAGCTTGAAAATCTTCCTAATAAGAATGATATAGAATAAGATTTATTAGACAGATCTTGTACTAGTGTTATACAGTCATAGAACCATAGCGATATACAGCACAGAAACAGACCCTTTGGTATAACTTATCCATGCCAAACAAATATCATAAATTAATCTAGTCCTATTTGCCAGCATTTGGCCCTCATCCCTCAAAACCCCTCCTATTCATATACCCATCTAGATGCCTTTTTAATGTCCTAATTGTACCACTTCCTCTGGTAGCTCATTCCATTCACACACCACCCTCTGTGTGAAAAAGTTGTCCCTTAGGTCCCTTTTAAATCTTTCTCCTCTCACCTTAAACCTATGTCCTCTAGTTTTGGACTCACCCATCCCAGGGAAAAAAACCTTTTCTAGTTACCCTACCTATGCCCCTCATGATTATATAAACCTCTATAAGGTCAGCCCTCAGCATCCGATGCTCCAGGGAAAATAGCCCCAGCCTGTTCAGCCTCTCCCTATAGCTCAAACCCTCCAACCCTGGCAATATTCTTGTAAATCTTTTCTGAACCCTTTCAAACTTTCATACCATCCTTCCTATAGCAGGGAGACTAGAATTGCACACAGTATTCCAATAGTAGCCTAATTAATGTCCTGTACCGCTGCACATGACTTCCCAACTCCAATGCTCAGTGCACTGACCAACAAAGGCAAGCGTACCAAACGCTTTCTTCCCTATCCTATCTACATTCTTACGTAGGAACATGAATACAGACACTCTGTACGCATCCATACAGGCACACTATAATTATCAAAACACAAAAGTATGCGCTGCAATACACAAGCTTTGAATGCAACATCGAGGGCCGAAGGGCCTGTACTGCGCTGTAATGTTCTATGAATGCGTTTGTGGTCAAACATCCTTCACAGAATCCAGCAGATGAGACTATGATTGGAATGTAATCTAACACCTTGACTTACCATTGTTACACTGTATAGCTAGGTTAGCATGGCTGCAACAGTCAAAACAGCAATCCTCTGCTCGACCCCGATTCTTTATCTGAATTGTTACGGATCTTCCTGCTGTGAAGGCTTCAAAGGCAACCACTGTTTCGGACTCCTCCAGCAGGTAAACAAACACCCCTAAGAGAAAGCAGTACATGGAACTAATAATTATATGCTAATAGCTGTACTGCATCATTAGTCATATATCAGGTCATATGGAACTGGGCTCTGAGTGAAGAAGGTTCCAGTGAAGTCCAGCTCAATCTGGCCTCTGTAAAAGTGTAAATAGTTAATGTATTCTCATCACTTTGCCCTAGTATGGTGTGCAGTCCTCATGTCTGTAAGCCTCCCGGAACCTGCTTGTGATATTTACATTCAGTAACAGTGGCAGTGGGTGATGTGTGAGAGATGCCAGCTAATACTGATAAAGGCAAGAGAGGGACCAAACCTTGCCCCAGCTGAACACACTCAAGAACAATACTCACGGCGGTAATCAGACCAATTTACCATCACCAGATCACCATGACAGCCAACTGGAAGTGCACAAAACAATTACAAACTCTTACCTTCATTCAAGCTCCTGGACCATATGGAAAGCATCGACTGCAGTATGTACTGGAGAAACTGACATCATTTGGGGCAGGGTCACCTCCAGATTGGCTCAGAAGCCAGGAAGGGGGGAGGTCATTGTTCTCCTATTTAAAATCAGCAACTGCACCAATAATACTTAAGACAGAAAGTATTAGAGTCATAGAGCAAAACAGCATGGAAACAGGCCCTTCAGCCCAGACTGGTCCATGCTGACCATGGTGTCCATTCAGCTAGTTCCAATTGCCCGTATTTGGTTCATATCCTTCTAAACTCTTCCTATCCATTTACCTATCCAAATGTCTCTTAAATGTTGCTGTTGTACCTGCCTCAACCACTTTCTCTGTCAGCCCATTCCATACATGCACCACTTTCTGAATGAAAAAGTTGACCCTCAGATCTTTCTTAAATCTAACCCCTCTCACCTTAAACCTATGCCCTCTAGCTTTCAAGTCCTCATTCCCGGGAAAAAGACTACATGCATTCATTCTATCTGTACCCCTCATAATTTTAAACACCTCAATAAGGTCACCCCTCATTGTCCTACATTCCAAGGAATAAAGTCCTATCCTGGTCAAACTCTCCCTATAATTCAGGCCTACTAGTCCTGGCAACATCCTTATAAATGTTCTTTGCACACTTTTCAGTTTAACTGTGTCTTTCCTATAACAGGATGACCAAAACTGTACACAATATGTCAAGTGTGGCCTCACCAATGACTTATACAACTGTAACATAACATGCCTCAACCGATGAAGGCCAACATGCTAAATGCCTTCTTCACCTCCCTGTCTACCTGTGACACCGTTTTCAACAAACTATGTACTTGTACTCCTAGGTCCCTCTGTTCCACAACACTTCTCAGAACCTTATCATTTACTGTATAAGTCCAATCTTGGTTTGACTTTCCAAAGTGCAATGCTTCACATTTATCTGTATTGAATTGTATTTGCCAATCCACAGTCCACTTCCCTATTTGATCGAGATCCCTCTGTAATTTTTGATAACCTTCTTTGCTATCAACATTACCTCCTAATTTTGTATCATCCGCAAACTTCCTAATCATGCCTTGTACATTCACATCTAGATCATTTATGTAAATAACAAAGGCACTCATACCGACCCCTGTGGCACACCACTAGTCACAGGCCTCCAGTCTGAGAAATAACCTTCAACCATCACCCTTTGCTTCCTACCACTAGCCAATGTTGAATCCAATTTGCTAGCTCTTCCTGGATCCTATGCGACCTAACTTTCATGACTACCCTGCTTGCAGGACCTTGTCAAAGGCCTTACTGAAGTCCACATAGACGATATCCACTGCTCTACCCTCATCCATCCTCTTGGTTACCTCTTTGAAAAACTTCAAAAGATTTGTCAGACCTGACTTCCCATGCACAAAACCATGCTGACTAGCCTTCATCAGACCTTGACTATCAAAATGTTGGTTGATCTTGTCTCTCAGTATCCTCTCCAATAACTTGCCCACCACTGATATCAGGCTCACTGGCCCGTAGTTCCCTGATTGTCTTTGCTACCTTTCTTAAACAATGGAATATCATTGGCCACTTTCCAGTCTTCCGGAGCTTCACTAGTGGCTAAAAATGAAGCAAAAATCTCTGTAAGGCATTCTGCAATTTTTTTCCCTAGCCTCCCACAACATCTGAGGATGGACTTGATCAGGCCCAGGGGATTTATCCACTGTAATGCGTTTTAAGGCTGCAAACATAAGAACATAAGAACCAGGAGCAGGAGTAGGTCACCTGACGCTTTAAGCCTGTTCCGCCATTCAATAAGATCATGGTTAATCTTTTTATGGCCTCAGTTCCACTAACCCACCCTTTCACCATAACCTTTAATTCTTTTACTATTCAAAAAATGATCTATCTTAGCTTTAAAAACATTCAATGAGGAATTATCAACTACTTCACTGGGCAGGGAATTCCACAGATTCACAACCCTTTGGATGAAGAAGTTCCTCCTCAATTCAGCCCTAAAACTGCTCCCCCTCATTTTGAGGCTCTGCTCTCTTGTTCTAGTTTCACCTGCCAGTGCAAACAACCTCCCTGCTTCTTTCTTACTTATTCCCTTCATAATTTTAAATGTTTCTGTAAGATCCCCCCTGATTCTTCTAAATTCCAATGAATATACTCCCAGTCTATTCAGCCTCTCCTCATAAGCCAACCCTCTTAACTCTGGAATCAACCTAGTGAATCTCCTCTGCACCCCCTCCAGTGCCAGTACATCCTTTCTCAAGTAAGGAGACCAAAACTGTACACAGTACGCCAGATGCGGCCTCTCCCCACCCAACACAGCTGCAACATAACCTCCCTGCTTTTAAACTCAATTGCTCTAGCAATGAAGGACAAAATTCTATTTGCCTCCTTAATTACCTGTTGTACCTGCAAACCAACCTTCTGTGATTCATGCACAAGGACACCCAGGTCCCTTCGCACAGCAGCATGCTGCAATTTTTTTATCATTCAAGTAAAAGTTCCTTTTATTGTTATTCCGACCAAAATTGAATTTCTACCAAAACTCTCCTCTCTGGGAATATGTATGCAGCATCCCCACTTGTTTCCCTATATCTCCTTAGCATCCATGATTCTCTCCTCAGTAAACACTCATTAAAAAGCTTCCCCATCTCCTGTGGCTCCACACATAGACGGCCATACTGATCTGTATGGGGATCTATTCTCTCCCTAGCCACCCTTTCACTCTTAATATAGCTATAGAACCTCTTGGGATTATCTTTAACCTTATCTGCCAGATCCATCTCATACCCTCTTTTTGCTCTTCTGATTTCCCTCTTTTTATTGTCACCTATGGATTCACTTCAGCCCGATAGCTTAAACCCAATGTATGTCTTATTCTTTTTCCTGACCAGAGCCTTAATATCTCTCATCAGCCAGGGATCCCTAAACCTGCCAGCTTTTCCCTTCACCCTAACAGGGACATCCTGTCCCTGGACTCTTGATATCATATTTTTAAAATCCTCATACTTGCCAAGTGTTCCTTTTCCTTCAAACAGACTCAGCCAATCGACTGCTGCTAGAACCTGCCTAATGGCCCCAAAATTGGCCCTGCTCCAGTTCAGCACCTTAACCTGTGGACCTGTCCTATCTTTTTCCATAGCTATGTTAAAACTAAGAGAGTTATAGTCACTGGACCCAAAGTGCTCTCCGACTGACACTTCAGTCACTTGCCCGACCTTGTTTCTTAAGGGGAGGTCCAGTGTTGCACCTTCCTGAGTAGGGCCCTCTACATATTGATTTAGGAAACTTTCTTGGACACATTTGACAAATTCCACCCCATCCAGGCCTTTTACGCTCTGGCTGGCCCAGTCAATACAGGGGAAATTAAAATCTCGAACCAATTTTCTGAAGAAGGATCCTGACCCGAAACGTCAACTTTCCTACTCCTCTGATGCTGCCTGGCATGCTGTGTTCCTCCAGCTCCACACTGTGTTATCTCTGACTCCAGCATCGGCAGTTCTTACTATCTCCAACCAATACTATTCTGTTATTCTTACAGGTATCCGCATTCTCTCAACACATTTGCTCCTCTGGTACCCGCTGGCTATTTGGGGGTCTCTAATACAATCCCAAAAGAGTGACCATCCCCTCCTTGTTTGTAAGTTCTAACCATTTGGCCTCATTTGATGAACCCTTAAGAATATCCTCTCTAAGCACTGTTGTTATGTCCTCCCTTATCAAAAGGGCAACTCACCCTCCTCACTAACTTGTATTTCTGCCACACCTGTAGCTTCTGTATCCTGGAACATTGATCTGCCAGTCCTGTCCTTCTCTCAGCCATCTTTCTGTTAGGGCTGTAATATCCCAGTCCCCAGAGCCAATCCATGCTCTGAGCTCAACTGCCCTACCAGTCAGGCCTGTGCATTGAAATAAATGTGCTTTATATCAGAAGTCTTTTCCCTCCCTTTACCGTGCTAGCTGTCAATGGCTAATGTATTTTCCCCTGACATCTCGATGGTCCCTCTCTTATTCAGAGTCCCACCCCCCTGTCAAACTAGTTTAAACCCTCCTGGGTAACACCTCTACCCCAGAAGAGGTGCCGACGATCCAAGAACTGAAAACCCTGCCCCTTACACCAGCTCCCCAGCCACGCATTCATCTCGCCTATCTTTCTCCTTCTGTCCTCACTGGCACATGGGACTGAGAGTAATCAGGAGATCACTACCCTTGAGGTCCTGCTTTTTAACTTCTTACCTAGCTCCCTATAACTCATTTCACAGGACTCCATCCCTTTATCTACCTATGTCATTTGTACTGATGTGCACGATGACCTCTGGCTGTTCACCCTCCCCCTTCAGAATGTTCTGCAACCACTCAGAGACTCCTTGGCCCTGGCACCCGGAAGACAACACACCATCCTGGTGTCTCTTCTGCGGCCACAGAATTTCCTGTCTGTCCCCCTCACAACTGAGTCTCCTATCAGTATCGCTCTGTCTGACTGCACCCTTTCCCTCTGAGCCTCAGAGACGGTCACAGTACCACTGACCTGACTGGTGTTGCTAGACCCCGAAAGGCCATTTCCCACAACAGTATCTAAAGTAGTATACCTGTTATTGAGGGGAATGGTCACAGGGGAACCCTGCACTATCTGCCTTCCCCCCTTACCTGTTCTGGTGATCACCCAGCTACCTGCAGCCTGCACCTTAGGAATGTCCACTTCACTATAGCTCTTTTCAATGATGTTCTCTGCATCCTGGGTGATCCTCAGTGCATCCAGCTCCAGTTCCCTCGTGCAGTCTATCAGGAAGTGCAGCCGGGTGCACTTCCCACAGGTGTAGCCACCAGGGACACTGGAAGTCTCCCTGATCTCCCACATCCTGCAAGAGGAGCATGCCACCGCCCTAACTGCCAACCCCATTGCCTTTGGTCTAGACAGAAAGAAAGTAGAGTTAAAGAGTCCTTACCTGCTGTTACCTGTACCCCTGCTCAGCCTCCTCACGCTGAAACATTTCGAGCAAAGGCCTCAAGACTCTAACACTGGCCTGTTCTCTTAATGGCTGCACCCTTGTACACATTTACTTTGCCATTCAGCCTCCTCATAAAGCCCTTTTTCTTGTGGCCAGTGGAGGAAGGAGCGGGGAGAAACACCAATGTAGTTTTTCAGGTTTAACCACACCTTGACACCAGGTTCTGTCTGACTTGCTGTACAGTTGAGATGACTGTGGTGATGCGTCCCAGAATTTCGCTGTGATGACTCTCAGCCTGATTCACTGCCCTGCTTCGCCGTCTCCCCCTAAGCTCATAAAGTTCTCAAAGCCTTCAATTCCTACTTCTATTTTCAAAGGGAGGATCCCATAAACCAGGGAAAAATTGGCATTAATATCCAGCGTTCTGCAGCAAAATATTATTCCTATGCTAGTAATCTCTACTGGGTCCCAGCCAAATGTGAGAGCCCTACAACAAATCAGAGTGAAAAGGCAGAAGGACACTACCATTCATTACCATTACTCCATGGCTGGATTGTAGCAGGGAAAGACCCTCACCCAGCAACAAATGCAGACTGTCACTTCTACAGGGGGATTATGCTATAGCAGAAAACTTCCAACACCAACTCAAAGATTTAAAGGGCATGGGATGGAAGGTGAACATGAAGTGCCCTTCCTGGATGAGGTCACAAAGTCGAAGCAGAATTTTTGGCATGTTGACATTATGTAACATGTAATAACTCTCATATTGGATACTGAAGAAGGAGCAGTAAGTCTCTCCAACACAGTACAGTGGCTGAAGCTTGGTTTTCTCCAGACATCAACTATATGACTTCTCAGTGGAGGGGGCATTCAACTGAATATGTGGGAATGTTGACTGTTAGAATTCAATGTATTGAAGTGAAATTACCAAACTCTATTCAAAATCAGCAGTGCTTATTACTGAGCCAGAGGACTTGCTCAAACTTACAATGGGTCCAGAAGGTGGAGGAACTAAACAATGGGGACAAATGGAAATATTCAGGTGAGAATTTCCAAAACTATTTACTGGTCTGGGAAGCTGCAAATTTCTCACCATGTTACATTAAGGCCAGATGCCAAAAGGTGAGTTTGTTCATTCCACAAACATTTCCATACCTGTACCTGAAGAAGGGAGAAAGGAAGTCGAATCCATGCTACTCCAAGGGGTTATGTCACTTGCAACACAAACATTGTTTGCTTACGGCTCGCACTGTTTTATGCACTGCAGAGTATATCCAAGGTAAACAGCATTTCATTGCAGATACATTTTCCCACATTTCCATGGGGAAACCTATACAAAACGATACACGTTTTGTGGAGGATGTGGAGTCTTGCACTTCCTCGGCTGCCAAGCCCTTACTGGCCACAGCCCAGAAACTGGAGGAAATTTGAACAGCCCAGAAAGCTGACGCTAAGTGTGTACAGTCACAGGAGTTTTTTTAATTACAGAATGCACAGCGCACATTCCTAGCAATTGTATTCGGTAAGAGTACTTATGACAACATAGCTACCTCAACTCCTACATGACTTGTTGGTCTACCACAAAAGATTTGTAATTCCCTAAAATATCAAGAATTGCATGAGTGACAATTTCAATGGAAATTTGCAAGTGGTTAAATGTATATTGGTTCTGGAGAACGAACTTGTGAACTGATTTGTTTTTAATTTTATGCTTCACAAAACTGATAAGAACATAAGAACTAGTGGCAGGAGTAGGCCATCTGGCCCCTCGAGCCTGCCCCGCCATTTAATAAGATCATGGCTGATCTTTTTGAGACTCAGCTCCACTTACCCGCCCACTCACCATAACCCATAATTCCTTTACTGTTCAAAAATTTATCCAGCCTTGCCTTAAAAACATTCAGCGAGGTAGCTTCAACCACTTCACTGGGCAGGGAATTCCATAGATTCACAACCCTTTGGGTGAAGAAGTTTCTCCTGACCTCAGTCCTACATCTGCTTCCCTTTATTTTGAGGTGATGCCCTCTAGTCCTAGTTTCACCTGCTAGCGGAAACAACCTCCCTGCCTCCACCCTATCTATTCCCTTCATAATCTTATATGTTTCTATAAGATCTCTCCTCATTCTTCTGAATTCCAGTGAGTATAATCCCAGTCTACTTAGTCTCTCCTCATAAACCAACCCTCTCAACTCTGGAATCAACTGAGTGAATCTCCTCTGCACCCCCTCCAGTGCTAGTATATCTCTACTCAAGTGAGGAAACCAAAACTGCACACAGTACTCCAGGTGTGGTCTCACCAGGACCCTATACAGCTGCAGCATAGCCTCCCTGTTTTTAAACTCCATCCCTCGAGCAATGGCAGACAAAATTCCATTTGCATTTTTAATTACCTGCTGCACCTGCAATCCCACCTTCAACGATTCATGCACAAGGACACCCAAGTCCCTTTGCACAGCAGCATGCTGCAATTTTTTACCATTTAAACCATAGCCCATTTTGCTGTTATTCCTACCAAAATGGATGACATCACACTTACCAACATTGTACTCCATCTGCCAGACCTTTGCCCACTCACTTAGACTATCTATATCCCTCTGCAGACTTTCAGTGTCTTCTGCACACTTTGCTCTACCACTCATCTTAGTGTCATCTGCAAATTTTGACACACCACACTTAGTCCCCAACTCCAAATCATCTATGTAAGTAGTCTGGGATAACAATTACTTTATGATCTCACAAACTTTGGTAGTTCATTTATTTCATTATTATTCAGTAGAATTGGATTGACACAAAGACGTTTGCAAATCAGGCTGCACAGACAGGTCAATCATATGCAGGATGGACAAACTGGTAGAGGTGACTCTGGTATCTGATCAGTGGGGGCTGGAAGCAACTTCCTTGCAAGATTAAGTTCCCCTGACATCCCCCGCTTAGTTCTAAATTCCTTCAGATAGGGTTCTCCTTGATCTTGCCACTCATCAATGTCAGCCGGATTCATCTTAATCTCTCTCACCCTTGGTTATCAACTCCTGTGCCTCACCCTGATCTCTCTGTCATCTCTCTCTCTCACTGGGTCCATCTCAGCCTTGACCTCTCATTCTTGCCGCCCCACCTCCACACCCAATCTCTATGTAGCTTTTCCCTTAATTCATGCTTTTTCTTCCCCTCACTCTACATTCTCGGTCTCCTGATATATTGGCAGTGGAAGAGCAGGAGATGGAAGTCAAAGAGGAGGAGTCTGCAGTGGCAGAAGAGGAAGTCACAGTTGTGGAGGAGGAGGTGGAAAGGAGTATGAGGAACTGGAGAATGACGTGAGGAGCGAGTGGGTGTCGAGGCAGCAGAGGAACAGGAAGAGGTCAACAAGAGTGAGTAGGTTTGAGGGCACAGCAGGATGTTGAGGTGGCACTGCAGATGATGGTTCAGTAAGTGCAAGAGAAGGAAGGGATTGAGGTGGTGGTGAGGTTTGATGTGGTAGAGGATCCGGACGAGGTCAATATGGTGCAGGAGTGGGAGGAGGCTGAGGTAGGGCAAAAAGTAGATGAAGGCTGAATCAGCACAGGAGCAGGACAAGGTTGAGATGGCAAAGGACAAGACTGAAGTGGCACTGGAAGAGTCAATGGTGCAGAAGATATGAGTTGACCAAATCATTACTTGGTACCGTTGCAGGGCTCGTGAGAGAGCACCACAAAACTGAGTGCCCGCAATCAGTGAGTCAGAGCTCAAGCATACCATTAAAAGCTGCTGCACAAATGCATGATGATCACTTGAAATCAAGCACAATTAGGATCACATAACAGGAGGAATGCAGCTAATTAAAAACTGATGATGATCTGGATTCAGATTTCTTTTAGAGTTCTTTTCATTTTTATGGTTTTCTTTGTTTTAATGGTGCTTCATCATATTTATGGTCAATGTTGGTTTTATGGATCTCATCATTTTTATTGCATATTGTACTTATACCTATTTGCTACTGTTTTTATAGTTTTTATAATTCTCATTTTTACAATTTTTTGTTTTAAAGGTTTGTTGTTTTAGATCTTGGAGAGTGGAAAGTTTTTGCACTAAAAGGAAAATTCTTAATTGCTATTAATTTCCTTACGGTGCTTTTGCTGTTGTGTTTTATCAGTGTCTAGGTAGCTGGTTGCATTACATGTCAATTGATGCCTTTGAGAGTTTTGACGATGCCTTTGAGAGCTTACCCAAGAGCTTCACTTCAAAAGCTTTGAAAGCTTCTCAATATCTTCCAAAGTTTTCATGTTTCAATGTCAATGACAGTTTATTGGATGCCCAGCCTGCAATTTGAAATGTCACGCAAAGATATCAAGCATGCACATTTGATACCTATGCTATTGATAATGGCAGGAAAAGCAAAAATAAATTCTGGTTGGGATTCCTTACACTATTACTAAGAAGGACAATAGGAAACCACCAAATGTACCCTTGTTATCATCTGCGCCATGGGGAACACCTCAGGCTGGATCTTTTTATATTCAAGACTCAAATATTCCACATCATAGTGAAGTATTACCCTCATTGAATGGCTACATGGCCCTACCTCAGTAACAGTTACTGCAATGTTCAAGTTAATTATTGCAAAACATATTCATAATAACAGTATGCAGTTTGTAAATTGCTCCACTGAGAGCTCTAGACTTGTCCATGCTACCAGTTCACCTAGGTCTCACAGATCACTCAGAAGAGCTAAATTGGGCTCTGCACGACAGAAAGAAGAATGATGACAACTGTTTAGCACCTGTCAAATTATCATTCTGTGCCACTGCAGAACGGTCTTGAAGGACTGGAGTTCACATACTGAGCACCAGGCTATTCCAATTGCCCTTCAACCAGCAGCAATTGCAAAGTTGCAGAATAAAGACGACCACCAAATGTCAACCAGATCATGAGTTACATTTGTGACCACAAAGCACAAGCCCTACCAGCACTTCAACCGAGGCTCACTGTGGTTCAGTGACCAGAAACAATAAGGTCAGGTTTGGAGCCACGAAATTCATCAATTAGTTAGAGGCAAAACAATGTTTCGGCTGAAGTAAGGCAATTTGTTCCTCCATAATACAGAATGTAAGGTACAAGTTGCGAGTCAGTTGAGTTGAATAAAATCATAATAAGTGATTTGAGGCCAATTGAAAGAGTTACTTTCATATTGCTTCAGTTTCACAGTAACTGCTGCATTACCAACTGGTGGAAAACCTACTTACAAAAGACTGCAAGTGCTTAGTTGGACAGTCTGGGGACTTTTAAAATTCATTTTAAACTGCTTGATAAATGATATGATCTGATGTTGCTTTTTGGCTTTTATCAAAATTTAATCAGATTATGGGTAACAGTGAGTGATGCAAAATGCATTTGTGCAAGAATTCATATGCAGAACTCTGATATTCCTTATCAAAGAGCAACACAGAGCTAGTATAATACTCCACACAGCTGAGTATTTCCACATTTTCTGGTTTTATATTACTCAAGTTCACTGACTCAGAAACATTTTGTAGAGTTTTTAAATATAAATATTTGTAGTCAATTTGCACATTAGCAAACTCCACAAACAGCAAAGAGATAATGAACAGATGATTTATTTTGGTGATTTTGATCAATAAACATACAGGGGACAGCACACATCATCAGGGTCGCACCATCAATTCTTTTAACAGCCAACTCAGAGAAGAGACAGTGTTTTAGTTAAAAATCTCACTGAAAAGAAAACAGGCAGAACCTTGTAGAGGCAAATGGGGTCATAGCCATGGGCCAGTGTTGAAGAGTGGCCTCCATGTAAGTGGGTTCCGTGGTCATCTGTGAGATTAAGGCCAGGAACCTGATATAGAATCACAGAGTTATAGATTGGGAAATCTAAGGAAGATAAAGATATGCATCAGTGTTGGTAGAGTGAGGGGTCACCATGGATCAAGAGAGTGGGGATCAGGGGCATGCAGTAGAATAAGATGCTGAGGAGACAGGGATTGGGATATGTGAGGATCAGGAGACAACATCAGGGGTCCAGGGATTGCAAGTCGAAGATTACTAAGGTTCCAGGACTGGGGGGTGAGGGTTTGGGGACAGAAATCCACAAGAGTGTATGTGAATGCTGGGAATGGGAGATATCAGGGGTCGGAACCAGGAATAATGGCAAAGGAGCAAGTGCGCTGTTCACATCACCAGCTTCTTTGTTGGGCTCAGTAGATGGTTTGTAGGTTTGGTTACCCTGAGTGGGAACTGTGTCAGTGCAAAATAAATCGTGGAGAGGGAATTTGATGGAGGTGTTGATGTAAAGGCATGCCTAAAATATTTTGAAATCTAGAGAAATATCTCAAGGCACTCCATATAAGCCAGATACAGTTGACAGCATTAGAAAACATTTGATCAATTTTGCGGGTTTTAAGGAATATCTGAAAAGATGAAAGGAAATTGGAGAGGCAGAGAGCTGAGGCGACATGAGGAAGCAGATCCTGAGGGGCCGAAGGAACAACTGCCAATGACGGAAAGTTTATTCATGGTATTCAGTTAATTGATGGATATTCAGCCAGTTTTTGTAAATAAATAAAAATAAAACGCAGTAAATGTTGGAAATCTGAAACAGAGAAAATACTGGAGAAACCCAACAGGTCTGGCAGCATCTGTGCAGCATCTCTTGTAAAACTGAGGAAGAGTTGTACTAGACTCAAGATGTTCATTCTGTTTCTCTCGCCACTTTTGTATAAACAGTTCCTCAATCAAACTCTCAAGTGTATTTTTACTCAAATGTTGATAAAGGCAAATTATTTACATTTTGGAAAACATTCTTTAGAGGAGGTCTTGTGATACTGTTAATATCTGTGCAAAAGAGGCAGAAACTCTGGATTTGAGTCACTCTCAAGGATTTGAAGGCCAGAAAAGGTAAACATCAACCTGTATATTGTAGAATCACAGGACTTTACAGTACAGAAAGAGGCCATTCGACCCATCGTGTCAATACTGGCTCCTGTAAGAGAGACCCAACTAACCCCATTCTCCAGTCCTAATTCTGCAGCTCTCTAAAATCATCACCTTCAAATATATATCCAGCCTTTTTTTGAAACCTCCTACGGAATCTGCCTCCATCACTCTCCCAGGCAGTGCACTCAAACAACAAAGTGGGACTGAAAGTTGCTAAGTCCTGTGGACCTGATATTCCACACTCCAGAGTGTTGAAGGAGGTGACTACAGAGTTAGACATTGCATTGGTGATCATCTTCCAAAATTTCATAGATTCTGGGATGATTCCTACAGATTGAAAAGTAGCAAATGACACCGAACCAATGGAAGTACATCTGTTCATCTTATCAAAGTGGATGTATCTAAGTGGGCAGCATGGTGGCTCAGTGGTTGGCACTGCCACCTCACAGTACCAGGGACCTGGGTTTGATTTCACCCTTGGGTGGCCGTCCGTGTGGAGTTTGCACATTCTCCCCGTGTCTGTGTGGGTTTCCTCCCACAGTCCAAAGATGTGCTGGTTAAGTGGATTGGCCATGCTAAATTGCCTACAATGTCCAGGGATGCGCAGGCTAGATGGATTGGCCATGGGAAATACAGGGTTACAGGTATGGGGTGGGTCTGGATGGGATGCTTTTCTGAGGGTTGGTATGGTCTTGGGCTGAATGCCATCCTTCCACACTGCAGGGATTCTCTGATAACCTTACATTTTTCCACATTATATGTCATCTGCCATGTTCTTGCTCAGTCACTAAGCCTGTCCAAATTCTCCTGACGAAGCATCTTTCTCACAACACACATTCCTGCTTAGCTTTGCATTATCTACAATTCTGGAAATATTACATTTGGTCCGCACAACCAAGTCATTTCTATAATGTGAATAGCTGCAACTTAAGTACTGATCCTTGTGGTACTGCACTAGTTACAACCTGCTAATGTGGGAATGACCCATTTATTCCTACTCTCTGTTTTCTGTCTTTTAGCTGATTTTAGTCCATACCAGTGTCTTGCCTCCATTCACATGTGCATTAATTCTTCTGACCAACTTTCTGCAGACTTTACCAAAAATCTTCTGAAATATCCAATATGTTACGTCTATCAACGATTTTGTTAGTAGCATCCCCAAAAAAACAACAAATTCGTCAAACATGATTTTCCATTTCCAAATCCATGCTGACTGTGCTCAATCAGTTCATTATTATCCGAATGTCTGTTTACCACTTCTTTTATAAAAGTTTCTAGCATTTTCCCTAGTACTGATGTAAGGCTAACAGGTTGAAGGTTGTCCAGAAAGTAGTTAGAAAGCCACTGCTTTTATCCAGCTTCACTTACAAGTAACCATCTTTTGTATCTAGTATATAGTGAAGATTTAGATCAGGGTAATAAAAGTAATATAAGATAACAAGGTGTAGAGCTGGATGAACACAGCAGGCCAAGCAGCACCAGAGGAGCAGGAAAGCTGACCCTTCTTCAGAAGAAGGTCTAGGCCCGCAACACCCCCCACTTAGTGATCGAGAACGCCTTCAACAGTGTCTCCCGCATTTCCCGCAACTCATTCCTCACACACCCTCCCCGCAATAACAACCAAAACAGAATCCCCCTCGTCCTCATGTACCACCCCACCAACCTCCGGATCCAACGCATCATCCTCCGACACTTCTGCCATCTGCAGTCCGACCCCATCATCAAAGACATTTTTCCCTCCCCACCCTTATCTGCTTTCCGGGGGGACCATTCTCTCCGTGACTCCCTTCAGCTCCACACTCCCCTCCAGCCCCACCACACTCGGCACTTTTCCCTGCAACCGCAGGAAGTGCTACACCTGCCCCTACACCTCCCCTCTCACCACCATCCCAGGCCCCAAGAAGAATTTTCACATCAATCAGATGTTTACCTGTACATCTGCTAATGTGGTATTCTACATCCGTTGTTCCCGTTGTGGCCTCCTCTACATCGGGGAAACCAAGCGGAGGCTTGCGGACCGCTTTGCGGAACACCTACGCTCAGTTTGCACTAAACAACTGCACCTCCCAGTCGTGAACCATTTCAACTCCCCCTCCCATTCCTCAGATGACATGTCCATTCTGGGCCTCCTGCAGTGCCATAACGATGCTACCCGAAGGTTGCAGGAACAGCAACTCATATTCCGCTTGGGAACCCTGCAGCCCAATGGGATCAATGTGGACTTCACAAGCTTCAAAATCTCCCCTTCACCTACCACATCCCAAAACCAGCCCAGCTCGTCCCCACCTCCCTAACCTGTTCTTCCTCCCACCTATCCCCTCCTCCCACCTCAAGCACCACCCCCATCTCCTACCTACTAACCTCATCCCGCCCCCTTGACCTGTCTGTCCTCCCTGGACTGACCTATCTCCTCCCTACCTCCTCACCTACACTCACCTTTACTAGCTCCGTCCCCAACTCTCTCACCTGTCTGTCTCCTCTCCACCTATCTTCTTCTCCAACCATCTTTTATCCGCCTCGCCGTCTCTCCCTATTTATTTCAGAATCCCCTTCCCCTACCCATTTCTGAAGAGGGGTCGAGGCCCGAAACGTCAGCCTTCCTGCTCCTCTGGTTCTGCGTGGCCTGTTGTGTTCATCCAGCTCTACACCTTGTTATCTCTCGGCCCAAAACGACAAGCTTTTCTGCTCCTGTGATGCTGCTTGGCCAGCTGTGTTCATCCAGCTCTACACCTTGTTATCTCAGATTCTCCAGCATCTGCAGTTCCTACTATCTCTGAAATAAAAGTAATAACTCCACATTTGCACATGACACAAAGCTGGGCGGGAGGATGAACTGCGAGGAGAATGCAGAGATGCTTCACTGTGATTTGGACAAGCTGGGTGAGTGGGCGAATGCAAGGCAGATGCAGTATAATATACATAAATGAGAGGTTATCCACTTTGGAAGCAAAAGGGGAGGGCAGATTATGATCTGAATACGTATAAATTTGAGAGGGGAATGTGCAACAAGACCTGGGTATCCTTGTACATCAGTTACTGAAGGTAAAAAGGTGTAGCGGGCAGTAAAGAAGGCAGACTGTATGTTGATCTTCAAGACGAGAGGAATTAATGTCATGCTGCTATTCTACAGGGCCTTGGTGAGACCACACGTGGAATATTGTGCGCAGTTTTGGTCTCTTTATCAGAGGAAGGATGTTCTTGCTATAGATGGAGTGCAGTGAAGGTTTACCAGACTGATTACTGGAATGGCAGGACTGACATACAAAGTCAGGTTGAATTATTTAGAATTGTATTCGCTAGAGTTGAAAAGAATAAAAAGGGAATTTCATAAAGCCAATAAAATTCTCACAAAACTTGACAGGGTAGATGCAGGGAGGATGTTCCCAGTGTCAGGGGTCTTTAGAACTAGGGGTCACAGTCTAAGGATATGAAGAAAACCATTTAGGACTGAGATGAGGAAAAATTTCTTCACCCAGAGTGTGGTGAGCCTATGGACTTTGCTACCACAGAAAGCAGTCAAGGCTAAAACATTGCATGATTTCAAGAAGGAGTTGGATATAGCACTTGGTGCTTGAGTAATCAAAGGGTATGGAGGAAAAGTAGGAACAAGTTATTGAGTTGGATAATCAGACATGAGAACTAATTTCTCCACTGTTAAGAGAAGTGTCCTCACTGCCAAAGTTCATGTACTGAATACAACCCTGCTATTAACTGGATCATCTTTTAGTGGTGCTAATTTACAGGATATGTGATCTGATACAATAAAGTCACAGATTGATCAATTGACTCGTTTTCACCCTAATTTTGAACACAACATTGTTCATAAGTTATATTCACTTAGGGTTCCAAGCATTCGTTCAAAATTTCTGCAGTCAGTTTGCTCTGTTTTTCAGAGAAGTTCGGGGTGAACACATCTTGAAACAATCTCTTCCCAACACTGATTGATAAGAGACTACTTTTAGCTGCTGTGGCTTATTAAGCAGATTGATCACTATTTTGTTACTTTGCCACTGCACGTAGAATGACTGCCTGTTTTGTTTCATATTGCATGTGTTAGGACTGGAGCTAGAAGAAAAGTTTCAGCCATTGTGTCTGATTCAGTGTTTCAGATTTGGCTTCTTTTGTTTCCTTTTTCAGTATCATTCAGTGACTTGTAGCAGCTTTCATAGTACTGAACATTCTGTGTCTTTCTATCAGTAGCTGTGCTTTTTCACAGCTCTTCAATGCTCAATCTCAAATCCACTTCTGTCACCATGATCTATGTTCACAAGATAGTAGTCTGGTCTGCACTGTGTCTTGACTGAACTGTTTATAAAATGGCTGCCTCTGGGATGAATGTCTCATGGTAGAGGTCACATGACTAAGGCAGAGAAGGAGGGGCACCTGTACATGATTGCATCTCAATCCAAAAGTAAAACTAATGTTACACTCATTACATTTTTGCTTAGGTGATAGTTCAAACATAGCCCATCAGAAATGACACTATACTTACAGATATATAAGTTGAAGGTCACATATTAAAACAGTTCAGGTGAATGCACATGATAAGTAAGCTCAGAATCATTCTTTCCCAGGAGCTGGGGCAGGTTAAGAGTTCACGATGAGGTAAGTACTCTTTGAATAAGTTAAAAAGGACTTCAGTTTGATTTCTTTCTGATTTTAGCTTCTAGTAGCTCCAATATGGCAGCTAATGATCTCAGGCAAGGAGGCTCATATGCACAATGTGCATTCCAAATTCCACATGTAGCCCACCCATTACTAACTCTGATCAGCAAATGTCTGAACTGAACTTTGTCTTTGTGGTTGATGCAGACAAAGCTGGAATGCAGAATAGTGGGGATGGGATTTTCTTGCTGCCAGGAGCAAAATATGTCCCCAGCTAATTCACTCATGAAAGATGAGATCGCAAACTGTGAAAATCTGTGTAATTATCCCTAACACGGTTTGCAAAACTGAAATAAAATAGTCCAATTAATTCACTGAGATGGCAGAATTTTCATGATTAGTATCACCCATCTTCATGTTTACAAACCTGAATAATGAAAACTGCTTTAGGTAGAGTCTGCACATTAAATGCAATCAGCAATCTGGGCACAATTTGCCTCCAAAATTGCACCAGTTCTGAAAAGCTTTCTTGATGCGCAAGTTCTAGCTCAAACTAATTTGCACATTGATGGATATAAAATCTGACATAAAGCAGTGAAATCAAGCAGTGGCTTAGAACATAATATAAAGTAAATGTTGCTTCGCAAAATATTCCTTGCTATACTAAAGTGTGGCAACTTGATTAATACAGTTAAAAAAAGGTTTAACGTTGAAAATATGCATTTTCATCAATGTGTCTAGTTCACTACCTATGAGTCATTCAGTTTAAGTGATTGGAAGATCATGGAAACTGTTGCAAGATGAACACTCACCCCTGCTCATCATGTTTTATGATTTATCTGGTATAATTGCTACCACCATCCTCCCTTTTGTTAGGGATCTATAGGACATGTTTAGTCAAATGTGGTAGAGGAAACCAATAGGCTAATGAGGAGACGCACTTGTTTTAAACAAGATGTAGTTAATTGCATGATAGCAACAAGGTACAAGTCACACTGATGTGATAGGCATTGATACAGAGACTATGAAGAAGACCATAGGTAGTTCCTATTCCTCCGAGATCCTGGGCTGCCCATAAGATGCCATCATAGAAAGTGGTGCTGAAGGCACTCCTCTATATTAACCCTTTCACAACTCACATCTATACAACAGGAGAGGTGGCCCAGGTCTTTGGTGAGCAGCATTCATCATCAGATTGCTACCCTATACAAACTTTAACCACCTCAAAGTACCCCACATTTCTAACTGCGTCTGTCCAGTTTGGTTTCTTCAGTGTTGTGAAGCCTAGTACCCCATGATGCCTCCATCAAATTGTGAATGAAGGGGACACCAGCTGCCATTTCATAAGTTTAAATGTCCAGTGAATGTTAGCAAGTGGATGAAAGGCTAGGATGGTCAGCAGGTGTTTAGTAGGTGAATAGAGCGGAAAATAGGTAGCTTGACAGGTACATAGGGTGACAGATGATTAGGTGGGCAAGTGGGTAGGTGGGCTGGAGTAGTCAGGTGGGGAAGGGTGGGGCTGCTGTTGGGTGGTCAGATGTTCACGTGGTTGAGAGGGAGAAGGTCAGATCGAAAGGGGAGTCAGGGATGCTGGTTTAGTTAGGTCAGCTTAGGTAGGTGGTTGAGGGAGGGTCGGAGGGGATGTTGGTTGAGGGTCAGAGGATCAGGAGGATAATCCGGTGGGTCTGCTTGAGTGATTGGGGTGGTGTTAGTTCTGTAGTTACCTAGGACTTGGACGAGGAATTTTCTCTCCATCATTTTCTGGAAAACTATTGAGGTGAGTAAATTAGAGCCATCCAAAGTCTCTGACTGTGGCTCAGAGTAGAGTCTGAGGGTACAGGGGGGAGGGGAATTGCCCATGGATATTCAAATTTCCTGGGCAATTCCATCAGTAGTCAGTAGTTGGGAATTTTCCAAGGGTTTCAACCCACATCTTCCTACTATCTCTTAGGTCATACCTCTGGTTCTGATGACCTGGGAACTGGACCTGGACTATCATGTACTTCAAACATTCCTTTCACTTAAAACTATTTTACATTGGTTTGCCTGACTGTTGGTGAATTGGGCCAAGAGATTTAGCACAGCCTCAGGAAAACTCCTGCCTCTCATCATTTACACAACAGTTTTATTAAATAACCATCTGATTTGTGATCTTACTTTACTATACGTCTTGCTCTTGTTGCTTAGTTGCTTACCTTCTACTGGTTCTGCTTCTGGGTTGGTATAAGTAAGGCTTGCAGATACCCTGAGTGAGTAACCATTAGTGCAGGCTTTAATGCAGGAAGCTTTCAAAGGGAGAGGTGCCCATGTGGATTGATTTAATAAGCCTGGCATTGTGATCGAGCACAGTTCGTGTGGATGGTAGTCCTGAAAGACATAACCCCGAAAAGTTAAATGAGCAGAGGATAAAAACAGATATTTGCAGACGGACATATGAAAACAAAAATTAGATTGGTTGTTGGCATAGATAATCGAATCTATCTGCAAAGTAAGTAAGGTAACAGCATTTTGCTGTGGATGTTTTCGATATTATTCAGCCAGATTACTTGTATAAGACAAATGGTACAAATTGTAAATCTTTGTTCTGTCGATATCGAAAATTGAAATTCTCTAACATGGCCTGGTTCTTACTGCGTACAATTATTTAAACAGACTATATTAAGCAAATATCATATTTTAGTTCGAAAACTTCAACATGGGGAAGTCAACTGAAATTACAAATATCTTAGAATATAAGATAATTCGACCTGTATCACTAAAATGATCAGTCACTGTTTCCCAATACTCAGACACATAAACACAATACAGCAAAACACTCCATTTAGGAGACAAAGCTTTTCAATTCCCTAGAATCTTCAATGTAATATTCTATTTCAGCACTTGCCTCAGATATTCATTTGTTCGGAAAAGGCTTCGTTACACAGGAAAGCAAAATTGTTAATTGTTGCTCTGTTAGTTTTTAGTTTCGCACCATGACATTTGAGAATTGCTATTTGAATTGCAGGTAATATTGCAGATTTACACAATAAATACAGGTATTTCCAATACTCAATCACAGAATGACATTTGCAACAGAGCTACATTGTTTACATGTCTGTGAATAATTAACAGCACCACCAACACAGTATTTCAGCTTTAGAGAAACCTGCATAACAATTACTATATATTCTTATTTTGTTGCTCTTCTCAGTATATTGTATACTAAAATCCAATTCTGAATGCCTAGATTATATATAAAAATTTTAGTTTGCTGCGAATTAAGTTGTGCAGTAGATTGGAAGGAAGATTTTCTGCCTCACTCCTTGCTGAGGGACTGACTGGTAAAATGGTTTACCATGTTCGATGGAGTGTGGATGATAGTAACATTGTCAAATTATTTTTATTTCCCAGATGCCTGATTCAACCACAGTCATATCTTTTAAAAGCCATTTTTTTTCTGTCAGTTGTTAAATTAAAATAGATCTTTACAAGCCTATAGAAACATGTATTCCACCTTCCAAAAAAATCAAAGCTGCACCCGAAAAGATAGTGGGGCCTATTGCAAGTGATATGTTAGTCATATTTTCGAGCAACGATGGGCTAAGTTTCAGTATGAAGATGTGGATTGAAGTAGGGGAAAACTGCCACTCACCACATGGCATTTCAATTTCAGAGTGCTGATTTGGTATCAGCAATAACAAGCAATGAAGACAGCGAGTAGGGCAAGAATTCTGCTCTCTCTCTGGTGAGACCACTGACATAGTATAGCAGTTCATAAAGAACCTGTCAGAGGCTAAGACGTTATCCTTCAGAAACTCACCAGTAATGTGAAGGTAGTGTGGGTGAAAAGCGGTAAGCTGGGGATGGGTCCCCCATGGCATCACCGCATCCCAGATGTCCTTTATGCCAGAGATGGAGAGCACATTTTTTTCATGACAGACAGAGCCTTGCAGGGTCTGGGCAGTGGGGTTTGCTTCCACCACTGGATTTCCCCAGGGTGAAAGACATCATCAATTGTTCATAAGGTCACCAAGGCACTGACCAGACCATGAGATCCATTAACAGAAAGTGACTCTAATCCCTTAACAGTCAAATGTCTGTGATAACACAGGAGATTCTGCAATGCCTACACTCACTCACTTGGCAACTGTGATGACATCTTCATCCTCCAGCAGTTGAGGCAATTTCAGATCATCCCGCCCAAGGTATCACTGAACTCTAAGGAGCAAGGTAGATCCTTTGAATAAATGATGCTCACCTTTCTGTGGGAGTCCCAATCTGAGATATAGAGGTGATACAGCCATCTATTTATCAGGACAAGATTGAACAGGCCATCAGGCCTCTGAAGATATGAGTTCATTGACTGTATTGTACAGGTGGTGTCCTCCAATACTCTCCTGCAGAGGTGTCAGTTATTGTAGTCACCTGTTGCACCTTCCATAACATGGCCCTCCAATGAGATGTGAACCTTGAGGTCAGGAGGGTCAGGGAAGGAGTCAAAACATCAGTGAAGGAGCAGAGGAGGAAGAAGGAAATAATGCTGAACAGAGAAGTGCCTCTGCTGCATGATGAGGTGATTTCCTCCTACCATGCTTCATCAAGAGGATCTCCCTCTCTCCCTCATAGCCTCCAGCATTAAATCCAGATCAGCATCATTGGACTGAGGGTCTGCCCTGTCACAAGTGACAATTTCAGACACCCCTTGCAGTCCCACTTCTCTCCAATAGAGTGGGAGGCTTTGGTCAACATGTGACTTCAGACCCACAGTGGTTCTTACTTAATTGCCCCCTGAAATGGCTTGGCAAATCACTCAGTTGGAGGTGGCACATGACCTACCCAAGGGCAGTTTAATACTCAAACAAAACACTAGCCTTTCTGGTCATACTCTCAATTCAAAAATGAATATAAAGGATGCAATAAATTGCAAGATCCAAAGTATTAATGAAACTATTCCCTGACATCTTTAGGAAGCAGCACACGAGCGCAGATAATGAGATGAATGCTCAACATATAGATCACAGATAGAAAAAAAAGCCAAAATTAAACACAGAGGAGATGAATTTGGGAGAAAATGGCCACAAATAGTCTCTCCCAGTGTTCCAGATACAAAAGACTGTCCTGATTATGCACCAAAAATATGTTGACAATACTGAGATTTCACCCACCAAATATTTATTACATCAAAAGTGTGCATGTACAATTCTTTGGCACTTCAGAGGAACAGTGACAATATGTGCAAGATATGATTTTAATTCATGTATAATAGACAGCTAAGGAGGGCACTGGGAGAGGTAACAGCTGGCAGATGTTTCCAACATACTACAAAGGGTCAAAAGTGTAATGGTTCAGAAGCGGGGGCATTCAGCTTATCTTGCTATGAGGTATCAAAATTGGCACTGGTATTGAACTTCAATGAATGAGCCAAAATTTTTCTGTCCCCCATTTCTTAATAAGAAAGGGTGTAATACTTTTGTTAAAATCTGACCATGATGTTACTGTGTGGAGACTAACTCCAGATTTCACATCTTCCTTTCAAAGCTTTATTTGCTTCCACCATCTGCCGCTCGATCATGAGTTTTCTTTTCGAACAAACGAAATAAAGTACAAACACCTGATATCGCTGCCAGGTTATGTAAACCATATCTAATTTGAACCTGCCACTTGTGCATAATTAAAGTTATATGAAAGGTCATCCATGATTGCTGTTCACAGTTGTTTAGCCTTGATTATGGCACACAGCATCAGTTGCACCAGGAACAGTTAATCTCACTTCTTTTCCATCTTCATATTTAAAAGATGAGTAAGAGTGGTTTTGAACGTACAGCTGATCTAATTAGATCTCAAGTACAATAAATTTTAAATTATGATCAAAACCATCCATAAAGATGGCACATGGTAGTTAATTAAAGTGAAAACTATTTTTAAATGATATAACTTTAAGTTTTTCACTTCAATATATTAGTTTATTTGCTTAAAAATGTTGAAAATGATACATTCTTTGAAAATGCCATGAGGGTTAACATAAAGAGCACTCATCCTAAGAACCTGTGTTGATGTATACCATCAAATTGCGATATCTGAAGATGTGATGAACATGTCAAATGATAATTTGAATGAAATGCTTCTCCTTGAAGTTTAGGCTCCTTCCTATACTTAGAAAATGTGAAAAAAAAACAAAATTATACAATTGAGTTATAATTACATTACTCAATCATCAGTGTTCAAACATGAGTGTTGAAAATCAAAGAATTTCTCATCAGGAATCGCAAATGATGAGAGTGCAAATTAGAGGGTCAGGTATCCAGATCAAGTGCTCAAACTGCAGTGCTCCACTTTTCCCAACAAAATCAGCAAAATCACAGTCACCTGAAATTGCACAATTGAGCAAGGACAAAGATCCAGCCAGGTATTAATTTCCCCTTCTTTACGGTAAGGCTGCCTGCTTTAAGTACACTTTTGTTTTTTCAGGAACTTGATTAGTGACAGCACACGTTGAAAATTACTTTTTCTTTGGGTTGAAACGCGCTATGATTTTTACATAAAACAGTATACAATGAAATTAATTACGATATACCAATTTGTAAATCATTGTTTAGATTTGACATTAAAAGGAATATTGAGCCACCGATGACAATATATAATAAAGGTGTTTTCAGTACCACAATTTAACTATACCTGATGCAAAGAGTCAAGCACTGGTCTTTGATCTCTGGGACCTGGGTTGAGATCCTCTCACAATAATGGCCAGAAGGGTTCCTTCTCTGCTAAAAGAATGGGCTCTTCATCAATTAGTTTAGATTGAGCCATTTCATTTTAAATTAAACACGGGCTCACCACATAATATTGATAACCTACGCTCCTCCACTAATGCCCATGCTCTCCCCTCACCATCTTGCCGACACTTCCTCCATGGCCCCTCATACCCCTCCATGCTTACCTATCTCCTCTAGCCAACCCCATGACTCTTTCTTCCCAATGTAGTGCCAACACATGCCAACGTAGTACTAACATACTAACCCGTGTCCCAACCTTATCCCTTCTTTCCTTTACTTCTACAAAGTCAACTCACCTTATCAACCAGACGCAGATCTCACAGCCAATGCTGACATTAAATAAAGCCCTTCAGTCTCCAATGATTAATTCACTGTTTCCAAAATGTACTCTAGTTGACAAGAATCCATTCACTACGCTTAAAATTCTTTAATCTGTTATAAAAATAAGCATTGGAACTCACAGTTCCATTTCAAGGAGGCTTTAACCACTTGGAGCTTTCAGACAAACTGTGAACAGAGAAGCACCTACTGTGATAATAGAAGATTGGGAAGTTAGTTATGCACTAGACCAGTAATGATGAAACTCGGGGCTATGTCAAATAAGTAAAATGCCAGCACTGACTTCTTAAAAACACTGCAGGTAACTACTTGAATGTTTGAAAGGCAGGAGTTTAAGTGCCTTGACAGCTTGACATGCACTTTTTAGGCACATTTATGTCCATTTTTAATGATAACTAAGGGCATTTTTCAAAAGTATCCAGGAACACTATCCGAAAGGGTACCTTACCTCTCCTGTACAGTGGCCTACCTATCCAAACAAATCCACGTAGTTTAGACCTGTTCCTATCAGTCCTAAATTGCCCATACTGTGTTTCCAATTCCTACTTAACCAAAGTCAGACATGACTGGAGGCACCTACTGTTTTATATGGGCAGCTGCTTCCACGATCCACAAATGTTCAATTTGAAACCCATCCTCATTTACCCTCAATGAAAGTGACAGGTGTCATATTGAGGGAGCAGGACTTCATGAACTGGGTCTTTGGCAACACATTCACAATGATGGAAATTAGGCTCACCATCATCCTGAAATGTAGAGCTAAATTTTTGCAATTTTATTTCACAATAATTTAAGCATATCTTTAAATGTTGCATTTAAAATAAACCTACATTTTTGTCTTAATATATGACCTAGTGTATGAACTCTTTAAAATTAGAAGTTTCAAATGAAAAATGTCAACTTTTACACTCCATTCAATGTTGTATATAATTCAGCATAAATCTTTTGACCTGAAAGGAAAGGGTGGAAAAGGTCCAAACAAAACCAGTACAAGGTAAGAACGGGAAGCTGAGAGTAAACCAGACTCAAACCTGACGTTTTGGGCCTAGACCCTTCTTCAGAAAAGGGTTTCTGAACCCTGATTTCTGAAGAAGGGTCCAGGCCCGAAACGTCATCCTTCCTGCTCCTCTGATGCTGCTTGGCCTGCTGTGCTCATCCAGCTCTACACCTTGTTATCTCAGATTCTCCAGCATCTGCAGTTCCTACTATCTCTTGACTTTAATATTGTTCAATTCTCCCTGTCACCGAGAAAGATCTCCCAATTGAGCTCCAATCAGCTTGTTCAGAGCTAACCAGTGAGGCCCTTGGCCAATCACAGCCTCAACAACAGACTCCAATCCTGCCAGAAGCTGCCAGACAATCAGAGACCAGAACCTCTGAGTCCTAAAGTTGTTTGGGGCTTAGTCATCGGAAAAATCCAACAGTGACAGGGTATGCCTTTTCTAGGGTAGGGACAAGGACGGGGATTTCATGAGGGCAAGTCACAGTCAGGTAGTGGATTTCAGTGACACCCATTCCATCCTTGCCCCTAATTGGCCTCAGAGTGGGGCAAATGAAGTCACTCAGCCCAACCTGGAGGCAGGTCACTCCGGTTTCCCAGTCAGGAAACCAGTCACTTGCCTGCCCTGAGGCAGACGATCAGACTGGTAGTGAATTGAGATCCTTAAGTAGCCATTAATTGAACATTTCGGGCTCTTAGGTGCTGATGAGTCAAGAAAATTCCATCCTGGACCATCTCATCCAGGACTTAATGTCACTAAGGCCATCTATCCCCAAATATTTTCCCTTTTTGCTACCTTTCTCATCACCTGCAGAGACGAAAATTGTGTCCCCAATCTATATTACACTGAAATAATGATAGTTCAAATTTTCTGTTCTTTAGGTCAAATAGAGCCCAAGATATTCTGATGGTCATTTCTGCAAAACAGAGTTTCTTGCTATGGCAGATATGGACACCAATCATTTAGGCTGCAGCAACTACATTAATAATCAAAGGACCATTATCTAATTGTGGACCAAACTTAAAAAAAAACTGCTAAAGCTGCAAATATGATATAGCATACGCAGTATTTGTTTCACAGAAAAGGGCTTTTGAGCCCAAGAGGTCTATACCAGACCTTTTTCTCCACATATGTTTTCTACCATCCTCTTCATCGTATCCTATCATTTCCTTATTTCTTTATATTTCCCTCTCTAGTATGTGTGGATCTAGCTTCCCCTTAAAAGATAGGTCACCTCAATTACTTCCTGTGGTAGGATTCCACTTCCCTAGGTTAAAAGGTTTCTCTTGACTTTCTTTTGGAAATTATGAGAAGTTTTGTTTATATTCTTCAGCTGTAGTATCCCTCTCAGGTGGAACTACAACAATTTCATTAAACTCTTTCATAATCTTCAAGTAACCATCAGGTTACCTATCACACTTCTCTTTTCTAGTCAAGTGACCTCTCCTGATAGCATAACTGAGATGTTATCCCTATCATTCTAGTAAATTGTTCTTGCACTATCTCCAGTTTTGCTATAGTCCTTTTATAATAGAGACCAAAATTTAGACCAAGTCTTTAACATAATTTCTCTACTCTTTAATTCTATCCACCTCAAAACGAATCCCAGAACCTGATGTGATTTAACAGTCGTCAGGCTCCGCTGTGTAGCATGTTTAATTCAATAAAGTAATTGGTTTCTGTGAAAAATATCAAAATTGCACTGACACCCAAATCAGTCAGAACAGAGGCAATATTCAGTATCAGAAATCAGTTTCAGATCTCCCCCATCAAAGGCAAATAGTGGAAGGGCTTTCTCAGAAAATGTGGTTGACCAAGTGAAAATTTGAAGCTCTGGATATTCAGAATAGGTTTGTGTTGAAGACCAGCTTAACTCTCAAATAAATTAAGTAAACAAGACAAGTTAATAAATAAGGTAAGTGACAATAATAACATATCTATCAGAGTAGTGTACAGGAATGTCATACTGACCAGCAATTGAAGTATAAATCTGAACTGAACTGACTCTCATACATGTGCTACGCAGAACCAACCTGTTCATTCTGCGATGAAAGGCATGTGATTTACATACATTAATTTCATTTGTTGCATTTGGATTTCAAACTAATGGCATTAAGTGTTGGTTATAGTGGGGAAAGGACCTTTTAAAAAAGAGATAAAGTCAGAGTATCCTTTCCAGATGAGTGACCTAATTCAATGCGTGTCAGAGAGCAGAGGACTACAGTCCCCTGGAATGTGAATGGAACATTGCTGATACGGTGGGTCTTATGACAGGAGGAGTCAAGATTCACCTGACAAAGAAGCAGTGCTCCGAAAGCTTGTGATTTCAGATAAACCTATTGAACTATAACCTGGTGTCATGTGATTTCTGACTTTGTCCACCCCAGTCCAACACCGGCACTTCCACATCCTGGTTTAGATAATGATGGATTGATTTTATCTTAGAGATTGAAAGCTTTTAGAGCAATTTTGAAGAGGACTGGAACAGGATCAGAAGCAAATACAGTTTCTCTCCTACTTAGGAGTAAATGGCAGTTCAGGGAGCTCAGTTTCCTTGGTCTGAATGTTTAGATGATGAAACTTTGAGACCAGGAGTTTTTGATGAGAAATCTAAATGATTGAGTGTGTTTAAGATGTTACTTTTGTAAATATTCATATTAGAAGACTTCACAGTTCCAAGCATAGAACTGGGGGAGAAGTAGTTGAGTCAAACCTAAAGATTTGGTACAGAAAATAATTTTCTAGATTTGAGTCATTGTAACGTGATGGTGTTGGAGGTTAGATATGACTTTGTTTTGATATTGTTTTAAGATCTTTCAAACTAATTTCTATATTTAATTGGATTGTTTTATTTTGAAAAATTTTTGGCAAACCTTTACCTGTCTCCAGTAAGGAAAAGCATATTGTTTAAATGGAGAAAAAACTGCAGAACGTAGCAACACAAAGGAAAATGGGGTACTTGTGCATGGAACAGAGAAAGCCAGCTTACAGGTGCAGTAGGTAATGAGGAAGGCTAATGGAATGTTGGCCCTTATTTCAAGAGAGTTGGAGCAGAACAGTAGGGAAATCTTTCTGCAATTGTTTAAGGTGCTGGTGAGACCTATTATCTAAGGAAATATATCATTTCATTAGAGTCAGTTCAGAGAAGGTTCGCTAGGATGATCCTGGTATGGAGAGATTGTTTTATGAGCAAAGACTAAACAGCTCTAATCACTGACGTTTAGAAGAATGAGAAGTGATCTCATTGAAACACAAAGGTTTCTTAAGGGATCTGACAGAGCAAATGCTGAGAGGATGCTTCCCCTCACGGGAAAAGGCATAGAACAAAGGGGTGTCAATTAAGACTCAGATAAGAAGAAATTCCTTCTTTCAGATGGTGTGAATCTTTGGAATTCCTAGCCAAAGACAGCCTCCTCCTCTTGTGAGTTGTTTAATTGTCCACCACAATTCACAACTGAATACAACAGGACTGCAGAGCTTAGATCTGATCCACTGGTCGTAGAGTCACTTGACTCTGTCTTTTGCGTGAACCTTCTGTTCTTTGGCTTAAAAGTAGTCCTGTGGTGTAACTTCACCATGTTGACTCCTCATTTTTAAGTATGACTGATGTTGCTTCTGGCATGCTTTCATGGACTCTTCTTTGAAGCAGGGTTGTTTACCAGTTTGATGGTCATGAGAAGTGCAAATTATTAGATTTTGGAGCTCGTGATCTCAGCTACAAAATGTAGATAGTTGACCATTTGCAAGCAATTTTCAGATTGTTTATTGAGGTTTTTAAGAAGCTGCATTTTAAATATGATGCATTGTTTAATTAGAAAAGAAGGGAAATATATGACCCATGACAGATCAGAATGCTTTCCTGATCTCAAAACCATTCTGTAAAATGCAGGAGCAGAATCATATCGTGGTTGAATACAATTGTGCTTCTGGTGGTGGTCCACAGTGCCTAATGGTGACCAGTTTCGTGTTGTTTGGTCTGTCCCAACCCTATCCCGTTTCGCATGGTGGTGCATTTGCTTTTTTTGGTCATGAGATGAGGACATTGGTGGCAAATCAATAATATTCAACAAATTCTGGAATTAAAATCTAGTTTAATGGTAATTGTTCTACTTGTTCAAAGGGCTCAGGTTCAATTAGTGTAATGATAGGGGTATTATATTTGGTGTCGGTCCTTGGATTAGAGTAATAAATATCTAGCAAGATTCCCATTCTGGAATATACAGAAATTTCTTATCGCTATCCAGTAACCATTACTTAAAACAGTGGATGTCAAGCAAAGACAAAATTGTATTTGACGTTCTCCACAATCAAATGGTCTGTTGCTGCTTCTTGTCCAAACCCATAAATGTATAATGGCCAATCAGCAAAAGTACCAGAAGAAATAAAGTCCCCACAGAACAATATTTCTAGAGGAAGTCAATTACCCATGGAAAGGGAAGCGATTGGAGCAAATAATTGACAGAGAGTAAGGTGGGGGGAGGTGGACAGAAGGGGAAATAGAGGGGGAAATCCGCAATTTACAATGACAAAGACTTGGTAAGATAACAAAGGATGCCTAAATTAGTAGTAGGATGGCGTACAGCCTATTTGGTTGCAAATGCCAGGCAATGGATTCGGTTTGGACAGTGATGTTCTTCAGTTGGATGCAGTGGATGCTGAACCTTTAAATATTTTTAAAGCAGAGGTAGACAGATTCTCTATTACCAAGTGGATGGAAGATTATCAGGGAGTGCACAGAAGCAGAGAGTTGAGGTTAAAATCAGATCAGCCATGATCTTACTGAATGGCACAGCAAGCTGGAAAGGCCGAGTGGCTTACACTTGTTCCTTGTTTGTGCATTGGTAACTGATTTCCTGCCAATGCTCACTGCCTTGGTTTTGAGGTGGAATGGCCATGGAAATACAATACCAGGTACAAATCTCACTTCGGGAGAAAAGTGTAATGAATGGAGGGAGGCGAAGGGGGAGAATTGTCAACAGTAATAAAGGAAGGATGGGGATAATGCATCATTTTGGATTCAGGATATTTTAATGAAGTCACTCATGTTTCACGCCAAGTTGGTTTTGTCTGTTGACGATCAGAAAAGCATTTGATCAGAACGTAAAGTATTTAAATGAGTTCGAGTATACTCTCACCTTTAAAGAATGACAGACTCTGTAAAAGTCAGGTCAACAATTCAATCGGACCCTGAAAAGTGCAATCGGCAATCTGGCAGTCATCTTCTTTTGGAAGAAAGATTTCTCTCTCCCATGCACAGTCACTGATAATATCTCATCTTGTCAATGGTTCAGGAAAAAAAAACGTTATGTCTATATTTTTTCATGGTTTAAGTAAAATTCGGCCTTCAAATGAAGCAAACATTGGCTAAACTGAAATTTGATATAGTTAAAAGAGTTGTAACTCTAGATGAGGAAACAACAGTACATACGTACATCCTGGCTATAAACACTCACTGTTTATAGAAAAGAAAACATCCTGAGCTGAAAGTGGCTCATGAATGCTTTATTTGCCCGGAGCTAACAAAAAAATCTAAGCAATTAAGCTGTACGAATGGGGGTTGGGGGGAGCGGGGTGGAAGTAATCACATATGCTGCATTATAAAGGTTCAAACACTTCGAACAAAACAGGGAATGTAAGAAAAGCAGAAATAGGTCTTTAAGGGACTGGGTTCGATTAGCAATGATACGAGAATGTATTAGTAATAAGCTCATACTAGATTCCATCTGAGAATGTGTTGCTTTCTCCCTATTGAGGAATATTCATCTCAGCAGCTGTCAGTGCTGAGACAGCTCACTTCAGATAAAAAGTAATATTCCTTCAATTCAACAGTGCGACTAAAATTATTTTCAAAACAATTATTATTGTAGCTTTCTGTTGTTCCACTTGTATCATTTTCAAGGATAGCTGTGGAAAGTTATACAAAAAATTCACATCCGCTCTGCACCCGATTGTAGAAATGCCCAAACACGCCTAAAGGATGAGGTTTACCTTACTGTTGATCAAATATTCCTCCTTCTATTTCTCTCTCTCTCTCTCTCTCTCTCACAAAGAGTGATTCCAGTGTGGAAGGATGCTGATCCTGTTGCTAACAGCTGCATCTAACCTGCCACGGATTTACATCCTCAAACGCTCTCACTTGCTGCCAATTGCTGCCACTGCAAGGACGCTTCCTCACATTCTGGTGACAGGGAGAAAAAGGTTCTCTTTATTTGGACTCTGCACACGGCTGGGGGAGACAGACACGGTGCCGCTGGCCTTAAAGCTACAGCCACAAACTTTCGACAGAGAAGGGATATTTTTGGACCATGATGATTGTTTGGTATATTTACATCCAAACCATTCACCATAACCCCCACACTGACAGCTTCTTATCCTTGGTCTTTACTCCCAACTTCCCAAACTTCCTCCCAGCTTGCCCACCTGCTTCAGAGGTGGCTCATACCATTTTGAAGCAGGTTAATTAGTAATATTTACCATCGCCTCATCCTTCCGATCTTTTTGTAGTCTTCCCAGCCAGCCCCCCACCCCCCACATTGGTCTTCCGCTCAATTCCCTGCTTCCCAAAACTTCTATTCTAATTCCTTACGACCCAGCTGTACCTGCGTCTCACCTTGCTAACTTCATCAACCTGCGTCTGTCATCCAGCAGTGCCCATAGAAATGGGAGTGTAATTTTGACCTTACTTGCAAGGCAGGTAACCCACAGGATCGTGCACAGTGTCAGTCTGACTTCAGCAGCGAGTAATTTTGGGAACTGTGCAAACCCACTCTTGCCCCGATCTCATCTGTTTCCCAAGGGATGGTTTAGGTTAAAATTGCCCCGCTCATCTCCATTCCTCCTGAGCTGCTAGCCCTCAATTCTCCCCTTTCTCTCCATGTTACTACGGTCTCAGCTGTCTCACCAGTCGTGTTGTGAGCCCCTCCAATTTGCCTTCTGGCCTGACCATGTTCATTTCCCAGGTGCTGCCCTCCCCTGGTTGGTCTCTGACCTGCTTCAATATTACTCTTATTTACTGCCAACTACTTCTCCCCCTCTGTGAGATCTCCACAATGACTGTTTTAGGGAAGGCTCAATCAGTTAATAGCTCAGCCAGAGGCATTCCCCCTGGGATCAAACACACTCAGGGCTGCCTCTTTAAATTGGAGGTTGGCAGCTTGTTTGTACACATCAGAGTTACAGGGAGGTGGTACACTGAGGCCTAGGACTGAGGCAGAATCCAGACACAGATAAATATTGGTGCAAGGGGAGTCAGCAGCATTGGGTAAGGGTCATGGCAGCACTAATAGGTGATGGGGGTCCTTTCAGCAATGCCTCTTATCCATACTGAGTCCCTCAATCAGACACTGATAGGCAGCATGCACACACACCATGGTTTGTTTATCAAGCTCCCATTATGGCAAGACCCCTTTACAGTAGATTGAAGCATTTAACAGGATGTGAACTACCCACAAAAGGCCCTCACTTGGTGTCAGAGTGGGAAGACTACCAATGGATTTCAAGATTCCACATATCTTAGTATTATCCAGAAAGCAAAATCTTTGATATCCTAGCCCAGATTCTTCATCAAAAACAATTTATCTTTCTCTGATGGAGCTAAGGATGAATCTATCTGGTCCAAATAGCATTTTCATCCGCAATAAAATTCATCATCTATTGCTTAGTTCAGCCTGTCGCCTTTGAATGGTATCAATCCCTCATCCCATAACTTGGGGCTACATTGTGTTACCATCATATTGTTTTAAAATATTTTATGCTCTCCATCTTGTTATATTGCAAGATTTACCGCTTTTTAAATGTAATGCAATGTTGCATCTTATTGGTCAGACCACCAGATGGTCTTTTCTTCTGAAAAAAGGTCATTTAAACTTACCAAATTGTTGAGGAGGGTTATGCTGCCACACAGATCAGGAACATGCTTGTCAACCATGTTCAGGGATGACTGACGATAATAGGTTGTGCATTTGCTTTTTGTAAAATACAGTGCAAACAGGTATAAAACAGAAAGGTTTGTTATGTGGTAGGATTTAAACTGGAAATAGTAAGCTATGCCAAAAAGCATAATCATACAAGGGCTGCAAAATATTTTGGTTCTTTTCCAGTCAAGGAAATGATAGAGCAATGAAAGTAATGAGAGAAAACACATGTGAAAACCAAAAAGAGCAAAGACACTTTTTAAAGGAAAGTTGCAAAAAAAGGCCACTGTTAGAAGAAAATGTAAAACATCAGATATTAGACCTGAGGAGAAATGGAATTTCTGTATCTGACATAATGACTGTATGTGAAGCAAGAAGATTAGCAGTTGTAAGTGATATTACAGATTTTGGTAACGCAATATCTCAATGCGATTATACTAGGTAGTGTGCTGGAAATCAAGCCCCACTTTTCAACAACATGTCACAAAAGTTAAGGATTTTATAAAAGTAAGCAAAATTCCCCAATTTACCCAGAAAGACAGGAAGCATGGACCACTTTTCTGTACCCAACAAGAATGGCTATTTATTATAAATAAGTATATTCTAGCTACAGATAAACAACTTTGAACCGTTGACATATAACTCTGACAGTTAAAACTTGAATCCCCTTATAAGCCTCCCTTCTTTGCAGAGACAGACACCGAAACAAAACAACATGTGCAGAAGGAAAGCCCGGGAAGGCAGTTCAATGGCCTCTGTCACTATTTCCTAAGATCACCCTTTTGGCTTGTCAGGGCTTAATGCTCCTCAGTCTTCCTTCTCCAACTACTTTCACTTGCTTGCAGCAGGCACAGGTGACTGGCTCACACTTATAAATTCTCTGATTTACTGGTTAAGAGCCACTGTTTACAGCTGATAACGGAAAATAAACTGGCTATCTTCAGGCTTGAAATGATTTTTACTGAAGAGAAAGTACTGTTCCTTCTGTTTTGGAGGTCCAATGGCTTCTGGCCAAAGGATCATTCACACCCATAAGCTTTCTGGGAGCAAATTAACTAATTGTGGGCAGGCAGAAGCCCATTGTCATTGACAACCTGTCACCGCTCATCAAACCAATCAGCTATTTGTTGCCAGCTGAATTTCCCTTAATACCACAATGCCCCACAACTCTCCTACCCAACTGAGGCTCCAGCTTGTCTGGTGTAATCTCCCCACTTCTTGAACAAAATCCAGTATAAACAGCACTTACAATGAGTGTCAGATATCTTGCTTTTTAAAAATGCAGGAACCCTTTCCATAATCCTTGGTTTCTAAAACAGTGTGTTTTTCAATTCAGTCCACAATCAAAAAATATGGAAAAATAAAAAGATATGATCTTTACAATGCTACAGATTTGTGGAAAGGCACAGGCTAAGCCTACCTACTAAAACCAAAACTGCACAGTGAATGTAGATTTTGATGACAAGTCATTGGCTTGAAAGTTTACTCTGATTTCTGACCTGCTGACTATTTCCATAGTCTTCTATTCTTATTCCAGATCTCCTGGAATTACCAGCAGTATTTTGTATTTCATGTCAGATAGAGTTTGTCTGCATTTTGTGCTGTGTTGAGGTAGTACACATGTGTAAAATGCTGACCTTGCTGCTAAAGTGTGATTCACGTAGTATCAATGCTGTACCATGATCTGTCAATCCATCCTCTTGTTACCAGGTTAATACAGCATAACTAAAATTCTTGCACCACATATACATCCTTATTACAGTCCATAGATATCCTGCACTAAGAGTGTTCTGAAATTATTTGATATGACTATCAACACTGAAGACTATTGTTATCCATCACAATATTTCTTGCAAAAAATCTACTTCCTCAAGTTAATTCCAGTTTTGGAAATCTCCACATATCTGCAGTAAGAAAATCATACTCATGCACACTGCACAAGTTCAGACATATGCACATTTAGAACTCCAGGCACAGCAGATTGGTGACTCCTTTTAGCTAACAAAGTAATCACTGAGAAAAATGCCAGTGTTTAGTATTGGTGATTACAAGAATAATGTGCATGTCATTTTTCCTGATTGGCCTTCCTGTCTTTCACTTTTCAGGCATTGCACTTCCTGTGCTACGCCTCGGATGTCAAGAAAAATATATTTTACCAATAAACTGTGAGAAGAACGTCACACATGCAGTGCAGAAGGAGGCCTTTTGGCTGATTGTGCCCGCACAAACTTGTTAGATGAATATCATTACCTAGTGCCAATATCCTGCTTTTCCCTCATACTCTCGCAAATTATTTTTATCCAAATAATATCATATCCAATGCCTAAACTGAAAATGTCTCCACCTGGCAGTGCATTTCCTACCCTAACCACTAGCTGAGTTAAAAAGTTCTCCTTACTTCACTGTTGTTTCTTTTTTAGATCAATGTCAAATGGCTTTTTTAACGAGCAGAAATAGTTTCTCCCTTTTTACTCTATGCAGCCATCTCATGATTTTGAAAACCTCAATCACATCCCTTCTTAGCTTTCTTCTCGCAAAGAAGATCAGTTCCAACTTTTTCAATTTATCCTTATAATTGAATTTCGTTGTTCCTGGAACCATAGTTGTAAACTGCTTCTGCCCTCTCTCCAATGTGTTTGCATCCTTCCTATAGTGTGGCACCCAGAACTGTACGTAATACTCTGGCCGAGGTCTAACAAGAGCCTGCGCCTTCCTCAGATTTGTACGACCTATTTTATATTGTCTTTCAATGTTTTTCTGACCACAATACATCACATCTCTCTGCATTGAACCTCATCTGGCACTTTTCCACCCACTCCACAAACTTGCCTATATCATTCCGTAATTCTACACTGTCTTTCTCAGTTTACAGTTCCTCAAATAATTCCAACATGTACCTAAACTTCCAAAATAATTAAGGACTAAATGAAAATAACCAAATCTATGGCAGGAGAATCTACAAAGAAATGAAAGTAAATAATCACAGGAAGTATATCTAAACATATTCTTGTCCATTACTTGTTTTATCTGCACCTGCCAACTTAATCTTGAACTTTCAAACATGATAACACCATCAGAAAGTATATATTTTCCATACTCAGTGAGCTGCTTCTTATCAATTGGTGCGGCCTCGGAGGCAGAATTGCACACTGCTGCTGGGACCTTCTGGCTTTGACACCACAGGTGCTAGATTTAAGCATCAGCTGTGCACCGTTTGAGAGCTGCAAACCAGTATTCAACCATTATTATAGAAGAGTTACCCAAGAAAGGGAAGTTGGCATCCCAGTTTACAGACATGTACCTTGAAATCCTGTGGGTGAAGTGCTGGGGAAGAGGACATCCTCTTTCCTCTGGATTACCTAAGGAGGCCATGGCACCAGATGTTGCCAGCCTGGACCAAGATAGATACCCAGGTCAGTGCAGTGTCCCTAGTAAGAAGAAATGCCAAGCAATGTAGAAAGAAAGGGTAGTGACCTCATGCTCCACAGGGTGAATACCACCATCTTCTTTCCACCAACTCGTGCAGACCATTACATTCACCTCCCACCAAGGCTAATGGTCCCCCACTCTCATTACTGCAGTAACACCTTCCATCAATGGCTCTCCTCCATTTCATCCTCCTACTCACTCACTCATTTAGGACACGTCAACATTTTTCCTGCATCACACTAATAATTCTCCCAGCCACCTTCTTCTCATTTAATTCCTCCTTTTTCCAAAGGTGGTGGTGAATTGCAAAAACACCCTCTCCTGTAGTACCCCATGCCCCTCCCATATCAAATCCCACCTTTGTGTCTGGAGTTTCCCCCACCACTTCACAGTGGTTATCCCCTCCATTTCCCAGAGTTTTCCACAACATAGTATAGATTGCCCATTGATCATCCCTCTTGATATTTACTGTCCAAACCCCCAGGTATCACTGTGATCAACCCCTTGGACCAAGATCAGACCATACCCTGACTGAGAGTGGTGGAATCCCTAACCATAGTCCCTTGCAGTAGAGTAAGCGCTACTCCCCTCAGACTTTCCAACATGGCCATTTGGTGAATTGCAAGGTGTTTGACATAGAACCTGCTGTCACATGTTGTCAGTGTCCATGGACATTGCACAGTGCCATGCAGCAACATACCTATTCCATGTGCCTTTAGTGCTGGAAACCATGACCAGCTGCCAAGCTTTCTATCTTTTTCAAAAGGCGAGGCAAAGCAGAGATGCTGTGAGCGTCCAACTAAGTGCCATTGTGAATGAGCTCTAAGAAAGCAAGCTAAAAGCTCTGAAATGCATCTTTTGCAGATGCATGAGATGGGTATATATTCTTGCACACACAGCAACCTAGCAGAAACATTGCAATGTAAAATGTCAATCAGAGCTCCAAAGTGCTGAAGTGTTTTAGAATTAGAATTAGAATCCCTACAATGAGGAAACAGGCCCTTCGGCCCAACAAGTCGACACTGACCCATGGAGCATCCCACCCAGACCCATCCCCCTGTAACCCACACAGCCCTGAACACTACAGGTAATTTAGCATCGCCAATCCACCTAGCCTGCACATCTTTGGACTGTGGGAGGAAACCGGAGCAAACCCGCACAGACACTGGGAGAATGTGCAAACTCCGCACAGACAGTCACCTGGGGCTGGAATTGAACCCAGGTCCCTGGTGCTGTGAGGCTGCAGTGCTAACCACTGAGCCACCGTGCTGTTCTCTGAGTTAATTTAAGGTTGGCTATAACGATGTGATGACCATGATGTTTCGTCGATGCCTGCTTCTGTGGACAAAGAGTGGAGGCAGCCACTGTCAGTAGAGTGTGATATAAGATGTTGGAGAAAGGTGTTGAAAACATAGGCACAAAGAAGCAACCAGTGAGCTTCATCTCAGATGAACCGCTCAGATTTTTAAGTTGGGAACTGGGGACATCTAGTTTCTCACCAGTGCCCGAGAGAATTGTGAACTGCATAGAGATGAGATGAGATTAACTAACAATGAGATGCAAATGCATGAATATATGGCCCTTACTACTTACTAGTGAGATTGTGATCTGGCTGGGTAGAAGATATTGGATAATTATTTGGATTGAAATTACATGAAAGGATATAAATGGAAGGCAGGAGCAACTGGTGTAGATATGATTGGCCAAATGCCCTCCTACCACATCATAAAATTCTGTAATTCTTTGGCTGTTAAAAGGTTAAGGTGAAAATCAGATTTTCTTTTTCCTTCATATCAAGAATCTCATCTTTTAATTTTCTCTCCATTCTCCTAAATTTCTCATCATTGCCCATTTCAGTCAAGGCCTGGGAAAATTCCATTTGTTGTTTCCCTTTATTTTGGTATTCTTGCAAATTTTCCTGATAAGCACAAGGTGAAAAGCATCAACAAAGTATTTCAGCCAGACTCATGATCATTTTTGTTCTTTCATACCATTGTTTATGTTCTCAAATAACTGAGGTCACAGTTGGCTTTTCCTCACACATCTCTAGTTCAAAGACAGAGACTACATAACAGATGTAAAAGATAAAATGGCAGAATGCCTTCCTTATGTCTCTGTCTCTCAGGGAGAATCTCCCTTTGAGCTGCTGGCATCCTTCAAGCATGGACACAATTTTAAATGCATAAAAGTGATGTGCATCAATGGTTTGCCAAATTTCCCGGATACAGTCATGATGCCTGAATGGATAACTAAACACCCCTTACCCACCAACAGGCATGTTATCTCCTGGCACAAGCAAAACAAAATGAATACATAGAACCTGAAAATCTGGTAAATTTCTTCCTAACATCCTCGATAATTTCAGAAGTACCTCTGAGATAAATCTACCCAACTTTAAATATTACCTGAGCAGTAAATCTATTTAAATTGAAATTATTTCTGAGGTTTTCATCTGAACCTCATCCCAAGCGTCTTCTCTGACCCACCAACAACTGAAACAGGACACAATTTTCAAAAAGTGATTTAATCAAAATTATACTCAGAAAAAAATGGTGTCCTTTACTTAATACGGAACAGTCCTGCTAATACATCTTAAGATTCTTCTCAGTACTAGTCTTGAAACTTTTGAGAATTTTAATCCAAAGTGCTACCACTAATTAGAAATCTATGTAAAATATGCAAAACTACAGAGAAAAAAATTAAAAAGTACTGTTGAAATTTCTGACAACAACTTAATTAATAGAATGCAAAGGCAGCATTTACATTTGCTGAACTCAGGTTAATGTTAGGCAGTTAGACAAACTGATTACTTGTTAGCCTGAGTAGGGAGGAACTAAGTACATTGCAGAAATGAAATATAAACCATTCACATTGAAGGAGCATTAATATGACATTAGGTTTGGAATTTTATCTTGTAGATTGCAAATAGGTACAGCTATGAAAAAAACACTTCTAAAACCCTGTTTATTGAATGTGTTACTTTGGTAATGGTGGTATGTTTCTGCTGAAGCAATGCTTTGCCTATTATGCACCATGATATTTACAGTGGATGTTTTAAGAAATTATGAATAGGTTGAAGGAGATATTCACTGTGGCATGATGGTAGCTGATTGTGGCATGATGCTGGTCACATCTAGTGTTTCGCATCCAGGATTTGTTGAATGCAATTTAAAATGTAATAACCTTTCTGGGTTGAGTTGTGCATACAGAAAATGTTGTTTCTAAGTCAGTAGCATTTGAAGAAACTTTGCCAACAGTATTTTTTGTGTATAATCTATGCTCTTTATGACAGCCTAAAACCATGTAGGAAGTTTCCCAAGAGAGGGATTTCAAACTTTTAGGATGGTATTGTTTCCCCTTTTAACATGTTTGGCTGGGTGCTTTCACATCCCATACATTTAGCATCTTTACCTTGTTGCAAAGCAAGACTGAAAATTATACTTCATGTCATGGTTACACAACAGAGGAGGCCATTGGCTCATCATGAAATTACCAGCTCCCTGAAAGAGCAACTGTGCAATTTCTTTCCCTCCCAGGTAATTAACTAATTATCTTTCAAACACCCTGGTTAAATCTACCTCTACTCTCTCAATTGTTTTCTTACTTTGTTTAAAATCAGAACCCAAAAATACCAATATGTCTTCCGACTTAGTATGCATTCTGGGTGTTCTAGCAATTGGAGTGGTGCCTGCATCATTGTGTAGATGGAACTCGGGACCCTGAGAACAGGACTTTTCTTTCTTTCTTCCTTACTTTTTGTCTCTGTTAAAATCTTTTAATTCCGGTTTTTGTAACAAAGTGGGCACCAGTCAGTGGCAACTTTGTAGACTTTTCGCTGTACTTATGTATTCCTATGCTTAGTACATGTGACAAATAAATAAATCTAATCTAAATGTTTTATGTACATAAATGTCCTTCATAAGATGTATTCACTTTAATAGTTTTAAGTTCAAACTTTGAAGAGTGTGCTGGATGTTAAAGTGACCATTTTTGAATAGGTCACTTGTAATTAAAAACCAAAACAACTGCAGAAGCTGTAAATCAGCAATAAAAACAGAAATGCTGAAAAGGCTCAGCAGATCTGGCAGCATCAGTGAAGAGAAATCAGTGTTAACATTTCGGGTCCGGTGACCGTTCCTCAGAACTGGAAGAAGGGTCACTGGACCTGAAACGTTAACTCTGATTTCGCTTCACAATTGCTGAGCTCTTCCAGTAATTTCTGTTTTTGTCGCTTGTAATTAGGTTGTTTAAATCAGGCAGAATCTTAATTAAGCATGTTCAACTCCAAACCCACCTTCCTTTTGTTTGAAATATGTAGGAAAGTAGGTCTAAGAAGCAAAGGTGTGTTACTGGTCTCTTCAACCCTGACTCCCTTGTCTATTAAAAACCTTTCCAACTCAGCCTAGAGTAAACTCAATGACCCAAGACAACACCGCTTCCACAGACTAACAGTTCTCTGGGGCAAAAGAAATTCTCATTTTATCCTAAAAGTTTGATTTCATTTGTAGAATTATTTACTTCTAGTCTCCAATACACAAGGAAACATCCTCTCGGAATCCACCTATTGAGTCTCCTCAGGAATGTATTGGTTTCAATAAGATCACCTCTAATTCTTCCTCTCTGAGCTCCTATTGTAATTGTATCTTCTTTCAGATAAGGAGATAAAAACTGTCAAAGCCACAAACAGATCAGGCATGATCGTATCAAATAGAAGTTCAGGATTGAAGGGCCAAATAGCCTGCTCCTTCCCCTATTTTGCATGTTCATATTTCCAAGTTAGGCTGACTAGGCCTTCATAACAACTCCATCTTTAGTTAGAGCAGTCTCATAGCTATTGATGGAAAGTGCTCATCCAGCAGCAGACATTTGATCAGCCAGGGGTTGGTTAGCTCAGTTGGCAGGATGGCTGGTTGTAATAAAGAGTGACACCAACCACGCAGGTTCATATTTCTGTACCAGCTGATGTTACTATTAAGGTCCCACCTTCTCAATCTTGCCCCTTATCTCGGGGCGGTAATCCTCAAGTTAAATGACCACCAGTCATCCCTTTTTAATGAGGGACCTTAATTATGGTCCTCTGGGACTATGGTAACTTTAATTGATCTGCCATGGTCAATTCAGATAGACAGTATCAGTAGTCCTCTGTCATAAACAGTGAAGTGTAGAACCACACGTGGACTGCTCTCCAGTTCCAGTCAGAACTTAACACTAAAAGTACACTAAAGGTATATTAGTAAGAAAGAGCAAGCTGTTTCTGCGATAACGAGGTGTAGAGCTGGATGAACACAGCAGGCCAAGCAGCATCAGAGGAGCAGGAAAGCTGACGTTTCGGGTCTGGATCCTTCTTCAGAAAAATTCAGCTGTTTCTGCCGTGGGTTTAAAGAAAATAAGTAGCTACTTTCAAAACATCCATCTCAGATGTGCTGAGAATGCCATCTTGTCTGGAGCTAATACACTACAGCTGTTTTGAACTAGAAATTAGGCCAAATTTAGAAAGGGGACAAGAAGTTACATACCCCGTTTCATAGGGCCTGGCAAAATCCTGCTTCAACTAAACATTTTTTTGAGCTAGTAAACAGTTATAATCTAATTTTGGTCAGAGTTTGTGCTATGATTTGTTCTTTCAGAGGATACTCCCATCTCTTTGATCCCGTTTAGATCTGACTTCCTTTGACAGAGTCAGCAGGATGTTTTCCTAACTGTTTCAAACCATCTTTCTTTTTCAAAAATAACATTTTTTTAAAAGAGTAGACTGTTTTTGATCTTCAGGATAAAGGATCATTGGAGAATTCTGTTGGGGAATGTCATTACTGTTGGCACATATTTGCAGTGACATTATTGAGGTTAAGAACAATGAGAAATGCAAATTCCACAGAAGGGATGATACTGTTTCTAAATCTGCAGAGGCAGTAACAGGGACAACATCACATGTGTGTGATCCTTATGCTTGTAGGGCGTACCAAAAAGACTTGACAAATTGTGGTGAACAACCATAAGAAAAGGCTGAGTTCTCCTATACCCTGACTTTTCAAATTATGGTGTTCTGTTGAACAGAAGTCCTGTTCAAATTGGTGTTACCAGCAGTTCATATAAACCATCTTAATTGTTGAAATATGCAGCAGCTCTTTATTTAACTGAGTACAATCATCTCCATCTATGTGACTCACTCCTTCTTCTCACACACACATGGACACAGGCACATCCATACACACACACAGACACAGACACACACATACATACACACACACATACAGACACACACAGACGCACACACATACATACACACACAGAGACACACACACATACATACACGCACACACGCGCGCACACACACAGACACACACATACGCAGACACAGACAGACACGAGCATAAAAACCACCACCATTTCCCAGCTGCTTTCAGTTCTGACAAGGCTTCACTGGACTCAAAATGTTAACACTTTTTTTCTGTCCACAGATGCTGCCAGACCTGCTCCTTTTCCAGCACTTTCTGCTCTTGTTAACCTCTCAATCAGGCTAGCTGCTTATCAGGAAATAGTGAAACAAGTTCCAAAAAGATCATGCTGATAAACTCACAGCACCTTCAACAGCACCTTCCAAACTCAACAACCCACATCATTTACATCAGAAAGGGCAGCAGATGCCTGAGAATACAGCTCACCGCCAAAGTGCACACCATTCTGACTTCAAAGTATTTCACAGTTCATTCAATGTCACTAGGTTAAAATCTTGGAACTCACTCACAGCATTGTGGGGACATGTACACCACAAGGACTGCAACTACTCAAGAGGTAGCTCAGCAGCATTTACTCAAGTTCGATTAGGGGCTTTCCTACATCCAAAAAATGAATGTTCATAAAATACAGCACAACTTCTACATTAGAGATAACAGGAACTGCAGATGCTGGAGAATCCGAGATAACAAGGTGTGGAGCTGGTTGAACCCAGCAGGCCAAGCAGCATCATAGGAGCAGGAGAGCTTGATGTTTCGGGCCTAGACCCTTCATCAGAAATGGGGGAGGGGAAGAGTGTTCTGAAATAAATAGGGAGAGAGGGGGAGGCGGATAGAAGATGGATAGAGGAGAGGATAGGTGGAGAGGAGACAGACAAGTCCAAGAGGCGGGGATGGTGCCAGTAAAGGTGAGTGTAGGTGGGGAGGTAGGGAGGAGATAGGTCAGTCCAGGGAGGACGGACAGGTCAAGGGGGCGGGATGAGGTTAGTAGGTAGGAAATGGGGGTGCAGCTTGAGGTGGGAGGAGGAAGCTTCAAAATCTCCCCTCTCCCTACCGCATCCCAAAACCAGCCTAGCTCATCCCCGCCTCCCTAACCTGTTCTTCCTCTCACCTATCCCCTCCTCCCACCTCAAGCGGATAGTATAATGCCTTTCCTTTAACATGCTCATCTGTCTGGAAAATTTGAGCAAATGTCATTGAAAAAGATTTTTTTTTTCTCAAAAACATGTCTAAAGCAGAGTCAAAGAATATTGGCAATTGACATCCCTGCTGAAGACATGAGACTGTAATGCAATGTACAATTCTTAAACAAAATCAAGGACAAATCAAGGTGTAAAGGCTTCACATTCATGTTGTAGTTATCTTGCATTTGCTGAAAACAATTTGGCTTACAGTCATCTAGTTGAATTTGTAAAGACCCTGACTACGACAGGTGTGGAATTTTAATATGTGGTTTGAGTTTAAAGCAATGATGAGGATATTTCAAAGTTGTCTGCTTTGTTAATGGTAGATTTTGGCTTTTTCTTGTCATTGTTATGACTTATATTGTTTGTTTCAGTTTCCATAGAAACAATCTGTTCCTCTTCTTCCTGTAAAGGAAATAATAATTAACAAAGAACTACTAATCCACATATAAAATTTCAGAGAAAATCCAAGGTAAGCACATGTTTGTTAAAGGTTTTGGCATTTTATAGTTTACTACCAAAATTAATTTCACACTCCTATAGTTGAAGCAAGTGATTTTGGAAATTGTACAAAGCCAGCATGCAACATTATTTCTTAATTTTTAATTGTTTGCACGGATATTTCATTTTATTTTGGCCCTGTGGAAGGGAAAAAGGCTGTATCCTGATGATGTAAGTTGTTGTTAAGCGTGCATCTGTGTCTCTAAGTGATAAATACTTCTCCCAATTTAAAAGACAATGAAGTAAATATACTTCCCTTCTCATTTTCAGAGCTATACATCGAAGTGACTTTTTCGCCATTTGCTTTCTCACATCAGCTTGACGCCGGTAATTATACTCTCTACAGAACCTAGAAGGGAGAATGTTGTAGTGATATTTCACTTAACTAAAAGGCCACCATCAGTGATACTCAGGTGTCGTGGATGGAATGTGTTTGTTCTGTCTGGTACTGTTACCTATTCACTCATGGGATGTAGGCAACACTAGCTGGGCTAGCATTTATTACCCATCTCTAATTGCCTTGAAGAAGCTGGTGGTGAGCTGCCTTCTTGAACTGCTACAACCAATTTTGAGAAATTGACCCAGCAACGATGAAAGAATAGCGATATAGTTCCAAGTCAGGATGGTGTGTGGCTTGAGGTGGAACTTGCAGGTGGTGGTGATTCCATGTATTTGCCATTCCTGTCCTTCTAATGGAGAGTTTGTAGATTTAGAAGGTGGTGTTGGAGGAGCCTTGGTAAGTTGCTGCAGTGCATCTTGCAGATGATATGTACTGCTGCCACTGTGTGTCATTGGTGAAGAGAGTCAATGTTGATGGTAGTGGAGGTGGTGACAAACAAGTTTGCTGCTTTGTCCTAGATGAAGTCAAGCATCTTGACTGTGTTAGCGCATGTCATCATGTTTTACTAAGGGCATAGTGGAAAACCAAGGCCTTATAGACCAGTTAGCGTAACATCTGTGTTGCAGTTATTGTTGCAGCATATGATCAAAGATGGTCAACTCGAAATTTTTCAGTTAATCAAGGAGAACCAGTATGAATTCATGACAGGTAGGTCATGCCTGACAAACCTCATTGAATATTTTGAAGCAGTGACTAAAGTTGTGGACCGGGGAATGTCTATGGTTTTGTTTCTATGGATATTCAGAAGGCAATTGATAAAATCCTGTATAAGACACTGTTAACTAAAGCAGAAGCCCACAGAACTGAAGTCAAATTACTGGCATGGCTTGGAAATTGGTTCAGTGGCTGGTGACAGAAAGTAGAGATAAAGAGTAGGTGCTCAAATTAGCAGGATGTGACCAGTGGTATCCCTCAAGGATCTGTGTTCAGACCTCAGTTATTGATATTATTTATTAATGACTTGGATAAAGTCATAGAAATTCATATATCCAAAACTGCCGAGGACTCAAAGCTAGACAGCATTGTAGATAATGTAGTCCATAGAATAAAATTGCAAGGGATTATGGATAGACTGAGTGAATGAGCAAAATTGCGGTAGATGAAGTTCAAAGTAAACAAGTGTGAGGTTACGCATTTTGGATCAAAATAAGATAAATCAGAGTACTCTCTAAATGCCAAGAAGTTAAATACAGTGGATGTCCAAAGGGACTCGAGTGTTCAGGTGCATAGATCTTTAAAATGCCACAACCAGTGCAGAAATTAATTAAGAAATCTAATGGAATGCTGGCCTTTACATCTAGAAGACTGGAGTTCAAGGATGCAGAAGTTAAGCTGCAGTTATACAAAACCATGGTTAGTCCCCACTTGAAGAATTGTGCACAGATCTGGGCACTACACCTTCGGAAGAATATATTGGCCTTGAGGTTTACAAGAATGATACTTAGACTTCAGGCACTACGTTATGAGGAGAGATTATACAAATTAGGCCTGTTTTCTCTACAATTTAGAAGGTTAAAGGGACTTCTGATCAAAAGCCTTCAAATTATTAATGGAGGATGAGGTAAGTAAAGATAAACTATTTCCGGTGAGTTGGGGATTCTAGAACTAGGGGGTATTGTCTTAGAATTAGGGCCAGACCATTCATGAGAGATGTTTGGAAGCACTCTATGCACTAAGGATGATAGATGTTTGGGCATCTCTTCTATAAATGACAGTGGATAATGGATCAGTTGTTAATTTTAAATCTGAGATCAAAAATTTTTTGTTAAGCAAAGGTATTATGGGATATGTGCCAAAGTAAATGGGATATGTTCTCATGATCTGTCATAAACCTACCAAATTTCAGGTGGGATGACAAAGTAAAATCCTGACCTATATGTCTAAAACAAGGACCTTTCTAGACACTTTGTTTATGCTAAATTTGAATCCAGCTGTTTTAAATTACAGAACAACAGAGTAATCCTCTCACTGAGATTAGTTATATTGCAGTTCTCATTTCAAGCAAGAAAAATATGTACGGCTCTCAAATTATTTCTATTTTAAAACATTTGAGATTGAAGTGATAAAAATGTTGTAACATCCCAGAAGTCAGAAAGTATTAAAGTGGTTTATATAAAACAGATATTTATATTTATATATAAACAAATATCTGTTTCTAAGTCGCAAGATTAAATGTTGCTGGAATTCATGATCTCACGTAATTGTAAACATTCTACAATTTTTGACATTTTTAAATGTTCTGTTAAATTTACGTGAGCATCAGGTAAGTAAACAGTTCTAAAGAGATTCTAATGGAAATCTTTTCCCTCATGTATCATGAATGATCTTCTCTATTTCCCTTATAGCATTTTGTGATTACAGGGGGTTCTCCTATAACGTGAGTTCTAGCAAGCGAATTGGCTATAATGAAATTGACAAATAAGGGAACAGTATGTGTAAAATGTGAACTTTGTGTTGGCCATAAAGCAATTGGTTCGCGGGCTTTGTCCTGAGCATGCACTGAAAGAGTCCCCACACTGACATCAAGGACCCTTGCGCTTAGTGTGAGAGGTACCGTACAATTCTGCTGTGTTACCCACAAAATGCAAGGACAAAGTGGCAAGAGTGATAATAAAATGTGTCCTAGTGATAAAATTGCGGGTGGTGTATGTAAACGAAAGGCTATATTGCTGGAAGAGAAGCTAGTTGTTGTAAAGCATTTTGAGTGCAATGAGAGAACGTGATATTGCTCGTGCAACAGGAATGAAGGAGTCTACCTTATGCACCATTAGAGACAATGCAGAAAAGATTAAAGCAAGCTGTATTGCTTGAACAAGTCTGAGTACTAACAAATCTGGGAGATGGACCAGCTACTACATGTGTGGATAGAGGAGCAAACAAAGAGGTGATCTGGGACCACCCTTTTCACCATAAAAGAGAAAGCCTTATCAATTTATGAAGATCTAACAAAATAAGCCAAAAGTCCTACAGATGTGCCTGCCTTTAGTGCTTGCAGTGGCTGGTTTTCTGGTTTTAAGAACCGCTATGCTTTTCATAACGTAAGGTTACGTGCCAGTGTGGATGAGGAGCATGCGATGGCATTTCCCCCCATAATAAACAATATCACTGATGGGGAAGTGGAAGCTGGAGATGAAGAAGATGAATTCCAGGATGTAGCACCATGAGAGCTTTCCACTTCTGTTTTGTCTTCTATCCTGAGGGAAATTGAGAAGCAGTTGCAATGATTGGAGGACAATGATTACAATGTAGGATGCAGCAGGGTAGCAGTTCATGAAGTAAGTTCTTCTTTGGCAGCTTATGAACTGCTTCTTCATGAATGGAGAAAAAGGGCAAAGCAGCAAAAATTGGATGTCTTTTTTCAACCAACCCCCAAGAAACAGTCAGAAGACAATGAACCACAGCCATCCACTTCTGGATTAACTATTTTTTGCCTTAAACCTGTAACCACAACCGCACCTGAAGGTGATGATGATGATGATGATGACGACAACCCTTAGCCCCTGCATTAACAACAAAGCTATACCTCTTCCCCCATTTTGTCAAGATAAGGTGATAGCTTTACTGTTATTTCACTATTACATGTGAATTAAATATTTGTTCACCTTTTGTGTTACACTTTTGATTGATTTTTGAGTCATTTTGAGTGATTTTGCTTTTGTTGGTCTGTCCCTAACCCCCTTTTTCCCATTGGCCCCATTATTTCTACAGCCCGACTTTCTATAACGTGTCATTTCACAGGAATGCATCTATCACGTTGTAGCAGAATCCCCTGTATTGGAAAAAGTTTCCTCTCTGGTTCCTCTGTTGTCTTTAATTAAGTGGTGCATTCATTCTGCTGCGCACTTTTAGTCAGGAATAGGCTGAGTACAACAGAAGACGGGTCAATGATATTAAGATTCCATCTGTCAGGCCATAGGCTTGACCTATGTGGAGACATGGTTATGAACTTTATCACCATAGTCTAAAATAGATGTTTATAACTTTGTTTTACTAGTAATACACACAATCGGAGCAGTTCATTTATCATGCTCGTAATATATTGTTGCAATTTAGGTGGGAAGTTTTGCTCATGTTATACTTCTCATTTCGCTTTATTATAACACTGCCGATAACAGCCTTAACTTTGCATTATGTAGAGCATTGGGCACACAGCATTTTGGCAAAGTTTCTAAGACCCACACTGCAAGGGTAATGAGTTTTCTTGTAATATGTATTCATACAGTATGTTTCAAAATTGCTTATCTTTAAAGTAATTGAAATTACATAAGAAAATCCTGGAATAGCACAGAACAGCAACATTGTTATATATGCAAAAGTAAAGACTTTTAAGTAAGGAAAATAAAAAGGCATCATATTAGGAAGACATGGCATCAGAAATATTAACAGGCAGACTTAATTTCAAAGATAGAGTAAATAGAAACAGATTTCGACATCATAAAGCAAAAATTCATTATATGCAGAATAACTTTTAATTTAGAAACTAAGTCAGAAGCTGAACAAGTAAATACATTTTTATATATAATTGTGAGTACAGGTAATGACGTAGCTTGTCAAAGTGTTAAAGATGCAATACATATTTTTGAAGAGCTATTGAAAACTTCTGACAATTGCTTCAAACTCAGACAAGTAACATTCTTGAAGGAACAAGATACAATAGAAGTGATGCTATGAAATAGAAGACTGAGGTTGAGAAAATACTGTCCACTGGACTCACCACATAAACAATTTGACTACAAGAGCAGGTCAAAGGCTACAAATACAGCGGCAAGTAACTCATTTCCTGACTCCCCAAATCCTGTCCACCACCTATAAGGCACAAGTTCGGAGTATGATGGAATACTCCCCACCTGCCTGGATGAGTGCAGCCCCTGCAACACTCAAGAAACTTGACACCATCCAGGACAAAGCAGTCTGCTAGATTGACACTACATCCACAAGCATCCACTCCCTCCACCACCGATGCTCAGTAGCATCAGTGTGTACTATCTACAAGATGCACTGCAGAAATTCACCAAAGATCCTCAAACAGCATCTTCCAAACCCATGACCACTTCCATCCAGAAGAACAAAGGCACCAGATACATGGGAACACCACCACCTTCAAGTTCCCCTCCAAGCCACTCACCATCCTGACTTGGAAATCTATCGCCGTTTGTTCACCGCTGATGGGTTGAAATCCTGGAATTTCCTCTCTACTGGCATTGAGTTCAACCCACAGCTGATGGACAGCAGCAGGTCAAGAAGACAGCCCACCACCATATTTTCAAGGGCATCTGAGGATGGGCAATAAATGATGGCCAGCCAGCAACACCCACATCTCACAAATGAATTTTACAAACTCTTTTTCGCTCTCTTTAATGCTACCAGACCTACTGAGCTTCTCCAGCATTATCTGTGTTTGTTTCAGATCTCCAGCACCTGCAGTATTTTGCTTTTATTATATCAGGATATCATGTCCATCTTACACAAGGGACTTTTGGATATTCAGTGCACAAGACAACTAGCATGTGAATCTGTGTATTTGCCATGGACGAGTCAATGACTTGTGAATGCATGGGAAACAGTGGAAGGAGACTCCACATCCACATGATGTTCCATCATTTCTTGGATGGAGATGGCGACAGAGATTGCAACAGTTCATTGACACGAAGAAGGGTCCTGACCTGAAACATCAACTTTCCTACTCCTCTGATGCTGCCTGGCCTGCTGTGTTCCTCCAGCTCCACACTGTGTTATCTCTGACTCCAGCATCGGCAGTTCTTACTATCGTTGACACGAAGACTACTATTTTCAGTTTGTTCAGAGTCCTAGAATGTGTTGAGTCTGAGAACAGACCTCAGTTTACTGACAAATGATTTAAAGATGTGTATTTTAAGGGGCCAGTGACCTATGTCACATTGTGAGCCCACTATCCATGCCTCAAACAATCTGGCAGAATACTTGGTTTGTGCCACCAACTCAAAGTGCATCAAGTGTGAAGCAACAAAATAAGATTTGCATTGCCCAGCAAACATTCTGAGAGATAGCACATTCTTCTTCACAGACAGAGGAGAATGAAAAAGAATGCATGATGAATAGGCAGAGCAGGCAGGGAACTACCTAAACTATTCATAAGACAGCAAGTGTGAATTAAAAATACAAATACAAATACTTGGATGCGAGCAAAATCCCACAGGAAATGCAACCAGCCAGATCATATGAAATCATTACTCATCATGGTGCAACATTATGAAGAAATAGAAGCCAAAAGTACAGCACACATATCACATGCAAAGAAAATGAGGAAAAAAGCTCCAATTATGATAGTTGTGTTGTGATGTTGAATGACGGCAACTAGGAGCAAGACAACCAAGTTGTCAAATCAGTGTAACAGAAAACAATACATACCTCTCCAGGTGGGTATATGATCACTAGATCAGGATGAGTTGTCTACCTCCAATGTGTTACATGATGCCTGACTTGTTAATTTGGTCAATTCTCTTTTGACTTGTTTGTGCAATCTTGAATTGACAACAAATGCCTATGTACAACTGTGCATATATATTTGTTTAATTTTTTTATATTTGTAGATAAGATTAACACTGTTGCATTATGATTCACAGTTATTAGTCAATATAAGTTAAAGAGGAATGCTCATAATATCATCACTGTTTCATAACATGTAACCTGAGGGCATAAATGTCTCAGGCTACATTCTAGCTCAACCACCTGAAGCATAACATACTGATGGAAACATGCTACTCTTTGTAACCAAATAACCTAATGTTAAACTTCACCCTGCTGTGCCTGTGAATGTTATACTTGTATACATTTGGAAGCTATAATAAATGTCTGTTAGATCTTTAAATACCATGCTACCCACATGCTAGTTTCTTACGTTAGGAGAGATATCTTACGCATTGCCACTTTAGGTACAGATACCCAGTTAGAGGCAAAATCCACATCAAATACTGACCAATGTGTTAAGCAGGACCCACTATAATGTTGATACAAGGACTTGTGAAGGAACAATAGGTTCTTGAAGGAGTAAGACCTAACATCCAGACCCTCCTCATAGTCTCTGTGACATATCACATTAATGTAACTTGGAACTAGTTTTGAACAAGTGATAAGCTACTTCTTTTTCAATACTGGAACCTATTCTGCTTAGACCGGTATGTAGTTTTTCTTTACCACACTGGACCAAACAAGTTGTTTATGCCCCTATCGTGAGGTGCAGCCTCAATTTGACAACAAATACAACAGTTGTGACTCAGCCAGAATGCAATGGAACAATCTACGAAATGGCAGCTAATTGCCAGCAGCTCCTTCCTTTCAGGAACTGATTCATAGACTGTTTGGTCTTCTAATTAATTGTTTTGATTCTGTGCCATTGACAACGCAGTTATCTTAATTGTGGATTGCTATGTTGTACATAGTCAGTATTTTATCGTAAGGTTTTATGTGAAGGATAATCAATGCTGATCACACGATGAGTGATTCAGCTTCAAATCATGATATCTTCCAGCAAACATCTCACAACGTAATCATATTGAGGGTGCGAGTTTAAGAATTGTTCTTAAACTAGGTAGTCAGATAAGACTACATTAGTAAGTTGAAACTGACAAGAATGATCTGAGTACTTTTTCCTTTGTGTTATATCGACTGCATTTTCACAGATATGTTACAGAATAATTTGAATTTAGTACAGGTCATGTTCATTAAATTTTAGAATTCCCCATCAATTAAAATACAGCAAGGTAGTCCTGTTCAGTCAAAGGAAAAAATGTAATGAATTCTGTCTTTTTCAGAGAGAGGCTACTGCAATTGTAAAAAACCCATTTATGATAAATCTGTCAATGCAATCAGTGAAAATGCTTTTACTATAATTTACAAAGGAATTATTCTTTACCCTTGGCTCAAGATTGTTCTCTGCACCTGAGTTTGATACCAGCTGGAACCGGTTTTGATGAAGTAGGTTTGTGTTAAATGAAATTTCATTCAAACCATGTATACTGACAGAATTAGTAAATGTACAGTAATCCCTTTCTGTTAGTTGTTACCCTGTAACCCAGGCTTGTTACATACAGATTCTTTAATTCTATGATAACTGATTCAACACATTGCTGGAGTGTATGATATACCATTCAATAGACCCTTGAAGCAGGATATGAATCAATGCACAAGGAATAGTGTTGTTGTTAAATTGAGCAATGGTTTGAAGAATATGGGGTGGACCTGCACTTGGCTGTGTTGATTTCATCAAATAATGCAACATCAGCTCGTTAAAATAATTTTGGGCATTCCTGACAGATTATGTATGATGCAGTGGAAATGCCAGAATGAATGGAATGTCAGATGCTGGCAATTATGGGAAGATGTAGACGACCTTTAAAACACCATGGTTTTGCTTTAAGTGCTTGGTGCACAGAAACCATTTTGAAATGTGGCTGCTCAATGTTGTTAACAGGCTCGAGTGTAAGAAAAGGAGTATAAGGAGAACAATAATTTTGCTTTACATTTGATGCCATTGTCGTTTGGTTTATTGTTGTTTGTCAGTTTCAGAGAGTTAAAATACGGATGGGATCATTACGTTGGTAAAGGGAGGATCTCAACAAGATGTGGAATCTGTGCAATTACGAAACCGCAGGAGATGGGAGACATTGGTTGGAATCATTTATATGCTACCAAATGATAATCGTGGGTGACCTCAATCTATGTATAAGCTGGGCAAAACAACTGAGCTCGAAAGCTGAGAAGGATGAGTTTCTGGAATGTTTTAGGGGTGGTTTTTTAGAACAGAATGTTGAGGAGCCAGCTGAAGGCTATTTTTGATTTAGTATTATGTAATGACAAAGGGATAATTAATAACTTTGTTGTAAAATAACTTTTAGGGATGAGTGATCCCAGCTATTCACAATATTTACACAGAGAGTGGTGGGCGCATGGAATGCACTGCCGGCAACGGTGGTGGTGTCAGATACAATAGAGATATTTAAGTGACTCTTGGATAAGCATATGGATGATCGTAAAATGTAGGGTATGCAGGGTAGTTTGATCTTACTAGGATAATATGTCAGCACAACATCGTGAGCCGAAGGGCCTGTACTGTGTTGTACTGTTCTGTGTTCTATGTTCTATGATTTGGATGCGGGGACCAAATATAATATTTCCAAATTTGTGAATGTACAAAGCTAAGTGGGAATGTGTGGTGTGAGGAAGATATAAAATGGCTTCACAGGAAAGTGGACAGACTTAATTGATGGGCAAGAACATGGCAGATGGAATATGAAGTGGAAAAATGTTAGGTTATCTGCTTTGATAGGAGGAACAAACGTGCAGAATATTTCTTACATAGTAAGAGGTTGGAAAGTGTAGCTGTACAAAGAGGCCTAGGTGACTTGTTAGTAAGTCATCATGCAGGTGCAGCAAGCTATTAGGAAGGCTAATGGAATGTTAGCTTTTGTTGCAAGAGGATTTGACCACAGAAGTAGCAAGGTCTTACTTTTGACCGAGAAGTAGAAGCTAGTTAGACTGCACTTGGAGTACTGTTTGCTGTTTTGGTCTCTTTAAATCAGGAAATGTCTTATTTCCACAGAGGGGCTGCAATGAAGGTTCACCAGACTTTTTCCCAGGAAGTCAGCACAGTCTTATAAAGCGAGATTAGGCAATTTAGGCCTGTATTCTCTAGAGTTTCAAAGCATGATCTAATTGAAATTTACAAAATACTTAAAGAGATAGACATGATAGATGTGGGTAAAATGTTTCCCTGGGCTGAGTAGTGCAGCAGCAAGGGAATAATTTACTAATAAGAGAAATGCTTTTTCAGACTGACAGCTTTTACTCAGAGGATTGTGAATCTTAGAAATTCTCAGTTTCAATCTATGAGCATGTTGAAAGTAGAGATTGACAGATTTCTGTTTGCTAACAGCATAAAGAATCATAGGGATGTGTTAAAAGACATTGAAGTACTTAATCAGACATGATTTTATTAAATAACAGAATGGGTTCGTGAACTGAATGCACTGCTACTGTTCCTACGTTCCGATGTTAAGAAGAATAAAAGTGCAGAGACTCATCCCCCAGGTTGTGATTGGGATTGGTGATTTAAAAATGTTAATTTTTATTTTTCTCACTTTTCCTTTCTGTCTTTCTTTACTCCTCTCTCTTAATCTTCTCTTTCGGACTCTTCAGCTTTCTTTCTGTACCCTATCTCAAAATGCAACTTATTTCTCAGTCCCCCTTCTGCTTAGTTCTCAGTCATTCAGTCTCATTGATTTCAGAGTTATGTCCTGTATCCCATCATTCACCAAGGTCCCCGATTCCCTGATGCTCTCATGTGTCCAGAACATTTGTGTGGAAAAAAGGGAAAACCCCAGCAAAGGAGTCTAACATATTAGACATTTCACAATTGAGCCACACCTCTCCATCAAACTCTGGACTGTTATGTTTGGCTCAGTCATTATTCCAAAGGTGCAATCTAAAACCTAAGCACTAAATCATGTTGTTTCCACAATTGGAGTCATAGAGATGTACAGCATGGTCATAGACCCTTCAGTCCAACTCATCCATGCACACCATATATCCTAAATTAATCTAGTTCCATTTGCCAGCATTTGGCCCATATCCCTCCAAACCTTTCCTATTCATATACCTATTCAGATCCCTTTTAGATATTCTAATTGCACCAACCTCCACCACTTCTTCTGGCAGCTCATTCCATACACACACCACCCTCTGTGTGAAAAAGTTGCCCCGAAGGTCCCTTTTAAATGTTTCCCTTCTCACCTTAAACCTATGCCGTCTAGTTTCGTACTTCCCCACCCAGGGAAAAAACCTTGTCTATTCACCCAATCCATGCCGCTCATGATTTTATAAACCTGTTTCAGGTCACCTTTCGCCTCTGATGCTCCAGGGAAAATAGCCCTAGTCTATTCAGTCTCTCCCTATAGCTCCAATCCTCCAACTCTGGCAATCTCCTTGTAAATCTTTTCTGAACTTTTTCAAGTTTCACAACATGCTTCCTATGGCAGGGAGACCAGAACTGCATGCAGGATTCCAACAGTGGTCTGACAGTCTTTGGAATTGGCTTCCCGAAAATGGTAAATGCCAGTAAGAACAATTGAATAATATTGCCGCAGTATGGTGTGTTAAACAAACATTGTTATCATTTGGAACTATGGACAGTGATGGGAGAGACTCTAACTTTCTTTCTATGGTTGACTAGGGATCTCTCTCAAAGTCACCACCTGCTATTAACATGTGTAGAAGCATTTACAAGTTGATAGTCAACTTTTTCAATTCTTTCAGTGTGACTCAAACCTGCAGTTTCTGGCTCTTATGGAGGGCCACTGATACTATGCCACAAGACTTCTTCTAAAGAACTTTTGTCCACCATGTAAATAATTTACAGTTATCAAAATTTGAGTAATGATACGCTTGAGAGTTTGAGGAATTGTCTGTAGAAATTAGTTGACTTTGTGCCAGTTAATGGAATGCTATGAAAACCGAAAGAACTGCGGATGCTGTGTATCAGGAACAAAAACAAAGTTGCTGGAAAAGCTCAGCAGGTCTGGCAGCATCTGTGAAGGAGAAAACAGAGTTAACATTGCGGGTCCGGTGACCCTTCCTCAAAACACCTGAATGGAATGCTATGAATTAGCTCACTATCAATGTCAGCTGGTCCTTCAGCATTCTGACCCCTAACTCAAGAACTGACTCCTTAGGTCTCTCCAGCACTCTGCCTCTCCAATTTCCTTTCCCCTTTTAAGACCCTCTTCAAAACCCCCAACATTGACTGTGGTGGTTACATTGTGGTTATCTGTAATGCTGCTTACTTTATCTAGCTCCTGTGAAGTACCTTGAAATATTTTTCTGGAATTCAAAATACCATAATGTGTGCCTTTACATCAGCACCTCTATGATGTTCCCTCTCTAAAATTTATTTGCTCTGAGACAGTCAACAGCAGTATGGTTCCCTCTCAAGCTTATAAACCACCTGCCCAGGCCAACAAAAAAGCTGATGATATGAAGAGCACACTTGCTCCTTTACCATCATTCATGGCTCCATTCCCTGATTTACCCCATTCCCAGCATTCACACACCCTCTCGCTGATTATTCTCTGCTAACACCCCAACCTGAGTCTCTGGACCTCAGTATTCTTCAACTCCAAATCCCAGGACTCCTAATATTAGCCCCTGATTCTCATCCCAATTCCTGGCTCCCCATTATCCTATTCTAAAGCCTCCTGAACCCCACCCTGATGATCTAAGATGTCCCCTCACCCACCAACACTGATCCATGGCTTCATTCTCCTTGAAAGTCCCAATCTATGACCCTGCAATTCCATACCAGATTCTTGGCCTTAATCTCAGGTCTGACCCCTGAACCCACTTACATGAGAGCCACTGCTGTACTGTGTAGAAAATAACTTAGACTCCATTTGCATCCATATGATTCTGCCTATTTTCTTTCAAATGAGATCTCTAACTAAAACTGTTCTCTCAGTTGACCATTAAAAGAAGTTATGGTGCTATCCCAAAAATATGCACTGTCCCCTGTATCCTTACCAATATGTATGCCTCAAACCAAAAGCAAATCATCTGCTCATTATCTCCTTGCTGTTTATAGAGTTTTCTGTGTACAAATTGGCTGCAGATATTTATATTTAAAACCTCCTCAAAGTGATTCTGAGTCAGGGAACTGGGTAATATAATAGAATATAACATAATAGAAAATGTTGCAATGCTCAGCTGGTTATACAGTATCTGTGGAGTTTTATACTAGCTCTGTGTTGTTCTTTGATAAAGAAAATCAGAGTTCTGTGTGTGAATTCTTGCAGAAATGCATCGTGCATCACTCACTGATATCCATGATTTGATTAAATTTGATAGAAACCAAGAACCAGAGTCGGATCTTATCATTTATCAAGCAGTTTAAAATGAATTTTAAAAGTCCCCAGACAGTTCAACCAAGCACTTGCAGTCTTTTGCAAGTAGGTTTTCCATCAGTTGGTAATGCAGCAGTTACTGTGAAACTGAAGCAATAGGAAAGTAACTCTTTCAATTGGCCTCAAATCACTTATTATGATTTTATTCAACTCAACTGACTCGCAACTTGTACCTTACATTCTGTAGCTTGGAGGAGTAAATTCCTTTACATCAGCACAAACTATGCCTTGTGTCTGACCACTTAATCTATGAATGTTTTTGGAATGCAAAAACATAACATAGACAAGTGAAGACAAGTTCTTGGATCATGACACCCAGTTATAGACGATCAACTTTGAACCTATCTCTAGGGCGGCCACTTCCATGTACTTGTATCATCATGTAAAGTCAGTACAAGTGCTTGCAGACTTAAGTGAGCACTCCAAATTTTAAATTATCTTCCCTCCAAGGGTAAAGCAATATTTCAATTTTAAAATTATTATATCATCAGAGTTCAACATTATGACTACCTTCAGGACTAGTTTTGAAATTGTTTGAGCTGTGTAACTATCATATTTTGTTAGATTTGTGGTGCACTATTTTTTAGTTCTAAGGCCTCATGGAAGATTGGATGGTCCTAAATGTTGACGGAGTTGCTCTGTAGTTTACAGTCTGGTACGCAAGCTTCACAAGCTTCAAGCTTTATGATCTTGACAATCTTCGATGTCTAAGAGTACTGAAGAGTTGCTGGTTGTGAAACTCATTGGACATTCAATTTACTGCTAGTTAAATTATCCCTGGTTTTCAAAAGTGTTTGAACTTGAACCTAAAACTTAATTATTTTCTCAATTTAATGTGCAATACACCAGTAATTCTTTACAGAATTCACTTCGAAAGAAATTCTGTTATCATGGTAGTTGGTCTTAGAAGAGACTATGTCTTGGTAGAATTTAGAGAGACTACAGGAGTCTAAGCTGTTGTTATGATTATCTCTGTTTAACATTCTACTAACTATTTCCACTATTAAGCTTGGCATATTCTGTCTGCAGAATCATCTCTCTCCAACGTCTGCTGTTCTGTATTCCCTTATATTATCAGTGATGCAAGCTGATAATTTACATATTTGAGCATTAACCCTTTACTGGCCAAAAATCTAACAAGAAAATTCCAGATATTATCCTTTGTAAGTAATGAGTATTTGATAAGGCTTTACGAGAAATAAAAGCTACTGCACAAGCTGAAATCAGCGAGGCTTGAAGATTACAACCTAGAATTGGAAAAGAAACTGAAGGAGAGTCAATTGGAGAGTATAACGGAGGATTTGATAGTTTGTTGGTTTGGCGGCGCAGTTGGAAGGAACGTAAACTCATTCAGCAGGGGAGGGGAACACTGAGTGACAGTATAATAGGGACGTAGCATATCTTAGTAAAGGAGTCAAGACAGAGAGAGTTCAGTCATAGTTGAGCTTCAAAGGACTAAGGTGGATTTGGATTGCCTCTACATTAAAGCTAGGTGCATTATAAGGAAGACAGACAAGTTAAGGGTATGGATTGACCTGTAGAATTATGATATTATTGCCATCACAGAGAGGAGCTTAAGGGAGAGGCAGGACTGGCAACACAACATTACACGGTACAGTGTCTTCAGTTAGGACCAGGGAGGGTGTAAAAGAGGAGGTGGTGTTGCGTTATTCATTAAGAAGTCAGTTACTGCAGTAAGGAGGGACGATATCTTGGAAGGATCTTCAAATGAATCTTTGTGGATCGAGCATAGGATCATAAATGGGCCAGTCACATTGCTGAAAGAGTATTACAGACCCCAAACAGTCAGCAGGTCAAGGAGGAACAGGTATGCAGACAATTCACTGAGGTGCGTCATTGCACAGGTAATTAAATTAGGGGATTTCAGCTTCCCCAACATTAATTGGGACAGTCATAGTGCAAAGAGTTTAGGGGAACATATTTTTGGAAGTGAGTTCAGGAGAGCTTTTTATATCAGCATGTAGAAGGTCCAAGAGTGGATAGTGCGGTGCTGAACCTAATTCTCAGGAATGAAGTTGGACAGGTGTTTGAGGTGGCAGTGGGACAGTATTTTATTGATAGCAAGTACATTTTAAGTTTGTTATGGAAAAGTCAGAAAAGGTGGTCTGCAAAAAAGGAATTTGGATTGGGAGATGACAGGCTTTATGAAAGTAAGGCAGATTCTGGCCAAAATAGATTGGGAACAGTTGCATCTGGATAAATCTACAAAGGAACTGTATGGCGGGATGGGAGAGAGAAGCTGTGTGTACAGGCCCAACATGTTCCCTTTAGGATGAAATGTAGGAACAACAAGCCTAGAGAACCCTGCTAGTCTGTGAATATTCAGTACTGGATAATAAGGAAAAGATGGCATATTAGCTGACTCAAATGGAGAAAATCAACAGAGGCCCTAGTGGAGTGTAGAAAGGTACAGGGGGATCTTAAGAAAACAATTGGAAGAGCAGATGGTGGGGTGGGGGTGATGGTGAGGTTTCATGAATAAAACAGTGCTGGATACAATTACAGTGAATCCCAAGATATTCTATGATATAACAAGGGGAAGAGAATAACCAGGGAAAGAGTGAGTCCTATTATAGACCAAGGGAGCAATCAATGCTTGGAGATGGAGGACATTGGTAATGTGTTAAATGTCTTCACATCTATCTTAACTTTGGAGAAGGAGGTTGTAGGTACAGAATGCAGGAAGAGGGACTGTGAGGTTCTTGAGTAGTTTGACATAAGGAATGAAGAGGTTTTGACATGCTTAAAAGTGGAAAAGTGCTTAAAAGTCACCTCCTTAAAAACCTCAATCATGTTGGTGAGACATGACCTTTCCTGCACAAACCCATGCTGCCTATGACTAACAAGTCCACTCGCTTCCAAATGTGAATAAATCCTGTCTGTCCGTATCTGCTCCAACAGCTTCCCCACCACTAACGTCAGGCCGACCAGTCTGTAATTACCCGGAATATCTCTGTTTCCCTTCTTAAAAAAAGGAACAACATTGGCCATTCTCCAGTCCTCTGGAAACTTGCCTGAGGCCAAAGAGGGGACATAATTTAAACGTGAAGGCCAGGAGGTTTAGGGTAAATTGAGGAAACTTGTTTTCACCTTGAGGGTGGCGGGAATCTGGAATGCACTGCCTTGGGAGGGTAGTTGAGGTGGGAAACCTGACAACCTTTAAAATGTACTTGGATGCACAGTTGAATGTTGTAACATTCAAGGCTATGGGTCAACTGCTGGAAATTCAAGCAAATTCAAACTGAGGTCCAGTTCATGGGAAGATAAGAACAGGAGCAGGCCATTCAGCCCCTAGAGCCTGTTCTATATTTAATAAGATCATGTCCAATCTGTGGCTTAACTCCACATAACTTCCTTTCCTGAACAAAAATTTTGGTCCAAAATGGATAACCTCACCTTTCCATTGAACTCTGTTTACCCACAGTTTTGCCCATTCGCTTAGTGTATCAATATCCTTTTGTAATTTTATACTATCAACTACATTGTCTACAATGCTCCCTAACTTAGTGTCATCAGCAAATTTGGATATATGACTTTCTATGCCATTATCCAAGTCTTTAATAAATAATGTGAATAACTGGAGCCCTAACACAGATCCTTGTGGAACACCACTGGTCATATCCTGCCAATTTGTGTACCTTCTCATCATCTCTACTTTCTGTTGGCTGCCATTCAACCAATTTGCCAGTCCTGTCAGTAATTTGTTCCAAAATTCATGGGCTTCTATTTTAGTTGACATCTCTTATGTGGGACTTTATTAAGTGCCCTCAGGAAGTCTATGTAAACAAAATCCATAGACATTGCCCCACCCATTACTTTGGTTACCTCTTTAAAAAATTCATTGAGGTTTGTCAGGCTTGACCTACCTGTCAGCAATTCATGCTGGCTCTTCTCTGATTAATAAAAAACATTCAAGGTGTTCAGTTACCCCAGCCTTGTTTGCAGACACCAATAATTTCCCCACCACAGATATTAAGATAACTGGCCTGTAATTTTCCAGTTTTCTTTTTTTGCCTTCTTAAAAAGCAGAATGACATTTCAGATAAGATAGCAAATACATACCAGAGATGAGGTTTAGGATCTTTTGACTCTGTCAGGTCCAGTTTTGGTTTTGCTGATGAAAGCAATGCCTAAGCCTTATGGGGAGCTGTTGCATATCTTTATCATGGATAAGCTTCAGTGTGTCATTATATAATAATGACTCAGGTTTCAGTGAGGTAGAAATAGCCTCATTTAGGTTTGGAATTTGCTGCCACAGCCAAAACCAAAATTGTACAAATTTCCCTGATCACTCATTTGGTGAAGACAATGGCTAATCTTGACCTGAACTGCACCAGACCAGGATGAGGGGCAATGCCCATTCTATGTTGAGTTGGCTAATCTGACTCTGGTAGTAGGGTAACTGGATTTGTTTCTGGGCCAGGAGCTAGAAATCAGTCAGTTTATGTGCTCTGATCCAGTAGTTTCTTCTGAAAAAAGAATTTAACTGGAGATTGCTAGAGATATTTTCAAGTCAGGTCTTGATTAGGTTTGCATTCCCCATGGTATACAATACTTGATGTATTAAAATGGATGCTATTGTGATCTAGATGAACTATGATCTAATTGCATGATGAAATAACCTCAAAGGGCTGATTGGCCAACTCCTCGTTATAGTCTGTGCCCATGTCTCCTAGCCAAGGCCATGTGAGTACCCAAATCACTCAAGTCTCATGTAAATTTTGTGGGCAAGAAACCAGAAGTTTTAGTGCAATGGAAAATTGGTTAACTTTTGCATGGAGGTGGCTGGCAGATGATCTGTTGTGAGCTGAAAGATGAAAGTTGATCCATGGGATAACCATAAATATATTTTAAATAAAGCAAAAGCTTACCTGTCCAAATGGTGGCAGAGGTCCATTTAAAGCTGTTTAGTCCATACAACCTAATCATATCGACTTATCATCACCATACTTTTCAAAGTCACAGTCTTACATATAAGTTGCCACATTTTGTTATATGTAAAATGAGCTCAGTGATAGATGGAGGTCCCCCAGGGGCATGAAGCAATGGGAATCACTTGGTAATGATCAATGGTGGAAATTCTAGCTACGTTTAGCCTTCTCATAGGTCTCACTGGCTGAGATCAATTAGTTTAGTCCAGATCAGGGTTTAAAACTCAAGAGTTTCTGGTCTCTGTCTTACCCATTGACACAACTCATGCCCTTTTAGCAACAATTTATCCCAAGTGATAATAACGTTGCATGAGAGTGGAGGAAAATCTTAACATCTCATTGATGTCTGAGTCTTCAGTAGAAGGAATTCTGCTTATTACATTCTGAGATCAAATTTCAATACATTTCTCAGCACAAAGCTGACTCCATACGCCTTGAAGCCAAAATCCATGTAGCAAGCACCAAACATCAAAGCATTTTCTTTTGGTTTGTTTAATGCTTTCCCTCAAGCATTTCAGGCATTCTTATTAACAGTAAAGGCCAATAAGCCAGAAATCTACTGGGTCTGCCCAACAAACACTCATCAAATAGCTACACCCAGACATGGCAAAGCAAACACGAATCAATAAATCAGTAAAGGAATACCTACTAACAATCCAGGCCTTCACTCGCTTTCAGACAGAAGATACGATTTCAATTCCACAATACACAAGAGTCACAGAACAAAGCTATTTTCTGTTGTAGATTAAGCCGCGCATTTCTTTGGCAAATCTTTGGGCAATTGAATAATGTAGCTGCTGGTGCTGTCCCAGAGACATGTGTTCAGACAAGATTTAATTGTTAAATGTGACGCAGCGTTATGCTGAAATATTTTGGTGCTCCGTGGCGCTCTAGCACAATGTTTTGTACATTCCAAAGCAGAAAACAGTCATACGAATGTAACGAAAGTAAAGGTTTTGAGGTGGGTGTGGGGTAATATGATGACAGAAACAGAAGCAATATGAAAATGTCCTTGTAAGTTGAACATCTTTATATATGGATTAAAAGTTTAGTTTAACTTCAGATTTTAAGAATTCTTTTGATGTCCTGTAAAGGAATGTGTGAATTCCAGAATCATTTTGCACTGATTGTCATAGCCAGAGGGCATAAAGAGAAACCCCCAAGCAAAGTGGTAATCCTTTCATATTTTTATGCATAAATTCTATTTCTTCTAAAGATAGAGAATCTTGCTGGACTCATAAAATGACCCAAACTAATCACATGATCGCATTTCCCGAAGGTCCTGAGCCCCCTGTATTGTTCAGACATTCCAGCTAAAGATGACACAGACTGACAACTCATCTCAAAATCAATGTGTAGCCAGATCCAGCCGAAGGAAGGGAGGAGCACAGCAGCACAGGCAGCATCCTGGGACTTTCCTGCTCCTCTGATGCTGCCTGAGCTGTTGTGTTCCTGCAGCTTCACACTGTACTGTCTCTGACTCCAGCATCTACAGTTCTTGCAACCTCCAGCTGAAGGAAGACGTTTAGACCCATTCTGCTAAACTGAGCGCTAATGTTTTTACAGTTACCTCTTCAACTCGCAGTGAAAAGGGGAGAGAAGGGAAAGCTACACTGTTAGTTCAACGTCCTCCAATTAGCTCACCAGGGTGGTTCCTCAGCAGCTGAAATGCCTGTGTTTGTCACAAAAACGAAATTGGAATTTGTTAAGTTGCTGAAATATACGAATCTGGAATTCTGAGGAAGAGGAAGACTCCAGGCAGAGTCAGCAGCCTGTCTTGGACCCCCCACCATCCACCCCACTTCATCTCTGCCTTCCAGTTGTCAGAAAGAAATCAACATTTTCCCTGCAAAAAGGAGCTCATGGGGAAGCTATTATTATTGCATGCCCTCCACCAGGAAACTAACTTGTGTGAACTGATTTTTTTAATAAATCAGAAGTTACCAAAGGTCCTGTTTTCTTAATTTCTTGAGTGCTTGTGTGTGAATAGAGAGGTAAAGTAATGCCCCAGTGTTTTGAATATTTTGCTACTAAACTCTAGCTTTGATTTCAAGTTAAGAATTTTGTTGTGGGTTTGTCTTGAAATTGAAATCCAGAAACCAGGATTTGGGAAATACTCTTTGGCTTGCCAATGTTAAAAGTGCAGCTCCCTTTAAAGGTCAATCAGAGCAGCTCCTGAGTTGTGGGAGTTAATGCTCATTGGACTTGGTAATTAAGAGCTGGGTTTTTAGGGTTCATGTGCAGTGGCAGTGTCCTTACTCTGAGTCAGGAAGCCTGCATTCAAGTCCCACCTGCTTCAGAGGTGTATCGTAACACGCGTGAACAGGTTGAATATATAACAAAGAGCTGAGTTCTTCCTCAGTAGACAGTTAGCATTTAAACAAGGAAAGGGTGCAGAAAGGAAAGGTGGAGGCTAATGATTGTGCTGAACTACAGATTAACAAATAAAAATCTTGTAAATGTCTGAAAGTCTTTTGCTGTCCTTTTTAACATATAGATTTCAAATAATTAAACTCAGCCTACCTTAAAATGGAGAGGAGTAAAAAGGGAGAAGGGTAAACAATGCATCATTGTCATGAGTTTACCAGGATAGATGCAATCATCATTTAAATTTACCTATCCCCACTTTGTCCATGACACTGAACAATAAAGTCACTTTAATCACCATCCCTCACAACCCTTGGTCCCTCTATCTCACAAATCATTGGTTTAACTCCTCACGTTCCAATCCATTCTCACCTTTCCCATGTGTCCATTTGAATCCAAATTTCTGTCACTGGCACAGAATCAAAGAGAATCTAAACAAGATCACAAATGATATTCTCAATGAAGATTTGACACGGTCAATAACAACGCCCTCCTTTAATACTTGTTATCAAACTGAACTGCCTTCACTTAAGAGCACTGGTTATTGCCAGAGCCTGACAAATATTGTTTTCTTCCTACTCAACATTGTTATTCTGGAGTGATCCAAGGATTTATCTTTGGCCCTTCCTTTTCCTTGTATACACACACTACTCCTTGGAAACAGACATGGTTTCTATATCTATGCTTGATGACACTTGACCCAATTTGTTTACCACATTTCTTGGCTCTTCGATGCTTCTATGTTGGAAGATTGCTTGTGCAAACTATTCTCAGACTGAAAAAAAACATAACGCTGTTAGTTGAGGTACGCAGACAAAACAACAGGAGAAAATAACTACCAATGTAGCAAATAAAAGAAAATTCTCAGGTTGATCGATAAACAAGTACCTGACAACATTTTCAGGTCCAATGGGAATGAAAGCATGAAAGGAACCCAGATCTTAAAGTATCACCAGATGAATTTTCACGGAGTCAGAGCTGCTACTTTTATTTGGTAGAATCCAATAATTATTTATTCAGGTGTATTTGCATATGGGATGTGGGTGTTGCTCACTGGACAGTATTTGTTGTCCATCTCATTCTGGAGAAGGTGATGAAGAGCTGCCTTCTTAAATCTCTGCAGTCCATTTGGGATGTAGGTATACCTATAGTGTTTTTAGCAATGGAATTCCAGGATTTTGACCCAGCGACATTAACGGAATGGTGAGATAGTTAGGATGGTGAGGAAATGGGTGTTTGAGAACAACAACAGCAGATCTGACACCAAGATCATGGCACATTGGGCTCTGGTGGTTCCCATTCGCCTATATGGCTCTGAGATGTGGTGCTAGAGCAGTACAATCAACACTGCCTGTGCAAGATCCTGTGAATCCAGTTGGAAGAAAAATGCACCAACCTCAATCAGGCCAATGTCCCCAGCATCAAGGCACTGACCACCCTTGCTTGGCTGCGACGGTCTGGGCACATCATCCACATGACCAATACAACAGTCCCCAGCAGGTGCTATATCCCCAGCTTCTAAAGGGCAGGCAAGCTTTTGTGAGGACAGAGGAAGCCTCACTGATGAAGTGTGACATTCCTCTGCAAGGGACCGCTGATAATGATGATGAAAAGTTAGGATGGTGTGTAACTTCATTGTTCAGTATGACGGACAAAGCAGGGATGGGGTGAATTTTATTAAGACTGTTTTTCCCCTTTTAAGCCCAGGACTGTCATGTAATACAGGTGGTGGTGTTTGCATTCATTTGCTGCCCTTATCCTTCTTGGTGATAAAAATCACGGGTCTGGAAGGTGCTGTTGCTAATAATGCTATTTCTAATGCGCTTCACAGCTGGTAGAATTGCACGAGGCAAGTGCCCTTTACATTTTTAATTGCCTCAACCCATCCCTCTGCAAGCATTTCTGACTTGCAGAATTATTAGGATGCAAATAAGGGAAATGTATTGCATGACTACACTATTATCTGAATATGAGTTGGTGTATTCAATTCTTGTCATCATTTTGATTAGGTGGGTTTATAGGGCGATAGGTCTCAGTGGGAAGCTCTGAGGTTCAGTATGGACTTATTGGGGCGAAGGGCCAATTTCCACACTGTAGGGATTCTATGATTCTATGATTTTTTTCACTAGAAAGTATCAAAGTGGGGAGTGCTCATTGAGGTACCAGTGGCTTCCTAAAACATTTCCAATGCCTGAAAGTGAAAGAAAACAACACAGAAAATCTAATCCCCAATTTACAATTAACTCTGGAAAATATATTCTGAATCCTTCAATGAACAGAATCAACCAGTAACATTCTCAGCCAAGGTTACAAGGTTTAAGTGTAAACGTAGAATTCCAACAGTGCAGATGCAGGCTCATCAAGTCCATTCTGATCCTCCAAAAACATCTCACCAGACACCCCCCTACCCTATTCCTGTAACGCTGCAAGTCCAATTGTCCAATCCACCTAACCTGCACATCTTTGGACTGTGGAAGGAAACTGGAGCAGACCCAGGGAGAACATGCAAACTCCACATAGACAGTTGCCAAAGGGTGGAATTGAACCCAGGTCACTACTGCTGTGGGGCAGCAGTGCTAACCACTGTACCAACTCTAATAACAAGAGGGCAATATCAAAACTATCATAACTAGTAGTCTCAACATGTTGCCCTCTTTCTACAGAACATGAGTCTGAGAGGTGACCTGATAGAGGTCTTTAAAATTCAGAAGGAGTTTGAGAGAATATGCATGGAGAAAATGTTTCCATTTGCGGAGAAGATAAAATCCATAGATATTCATGTAATATAGTTAATAATAAATACAGGAAGGAGAAACTTGTTTACTCAGTGAGTAGGGAGAATGTGAAAAACATCACATCACGATGGAGTTAAAGTGGTAGTGTTGAGGTAATTTAGGAAGGTTGGGCAGTAAAGGAGGGAGAAATGAATAAAAAGTCATGTTATTGGGATGTTCTTATAATAGAGGGAGCGCAGCAAAGTTTTACCACTCTGATTCCTAGATGCAGGACTAACATATGAGGCGAGGTTGAATCACTTAAGTTTATATTCGCTGTAGTTCAGAAGAATGATGGGTGGCTGGGATTCTCATGTGAACATATAAAATATATAAAATTCTACTGGGAGTAGACAGGGTCAAAGCAGGAAGGACGTTCCTGATGAAGGAGGAGTCCAGAACCAGGGTCACAGTAAACTGAGTAATACAGGGTGTTACAAGGTAAAATGAGTCAGGGAGAAATATCTTCACCCAGAGAGTGGTGAATCTGTGGAATTCACGACTATAGAGCAGAATGCGTGGAGCATTAATATCTGTCAATAGGTTTAATTCTGTTTTGTAAAGTCTACAAAATTCATAACATCAGTCATTAAAGAGCAGTAACATTTAGCTGAGAGAACTAGAAAACCAGTACTCACATCTTTACTAGAAGCTATCATAGCTAGTAGTCTCATTATCTCATCTGCTATATCTCTTACGTATTTGAGTTCAGGTTGCTAAAATTCCTACATTCCTACAGAGATTTTTATGAGCGTGTGTTTTGAGGGAAATGTGAGGAATGTCTAGCGCCTGATATAAATTCCAATTTCTGACATGGACTTGATTGGTTCATCAGATCCAGACCAGGCTCTACGTTAAAGTTAGGAGTATTATAGGTAAGACAGATGAGTTTAGGGCATGGAATGACACATGGAACGGGATGTTGTTGCCATCACAGAGAGGTAGCTGAGGGAGAGGCAGGACTGACTGTAAAAGAGGAGGTGGTGTTGTATCAGTTACTGCAGTCAGGAAAGATGATTTCTTAGAAGGGTCTTCAAATAAGGATATTATAAGGTATTATAACCCCCAAACAGTCAGTAATAGGGAAGCAGATATGTAGACAGTTATTTGAGGTCTGTAATAATAACAAAGAGCATTATATTTGGGGATTTTCAACTCTCCCAACATAAATGGGGAGATTTATAGCATATGTAGACTTTAGAAGGAACAGATTTCATCAAATGTATTCAGGACAGAATTTTATCTCAAAGCAGAAGCTCTGACAAGGGACAGTGCAGTGGCGGACCTAATTCTGGAGAAATTCTGGAGGCTTCCAGTTGAGATGGTGGCTGGGTTGAATGCTCCGACTCCTCCGCTCCTTCTGTTTTTTTCTCTTTTCTCCGCCTTTAATCACTTGGTGGGTCTAGGCCCAGTCTACCAGTGGCTCATGGCGGGTCTTGGGCCTGGTCTCTCAGCATCTTGTGGCGGGTTCTAGGCCGGGTTTCTCGGCGGTATGTCAGTCGGTCTCTTGGCAGCTCATGGCAGTGTCTTGGCTTGTTGTGCGAGTGGATCCTGCCTGGGCATGTTTCCGAGGCTCCGGGGGCAGAATGGAGAGGCAGCAGTTTCAGCAGCAGCGACAGTTTCTGTGGCAGCTGCTTTAAGAACAGACATCTGAAATCTCCCAGAGTGTGAGATAAGCAGGGAACTCATCAAAGACCATTGAACTTTTAGCTTATTCCTTTATTTTCCAAATTTAAACTACCAGAGACTTTAATGTAAACTATAACCTATTACTTTATTTTTCTACTTTTCTCTGAAATACTGATTAACTTTTAAACTCTTGTTTCTCTTAAGACTTTGTATCTGAGCTACTTTGGAACTAGAGATAGTAGGAACTGCCGATGCTGGAGAATCTGAGATAAAACATTGTGGAGCTGGATGAACACAGCAGGCCAAGCAGCATCTTTGTAACTAGATAGTTTGGTACCTAAGATGACGCCTTATGTGGCGACATTATACACTTTTCACTATACTCCTGTACTTCTGTACTTGAGTCCACGTGAAAATAAAATCTAAAATCTAAAAAATGGGAGAGGAGATTGATATTGTCGTGAAGAAGCATTAAGTGAGAGTAACCACAACACTGGGCATTTTAAATTTGTTATAGAAAAGGAAAAAGATGGCGTGCAAAATAAGTCTCTGGACAGTGGGCAGGTTTCGTTTTTTTTTGTTTGTCCATAACAAACCACTAACTCTTGATTAAAATTAGCAGAAATATTTTATTTTATTAATTTATAATAAAAAATAAAATAAAGTAACGTTTTATTAATTATTGTATTAAAGTAACACAGGATCTGGTCAATGTAGACTGGGGATAGCTACTTCTGAGTAAATCTATGGCAGAACAGTGAGGATCATTCATAGTGGAATTGATGAGTAATGGGGTCCAAACATGTTCCCTTTAAGGTGAAATTTAGAAGATCCTCGGGTGTTTAGGAATATTCTGATAAAGAGTCTTGGGACTCGAAATGTGAACCCTGCTTTCTCCCCACAGATGCTGCCAGACCTGCTGAATTTTGCCAGCAATTTCTGATTCTGTTATAAGAATTTTTAGTCCTGAATAAGAAGGAATGTTATAAGAAGAAGAACATTTTAACATGTGCAAAGGAAACAAATCGACAGAGGTCCTAGCATAGAAAGTGCAAAGGGGAGGACTTCAGAAAGTAATTAGGATAACAGTAAGGGAGCATCAAAAAAAGCACTGAGGAATAAGATTAGGGAGAACCCCAAAGTATTCTATACGTATAACAAGGGACGAGGATAACCAGAGAAAGAGTAGAGTGCATTAGGGATCAAGGGAGCAATCAATGCATGGCATTGGAAGACATTGGTAGGGTGTTAAATGAGTACTTCACTTCTGTCTTCACTTCAGGAGAAAGTAGATGTGGGGTGGAGAATTTGGGGAGAAGGACTGAAAGGTTCTTGAGTAGTTTGACTCAAGGAGTGAGGAGCTAATGGAGTTTCAGCAAGGTTAAAGGTGAACAAATTTCAATGAGGTGTATCTCAGGCTGCTGTAGGAAGCAAGACAGGAAATTACAAGGGCTCTGAATTATTAATTCTTAATTTTTAATTCCTCTCTGGCCATAGGGGTGGTGCCAGATGACTAGAGAACAGATATTGTGGTTCTACTTTTCAAGAAGGCTGGTAGAGACAAATCAAGGAATTACAGACCAGTGTGTTTCTCACTGGCAGGGAAACTATTCGAGAAAATTCTGAAGGGGAGAATAAATCTCCATTTGAAGAGGTAGGGTTTGATCAGGGATAGTCGGCATGGTTTAGTCAGAGTGAGATCACGCCTAACAAATTTGATTGAATTTTTCACAGAGTTGACCAAGTGTGTAGATGATCTGAATAAGCAGGGAATAGAGGTGAAGGGAAAAAAAGATTTTAGTTTAGAAAGGCATCATGTGCCAGTGCAGTCTTGGTGGGCTGAAAGGCCTGTTCCTATACTGTACTGTTCTTTGTTCTTTGACAGTGATGCAGTTTGTATAGTTTATATGGATTTAAGCAAAGCCTTTGACAAGGTCCAAAACGGGAGAGTGATTAAGAAAAGTGTATGGAGTCCAGAGTAACTTGGCAAGATGGATCAAAAATTGGCTTGATGGTAGGAGACAGAGGGTGGTGATAGAATTCTGATTGGGTGACTGGAGCCTGGAGTGTAGTAGTGTACCTTACAGATCAGTACAGGATCCTTTATTGTTTGTGATATATATATATATAAATGATACAGAAGAACATACAGAGGTGGGGGCTGTGTGGTGGGTGGTGATAAGTAAGTTTGTAGATGACATGAAGATTGATTGGGTGGATAATAGAGAGCAAGCAGGTTACAGGAAGATATAAGGAAATTGGTCTGATAGACAGATCAGTGGCGGGTGCAATTTAATCCTGCTGAGTGTGAGATCATGCACTTTGGAAGAAGTAAAAAGACAAGGGAGTATTCAATGAATGGCAGGAAGCTCAGAGGAACAGAGCGATCTTGGTGTGCTTGTCCACAGATCTCTGAAGGTGACAGAACAGGTTAACAGGGTAGTTAAGACAGCATACAGAACGCTTGCCTTTATCAATTGTGGCTTAGATTATAAAAGCAGGGAGGTTATGTTGAAGCTGTGTCAACCTTTAGTTTAGCCACAGCTGGAGTACTGTATGTAGTTCTGGTCACCACCCTATAGGAAGGATGTGATTGCACCAGAGAGGGTGCTGAGGAGGTTCACCAAGCTGGGCTGCTGGGATGGAACATTTTAGCTATGAAGAGAGGCTGGAGAAGTTCAGGTTGTTTTTTTTGGAGCAGAGAAGACTGAAAGGGGATCCTGATAGAGGTGTATAAGATTATGGGGTGCATAGACAGGGTGGATCAGAAGCAGCTTTTCCCCTTAGGTGAGGGAACTTTCATGAGGGGGTGTAATTTTAAGGTGAAGGGCAGGAGGGTTAGAGAGCATTTGAGCAAAAATTCTTTCACCCAGAGGGTAGAGGAAATCCGGAATGGGTAGTAGACGCAGGAAAAAATCACACCCTTCAAAAAGTACATGGATGAAGATTTGAAATATCATCACATATAAGGCAATGGTCCAAGTGCTAGAAATTAGGATTTGTATAGCCAGGTCAGTGCAGATATCATATAATCCCCACAGTGTCAAAACAGGCAATTCAACTCATTGAGTCCACACTGAACCTCCCACCCAGACCCACCCCATCCCTGTAATCCTGCATTTCTCACAGTTAATCCACCTAACTGACACATCACTGGACACTATAGGAAACTTAGCATAACCAATCCACCTAACCTGCACATTTTTGGACTGTGGGAGGAAACCAACACAGACATGAGGAGAACATATAAACTCCACACAGACAGTCACCCAAAGGTGGAATCAAACCTGGGTCCCTGCCACTGTAAGTCAGCAATGCTAACCACTGAGCCACCGTGCCACTCCCTTGATCGATTGAAGGACCTCTTGTGTGCAATATGACTCTATAAGGAGCTGGAGTAGGTCAGTGGCTCCTTGAACCAGTTTGACCATTCAATAAAATTATGACTGATCTCATCATGTTCCTGTCCAATCCCCATAACCTTTAATTCTCCTTTAGTTCAAAAATATGTTTGTTTCAGCCATCAGTGTATTCATTGGCTCCTCATCCTCCATAGTGGTGTAATGCCATAACTAAATACACATTATGCAATATGGCCTCATGTAACAACATCATAGCCTCTGAAATTGGTATATTGCTGAAAACAATCATACAATGCGCTTGATGTTTCTGATATGATCTCCATGTTACAGCAGTAGGTATTCTCAAGCTGATCCAGACAGAAATATTCACTCTGCAGTCTAAAGTGTCCTTAGTGTATTATGACCTGTACAGCCATCTGCACGAGCATCGGATTTTGGTATCGACTTACATTTTCAGAAAATGGTTTTTCAGAGCACTGTATAAGAGACGATTGGTTGGCAAATTGACTCTGATTGGCTGAGCAATAGGGAACTGTATGAGCAATAGGTTCAGGTAATAGAGAACTGTAGGACTCTCAAGCTCCTCAAGCTCATGATGTGGTTTATTTACACTTACTAGAAACAATATACATTCATATGCAGGGACCCCGTTCTCTGTAAATAAATAGAACATTTCGAAGCCTTGCGCCTTTTTGAATTACCTTTGCGGAGCCTACAATTGATTCCTCCATGGCAATGTCACAGCCAATTACAGTCGACTGGCCACCAACAGCAGCCTTTGTCCCGTAAAATAAATTGCTAGATTTGTTTGAAATATGGCATCCTCAAGCTTGTCCTGACAAGTGCAAAACAAAATGTTTCAGCAACATGTCTCACTTTTTAGCAATATAAACAATAATTAGTATATTCCTTATTCAAACATTCGCATAAATATATGGGGATAGACCTCATAACATAGTGACCCATTTAGAGAGCAATGAGAAAGGCTATTGCCTCCATTTTCTTTCTCACTTGATAAAGCCATTCAATTTTGAAGCAAATGTTTGAGTTCCAACTGAAGTCAATCTTATTTATATTTGCATTGAGTACAAGAATCAAGGATGTCATGTTGCAGCTTAAAGTCTTTGGTTGAGCCGTTGAATTCTGGTCACCACATTGCAGGAAGGCTTTGGAGAGGGTGCAGAAGAGGTTTACCAGGCTGCTGCCTGGATTAAAGGGTATGAGCTGTAGGGAGAGGCTGGAAAAACTAGGGTTGTTTTCTCTGGAGCAGTGGATGCTGAGGGGAGACTTGGTAGAAGTCTATTAAATTATGAAATGCATAGATAGGGTTGACGGTCAGAATCTTTTTTCCCAGGGATGAAATGTCTAATACTAGGGGGCATGCATTTAAGGTGAGAGGGGAAAAGTTCAAAGGAGATGGAGGGGGAAAGTTCAAAGGAGATGTCAAGGGCAAATTTTTTATGCAGAGAGTAGCAAGAGTCTGGAATGCACTGCCAGGGGTGGTGGTGGAGGCAGATATGATCAGGGCACTTAAGGGGCTTTTAGAAAAGCACATGAATATGCAAGATATGGACTAAGGGCAGGCAGAAGGGATTAGTTTAATCTAGCATCTTATTTGGCACAACATCGTGGGCCAAAGAGTCTGCTGCTGTGCTGTTCTATGTTCAATGTTCTATATCATGGGAGATGAACAAAGCCTTTATGGCCTTGTTGTCATTCTGAATGCCAACATTAAAAAAAAATTTGATACACAAAACTGTTGACCACAGGATGCAAATGGATGCAGAGTGGAGAGATTAAAGCATGAATTTTAGACAAAACAAACTGCACTAGAAAGGCAAGTCCACCCAAGGAAAATTTGCAGATACTAGAATGGCATAAAAATGTGTTATTTGGATTTATACACTTCTAAAGAAAGCTGTGGTTAAATTTCGACAGTTTTTCCAGGAAACAGTATAGCTACTCGATCCAATACTGATGTATTGTTTTCTTAGCATTTGCTCATGGCAAATAGAGGCTGAATCCAAGTGTCCAGCAAATGTTTGTTTCCTGGTTATTTTGTTTCTCATTACACTTGAGCAAAATGCTCAAACTCACCAGGAGCGGCAGCAATGATCTTTAGTTTCTCAATAAACCATTGCAGTATGGTAAATGTTAGAAGTCGCTTGTGTGATTGCTTCACTGCTGAAATCTAGACACAGTACAATACACATAAGTTTCCATGGAGCATGATGACCCTTAATGATCAGGCTGCATTGTCCAGTAAACTCCAATTATGCGGAACAGAGCTATTTAAATTTCATAGAATTAGGAAATTTAACACATTTGCAGAATCAAACAGGGTAGAACACTTAATTCTGACTAAAGCATTGAAATTGTCCATAATAAAAGCATAGCCAGTTGCAATTAACTCTGCAAAGGCAGTCTAACTGTCATCCTGGGACTTGTGCCAAAGTTGACAGAGGTGTTTCATAGACTGGTCAAGGTACAGACTGACATAATCATATTCAACAAATCACACCTATGGACAATGTCTAGACTCCTACATCACCATTGGAGGGGGGTGCGCGGGGACAGACTTGGCAGTACAATAGTATACAGTGGTGAGGGAGTAGCTGAAGGAGTCATAATATTGACTCTGGTCTGGGGACTTCATAAATTTTCAAGGCTTCAAACCAAACTAGGAGAAAGAAACCACTTTAATTCAATGTGCTGCTGTCCGTTAACTGATTAGTTAGTATTCTTCTTTGTTAAATAAGAGTTGAGGAAGCGCCAGACATGCCAAAACAGGAAAACAATATCTATCACCTTGAATGGCCCTATAGTACAATACTTGATCAAGCTGACTGGGCACTGAAGGTCATTGCTGTTAGACTGGGCTAGTGTCAGGGTGGTGAAGGAACCAACATGAGTGAATAATCTACTTGGTCTTGCCCTCACCAATCTGGCTGTTGCAGACGTAAATATATATGACATCAAGAGTTAAAGTGACCATTGCACAATTCTCATAGAATGCAAGTTTTGTCTTCACACTGAGGCCATATTCCATTGTACGGTGTGGTACTATCATTGTGGTAAATGAAATAAAATAAGAACAGATTTAGTCATTTAAATCTAGCTATTCATAATGTATTGTGGATTATCATCAGCAACAGAACTGAATACTAACATAAACTTTAGCCCCATGACTCAAAATATCCTGCACCCCTCCATCAGGGTCAAGCTAAATGATCATTACAGATTCACTGAGGGATACAGAAGAGCATGTTAGGAGCATCATCAGGCATACCCAATACCAGTCTGGTAGAGTCATTGTACAGGACTGACAACTTAAAAAAAACTTGAACCTCCATAAAGCTGCTTAGAACCACAGGATATCTCAATGCCGCTCTCCCGCACTCTCGCTATACCTCTTAAAGTTATTAGCCTCCAGAAACATTGAACTTGGTCAATGATTGAGTTTCCACAGCTCTCTAGGGTAAAGAGATCCAAAGATTCATCAACATTTGAGTGAAGAAATTCCTCCTCATCTCAGTCTCAAACCGCATGTTTTATTCTGAGACTATGTTCCCTGGTTTTACTGTTACCAGCCAGAGGAAACATCCTATTTGTATCTACCCTGTCACACCCTGTAAGAATTTTGTAAGTTTCAATGAGGTTAGCTTTCATTCTGGAGAATACAGAGAATAACTTGCTCTTCATCGAATAGAGTTATGGGATCTTTAACACCTGTCTAAGAGCGAAGGCAGGACCTTGATTTAATGCCTTATCTAAGAAGTAATATCACTTATAATGCAGCACCTAAGTATCAGCCTACAATATTGCTGCTCTGGAATGGAATTTGAGGTTGTAGCCTTCTAACACAGCATTGAGAGCACCCCCAACTGAAACATATCAAACATATGAATGTTAAATATTAAAAGCCACATGGTAACTTCTTGAGATGTGTAAATGTCACTGTGTTCTATGACTGACATTTTTTTTTGTTCCACTGCCATGCAAGATCCATTCAATCCTGAGTATTTCTTGTATTTGTTTACATGCAATAGCATCATCTTGTGGCTAATACGAAGATTGCAGAAATAAATAGACAGCATTTGGGTACACTGTATTTGCTAATGGGTCGAATTTGTGATAAGAATAACAGTAAGGCAAACCGCATTACTCTCCTGATTAAGAAAATCTGGAGCATTTTCTGGAGTACACACCTTCACAGTTACATGTGGAAATCTGGAAGTTGCTCTCAGTGATATGTTCTGGTTCTCTACAGGCTGCACTGCTGTAATCCTTGACTGTGGATTCAGCACTGAGATGAGTGCAGGGATATTGCCCACTAGATCTGTAGTCAAAATGGCCAATAAAACTAGGACTGTTGGTAGCAAGCAGTAATAGAATTTGGCTTCAAGTCTCTGGTACTTGCAAAATGACTGCCACAATATTTCCGTCTGCTTGTGGTGCAACCCACACTGAACAGACTAATGTGCATGCATCAGATGTATGCACAATAGACAGACCATGTCATCAGTCAGAGTCTAATACAGACTTGATGCCAGCACTATTCCAAGTAATGCAGATTTCACCTAAAGGCACTGACAGCAGAAAGGTTGAGATCACTTGATTATAGCAAACTCGCTAGTAATCTATGGGAACAACTGCATCTCTCAAAATATCCAGCTTTTCATTAAAAAGTGCAGATACATTATCACTTACAGTTAAAATCAATACATGTTACCCAACATAGATGGTCACAAAGAAAATTATGATTCATTAACAAAGCAGTAGATTAAGTCTAGTCATTTCTATTATTTTCAATCTCTGCACAGGCATTATAAATATTATCTTTATATTGTGCGCATCTCCTAATGGTACTTGCTGCACTTTAGTTGGCTGTTCATCTGGTATCTGCTTGTTCCTAGGATGAAGTTCTTTCTCTAGGCATTAACCTTTAATGTGGTGAGTGCTGTTGCTGTGGGAACTTGTGTTGATCCGTTTCTGTTTCTGGGGATCAGTGAACCTCTGGCACTGATTATTTTCTTGTAGATTCTTTCTGATCTGCTGCCTGCAATAAAGGCACATATTCATTAGCCATACGTCCGTGCCTGCATTTGCATCGATTGTCTCATTGTTTAGATTTACTGTGTACAGTCAAGATGACAATTGCTGTACACAGGACTCAAGTTGCCGTGTGAGTTGACTTCTTTGATGGCATTGAATATGTCTAGCTCTCCAAAGCTCAGCTTTAGCAATAACTTTGCAGTTTCATCAAAGTAAAATTTGGCTTTCTGCTCAAAAACAGAAGTTTTTGGAAAAGCTCAGCAGATCTGGCAGCACCTGTGAAGAGAAATCAGAGTTTCGGGTCCGAAGTCCCTTCCTCAGAACTCAGCATCCGCATTTCTTTTGGTTTTTATTTGACTTTCTGCTGTTTCATTTTGATCTTGTCTCTCATGCCTGCCACTACTTCTGGCTCTTTCACTACTGAAAGCGATATTCATCTTTGGACTGAATTACTTCCCATGTCTTCAGTGAATATATCTATCCATTTAAGGTTTCCTTGTGCAAGTTTGGATTTTCTCAATTTTTTAAAATTGTTCGTTCAGCTCATTTGAATGACAGTGAGGGCTGTAGGTGGGTGAGATAACTGACAATGGCATCTTGGTCCAGGAAGCCATTTAAATGAGGGCATCTAAGAGGGAATTGGTAGCAATGAAGGACAGTGTATTAGGAGGAATTGACACTGCTAACTGCAGCAATATACGAGAGTGCAGTGTTGAATGCTCAGTGCCAGGATTCTGCACGTTCACTCAGGGATGGAAAGGAACCTGCAATGACAGAGAAGGATCCATTTAACATGCCCATGTAGGCACTTAGGTAAGAAAAGTATGAGTTTCTCTATAGGCAATAGGAGGAACTTGGCACCAAATTAAAAAGCACAACACCAGAGTGATAAACTCTGGATTATTATCTGAGCCATGAGCAAATTAGCATTGGGAAAATAAGATTAAAGAAACAAATGCATGTTTTAAAGACTAGTGTGGGAGAAACAGGATCTGAATCATTGGGTGTTGGCACTAGCATTAGTGAAAATAGGGTGTGTATAGTTTAAACAGTCTACACCTGAGCCATGCTGAAGCCGATGTTCTCATGGAGGATAATGTGGAATGGCCCATGTTGTCAGGAAAAATAGAAAAGAAGCCTATTATCTAAACAGTGAGAGAATGCAGAGCTCTGACATTCAGAGGGATCTGGGTGTCCTAGTGCATGAAATTTGAAAGAATGTAATTAGGAAAGTTAACACGTCATTGTCCTTTATGCCAAGATTATGCTTCAGTTATACATGGCACTGGTGAGACCACATCAGGAGTACAGTGTAAAATATTAGATTCCTTACTGAAGGCAGGATGTAAGTTCATTTGAAACAGGTTTACTAGATTAATATCTGGAATGAGTGGGTAGACTGCTCTTGTATCTGCTGGTGTTTAGAGGAGTAAAAGCTGACATGACTGAATTACATATAATCCTGAGGGGCTTGACAGGATGGCTGTAGAAAGGAGGTTTCTTCTTGAGTGGAGATCTAGAACCAGGGGTCACTGTATTAGTCAGTCATAGAGATGTGCAGCTTGGAAACAGGCACTTTGGAACAACTCATCCATGCCAACCAGATGTCCTAAATTAATCTAGTCCCATTTCTCAGCATTTGGCCCACATCCCTCTAAACCCTTCCTACTCATGTACTCATCCAAATTTCTTTTAAATGTAATTGTACCAGCCTCCACCACTTCTGGCAGCTCATTCCATACACACACCACACTCTGTGTGAAAAAGTTACCCCTTAGGTCGCTTGTAAATCTTTCCTCTCTCAGCTTAAACCAATACCTTCTAGCTCTGGACTCCGCTACACTGGGAAAAGATTTACCCTATCCATGCCCCTCATGATTTTATGAAACTCCATAGGGTCATCCCTCAGGTTCCGGTGCTCCAGGGAATATAGCCCCAGCTGATTCAACTTCTCCCTATATTTCAAACACTCCAAACCTGGCAACATCATAGTAAATCTTTTCTGAACCCTTTCAAGTTTCACAACATCTTTCCTGTAGCAGGGAGGTCAGAATTGAACACAGTATTCCAAAAATAGCCTAACCAATGTCCTGCACAGCCACATCATGACCTCCCAACTCCTGTACTCAATGCACTGACTAATAAAGGCAAGCAAACTAAACACCTTCTTCACTGATGAAGGTGAAGGGTTTAGGCCCGAAACGTCAAGTTTTCCTGCTCCTATGATGCTGCTTGACCTGCTGTGTTCATCCAGCCCCATGCTTGTTATCTCCACCTTCTTCACTATCCTGCCTACCTGCGACTCTACTGTCAGGGAACTATGAACCTGCAGTCCAAGGTCTCTTTGATTGGCAGCACACCCCAGGACCTTACTATTAAGTGATTAAGTCCTACCCTGATTTCAAAAAGCAATGTATCTCACATTTACCTAAATTAACTCCATCTGTCACTCCTTGACCCATTTGCCCATCTAATCAAGGATCTGTTGTATACTACATCAACAATTTTGGTGTCATCTGCAAATTTAGTAACCATATCGACTATGTTCGCATCCAAATCATTTATATAAATGACAAAAAGCAGTGGACCCAGCACCGATCCTTGTGGCACACCTCTGATTACAGGCCTCCAGTCTGAAAAGCCATCAACTTCTGTCTCCTGCCTTCAAGCTAATTTTGTATCTGATGGCTAGTTCTCACTGTATTCTATGTGATGTAACCGTGTTAACCAGTCAGCCATGCAGAGCCTTGTCAAATGCTTTGCTGAAGTTTATAGACAATGTGCACCAGTCGGCCTTCATCAATCTTTTTTGTCATCTCTTCAAAAAGCTCAATCAAGTAAGTGAGACATGATTTCCCATGCACAAAGCCATATTGACTATTCTTATTCAGTCCTTGCCTTTCTATATACATGTAAATCTGTCCTTTGGAATCCCCTCCAACACCATACCAAACACTAACATCAAGATCACCGATCTATCGTTTTCTGGCTTTTCCTTACCAAATTTCTTAAATAATGGCACTACATTAGCCAACCTCCAGTCTTCCAGCACCTAAGCCCTGGCTATTGGTGAGACAAATACCTCAGTAAGGGGCTCAGAAATCACTTCCCTAACTTCCCACAAAGTTTTGGGGTTCACCTGATCAGGTCTTAGAGATTTATCCATTTTTGTATATTTTAAGGCATCGAGCACCTCCTCTGTAATGTGGACACTTTAAGATATCACTATTTATTTCTCCATATTCTATAGCTTCCATATGCTTCTCCACAGTAAATACTGATGCAAAATACTCATTTAGTGTTTCCCCCATCTGCTGCGGTTCCCCACAAAGGCGGCCTTGTTGATTTTTAAGGAGCCCTATTCTCTCCCCAGTTACTCTTTTGTCCTTAAAGTATTTGCAGAATACCTTTGGATTCTCCTTAACCCTATTTGTCAAAGTTGTCTCGTGTCCCCTTATTGTCCTCCTGATTTCCCTCTTACTGTCTCCGGACTGTCATTATCTCTTTTTTGAAGAGTTCCCACTTTCCAGTCAGCCCCAATCAACTTTTGAAATTTCCTACCTAATACCATGAAAATTGACCTTCCTGCAATTTAGAACTTTAATTCTTACATCAGGTCTATCCTTTCCATAACTATTTTAAAACTAATAGAATTATGATCACTGGTAGAAGGTCACTATCTTTCAGTGGAATTGACTAGAGAGAGCCTCGAAGCACAGCTTCAAGCATCTCTGAGCCTATAAAGCCTAGTTTCTGATTACACCATCTTAGCATGGCTGGCAATAAACAGGGCACTGGAGGAACAGGAAATTTGGGAGCATGGGAGCTGCTGTCATGAGAAGGGGCAGCTGGCATTCCTGCAATTGACATGAAATTATATCTCAGTAATCCTTTCAATCTGCTGTAAGATATTGGTCACAGGTTTGCGCTAAGCCCCTGAAAACCGTTTTTGTGCACTTGCATCCATGTCTATCGTCGCAGCAATCTGAGATGAATAGATTCTTCCCTCTAGTGGAAATCTTTTGAGCAGCTTTGAACAATGAGAATGGCAAACACAATTCCGTTGCCACTGATTGGAAATTCCAGACTATCTGTGGATGTCCTGACTGCCTCTGTCTTTTCCCTCATCTTCATACTACTCCTTCCTTTTCTTCTACTCTTCCTGAGACCATCACCTCGTCCATGTTAGCAATTGTTGTGTTCACTTAGTTGCAAAGATATAAAGGATGCATTGCACTGTGTCAAATAAAGAAATCCACTCATAAAGAAATCCACTCCATTGAGCGGTGAATGCCTCCTCCAGAGCAGTCAAAGCAGTAGAATCTTTGCTTCATCACCCTGATTGTCTGCTTGCCTTGCAACATGGCTAGTATCAGTGTCACCCTTCCATTTTCTCCACTGCTTTCACGGAGCTTTGCTCTGTATTGAGTGACCTTGTCTACGGCCTTGCATTATTTTGCCATCTGTTGATTCAAAGCAATATTAAAAGATTTAACTAAAGGCAGGCAGCAACAAAGTCTGCAATTTCTTCTTCGCAAGAATGATTATTTATTGCTTAAACCTTGAAGGTGATTTTTGCAATTAGCATGTTTAGCAAAATTTCAGCTAAATAGGAAGAATGTAATTGAAACAACGCCAAGCCTCAGTTTTACCCCACCCTGCTGGAGCATTCGGGACATTTGAGCCACCCTTGCTGCGCCCCCCCATCCAGAAATGTCCACAGTTCTTTAAAAATCAAAACACACCCTTTGAAGGAATAGTATAACATAGAAACTAGTCAGATTCACAATTTAATGAGTGAAAGCTTGTGTTTCAAAATGTTCAGTGGGATGTTTCACTGATTAGCAGCATAGTTATTGATAGATTTGCAGACTTATGACACATAATCAGACTTGTACTTTAAAGGCTTTGTCTGATAAAGCAAATGACATCTTCATTTAGCTTATTTGAATTATCAGAATTAATAATTCTTTACTTGAAACTTTTGGCAAAATTTCTATTTGAAAAATAGATGTGTCAAAATTGTTGTTGGATAAGCTCATGACCAGTCATACCCAGAAAGAAAAATCACCAGACATCACAATATAATGTTCGCATTGCATCATTAGAAAAGCTTTAAACAGTCCAGGTCTGCTTTGATGTGAGATGAGTTTAAGTAGGCAATTACACTGTAGCTACAACTGTGTATCACTGTGTTTAGGAAATAGTGGAAAAGTAAACAGCCCGATCCTTATTTCTGTCAGTCTCCACTGTGAATTCTGGAGAGAGCCAGAGAGAGAGAGTGTATGTGTGTGGACAGCTGTGTCGGCTCATTAGTCAAATAGTATATGATGCTCACTTACTTCACACTTGTAGCAACAAGACCTTATATTTTGAACTCTTAAGTGAGATCAAGACAATGGAGGCAGAGGAAAAATTGTCTTGACTTCAATAGCAGGGTAGCCATGAAATTTTAACTCTCAAATTTCATCTTCTTGCCTTTCATCCTCCTGCCTGAAACCAGTGGGCAGCAGTTTGAGGTGTCAGTGCAATGTTGGACGGCAGGAGGTCATTGCTGTTCCTCCTCCTGGCTCCACAAGACAAGTTAACAAAAAAGTTTTAAACTTTGACCTGCTTAGCTCCAACTCTTGTTTGTACTTGGTAGCTCTGGCTGGAAAGACACAACCAGTTCTCCAAGCTCCCCAGGAAGGTGGTGATGTAGTGGTAAGGCCACAGTTCTTAGGAGGTGGGAATGAATCCCATCATAAATTGTAAAATTTGAATTCAGCAAAAATCTGGGATAAAATAAAAACTAGCTTAATGGCTATCATGTAACTACTGTTGATGGTTGTAAAACCTAACTAATGTCCTTTAGAGAATGAAATCCGCCATCTTTACCTGGTCCAACCTACATGTGACTCCTACTCACAGCAATGTGATTGACTCTTAACTGCCCTCTGGAGATTAGAAATGAGCAATACATGCTGGTCTAGCCAGCAATGCTCACTTCCTATGAATGAGTGAGAAAACTTGTTCAGGATCACCTTTAAAATAGTAGCTGATTCTCAATTCAGCCACTGGAATACAGCTCACATATTTAAAGAAGGATTTTCTGCATTCCACGAATGGACCCTCTCACCCTCTTGGAAGGTAAGATTAAATTAATAGTCTGTGGCATTGGTGTGGGATGTTGGAAGGACGTTTTTTTATGTGCACAGGCGACACAAAAATAACTAATCAAGTTACAACAAATTGATTGAGTTTCTCAAAATTTCACACTATCTGGAAAAATTCCGGATGTACTTCTGTCAATGACTCTGCCAACTTTGTAAAATATTAAACCATCCCATTTGAAATTCTCCTGCTAAGATTCATTTAATTTATATTCGTTGAAACATGTATTCAGTCCCATGTGCATACAAAAAAACCATAAAAATGTGTTGGTGCTTCCAGGACGAAACAGCCAAGAAAAATAAGACCCAACAACAGTCTGCAACAAATCAGAGATTTACTATAAGATCATTTTTAGTCTACTTAATTGCTCATAAATATTGCAGATTATCGTTGCCAACATGGAAAGGAAGCCTTATTGTAGTTTCATGTACATCCAAGGTATTAAGGCCTATCTCCAATGTATTGATTTTAGCACATAGTCAAGGTATTGGATAAGTGTAACATATCATGGCATTACATTGTGTGATACAACACAATAGTGTTGAATGATTGTGCCTCTTAGGTGGCTATGGGCCATCACTACGGTACGGGTAGTTGTCTTACATTTCTATTGTAATGTTAATTGGAAGAAGGCTCTTCAAGCTGCTTTGGTCCTGATACTATCACCAGATTTGCACTACCTCTTCAGTAATAGGTGACAATGGCAGATCTCAGCAATGTTGGTGACTATAGTCATTTTTTTATTACTTCTGTTCCTCTTCTGAAACATCTTGTCTCATTTTTTACTTTTAAGTTGTTATGTTTGTTTGTATGAAATCGATGATAGATCTCAATGAAAACAAAGCACCTTGATATTTGCTTGATAATGAGTTATTGTGACACACCTCGGCAGTGATGATGCTTGTTAATGATCTCTTTGTTAATGGTGATTGTGATGTACCATTGGTGTGCTGTATGAATCTCTGTGGATTCTATTTAACTGAGCACATGTTGGGGAAGAATAGAAGTAGCTCTCCTACCAATCCATGGCCTCAAAACCAGTGTATTTATTAGTAATGGAAAATGGATGAAGAGCAATGGTGGACAAACTCCTGCTACAAAAGCCTGATGGTGTGTTTTACCACCTGCATGATCCTGGGAGGAAGCAGCTTGTTTTTCACTTTCCCGTAAGATCCTCTATCCACAGGGATGAACTGTACCATTTGGTTAGAATTAGTTATGACGTTTTTAAATTCATTGCAATTTTTAAAGGAGTGCCAAATATTTTAGAATATTAGAAATAAACTACGTTATTAATCAATCTTAACTCTGAAACCTTTTAGAGGGCTCCAAGAAAAAATAAATATAATGAATAAGAAGTGGGGTAGATCAAATGGGAACTTAGGTCTGTTCCACCATTCAATAAGATAATCAGTACCCCATTTTTATTATTCATTCATGGGGTGTGGGCATCACTGGCTGGCCAGCAATTATTGCCTGTCCCTAGTTGCCTTTGAGAAGGTGGTGGTGACCTGCCTTCTTGAACTGCTGCAGTCCATGTGCTGCAGGTTGACCCATATTGCCCTTAAGGAGATAATTCCAGGATTTTGATCCAGCAGCAGTGAAAAAACGATGATATATTGCCAAGTCAAGATGATGAGTGGCTTGGAGGCAAATTTGCAGGTGGTGCTGTTTCCATGTATCTGCTGCCCTTGTCCTTCAAGATGGAAGTGGCCATGGGAAGGTAAGGTGCTGTCTGAGGATCTTTGATGAACTTCTACAGTGCATCTTGTAGACAGTACACACTGCTGCTACTGAGCATCGGTGGTGGATGGAGTGGATGCTTGCAGTCATGGTGCCAATCAAGTGGATTACTTTGCCCTGGATGATGTCAAGCTTCTTAAGTCTGGTTGGAGCCGCACCCCTCCACACAAGTGAGGAGTATTCCTGTTCTGAGGAAGGGTCACTGGACCCGAAATATTAACTCTGTTTTTCCAGCAACTTTGTTTTTGTTCCCTTGCACTCCTGACTTCTGTCTTGGACAGGTTTTGGAGAGTCAGGAAGTGAGTTATCAACAATACTTTCCTACCACAAGCCCGAATCTTTCAATTTCTTGAATATCCAAATTCTATTGATTTCAGTCTTGAATACACTCATTGACTGAGCATCTACAGCTCTCTGAAGTACAAAACTTCAAAGATTCACAATCCACCCTTCGAGTGAAGGAATTCCTCCTCAGCCTGGTCCTAAATCAATCCATGGTCAATGCCTTACTCTGAGACTATGGTCCCCGTGTTGGTCGTAGAATACAATGGGGCAGGAATATGAAGCTTAATGCTCCCCCTTCATGGACATAGAATGAGAACCAGTTTTTGGAGACTGCCCAAGAACACCTGGAAATATCTGATGGGATTTTTAATTGGGCACCTAAAGAGGCCAGAAGTCTGCTTCGAGCCCCAGTGAAGAAATGATTGAAGCAAATGGCACAACTGTTGAGCATTCCACTCCACCCAACCACCACCACACCCCCCAACCACCACCACCAGGCCTTATATTGGAGCTGCTCCATCAGGTCAAGTGGTATGACATTCATCTATTTTACTATGTCCAACTCTCTTAATAATGTAAAAATGACGCCAAGCTGAATTTCAAGCTCTTATGAGAATTGCAGTTCAGGCAGGCACTAATGGCACACTGATATTTGCCACAAGGGAGTGTATCTTTTTTTAAATTAATTTATCACATGAGTGTCACTGGTGAGGTCAGCATTTGTTGCCCATCCCTAATTGAAAGGTGGTGGTGAGTTATCTTCTCAAACAGGTATAGTTTATGTGCTGTAAGAATAGGCACAGTGTTCTGACCATCTTGTGGCACAGTGGTCGTGTCCCTATATAGAAGCCAGCAGGCCTGGGTTCAGGTCCCAACTAACCCTGAGATGTGTCATAACATGTCTGAGCAGGATGACTTCTTTTTAAAAAAAACTCCCCATCACAGGGAATTTTGCCTAGCAACAATGAAGAAATCAAATTGTTTCCAAGTCACTATAATGTTTGGGGAACTTGCAAGTTGTTGAGTTCTGCCAATCTGTTCTCTTAGACGGTGGATGTTCTGGTTTGGAGGTTGCAGTTGAATATTCCTTGGTGAATTGCTCCATCGCATCTTGGAAATGTTTCATACATACTGCAATTGCTGTATCAGTAGCAAAGGAATGATCTAATGGGTGTGGTTCCCATCAAGTGAACTGCTTTCTCATGGGTGGTTTTAACCTTCTTGAGAGCTGTGGGAGTTGGACACATTCAGGCAAATTGAGAGTATTCCAACACACTGCCTTTGTCTAACTTGTCACGTAGATAATGAACAGGTTTTGAGGTGTCATTTTTTAAAATTCATTCATGGGCTGTGGGCATCACTGGCTAGGCCAGCATTTATTGTGAATCCATAACTGTCTGGCTTTGGAGTTGCAAGTCGGCCAGACCAGGTAGAGATGGCAGTTTCCTTCCCTAAAGGACATTAGTGAATCAGATGGGTTTATTTTCCCAACAATCAACAATGGATTCATGGTCACCATTATACTGTTAATTCCAGATATTTATTGAAATCAAACTCTACCTTAAGCCATGTTGGGATTCAAACCTGGGTCCCCAGAACACTGCTGGGTCTCTGGATTAACAGACCAGCGATAATAGCACCAGGCCATTGCTTCCCCAGGAGATATGCTCTTGGCCACAGAATTTCCAGCCTCTGTCCTGCTCTCATACTTGCAATCATTATATCTCTAGTTCAATTAAGCTTCTGGTCAATGGTGCCCCAGCACATTGGAGATGGTTATTACCTGGCACTTTGGTGAAGCAAATGTTATATGTCACATGTCACCTCAAATCTGAATGTTGTTCAAGGTTTCTTGCATATTGGAATGGCTTGTTTCGGTAACTGATGAGTTGTAAACTATACTCACTTACAATCATCAGTAAACATCACCACTTCTGATTGTATGATGGTATTGATTCAACAGCTGTAAATAAGGGGAACTTTAGAAAAACTAAACAGGGATGTTCTGAAGATAAGATGGCTAGCCTCTAAAAACTGCAAACATCCTCCTTTGTGTTAGTTATGATTCCAACTAATGGAGACCTTTCTCCTCGATTCCCCTGACATAAATTTTATTATGTTTCATTGGTCAAATGCAAATGTTGATTTTGTGTTGAAGGCTCATAGTATACTAGTGTAATTTGGAAACCTTGGAGAAATAGAGAAAAACCGAAAGAACTGCGGATGCTGGAAATCAGAAACAAAACCAGAATAGCTGGAAAAGCTCAGCAGTTCTGGCAGCATCTGTGGAGAGAAATCAGAGTTAATGTCTCAGATCCAGTGACCCTTCCTCAGAATTGATGGTAGCCAGGAAAAAGTTGTTTTTGTATGCAGGAGATAGGATGGGGGTAAGGGTTAATGAATAAACAATTGGTGGGGATAGAGTCCAAAGAGAGAGAAGAACAGTTAGACAGACAAAGGAATGGATAACAATCTGGCTGGGAGGATGAATGGCTGTTAATGGGGACTGTTAGTGGCTAACAGTGGGTTGTGTGTAACAGCAGACTATGTGATAACAAGACCCAGATAATGGGAATTGGCTTGACGACGTGGGAGAAGTTCAAGCCCTAAAGCTGTTGAACTCGATATTGACTACGGAAGGCTGTATAGTTTCAGTGCAAAAAATCAGGTGCTATTTTTCCAGCTTGTGCTGGGCTTCGCAATGCACTGCAGCAAGCCTGAGATAAAGATGTTGGCCAGGGAAAAGGGTGGTGTGTTGAAGTGGCAGGCAACCGGAAGCTGAGGATCTTTTTCGCGGACGGAACATAGGTATTCTGTGAAGCAGTCACCCAGTCTACACTTTGTTTCCCGGTGTAAAGAAGACCACATTATGAACAGCGAATGCAGTAGACTAGATTGTGGGAAGCGTAGGTAAAGTGCTGTTTCACCTGGAAGGTGTGTTTGGGCCTTTGGATACCAAAGAGGGTGGAAGTAAACAGGATGCGGTTGTGGGTCTGCAGGTGTTGTTGGGAATCTGATTTGTCCAGGATTACAATCAGCTGGAATCATGACAATGTCATGCACAGTCACTTCCAGTCACCTTCGTATGGAAACTTGTCAAGTTGCTGTGGTGTTGTTCAAGAAGTTTCAGGGCCAGCAGCAAACTCTAGGTGAATTGGGGTTATATAGCAGATAGTTAATTGCATTGTGGGGTATTGAAGTAATATTTATAATAAAATAAAAGCAAAAGGTTGCAAATACTTACGATCTGAAATAACAACAGAAAGTGCTGGAAAAACTCAGCAGGTTTTACATATTTGTGATGCAGCATGTAGGGTTCTGGTTTGCACTCAGTAATTTGCTGATTATCGGTGGTTCAAATCACACCCAGATCCCTGGTCCCAGTCACTGGACTTATTTAAAGGAACACGAAATGAAGAGAGGCAGTAGACAAGTGTTTTAGGGCAAAAGAATCCCTGCATTTATTTAAATGTTGAGGTTCTTGCCATCAGTTCTGTTTGATCAGAACAGGCCTGTGTCTGGAAGCTTTTGTTCAGATTGCACTCGGTTGGCTTCCCCTCTCTCGGATGTCCTTTGCTGCGATAACACCCTTGGTTTGGCTTCCTGATTCAGCTTCTCTGTTCAGCCTGTCTGGTTCTTGGTTATGAAGCTGCTTGTTGGGGCTGGGAGTCTGTGGGGAAGCTGTTTGTACAGAAACTTGTTATTGAAAAAGGCTCTCTCTCTGTTGGACTCAGGGCTAGCAGTTATACTGACTGTGTGCGCCATTATCTCCACTCAGATCTGTGGTGTCCATTGTGTTTCTGGTATTTCCTTCTGAAGTCAGTTAGTTTCCTGATAGTTCAGGAAATGTATTTTGATTGAAGTTGAATATCTGGTATCTCTGTGAAGGCCCTATATCATCTGTGCTTTGTAGCTCGAAGGGTAAAATTTAGGTTCAGTCTTAGACCTTAGGAAGTCCAGGGTCTTGTCCGGTGTTTTAGATGATGGGGAATTTTGCCAATCCTGTAAGTATCCATAGATGCTGTGAGGCCTGCTGAATTTCTCCTGTACTTTCTGCTTTCTTTTTAGTAAAACATCTGATTAAATAATATTCAACCAATGATGCCTATGCAAAGTCGAAACAAGGTGAAATTCCCTCAAATTTAATTATTGGTACAGATAATAATTACGCTATGCTTTGAGGAGAAAATACTAAATTTATATTCATATATATGTATATAAAATTACTGCGCAACATTCAGTCAGTTGATAGTTGAATCCTCGTGTTTTGAAAATATGTTGTCTGAAAGATTGACTTGTAATATAATTGAATGGGCATATATCTATATTTTGTACTTTTTGGAAGAGCAGTTGAGAAAGCAAAGAACGCAAGTTGCTTGACTGGAGCCACTGAGTCTATAATGCATTCTGAGAGGTCACAAGGCCCAGTTTGTGGATGCGATAAACATATTTGATTTGGAAAACAGATTCAAGAAGTAATGAAACTGGAGCAACAGCCTCTACCCTTTCTCCCTCTTTTTCTGCAACCCCTCTCATCAAAACTTGTGAGTTGAAAAACTACTGGAAGACCTCTTCACTGCATCTGAAGGGGTCAGAAAGGAGAATTCAAAACCTACAGCGCTATGCTAGGAAAATTAGAATTAGCCAACCATACCTGATCCAGGAAAATACCCCTCTATCAACATTTGTGTGTAAAGGCAACTTGGGTGCAGACCAGAATTTAAGACAATCTGGGAATAATATACTTTGCTCTATTTAACAATTACTTGGCCAAAATACTTTTAGGAGTTTTACATTTCTTTTTCCCCGACCTACAAGTTTTGTGTGCGTGTGTTACTTTGCAAGAAGTGTATTCGTGTATATTTGCGTACTTTCAGCCTTTTATAAATTGCCTCTGCATTGTCATCTAGTAAGGCTTTTTTGCAATAAATTACTTCCTTATTTTTTAACTAAAGGAACCTGGCTGACTTGCTTCTGAGATAGTAGGAACTGAAGATGCTGGAATATCTGAGATAACAAGGTGTAGAGCTGGATGAACACAGCAGGCCAAGCAGCATCAGAGGAGCAGGAAAGCTGACATTTTGGGCCTAGACCCTTCTTCAGAAATGGGGGAGGGGAATGGGGTTCTGAAATAAATAGGGAGAGGGGAGAGGCGGATAGAAGATGGATAGAGGAGAAGATAGGTGGAGAGGAGACAGACAGGTCAAAGAGGCGGGGATGGAGCCAGTAAAGTTGAGTGTAGGTGGGGAGGTAGGGAGCAGATAGGTTAGTCCAGGGAGGACAGACAGGTCAAGGGGGCGGAATGAGGTTAGTAGATAGGAGATGGGAGTGAGGCTTGAGGTGGGAGGAGGGGATAGGTGGGATGAAGGACAGGTTAGGGAGGTGGGGATGAGCTGGGCTGGTTTTGGGATGTGGTAGGGGGAGGGGAGATTTTGAAGCTTGTGAAGTCCACATTGATACCATTGGGCTGCAGGTGTCCGAAGCGGAATATGAGTTGCTGTTCCTGCAACGTTCGGGTGGCATCGTTGTGGCACTGTAGGAGGCCCAGGATGGACATGTTGTCTGAGGAATGGGAGGGGGAGTTGAAATGGTTCACGACTGGGAGGTGCAGTTGTTTAGTGCGAACCGAGCGTAGGTGTTCTGCGAAGCGGTCCGCTTGGTTTCCCCAATGTAGAGGAGGCCACAACGGGAACAGCAGATGCAGTATACCACATTAGCAGATGTGCAGGTGAACATCTGCTTGATGTGGAAAGTCTTCTTGGGGCCTGGGATGGGGGTGAGGGGGGAGGTGTGGGGGCAGGTGTAGCACTTCCTGCGGTTACAGGTAAAGGTGCCGGGTGTGGTGGAGCTGGAGGGGAGTGTGGAGCGGACAAGGGAGTCACTGAGAGAGTGGTCCCTCCAGAAAGCCAACAAGGGTGGGGACAGAAAAATGTCTTTGGTGGTGGGGTCGGATTGCAGATGGTGGAAGTGTCGGAGGATGATGCGTTGGATCCGGACGTTGGTGGGGTGGTACGTGAGGATGAGGGAGTTTCCGTTTTGGTTGTTGTTGAGGGGAGGGGATGTGTGGGATGAGTTGCGGGAAATGCAGGAGACACGGTCAAGGGCGTTCTCGACCACTGAGGGGGGAAAGTCGCAGTCCTTGAAAAACGAGGACATCTGAGATGTACGGGAGTGGAATGCTTCATCCTGGGAGCAGATGCGGCGGATGCGAAGGAATTGGGAACAGGGGATGGCATTTTTGCAAGAAGGTGGGCGGGAGGAGATGTATTCTAGGTGGCTGTGGGAGTCGGTGGGCTTGAAACTGATATTGGTTTCTAGGTGGTTGCCGGAGATGGAGACAGAGAGGTCCAGGAAGGAGAGAGAGGCATTAGAGATGGTCCAGGTGAACTTAAGGTTGGGGTGGAAGGTGTTGGTGAAGTGGATGAACTGTTCAAGCTCCACGGCCCCACGACCAAAGACATTTTTCCCTCCCCACCTTTATCTGCTTTCCGGAGGGACCACTCTGTCAGTGACTCCCTTGTCCGCTCCACACTCCCCTCCAGCCCCACCACACCCGGCACTTTTCCCTGCAACCGCAGGAACTGCTACACCAGCCTCTACACCTCCACCCTCACCCCCATCCCAGGCCCCAAGAAGACTTTCCACATCAAGCAGATGTTCACATGCACATCTGCTAATGTGGTATACTGCATCCGCTGTTCCTGTTGTGGCCTCCTCTACATCGGGGAAACCAAGGGAAGGCTCGGGGACCGCTTTGCAGAACACCTACGCTCGGTTCGCAATAAACAACTGTACCTCCCAGTCGTGAACCACTTCAACTCCCCCTCCCATTCCTCAGACAACATGTCTGTCCTGGGCCTCCTGCAGTGCCACAACGATGCTACCCAAAGGTTGCAGGAACAGCAACTCATATTCTGCTTGGGACACCTGCAGCCCAATAGTATCAATGTGGACTTCACAAGCTTCAAAATCTCCCCTCCCTCTACCGCATCCCAAAACCAGCCCAGCTCATCCCCACCTCCCTAACCTGTCCTTCCTCCTACCTATCCCCTCCTCTCACCTCAAGCCCCACCCCCATCTCTTACCTACTAACCTCATTCCGCCCCCTTGACCTGTCCGTCCTCCCTGGACGAACCTATCTGCTCCCTACCTCCCCACCTACACTCAACTTTACTGGCTCCATCCCCGCCTCTTTGATCTGTCTGTCTCCTCTCCACCTATCTTCTCCTCTATCCATCTTCTATCCGCCTCCCCCTCTCTCCCTATTTATTTCAGAACCCCCTTCCTGTCCCCCATTTCTGAAGAAGGGTCTAGGTCCGAAACGTCAGCGTGACTTGCTAATGGTGCTGAGATGTATACAATCTGATATACGTAATTAGCAACAACCACTCCCTTTTCAGTGTCAACCTTTGCTGCTGTCAATGGAGAATTGGGACTAGAAAAGGAATAGATTCACCCCTCCTAATTGTGTTGTAACACTAGCTAATAAATATTGGTGTGGAATGATGGTCTGTTTAATTGTCAGCACTATTAAAGGTGGTTACTTGTCCAAATGCAATGTATCAACTGTAGGCATAGTCCTGAAGAAGTCATCGGACTGTAAATATTAACTGTATATTGCAACATAGATGTTGCCAGACCTGCTGGGTTTCTCCAGCATTTTTATTTTTATTTCAAACCTTTGATTCAGCAGTGTACACCTTCATGATTCCTTGCTCTCCAAACCTATTCCAGAAACTTATCTCCTACAATTAAATATTTATTAAATGCTTGTTTAGCCAGGGAACTATTATTGTTTTAATATATGGAGAAAGGGCCAGGTAATTACAAACGCAACTGAATGGATCTAATTAGTAAAAGTTTGCACATAATTAATATCATTCTCTCAGATATTGATGCTGAGTGGTAAATGTGGTTGAGAAATTGAGATAGCTATCATTTGCAAAATCAAGCCAGCCATCATGTAAAAGAATTCAACACCTGTCCACCATAAGTTTTCCAGCTTTTTCTACAATCTCATTAATTATAATTCTCAAATCATTGAACAACTGCCCTTCAAACCATGTTACTTTTTGCTGGCATACTGTTTTATTCCACCTGATAAAAGAAGAAAATTTCTTACACAGTAGGATTCAAGAAAAGAAAGGAAAATCATCAAGAAAAAGATAGAAAAGACTGAAACAAAGAGAAAATTCAAGATCTTCCTTTACTTATTGTAAAATCTTCCCATTTTTGTTTGTGAATAAAAAGCAATGGATGGATTTACCGAGTGGGAATGTCATCTGTAAGCCACAGCTCTAGAACAGTTTTCTATATCCTAAGCAAAAATTTCCCTACTCTGTTGTAAAGAAGATATTTGATCAGGTAGTTCCCATTTTGCATGTATTATAAGAATCTTTGTTATTATAAAGATTTTGAACTCTCCCCACCAACGACTCCCCCCGCCCCCACCGGCCTCATCCCATGACCAACCCTCCCTCTCATCCCCACCTCCTTGACCTGACACAACCTGTCCATCTTCTCTCCCACCTATCCACCTCCTCCACCTCACTGACCTATCCCCACCACTCCCTACCTGCACTAACCTATCACCATCCCATCTACCTTCCCCAGCCCCACCCCTCCTCTCTAATTATTTCTGAGGTCCCTTCCCCTCCCCCATTTTTGAAGTGGAGTACTGACTGGAAACGTCAACTTTCCTGCTCCTCTGATGCTGCCTGGCCTGCTGTGTTTCTCCAGCTCCACACAGTGTAATCTCTTATGGTCATGCCTTCTAATCTTCCCTTGTCAATCCTGGTTTCCATTATATTTGTGTGCATCTTATAAAACCTTGGCGTGACCTGTACAACAAAAAAAAGGTGCATTTCTTTTTATTTGTCATTATGATAGGTTTGACACTGCAAAGATATATTTATCACAAAACTTGAAATAACAATGAGGTTGTAATAATTTAAATGAATGCACAAAGCTGTGGCACATGTATTTCAGTTTAGGCAAATGTGAGGACCTAAAAGGATAAAACCATTAGGGCGCTTGTGACACAGTGGTATTATCTCTATCTCTGAAACAGGAAAGCCTGTGATCAAGTTCCACTTACTTCAATTGTGTATAATAATATCTCTGAAGATGTTGATTAGATATTTTTCTAAAAGTGAATAGTTTTAATATTGCAAAATGTTGAAAACAGTGGAGTTCTAAATGGTTTGGGGATTTATGTACATAGATCATTGAAATGTCTTGAAGTGGAACAGAAAATAAACAAAAGCTTAATGGAATATTCAGCTTTAAATGCAGAGGCTAACATACAAGAGGTAATTGTTATCGTACAGTAGGAGCAAGCCCTGTTCCCTGTGTACCGTTCTGAGAACCACACCTTCAGAAAAATATTGGGAAATGCAACTTGGATTTATCAGAATGATACCTGTATGGCAGGGTCAAAATACTCAGATAGTGCATAAACAAGCATTGTATTCACTGGAATTAAGAAAGTTAAAGAATAATTTGATCAAACATTTTAGCTGAAACAGATAGAACACAAAAAAGAAAAAACTATCCTAACTGTCAGGGATATCTAACACATGGGTGTTCATTCTAAAATTAGAGCCAGGCTTTCCAGGAATGGAATTAGAGAATACTTCCACATGTAGAGGGCATGGGGCCTAGGTATGTATATTGAATTAAATCGTAGATTGGCCATGATTTCTTTAAATGGCAGAATGGACTTTCGAGTGATTAAGTGACCTCCTCTTGTTCCTATATTCTTATGAAAGCAAACATTGACATTCAATGGCATCATCATCGCTGAATCCCCATTATCAACCTTGTGCAGATTACCATTGAGCAGAAACTGGACTGTACTAGCCATGTAAATTATGCAACTACAAGAACAGGTCAGACGCAAGGAATCCTTCAGAGAGTAACTCACCTGCTGACTCTCCAAAGCCTGTCCATTAATTATAAGTCAGGAGTGTGATGAAACATTCCCCATTTGCAGAATGCATGCAGCTCAAACAAAACTGAAGAAGCTTGACTCCATCTGAGACAAAGCAGGTCACTAGATTGACACCACATCCACAAATATTCATTCCTCCACCATCAGTACCAATAGTGGCAGTGGGTGTCATCTACAAGATACACTGTAGAAATTCACCAAGGGTCCTTCTACAGCACTTTCAAAATCTACAAACACTACCTTAGGGGGCCAAGGTCAGCAGATACATGGGGATGCTACCACTTACAAGCTCCCCTCCAAACCACTCGCCATCCTGAAATATACTGTTTTTCCTTCAGTGTCACTGGTATAAAATCCTGCAACTCCCTCCCTAACAATCTCATGGATGTAGTGAAACAAAATTGACTGCAGCAGTTCAAGAACGCAACTCACCACTGCCTTCTTAACAGCAACTCAGAATGGGCAATGAACATTGGCCCAAATTGTGAAGCACACATCCCATGTATGAATAGAAAAAGAAACAAAAGAGAGAACAAGCTAAACAGAAGAAATTGGCTACTGTAGACAATTGTAGGACGTAAGAATGAGAGACAATTTTCTTGCTCATGAGCAGTTCAAAAGTAATTTTTTTTTAAATGGCAACTGAAATTTAGAGATTGTAACTATGACTTATATCCATATATACAAAGCATATGCTTGCTGGCTTTTTAACTCCAGATTACAAAGTTTGTAAAAAAATTGCCTCTCTTTTTCAGTTGTGCTTTCTTGGCTGTTAAAGTTTCCTTGGTATTCCCAATCACTACCGGAATCTTGTTCATACTGTGCTTTACAAGTTTCGTTATCACCAGCTTCATGGATCCCGGAATTCTACAACAAGGTAAAGCAATTTAATTCCTCAAGGAGTGGACAAACCTTGTTCATTTGGAGTGAGATCCATTCACTTTGAAATCTGCTTTGTATAATCTCAATCTTTACAATAAATCATTCTGCATAAACTACTGTACAGCTCCTTTCAAAGTTTGTTTTTCAAGCACCATGGAATACCTTTAAAAAACAAAAAGGCAGGATCAATGCAGGCACATGCTTTTAGCCAAAAATACACCATGCATCGTTTTTGTAATTTTGAACACAAAGCAGAGGTAGATAGGTCTTGACTATTTCTGAGAAGGATTTTCTTTTTAAAAACAAGGTCAGAGAGTTCCTCCTAGAACAGTCACCTAAATTCAGCATTGGTCAAAAAGCAGGATCTGCAGACCCATGCGGTATACAGGAAATATGTTTATATTGACAAATTTACAATAGGTAGGGTAAACATTTAAGGCTATCAGCTTGGATTTCAGTTCAGAAGAAGCTAGGATTTTTTCAAGTCATTTCAGAAGACAAAGTAGCAAAATTGAATTTAGAATCAAATTCAGTTTATCTTCTCGAAGGAGTTCAGGGCAATTCAGGAAACCAGTTATCTTGGCAGACAGGTTTTTAAATTTTCCACACCAGGACAGTTTGGTTAGAAATCTGCAGATTATTAGAACTGAGAAAGTGTGGATTCTCAGATTTGTGAAGATTTCATGTTGGCAGACTTAGAAAGGATTTACCTCCAGAGTCCATGACAAAGAAACTATAAGGAGTCAATTGGTCTTAAATCTCTATGACAGTCAGGATAATTTAATACTTTGTTTTCCTGTGTGTTTTAAATTTACTCTAGCTGTTTTCTAATTTTAGATAACTTGATATTCATTTGTTGTTAGATAAATTGGCAGCTTCATATGAATATGCTTCAATGACTAGTTATTTACATTAACTAAATCAACAAAAAAAGGTATGATTAATCAAACCAGTTTTCATTCTGGGACTTGACTTGCAAGAATTCCCATAAGCTGGTACATTTTTTTGATACAGACAGTAGTGTTCACAGTCTAATTGGATGTTTGTGCATTTAATGTAAATGATAATCTATTCACTTCAGGGCTATCTGGTGCATGCAGGATGGACAAAGTTCTTGAACCCCACATGTTGACATTGCACAGCAAAAAGGGACATTAAGTTGGCATTTAAGACTTTTTGGCAGTTAAATTAAAAGGGATCATTCAAATTTGCAGGTTAGCTGCTAGCTCACTAATTCTGGCTACTGTACTGCTTATAGGCATTTTTAGTTGGCCTCCACCAGTCTTTAGATTTCACTTTCTCTGGTATGGCAAGTGGCTTGACTGCCTTGCACTGCTCTCAGTGTCAGTAGCAATAATGCAAACTGTTAGAGTTAATCATCAGTGACCAGTCAGATCTTATGCAGCTGGAACCCGAGAGGGAACAGTCGTGATGAAGTTCTCTGACTATCTACGTTGTAAGTAATGTCAATAGCCAATAAATAATTTGTACCTTATAAAAGTATGATTTTCAGTTCTCCCATAATGAAGATTTTCAGATGCCTGTCTGATAGTAATGCAGCTCACAGATAGCCTGCCTGCAAAAATAAATGGTCTGGTAGGGCTAGCTATGGGAAAGAAGTGTGACTCAGAGCAACAAAGAAGTTCAGGACAAATTTCCAAAGAAGAAGGGGGAGAAGGTAAGTTTTCGTTAAGGAACCACATTCTCAAAAGCTTCACAGGCAGCTGTTCTCCACTTCAGCAGTGTCCAAGGAATCTTTGCTTTATCAAGGGGATTACTGGCCCAAATCAGCATTTACAACCAGAGTTGCTGCCTCAAACTAGGCCAAGGACATCATTGTCTTTGGCTGTCAATGTAATTCCCATTCTGTTTCCATACCCCCTGGGTCCTTTCAGATTATAACTGATGACATCAACACCTTATAGTGATGCAGCCATTGCAACAGTGACACTCTTTACACTAAGAAAAACTTTAAAATCTACTTCTCTATTAACAAAACTAAACAAAGTGATATAAAAGATGACAGTGTTCATCCATCTGATTTCTTATGGTCACTAACTGCCTATATGTTGCCTTCATGTTCTCTACAGTAACACCCTGGGATATTGTTAAATTGCTTGGGATGTGGGTATTACTATATGCAACAGTGTTTATTGCCCATCCCTAATTATCTAGACAGCAATTAAGAGTCAGCCAGATCACTGTGAACCTGCAGTTACTTGTCAGGTTTCCTTTCATGAACTAGATGAGTTCTTACAATAATCAACATTGGTTGCATGTTCATCATTAGCCTAGCTTTTAATTCCAGGCCTTTTGTATTATTAATTCAAAGTTCACCATCTTTCATGGTGGGATTTGAACACATTTCCCCAGTCCAAGGGTCTGCGTTGCTAGTCTGGTGACATTACCACTACACCACCACTTATCATAAAGAATTGCATTTCCTCAACCTATAACTGGGTCATGACCAAAGGAAGCCCATCATTTACGTAGAGTTTGCATGTGGAATGAACTTCCTGAGGAAGTGGTGGATGTGGGCACAGTTACAACATTTAAATAAGTTAGATAGGTACATGAATAGGAAAGCTTTGGAGGTGTTTGGGCCAGGAGCAGAAAGGTGGGAATAGTTTAGTTTCGGATTATGTTCAGCATCGATTGGTTAGACTGAAGAGTCTGTTTCCGTGCTGCATGATTCCATGACTCTGTGAAGTCATGCACCCGTCATCCTGGTCACAATCTCAACTCTTTCCTTCTCAACAAATTGGCTGGCCATTGCTTGAAAAGATTGCACCATGTGGATAAGGCTCCTAACTCCCTGACCTCTGTTAGGAAGTCATGCAGTCTAGAATGTGACCCATGCTGCACAAGGAAATTCATTGAGAATGTAGCAGATATGCTGGAGTAATACTTCTGTTTCCCCACCATTCCAGTGCAGCTTTGCAGTACAGCCCTGCGTAAGTATTCGTATCTATGGTTATCTGCTGCATTTCCTACTGTCCATAAATTATCATCCTGATTATTCTCTCCTTTTACAAGCACCATTGCATTGCTTTCCATCATTCCACACTTACTGTCTCACACTCATGTCAAAATAAACACAAAGATCAGCTCCTAACTGAAATCTAAAACCAAACTTATCAAGTCAAGATGTTATCATTTACAACAGTTATGGATGACTATGCATCCTTGTGTACATCGTTGTAGCCAGCCTTTCATGTTCCTTTGCCGAGCCTAGTCATTTAAAATATGCCCTGCATCCTGTCAATATCTGAGTTGGCTGCTTTGAGAGTTAGATCAAGCCAAGGTTATTGTCAATCTTTTCGTCTTCCTCCACAATGGACTTTACAGTCTGTAGAGCTAAACTGAAAGAGCAGCATTGGTAACTTTGTGAAGCAGTGGGTAAGAAAAGGCATAATGTCAATGCGGCATTTTCCTTCTTTTAAAAAAAGTCTATGAACAAGAACTTGGAAGCCCATAGATTAAAGTAGAGTGAACACATCTCTTTTTCAATTGGTTAACGTGTAGCTTCTCCCACACCCACCATCCCCCAACTTCACCGAATTTTCCAAACCATCTCCAGAGTTGTGTACCAGTCTGTGAATCCCACTGGAGCTCCCTTCCACTGTATCCTACAGCTACCGAACAGGTACCCCTCAGTAGTGTTTCCTTTTCAAATTCAATATGATTCTAAACATTTGCTCTTCCTAATGGCAGGCTCACATATATCGATGCACGAGAGTCTTGACCCTAAAGTTGTGAAAGTCAACGGCAAGATATTTTGTTTGAAATGGTGCAGAGTGTGTCAATTCTATCGCCCACCCCGCTGTTCACACTGCAGACTCTGCAACGTCTGTATAGAGGTGAGCAGCTCAAACAAAGACAGTCTGTAAATGGGTAGTTGATCTGGAACTGAATCATAGAAACTACATAAGAGTATTTTAAGAATCTTTTAGCTTTGCATTTTATTCTTTGTTTTGCTTAGATCTTCGTTGCTTATTTCTGCATTCCTTTCTCTTCCGTTTAAAAAAAAAATCTGTCCTTAATTGTGAAGTCAGTTGAAATGTTCATTTTACATGACAAACATGATGAATTTGTTTGACTAAATCCAGAGAGGAAACTGTATGAATAAATAGATTATCAATACTTTGATTAAATAGATTCATAATAGGGTAGATTATTCCTGGGATTCTTTGCACAAGAATGGATATGACAAGCCCAGCAGGTTTAATCCTCTGTGCTTTCTCATTTTACAATATTCTTGACAAAAATCTTACCTGCAGATCCCAGGTTATTACACATGTTAAAGATTTATTGTGTGCACTGTGTGCACTATGATTAATTATATATTTGATAGGAATTAGTTGCCTTGAGTTTTACAGGGTTATTGAAAGTGGTAAATTTTAAATGTATGCAGGAACACATTTTCAGCTTTGGGTTACTTATTAACAGGCCTCATTCCTGATTGCTATTTGTTGGCGTCTGACTGATGTGCACATTTAGATGTCAATCCAAATGTACAAAGCAGTACAAACAAATGCGAGGTCTTGCACTTTGGAAAAAAGAATACAGGCATGGACTATTTTCTGAACGGTGAGAAAATTCATAAAGCCAAAGTACAAAGGGATCTGGGAGTGCTAGTCCAGGATTCTCTAAAGGTTAACTTGCAGGTTGAGTCCGTGATCAAGAAAGCGAATGGAATGTTGTCATTTATCTCAAGAGGGTTGGAATATAAAAGCAGCGATGTGCTTCTGAGACTTTATAAAGCTCTAGTTAGGCCCCATTTAGAATACTGTGTCCAATTTTGGGCCCCACACCTCAGGAAGGACCTACTGGCACTGGAGCGTGTCCAGCAGAGGTTCACACGGATGATCCCTGGAATGGTAGCCCTAACATACAATGAACGGCTGAGGATCCTGGGATTGTATTCATTAGAGTTTAGAAGGTTGAGGGGAGATCTAATAGAAACTTACAAGATAATGCATGGCTTAGAAAGGGTGGACGCTGGGAAGTTGTTTCCGTTAGGTGGGGAGACTAGGACCCGTGGGCACAGCCTTAGAATTAGAGGGGCTCAATTTAGAACGGAAATGGGGAGACATTTCTTCAGCCAGAGAGTGGTGGGCCTGTGGAATTCATTGCCACAGAGCCCAGTGGAGGCCAGAACATTAAATGCCTTCAAGGTGGCACGGTGGCTCAGTGGTTAGCACTGCAGCCTCACAGCGCTAGGGACCCGGGTTTGATTCCAGCCTCAGGTGAATGTCTGTGTGGAGTTTGCACATTCTCCCTGTGTCTGCGTGGGTTTCCTCTGGGGGCTCCGGTTTCCTCCTACAGTCCAAAGATGTGCAGGCTGGGTGGATTGGCCATGCTAAATTGCCCATAGTGTTCAGGCGTCTGGGTGGGATGCTCCAATGGTCGGTGTGGACTTGTTGGGCCAAAGGGCCTGTTTCCACACTGTAGGGATTCTTTAACAAAAAAAGGCAGAGATTGATAAATTCTTGATCTCTCAGGGAATCAAGGGCTACAGGGAGAGTGTGGGTAAGTGGAGTTGAAATGCCCATCAGCCATGATTAAATGGCAGAGTGGACTTGATGGGCCGAATGGCCTTACTTCCACTCCTATGTCTTATGGTCTTATCAGCTATATGGGATACATCCCTTCTATAGATAATGTGGCGATTCTTCTGTATATGATGTTCTATTCTATCAAAAAAGCAAATTACCCAAACTCACCTGACAATATGCTTAGGACATAAGGCAGCCTGGCCATGTTATACACACATAATTTCACTCACCATTTGAGAAGGACAAATGTAATACTGACAGTTAACTGGTGAAAAGGTAAAGTCACCATGACCCCATTCTCTCATTAGAGAGAGAGAGAGAGACAACTGGTGGTGGATTAAGGCCTCACTCAAGGGGTAATGTTGAGATCTTCATGGTGACTTCAACTGATACAGGAATTCAAACAATAATGTTAGTGCTACTCTATATCACCAATTAACCATCCAGCCAACTGAGCTAACCAATCCCCTGGAGTAGTCAACACACAAGAAAATAACACAGATCCTATTGAGTGAAACAGCTGTATAACCACCTTAGAAATTGCCTTCTATTGGACCAGGGTCTCAAATACTATTCGTATGATAATAACGATTTTCTTGACCCATGAACTTGAACAGAAACCATTAGTGTTAGAATCACAGTCCAGGTACCAGGATCTTTAATGAAATTGATTTTTGATTTAAAAGTGTTGACACTGAAATGCATGAAAATTTCTCATCAATGCTATAGCAACTTCCAGAATTTGTTCCCAGAAGTTTTCACATGTGTGCTAATCATATATTCATACATAGTTATGAAATTAAAAACAAATATTCCTAATTTATTGGATTAATCACAATTAATCAAAACGTTAAATTAGCTTGAAGTGACATATAAACTAAAGATATTTCCATCCCTGTTTATACCTGTAAATTTTCCCCATTGCTTCATCCCCTGAAGGCATGTAATCCCTACTGGTTTAATGTGTTAACCCGTTCCTTAAATCCTTAAGTCATCCTTGTGCCTAGTATTTATGTGTACTGACCGAGAGTATTAGTTGAATCTGATTTCACCCACATCTGATATCTGCACTGGATAACTATGAAGGGCAAGAATCATAGATTACCTTTTCTTCCATTAACCCTAAGTGAATGAAGCCCTTCTTTTAGCCCAGTTGCAATAGGATAATGCAACTTAGATCAGGGGTCATACCTAGAGTCTAATATCTGGTGAGTTATTAATTGAATAACTATATTATTGCACAGTTCCATCAATGGAGCTTTCTATTTTACTAAAATAGAAAATGTATAGAATAATAACTGCTCTTTCTTGTTCCAGGATTTTGATCACCATTGCAAATGGGTGAATAACTGTATTGGGAGAAGGAATTATCGCTTTTTTTTCCTCTTTGTCTTCTTTCTGGTCATTTACATGCTGACTATTTTGGGATCCTGCATCACTTATCTTATTCTCAACCACCATGAGCCAATGACAGCAGAGAAGGGCACCACGTATCCTTTCATTGTGACTTGGAGTTGTAGGTAGTTTTTCTAGGACTTGGGATACCACACTGGCACAATTTGTTAGTGGTTGTGAGGCAAGGAAAACTTCGAAAGAATCCTCAAATACAAGTTCAGCACTGCTAAGGAAATCTGCAAACTTGCTCTCAGTCTAGTCTGAATTGTTAATAGGAATCCTGTTAAGAGACTCACATCCAATCAGTAGGCTTGCAAATTGACATCAAAGCTTAAGAATAGTGTTATGGGTTAACTGCTCATTAATGAAACCAGCACTGATTTAAAGGAAAATTAAAACTGGGCTACTTCTATTACAAGCGCTTAATTCATAACACTAGCCAGATAGAGAGCTGACAACATACCGTGCACACCTGTGCCTTCAGTGGGAATACCTTTAAATTTCAGTTGTTCATCCCAAATCAGTGAAAGTAATATTGTCATGTGCTGGGTTAATAACTTAGAATGCCATTTCCAGGTTTACGGTAGCCTTTAAACTCTTGCTGCTCAGCATTTCAATTCATCAGCCAAATCGAGTCATAAACCTTGTCCATGAATCACAAAGTTAAATTTTCCTTAAGAATAACTCTCAGTTATGCTGTAATTGTTCCAATTGCATTTTTCCTCTTTCCAGTGCTTTTCCTGTTTGGAGCTCATATTGAACTCATTGTGCTGGGAGAAACTATGTCTGAAGAGGTAACACACAAAATACAACTGACAGAGGATGGTGTCAGCTAAATCTTTCCTTCAAATGTGGAAACAGTTGATCATATAGTAGCTTTATCTGTTTTCCTATCTAAGTTTTCTGTCCAAACTCCTTCATTGGTTCCAATTTAATCGAGGGTTTTGTAAAACCCCAATGAAAATATAAAGGAAAAAGTACATTGACTCAGTTATGGCCAGTCTCTGCTGGCAGTCAGATTTCCACCTGCCTATTAAGACACAGTGGAATTGGAACTGTACATGGAGAAAAGAATTACACGGAGAATCATTGGAATAAAGAGTGGATAGCATTGAATTGATTGCCAATTAAACACCACATGGTTTCCCTCTATGTTGACTTTAATGGTCAAATTGATCTGTCCATTTGATATTCTTACCAAGTTGACAATTCCAGCAAATGCTTTGCCACAGGGAGTGATCAAGGCAGAAGCCATTGTTTATTTTAATAGGTAATCAGATAAATATTTGACACAGAGAAACTTGCAACGTTCTTGTATGTAGGGGCAAGGTAGAAGGCAAGTGTGGGGCATTGCAGTTATTTGTATTGATCTTGCAAAGAGTTGACACAAGTATTTTTGTACTATAAATTTTTATGGTTCTGCACATCTTTTGTTCAGTTGCAATATGCTATTGATGATATTTACGTTCAGCTCTGCCTATCAGCAGTCAGCTAGATACTAAGTGCATCAATTCTGCTGGCAATTTTAGAAATGGACAGCTGTCAGTGGACAAATATGTCAGCAATTGTATGACTGCTTCTATTCAATAATGTCAATTTTGGTTGATAATGATTTGTTAGGGATGAGCATTCAGTGCAGTGCCATATGAACCAATTTTATTGTCTTGCTAGCATCAGTAATATCGGACAAAAAAACTGGGAAAAATCTGAACGCCAGTTTCTCACCAAACATAACTGTTAAGCTAGTGCAAATTAATTCTGCCGCATAAAGAAATGATTTTTTTTTTCCCTGACAGTACAATGATGAGGAGGATAGAAAAAATCCCTTCACACATGGCTGGAAAAAGAACTTTTTCAACATGCTTTGTGGGCGCATTGTGCCAAGGTGAGCCTAATAATAAATCTAAAGAATGATCACCCTCAACATTGGACCAAAAATAGACCATCATAAGTCAGTTATTGCGTTTTGCAAAGATTTACATAGAGATGAAAAAATAAACCTTATGTTTGTTGCAAAATATACATTAATAAAGTTCTGTGAAATTCCACAGGAATTTTCCTGTTCATTCTCTGTAACTGAGATGGAGACTAAGTCAGACTTGGAGGCCAAATGTAACACTCTCTATACAAATTCTATAAATTTCAACTCTTTATGTTGACCAAATTATTTGATTAGTCTTGCCCCTGTGAACCTTCTGCTGTGCTTAGCATGAATTGTAAATGATCAGTATAAATTCAGAAACATAGTACAAGTTATAATCACTCAGACAGGCAATGATATTGATCAGAAATTACTGTCCTAGCTTCCTTGTTAATTAAAGTACTCTGAGTTGTTGCTCTTAGTGTGACAATCTGGTCCTACCTTATCCTTGAAGGGACTGGTCCTTGCTTTAATATTTGTCTCAAATAGTGAATTTAGAAGATTATAGAATCCCTACAGTGTGAAAACAGGCCCTTCGGCCCAACAAGTTTACACCGACTCTCTACACATCCAACCCAGACCCATACCCCCTATAACCCACCTAATCTACACATCCCTGAACGATAAGGGAAATCTACCTAACCTGCACATCTTTGGACTGTGGGAGGAAACCTCAGCACCCGGAGGAAACCCACGCAGACATGGGAAGAATGTACAAACTCCACACAGACAGTCACCCAAGGGTGGGATCAAACTTGGGCTCCTGGTGCTGTGAGGCAGCAGTGCTAACCACTGAGCCACCGTGCCACCCATAAAGACAATTTAGACAATCATTCCAGCAGTATATTTAAATGTAACAAATAATATAGTCCTATGAATGCCCACAAAATATACAGCTTTGACCAGAAGTCATTAGATAATAATTAGAAGGTGATTTTATCCTAGGAGCATCTTTTTGGAATTACCAAGCATTCATTCAGATTGGATTAAATTCACAGAGACAGTGTAAATAACATGCTTGATTAAGTGTGGCCCATGGAAGGAAATTATCTGTAGATTTTCAATAATTACTCATGTTCTTAGAAATGGAAGCCTAAATACAATTCCCTTTTTTCACTATTGCACAAGTTCCTGACCTCAGTTTTACTTGTGAGTAGATAAGGGGTGATAGAGTGCCCTTCAGTTTCCACACTGTTCTTTCCACTCTAGTATCTTTCCAAGTTTAAATTTCTATTCATGTAGTATTAATACCCTTGAAAATACTTGGGACATAATCCTATAGAAAGCAGTGTCATTGGGAGGATAGCTGATCATTATGAGAAGGAAGGTGGACAATAGCACCAACCTGATTCAAGTTGAGAGAGCATTTAATATCTGTTGCTTCAATCAACTTCAAATGACCCTAGTTAAGATGGAGACTGAGACCTTAGATTCTTAGGTCATATGTTATTATCCCATAACGATAATATGAGCATGTTGACTAAAGGTATTTCACATGCTAGCTGTGAGACACAACACAACATCCCTCCTTTTCCAAAGAAAGAAAGGAATTCCTAACAGATATATATGGTTGTACATTGCATAACTATGATATTGATAACAAGTACCAAACAGGTAAATACAGAGTTAACAAAATTAACAATTCAAACTTCAATATAACATTTTAGAGGTTTGACAAAGTGTCCTGATCTGGCAATATGGGCTGTTGTGAGAGATATGTGCTGTTTTCATTTGCTGTGAAATTGTCACTTTCCTGCAGTCAGGAAATAAACAGGATTTTGTTGACAGACCAACTGGAGAGAATCAAAGACATTTTGGTGGTTGTCTTGACAAGTATCCTTCTTGACCAAATGTCTCAGCAGAAACGCCCAACTTCACCTAAAGGTATGGTGAGAGGAAGCTTAAAAAACTTAAATCCTCTTTATCCTGCAGGAGCATTACTTGTTCAGCATCCTTGATCATCCTTGGATTGGGATGGCTGCACGAGTATATTGTATGGACATGAGAATGTTTATCCAGTTGGTGTTTACTGGCAATTCATGCTGTTAAATACCAACCGATTTCATTGCACTGCTCTCACCAGTAGGTGAAGTTGCGATCATGCTCTGCCTTTGTCTTACTATGACTGTGCTATTATCAGCTATGCAAACATTGCCAGGCATATTTTGAATAATTCTATCCATCTGCTGCTGGAATAGGTCTTGGCTAACTGAGAACCCAAATAGTAACTTCCAGAAATAGTACCATCTAACCGGTGTCCTAAATGGTGTAGGCTCTTGGGAATCTATGTTTCAAACTCAGTTTCGAGGAGAATCTAGCTCCAGAAAATTTAGCATTTCTCTTTACCAGCATCGTTATTTTATGTGAGCACCATTTAAGAGAGGTTGGGGCATTTTGGATCTAAGCACACTTTCCTGGTGCCATCTTCCTTTAAGAGACAAGTTGGGGAGCTGAACCAATCTGTGCGGTGGTCTTCAACTAAGATGGAGGCTGAGACCTTTATAGACATTTTCTGAATAATCTGTTCAGAGATATCAGTATGCACTTCTGGAGCAGGTGGGATTTGAATCTAAGCCTCCTAGTGCAAAGCCTGGAACACTACCATTGTGCCTTGAGACTTTCATAGTTTTATGTCACATACTATGATATGTTAATAATGTCATCGGCATGTCTCTTAATGGTATACTGGATACTAGCAGTAAAACATAACATACACACTGCTAAGATTAGGATACTTCTCCCAAGCTAAGATCAGAACTGTAATGTTTCCAAAAGCATTTAAACATTCTGCATGTAAATTTATTCCTATTAGTTTTAATCTCATTCTCAGTTATAAATATATATATTATACTTTGCCAGAAATACCAACCATATATTTGCATAAGATAGTAATAAAGATGCCCTTATTGTTTGAGTTTCTCTGTATTCAAGTGCTTAACAGCTCTACAGCTCATGAACTGAAACTACAAATCAATAGATTGGAGGAATAAGAATTTTACAAGCATTCTGGTATTCAAAAAATTAAAGGGATTGAATGTTTTCAATTTCTTAAAATTGTGGAATAATGTGGATCACAATGGACATTCCTGGGGTTTGGTCTAACCTGAAACCACTAGGATAAATATAATGACCAATAAAGGACCTCAAAGCAGCTAATAAGAGTAGCAGAAAATAACTATGAAAGGAAACTTGCAAGGGACATTGAAGACAATAAGAAGAGATTTTATGGTTCTATAAAGGGAAAGTGGCTGGTTAATAGTGCTGTTAGCCTCCTGAAGGCTGAGAGTGGGAATATTGTCAATGACCATGGGGAAACGGCTGGCGTGCTGAACAATTATTTTACTTCATTATTCACAGCAGGAAAGGAGGATAATTTGCTGGAAGACCCAAAAGAAATTAGCAGAGGATCAGGGACACGGTCTAAATAAAAGTAGCTTAAGTAAACTGTCAATAATGGGTAAATTAATGGAACTGAAAAGAGACAAATCTTCAGCAGGGCCTGATGGTTTCCATCCATAGATGTTAAATAAGGTAGAAAAGCATATCGCTGATGCCCTAATCATAATCTTTCAGAGTTGTAGCTCTGGATTGGAAATTTGTTCATGTCACTCTGCTTTTTAAGAACAGTAACAGAGGGAAAGGTGGGAATTACAGATCAGTTAGCCTAACATCTGTGGTCGGGAAATTGTTGGAGTTTATAATCAAGGATAGGTTAACGAATCACCTTAAATAATTTCAGTTAATCAGGGAGAGTCATCATGGATTCATGACAGGTAGATCATGCCTAACAAACCGCAGAGGCTTTTTTTGAAGAGTTGACAAATGTGGTGAACAGAGGTAAGTCGATGGATGTTTTCTATATGGATTTCCAAAAGACTTTGAAAAAGTCTCACACAACAGACTTTTAGCTAAGGTGGAAGCCCACAGAATAGGAAATTGATTGAGTAGCAGGAAACAGATTTGGAATAATGGATAAGTACTCAGACTGGCAGGACGTGACTAATGACGTCTCGCAGGGACCTGTGTTGGGGCCTCAATTATTCACAATATTTACTAATGGCTTGGACAATGATATAAAAAGTCAAATATCCAAATTTGCTGATGACACAAAATTGGACAGCATTGTAGACAGTGTTGGCTACTGTGTAAAATTACAACTGGATATTAATATATTAGGTGAATGGGCAAAGCTGTGGTAGACAGATTTTAGTATAAGAATGTGTGAGAGTATCCATTTTGGACCAAGAAATGATAGATCAGGTTTTTTTTTTAGAAGGCACAAAGTTAAATAGTGGATGGCATTATCCCCTCCGTACTGATCTCAAAACTCCGTGACCTTGGTCTCAGTTCCGCCTTCTACAACTGGATCCTCAGCTTTCTGACCCACATTAACACTCAACATTGGAGCCCCCCAAGGATGCGTCCTCAGCCCCCTATTGTACTTCCTTTACACCAACGACTGTGTGTCAAATTCCAAACAAATGCCATCTACAAATTCGCTGACGTCACCACCGTAGTGGGACAGATATCTAACAATGACAAGTCAAACAATAGAAGGGAGATAGAGGGCTTAGTGGCATGTTGCAATGAAAACAATCCATCTCTCAACGTCAGAAAAACTAAAGAACTGATCATTGACTCAGAAAGAAAGAAGGAGGACACGCCCCCATCTACATCAACCGAACTGAGGTTGAGAGGGTGAAGTTCCTCAAAGTGACGATAACGGATGACCTGTCCCGTACTTCCCACATAGATGTGACAATCAAGAAGGCACAACAATGCCTCTTCTTCGGGCAACTCAGGAAATTTGGTATGTCCATGAGGTCCCTCACCAACTTCTACAGATGCACCATGGAAAGCATACTGTCCGGGTGCATAATGGCCTGGTATGGCAACTGCTCTGCCCAGGACTGTAAGAAACTACAGAAAGTGGTATGCATAACCCAGACCATCACGAAAGCCAACCTTCCATCCATGGACTCCATTTACATGGCTTGCTGCTGCAGAAAGGCTGCCAATATCATCAAAGACCCATTGCACCCCAGTAATGATCCCCTACAAACTCTTCCATCAGCCAGAAGATACAGAAGCCTGAACACACGCATGAACAGGTTCAGAAACAGCTTCTTCCTGGCTGTGATCAGACTGATGAATGGACTGTCTAGCCTCAAATAACACTGATCTTGCTAACATTGATCTCGCCTGGTTACAGTACAATGTAACCTGTATGCCTCTGTCTAAGTCTTTTTGATCTGTTCATCCTTTGCTTACTATGATCTGCCTGTACCACTCGTAAACATAGCTTTTCACTGTACGTTGGTACACCTGACAATGAGTGAATAAATCAATCAGTCCAATAAGATTTGGGGTTGAGGTGCATAGCTCTTTAAAATACCACAAATATGTGCAGAAAATAATCAAGAAGGCTAATGGAATGCTGGCCTTTTTATAGCGAAGCAGAGGTTATGCTGCAGTTATACAAAACCCAAGTTAGACCCCACTTACAGTACTGTGAGCAGATCTGGGCACCACACCTTAGGAAGGATGTTTGGTCATGGAGAGGGTTAAATGCAGGTTCACACGGATAATACCTGGACTTCAGGGGTTAAGTTATGAAGAGAATTTCAACAAGTTAGGTCTCTATTCTCTAGAATTTAGAAGGTTAAGAGGTGATCTAACTGATGTCTTCAGGATATTAACAGAGAAAGACAAGGCTGTTAAAAATAAACTATTTCCGTTGGTTGAAGATTCTAGAATCAAGGGGCATTGTTTAAGAATTAGGACCAGACCATTCAGGAGAGATGTTAGAAAGCACTTCTGCACACAAAGTGTTGTCGAGCTTTGGAAATCTCTATGTCAAATGGCAGTTAATACGAATTTACATGTTAAATTTAAATATGAGATAGACACATTTTTATCAAGCTGGGATATCGAGGATATGGACCCAAGGCAGGCATATATAGATAGCCAAAGATCAGCCATGACTTTATTGAGTGGCAGAGCAGGTTCGAGGTGTGAAGGCCTACTCCTTTTCTATTTTCCTATGTTCCAATTTACTTAGTTACTCTGTGATCTAATCCTTAAGGTACCTTGGATCACTTGACAAACTGGAAACAAAACGGACATCAAGAAAGAGAGATGCGCAACAGGTTAGTGAAAGCTTACATATTATTTAGTATGTGCATTTACACACTCCCAAAGACATTGATGAAAAAGATAAAGAGTATAATGGCATCTTAATCATCTAGGTCCATGACTCATATTTGTGATTTAGAGAAGAAATTTAAGTTTTAGAAGATTATACGGACAAATTAATTAAAATGTCGGACATTATATCTTGCAAGATCACGTTCCACAAGGCAGTTCAAAGGGTTCAATGATGAGGTCAGAAACAGGAGGGTGAAAGCCATAAAGGCCTTTTTATCTGGAAAACTACAAACCATAAGTTTGAGAAAAATTACCCTGGTTTATTAGAAGATTATTCAAGTAGATCCCAAAATTAAGTGGCTTAATTTTGCAGCTATAGTTAACCTAAAAACCTATCAACATCTCATCCAACCTTTGTTGCCGTCAAGTTGAGTAATTCCGGGTGGAGACTTTGTTGGGATTCTGAAATGTTGTGAGATTTTTCCACAAGATTTTTGAGTTGGAATTGAAGTCACCTAAATTGGTGGGAATAAGCCCTGAGCTCAGCAGGCAGAGAAACAAAAATGTCAGCTAATGGCTGTAAAGCAGCTGTAGGACCTGAATCAAGAGGACTTTCAGAAATCAGGAGTAGCCCTAAGCTGGAGGATGGTAGAAATTGTTAACATTTAAATAGAAATTGACTGCCCAATGATTAGCTGAAAGAATTATACAACATGTTGCTATGGTTTAAGACCAATCAAATTTTATTATACAAGAAAGAACTAAACCAATTACGACTAGATGAACACTTTCTTAGGCAAATCCTTGTACTTTACATTGAAAAGCATAATAAAGCATAATCACACATAGACTAAAATTTTCATGACTCCACTTCTTATGACAGCCTGCTCCAACTCTGAAAGGTTCATTCTTTTACCTTGGGACCAGCCCAAAAGTTATGCCACATCCCTTAAAAATTAATTTTGATTTGTCGTGTATGTTCCAGCTATTCTTAAAGTTATGAAATCTCATAACGATCTCTCCATTAGCTTTTGGCTAAGCAATCCTCCAATTTCTCTTCAAAACCTAACGATTGTGACTTCTCAGCGCCAACTTCATTTTCATTTCATTCTTTCTTAGAAAGTCTTACCAAAGACACTTGCTGCTGCAAGTCAAAGGTCTAGCCAGACTTTCTGGGAGCAAAGTCTTCAGGGCAAAAGGGGTTCCAGTTGACAATTTTAGTCTAAAGTATATCTGATAGATATTGCAGGATGCAAGTTGGTGCCAGTGCCATGGATGGTGATATATGCTGGGATATACCAGAAGTGGTGGGCACTTATGGCTATGGCAAGTGGGAAAGTTGGGCTAGCATCAGACAATAGGGGAATAAGAATTAGTGAGGTGAGTTTGGGTGATAGCATAAGAAAACTTGCTAGGCTTTGGGGAGAGAAAGCCACCGTGAAACCTGTTGAAATTGGCACTTTGCCAAAACATGGCAAGATATATCCCATGGATGTATTAGTTTACTGTAAGTTCTGCCCTGCCTCCAATTCATTCACCAACAGAAGGATGTCAATAAGAACATAAGAAACCTGAGTACGAGTAGGCAATTCAGATCCTCAAGACTGTTCTGGCATTCAAAGCAATCACGGCTGGTCCCATCTTGGCGTCAACTCCACTTTCCTGCCTGCTCTCCATAACCCTTCAACACCATTACTAATTAAAAATAAGTCTGTCTTCCCCTTCAGCATCCACTGTACTATGTAGTCGTGAATTCCATAGCTTCGTGACCCCTTTGAGAGGAGTAATTTCACTGCAGTTCTGTTTTTAATCTGCTACTCTATATCCTAAATCTGTGACCTCTTGTTCTGGGTTGCCCCATGACAGGAAACATCCTCCCTAAGTCTACTTTGCCAATCCCCCTTAGTATCTTATATACCTCAATTAGATCTCCTGTATAATAACAACAACCACTCTGATCTTTTAACAGGTTCATTTAAAAAAGGAGTTGCTCTGTGATAAAAGGGAACAGGAACATTGTCCAATAGTGGAGAATACTCAGTAATGCCTGGAATTGATGGTCTCCTTAGCACAATAAGTACCCTGACCCTGACTGACCCAAATAGCTGACTGACTGTCTCCAAGCCCCTGGACTGAGATTGGACACTGACCTTGACTGACTGTGGTGGGACCCACTGCTTGATGAGAATCCCCATTTACTCAACAGAGGATTACTTTCCTTAGACTTGAGACATGGCCATTTGGTTCAATTTGTGACATTGACAATAGCAAGTAGCTGAACAAAAACATATCCATCCTCTTTACTAATCACTGCTGGAAAATATGAGAAGCTGCCTGGCTTTGCAACGGCACTAAAAGACAAGGCATGACAGAAGTACAGTGAACATTGTTCTGAATGAGTCGTAAAGTGCAAAAAAGCAAGACTCAGAAAAGTCGAGTTGTTGTGAGCATCCAAGTGAGTGAGTGAAATGCACTGTGCTCCAATGCATGAGATGGGTGTCTGCTCCTGCATGCAAAGTGACCTACTGGAGCATGACAATGAAATGTATTGGTGCTCTACCACTTACAAAATTAACATGATGACTTGCATTCAATGTGAGTCAGAAATGTTCCATGATCATGTGGCCAGGTTGGTGCCTATCCGATGTCAACCTCCATAGCAAGGGAGCATGCAATCACTGCTGTGGAACGTTCCTCGAGATGTGCGGGATTGGCAGCAATATGGAGGCTCAGAGGAGCAAGTGTCAGGAGCTGAAGCCACCAGGCACCTGCTCTGACTCATGTTTTTATTCCATTGATAAGCGCATATGGATGGTAATCTATTTTTTGCAATTATAGGCTGACATAGAAGCTGAAAATCGAATTACAAGTAAAAAGACAATGAGAAAGCAAACAAAGGTGGCACGAGGTACAGTAGCCTTTTTGAAAACCATTCTATTAAATTTCTGTATTGCCCTTATTATTTCTTACCTTCAGGTCACAATGACCGATAAAACTTCTGTACCCCACAATATTTTGGGCAGATTTTAAAAGCAATGACCAAAATGAACAGTTCCAATAATTTAAAAGCTCATAATTTAAATCCATTCTTATCTTTCTAGGTATTAAAGCAGAAAGTTGGCTACACTGAATTGAACTTGATTATTTTCTGTACTACTTACATTCTACTTATCCCTCTCCACCATGATGTCACTACATTGCGCTGCATGCAGGGTATCTGAAAGGACGTCTGCCATTAATACAGGTCATAAGTTTGAGATTTCTGCTTTGATTTCTCAGAATGGGACTCTGTGACTATGGCAGGAAGATCAGTTTTAAAGAATAAAACAAATTGGTACTGCAAATGAGCCTCAAACCTTTCTTTCTACAAAGGTTTAGAAAAATGAGAAAATAACGTTTTTTCAAGTAAATCCAAAGTTTATTTTCCTGGTAATTGATATTTCAAACTAAATCCACAGAAGGTATTTGTGGGAAAAGGGCAAACTGCATTTTTAAGACATAATTTATGCCTTGTTTTTCATTTGCCATGTATCAACAATCTATGAGAAACCCTCGAGATTAACATGCAGGTTTACAAGATCTGTGCCCAAAGACGCCAATCAAATATCAGGATCCTGGTACAAGTCACTATAACTTAGAAAAGCTGTACATAACTGTTATATCAAAATATTCTCACAATTAAAATTGTGATTATGATTCACTTTCTTATTGATGAGACACATTCATAATCTAAGAGTCTATTTTTGTAAATCTTTTACTACGCATGTGTTTTAGTAGTTTTAGCAGGGACTGTGTGGAGGAGATCTGATTGTTCTTTGTGCCCAAAGCCCTAACAATAAATAAGGCCTTGAAACTGCACTGTTGGATAAGAGTTAACCTATTCATTTTAAATGGGAAAACACTCCAAAAGAGGGGAAATTTGAATAAACATATTAGAAGAATCAACGCATCCAATTTACATTTGGCGTTTAGTATTTTTGTGTTTTATGGCTCATGGTAGAATACCTCATAAAGAATATTATGTAATTCCATTAAAATGGTTTTTTCAAGCTTTTTAGATATTTTTCAGGCATATCCTTTTGAGTGCTTAATTTATCACTTTCCATGAATAGATCTTTAAAGGGTTTCTGTCATAGAAAAATAAATTCAGATTATGATTCTTAATGAAACTTTTCAGTAAGAAATGAGGTTGTATCCTGTGGGAAGCTTCCATTTTTCAAATCAGAATCCCCCATATGTCTGCAATTTCCAATTATGAACACAGCTTTCTAGTGCAGTGCTTCAGAAATTCCACTGAGGAAGTCTGTAGAATGAAAATGCTTTGAGAACGTCAAGATCAAATGAGAGAGGGCTTAGAACCACATGAGTTAATCAAATATTAGTATTAATGAGTAAATCTGATTTATTTTAAGACGTTTTTGATTAAATTGATACAGGAATTCAGTACATGTAATGCTTATGGATTGTCAGAGGTGCTGTATATGGTGTTTAACAAGAAGCTCTTTAGAAAAATGTAGCGATATGGTAAAAGAGAGAACCTGGCAGTATGGATTAATTTGACAGGCAGGAAGTTTTTGGGTGAAGGATGCTGCTCAGACTGGATAAATGTTGACAGTGGCATGTCCCAGGTATCATTGTTGAGTCCATTAATTTTCTTAGTGCATATAGATGGTATGGATTTATACCAGCAATACCACATCACTATTCATTGATGACTTAAAAAGTGGAAGCTTTACTAGCCCTGAGAAGGACTATGAAAGATTTCTGTTGGTGGCATGAGCAATCAGGTGGTAAGGTGACTTACTCTGAATTGGTGTGAAGTAAATTATTTTTGGACACAGAGCAAGGAGTGCAGGTACAACCCCTATGGAACAACACAGAAAGATCTGAATAATCGAAAGGAACTAAAACTTAAAATAACATTTCTCTGATAAATAAGTGCAAATCAATAAAGATCCAAAAGAGGTCAAAGAATGTGGGGTCTTATAAGTAGAGCCATGGACATCAAAAATGCCACAACATTAACGTATGGAGTCTGGGTTTTATGTCATTAAAGGCATACAGACTGTATAGCGTAATGAAACTGTTGTTGCTGTAAGGACAGACTCGAGATGTCAACTATTTCTAATGGGGCAAGGATAGAAGGAAATGTATTTGAAGTTTTTGAACATATAAAAATGTTGAAATAGTGATTGAGAGTAGGCTATTTTCTTTTTTGACGAGATCAATAATAAGAGAATATCAACTTAAAATTATTACTAGAGTGAGGAAAAAATTGGGGAAACAATATAGATAAAGGAGTGCCAGTTCATCAAACTGGGAATCGTTGCAGTGTTGTTTCTTTTAAGGGCAGCATGCATAAATATTTAACACAGAAAATAATGTAAGGCTAAGTGAAGAAAGCAGGGCAGTGGGATTACTTTTCGATTGTTCCAGTAAAGACCTGCATAGTTGTGACGGGCCAGTTAACCACAAATATGTGTGAAAGGTCAAGCAACATAAAGCTATACGCAAAGGATTCTGTAGGTCATTTTTGCCTCTACATCTACCTAATTACGGAGCATCCACCAACATCAGCAATCAAATGAGCAGTAAATGAAGGTCAGGACAGAATACTTTTACAAAACTGTCAGATATCAGCTTGCTTGTCACTTGTGCGGTGTTCATGTGTTCAACAGTGCTTTCTTTAATAACACAACTTCAGCAAAGGCATTATACAATACGATTATAACTTTCAAGGTGATACCATATTGTTATCATCTGTAATTCCATATTTACAAACTAAATATTTCCGCACCATTGCTCCTTTTTGATCACTTCATTTTTAGAAAAAAAAGCATATTTAATATCGAATGAATCCGGTGAGAAGATCCTAAGGACTTATCACCATTGCAGATACTATAGCTCTTCCATTGGGAAGAATTCTTTAGATCCTTGATGTAATCGTAAACACTGCCTCATTCCCCCTTATCATGACAGTTTCCAACAATGTCAAACAGAATGGGAATAATTTTTAGGGTTTAGGCAGAAGTATAATCAAAAGGAAAAATATCCAGTGTGCAAATGGTAATGCAACACATGGTACACAATTTACGCAATAAAATGGCACACACTGCAGCAGTCAACACTCAGAGCAGAGCACCAGAACTATGCAGAACTCACTCTTTTAGAATAATTAAGCATGGAGAGAAAAATGGCTTCTTTTAACCTGTAGGGAAATCTCACATTCAGGTTTCAAGGTGTTTGCAGCTTTCAGATCAAGAAACTGGGAAGAATGCATTTGCACTGTGCTGCAGCATTTAATTGCAAGGCTCCTTTAAATTAACAGGCTGGAGGCCTTTCAGGAAGGAAGCCTGCTTCACAGGGCCAAGGCCTACAAAAACAGGTAGGTGCTTTGAAGATCTGACAAATATCCTGGGGCAGGGGTTTCTGTTTCATCGGGGGGGCTGCTAATGCCAGAGGTGGGATGTTCCAGATCATGGGGAGCAGTCCTGATTGCAGGTTGGGGCAACGGCTGGATTTCAAAGGTTAGTCTTGATTCTGTGATGGAGTGATGTCTGGTATGTGAGAAGCAGCCGCAAATTTGGGTGGGATTAATATTGGTCTGTGGGGAGAAGCCTTATTGAAGGGGCTGTTCAAACTATTTGGGGAGGACTGTTCATTAGTGATCAGATTGCTGTGATGGGATCAATGGTTTCCTGAATAGCAGTTTGGGTCTGGAGGAAGTACTCCTGCTCCTTCTGTCCCACGGCTGGTGCTGTGAAGGAATTTACCAAAGCAACATAGCCTTTCTGTTGTTCTTTCAGCTGCTAAGTTTCATGAGGCCAAGGAAACCCAGCTAACAGTGTTTAAAATGGAATGGCTGTTAATACTAAGGCACAAAGGCTTCTTTATAGCATTTAAATTATGAATGGATTTCTCACCTTAATACTAGAAGTGGGCAGTGTGGTCAGTTTCTGTTCCAGAGCTTTTATATTTTAACCTTTGACATGACTGCAACTACTCCACTCCCTTTTTGGGGAGTAATGATTCTGTCCTCTGAGTGTCCTTCAGAGATTAATAGTTTGCTTATCCCACCTTGGAATAAACAAGCACTGCAGTCCCTTATCTTTTACAGATGTACAGAAGGTCGATCCCAGTACAGTCCTGGAGAACAGCAATTGGACTTTGAAGATGAATGAAAACAAGTTAACACCAGCCATCAGTTACATCCTTAACGAGAGTCGTGTTTAAATAAGCCATATTTAGCAAACCTCCAATCCTACCTTTTTAAACGAATTTACTGAGTCCATTTTACCACTCAGAATACAGGGCAATAAGCCAAATACAAGACAATTCTTTCATTAAGTATTTATCCTGAAATAATCATCCCGTTGCTGATTTTAGTCCTGATTTTAACACTGCTTCAATAATTTGTCTTTTAATCATATCTCAAACTTAGAGAGTTTTTTCTGACAAAACAGCAAATGAAGTACTTTATCCCATGCCTCTTTTAAGTCTACTTATTCAATTATTCCTCCCTAAGCATGAGTCCCAATTTTTTCAAATGTGTCAGCCACTAGAAGGTGTGAGATGACATTCATATCTCCTGCCATTACCTTGCAGTTTGAGTTTTTTTAAAACTGTAACTATGTCATGACTACAGAGATAACAGCAGGATATGTCACTTTTGTCTTGTATCATTTTATGATCTGTATGATCTATGATATCACCCTTTTGAGAATCACAGAGACAAACTCACATCATACTAGTCACTCTACCAGTCTGCTGTTTTCAATACAGTTTGTCGCACAGATATACAAATCTTCATATTAATATAGCCATGTGCAAAGTGTATAATACTGATGTCACGAGTTAACATAATGGTCTTTGCCATTAACGTTCTCCAAGGTCAGCAGCTGTCACCTTGAGCTTCTAAAATATTTTACTTTCCAAAGAGCATCCCAGCTAGTTAGAAGAAGTCAAACTCTTCTCCAAAATATGTGAAGTTCTAATTGATATAGCAGAAACACTTTCAGCTGTTCATACAGATTAGTTTGACGGCTTGTGTGGCTTCAAAGTAGAGGGATTTTGTTCATCTTGATATTGCTCATCCCTCATAAAATAAAAAACACAATAGCAATTTTCATTTAATAGTAACAGTACTTTAAAAAATGTAAAATGCAAAAACAGGTGTCCAATTTGAAAATGGTCCTATTACTGTGTAAGAATTATATGAATAATTGCAAGTTATAATTGGTAAGTGACACAAAGCTTACATTCACATCCCCTCTGCATACTCATTTGGCCACATTTGGTCATTTTAAAAATTCCAGACATTTTCTCTAGGTATCCAAAATGCTTTCTTTATGTAAAGTGTGTATAATTGAGTCTATGTAAAGCTTTCCAGTAAGACATGTTGTTCCAGCTCTGAAAATTTGCTAAGAGTTATAATATACACTCCTATTTAATACAGATGAATTAATCATTGAATCAATAAATGCCTTTTTAATGACATTTGTAGCTGTTGTGCTGACATTTTTGCTGGCATATTAACTTACCAGATGTTGATTGACGCCAAAGAAAACCTTGTTTATTAGTAATTCCTGTACAGCGACTGTCGATATATCATTAGAAAATTACAGCTACTAAACCTCAGGAAGCTAATTATGGAGTAAGATTTTGTTCCTCACTTGTAAAAGAGAAAAGTAATTCATTCTTTACCACATAAAACATTTAACTTTCCTACCATTTGTAATTATGAAATGTATCATGTAGATTTGTAAATGAACTCTTTATGAACTGTCATTCATTTAACATTACACTCCCACCCTATCTTGGAGGCCTTCTAAACAGTTTGCATTTATTCTTGGTGGATGGTTTGATTTTACTACTTTTCAAAAACTCCCTCTTTTCCCTGTTAGGCCAACTTCACGGGGTAGCAAAAACATGTTGCTTTTTAAGTGATATGTCAATATGTTAAGTGGTTATTTCTTCTTCTGTTAGGATATGCTTGACTTACATAATAATTCCATCCTCTTCTTGCCTTAGTCTACAGGTGAGGATCAAATGTGCAGTGGGTGGGAGGGGGAGATGCACCATACAGGGAATGGCCACTTAGCTGCTATCTCCATTAAATTGGTCAACTGAGGGCCAGAGGGACAGGCTTGACTTCCAGTTAAATAATGGATAGCCTATTAAAGCTGGAGAGCCATTAGGAAGCAGGCCACCTCTCTGCTTACATCTGTTGGCACATAAATGTTCAGCTCATTGCTTTTTTCACCATGATTCTGCACATTTGATGGTAAGATTCTTGGTAGTGTGGATGAGCAGAGAGATCTCAGTGTCCAGGTGCATAGATCCCTGAAAGTTGCCACCCAGGTTGATAGGGTTGTTAGGAAGGCGTACGGTGTGTTAGGTTTTATTGATAGAGGGATTGAGTTTCGGAGCCATGAGGTCATGTTGCAGCTGTACAAAACTCTGGTGCGGCCGCACTTGAAATATTGCGTGCAGTTCTGGTCGCCGCATTATAGGAAGGATGTGGAAGCATTGGAAAGGGTGTTGAGGAGATTTACCAGGATGTTGCCTGGTATGGAGAGAAGGTCTTATGAGGAAAGGCTGAGAGACTTGAGGCTGTTTTCGTTAGAGAGAAGAAGGTTAACAGGTGACTTAATAGAGACATACAAGATGATCAGAGGATTAGATAGGGTGGACAGTGAGAGCCTTTTTCCTCGGATGGTGACGGCTAGCACGAGGGGACATAGCTTTAAATTGAGGGGTGATAGATATAGGACAGATGTCAGAGGTAGGTTCTTTACTCAGAGAGTAGTAAAGGCATGGAATGCCCTGCCTGCAGCAGTAGTAGACTTGCCAACTTTAAGGGCATTTAAATGGTCATTGGATAAACATATGGATGATAATGGAATAGTGTAGGTTAGATGGGCATCAGATTGGGCACAGGTCGGCGCAACATCGAGGGCCGAAGGGCCTGTACTGTGCTGTAATGTTCTATGTTCTATGTTCTGTGTTAGGGTCCTGAACTCCACAGGGAAAATCCCAACGAATTTCAGGTGTCAGTCAGATATCCAGTAGTAAATTCTCAGATATTGTAAACAATGATTTTTTATTTCTTGATTCAAATGATTCACCAGTATATTAGAACAGATGATGTAATAGGTCACACTCTGGCTTTTATCTGTGTCATTCTAATTCTAATTTAGCGCCAACTTGTAGGAACATCTTGTGTAATTAGATTTCAATCTAATCTGAAACTACCTGGAGATTGATCAATAAATTGTTAGCAGGAATGTGGTGCCAGAAGTGGTTTAACACCCTAATCAGAGCCGAAAAGGTGAGTACTGTGACGCCTTCAACTATATCCTGAAGTGTGTATCACTCCCCTGCCAAGCTTCCTCCAACACATCACTCCTCATATGTAGTTAACCTTGAAGTATATCTTTTCTTCTGTGGATGCCCTGCATCTTATCCCCATCTGACCATCTAATAATGGACTGTCAGCCTCATTTTCATACAATTTCATACCTATCCTTCATGGTGATCCCCCTCAAATATTGTCCGTTTTCAACCCATTTACTATACTCACTCATAGATCTCTCTTTCACCCAATGCAGGATATAAGCACAGAACATCAAAATAAAGCAGAGAAGCAGAGATGGCCCTCCAGCTATCTCCTCATTGACAACTACAGAAGATGAGGTGTTAGATATCAGCCAGGTCTCAGAACGCCTGACTGCTGGAGGTGGAGAGGTTGTAGTCTCCCAGCTATTTGTTGACAGAATTGAATATCACATAGCCATATGGTTTGCAACACACATTTATGTTGATTTGATGTAATCCTTCAGTGAAATATGATCATGAGTATAATGTTCACATTTTTAATATTGATAGTTCTAATTCTTGTCCTTATTCTCCAGCAGGTGTTTTAAACAGCCCTCGGAAGGGAGTTCAGGCTGATGATGAAGACCCCACAAAATGATAAGACAGTTATTTTGGTTTTCACTGGTCTCTCACAGATCACATGTGAGCAAAACAGAACATGGGGACAAGGGCAACTGTAGAGAGTCTTTGTCGAAGGGTGGAGAATGCTTCAAGCTCTGCTCAGTTGGAAGCCAACACTTAGCCATTGATAACAAGAATACTTTGGAGCAGTGGCAAATGTGTAAGCGATACTGGCAGGCATTGATGAGAACAGAGAGAATGCTGACAAAACGATAGGAGAAGTGTCTCTCCAAGAGGAGTGCCATGATGTAACTGGCCCTTTGCGATAATGTCTTCATTCATGTAAGCAGTGGGCACCTACATGGAGAATCTGACACTTGATATAATGGGCACGACTTACCAATGTTGTAAATGCTTGGCCAGTTGTTTGTCAAGAATTAAAAGTTAAAGTTCTCCCTGCTGTACACACATTTTGATGGTCTTTGAACAAAGTGGATTAAAAAAAATTTAAAAGAAGTGTGCTGTTATGGTATGGTGGTAGTGTCCCTACCTTTGAGCCAGGAAGTTGGGGTTCAAGTCCAAACTGCTCCAGAGGTACATAATAATATCTCCAAACAGGTTGATTAGAAAATATTCAGAACTGATTTCTGACACTTGTGTTTTGACAGAGGTTTACCACAAGAAGAGAATTGGTTTCTATGGGTTTTATGACAAACAAAAGATGGTTTCTAAGTAGACGTAGTAAAACATCAGCATGGACTTCCAGTACCACTGTTTATTTCACGGTGCTGCGCAGTCAAGGGATCATGTATGTAAAGTTTTAGCAATGATCCGTAGCTCGGATTGTGGGTGAGGTTGTGGACTTGCTCACCGAGCTGGCTTGATTTTGTTCAGTCATTTCGTCACCATGCTAGGTAACATCATCAGTGAGGCCTCCGATGGAGCGATGTTGTTCTACTCCGCTTGGAATTCATACTGTCCGGTCCGTTATGGTGAGTAGTGCGGTAACGGACCGCACAGTATAAATTCCAAGTGGAGTAGGCTGACATCGCTTCATCAGAGCCCTCGCTGATGATGTTACCTAGCATGGTAATGAAACGTCTGAACAATAACACGCCAGCTTGGCGAGAAAGTCAACAACCTCAGCGCTTGTATATGTTTATCATAGGTGATTGCACTCCCTTTTTAGATATTTAAAAAATCTGTTAAAGTTATTTTGGTTACACTTCAGCCCCATGCTCCTGATGTTTGGACATCTAGAGCAGAGGGGCGAGGCAGAGGATCTCCTTTTCGGCTTGGTAAAAAAAAAACTCACAAGGCAGGCAGTAGATGATGGAACGGGTCATAGTTCCTGACTGCCTGCCTCTTTTCTGTTGCTATGTTTGTACCCAGGAGTCATGAGAGAGGGAACACATGGTATCCACCAATATCCTTGAAGCCTTTGGTAAGAAGCGAGCACTAGCAAGGTGGTCGATCTCCACTCCCCTAACACTATTCTAACTCAGCCCCTCCTTCTCTTCCTCCTCTTCCTTTACTTTTCTTGTGGTTACACTGGCTCTGGTGGGTGGTGCTTGGAACATGTTGTTTGTTTCAATATGTTCACTGGGTAATTTGGAACAGTCCTTCAAGGCTAGCCTCAACAAATAATGGTCATGCACATATGCATAAATCGAAACCAAGGTAACGTGAAATATTTTCAAGTAAAATTCTAATTTTGAAACACAACTAAGCCAACTTTGTGCTGTCAAGTATTATGTTACTGACAGTGGAGTTGGGCAGGATGGTTTTTGTTGTGAAATAGTGAAGTGGTGCACATTTCCCAGTTACATTATCAGGAGCAGCATGCTTTTAGCAAAATCTCCCACTCCTCCCCACAAGGGTCTGTAGAATTATTCCTTTCCGTAAATAAACCTGAAGATTATGATAAATTATTAAATGAGAAGAGGTCATATGACCTACTGTACCACTACCTCTTGTAAGCCACGCACTCAATAAAGTTATGGACTTTTACTTGACAAATTTAATCTCATCATGGAAACAATCTGATTAATGCTTGGTAATCCCCAAAGGTTTAGCTTTGCTGCAGTTACTCTAAGTAGTCAAATCTATGCAGAATCAACTCCAAATTTTGTTTCATGTCTGCTGTTTTAAAATAAGAGAATTCCTGTGGTTGAATAGGCTGCAGGTTAGGTCACCTTCAAGCTTTCTGTATCATCCATCACAGAGGATATAGGTGCAGTGAACAAGGAGGAGAGGTAGAACTCAGTCAGGAAATATCTTGAGAATACAGTGAAAAGAAGTCACCAAGCAGGTCAATTCTCAGACACTGGAGCTGAGCGCTTAGCAACAGTGCCAAGAGAATTTCAATGATATTACACGAATGGCCAAGGCCATGAACAATTTTCATATTGCAGCCTTTACCAATGGGGCCATCAAGCATTCACACAGTGGAATTCATTGCTGTACTGTTGGAGGCCAAATTTCACTTTTCTGCAAAGTGAGCTACTTCTGCCTGGTACCTGAGCAGCCTGCATGGCGTTCTTTCAGGACTATTCACTATATTCCCACTGAACATGCAGCAGCACTCTCTGGCATTCAGGTATCCTTCCTAATACCTAGATATTCTACCTCAACATTCTTATCACCGCTGTCAGATTTATACCCACCCTGACAGAACTACAGATATTCAGCTATAGCTGGTACATCACACAAAGAGTGATGTCTTTAAGGAAGTGGTAACATAGTGGCACTGTCACAAGACTAGTAATTCAGAACACCAGGAAATTATTCTGAGGCCATGGGTTTGAATTCCACTATGGCAAATGGTGTGATAAAAATCTGAAATCTAATTGTGACCATGGAACCACTGTTGGTGGTGAACCTATCTGTTTCACCACTGTTCTTGAAGGAAGGAAATCTACCATCCTTACCTGGTCTGGCTACATGTGACCCCAGGCCCGCAGCAATCTGCAAGGCTCTGAGCTTCCCTCTTGGCAATTGAGAATGTGTAATACATTCTGGCGTTACCTGTGACACTCACATCCCTGAATGAGTAAATGAAAAGAAAAGACACAATCAAAGAAGTTATTTCCTCTGTCCTGCAGGACGAGGCCACGCTGTAAAAGGGAGCAGGAACAATGCATTCATAGGATAAAGGGCACTTCATGAACCTTACAGAGGAGATGGTTCTCAACATCATAGGGTGACTGAGTCTGTGCCATGCAGTAAAGTTGACAATATTGAAAATGAGGTTATGTTCCCTTCTTACACCCCGTCTCAACTCCTAGAAAACATTCATCCTGCTATTGAATCAAATGCCCAACTGTGACTATGGACCTCTTGCTTCCCACCCTACCCTACGTTCTTTGCCTCAACTTTCCTCCTGTGATTTTCTATTTTCAGGCACCATAACACAACAACCCGAGAAAGAAGAGATAAAACAGTAGCACTCTTGAAGACGCTCCATCACTTGATGAGACACTTACAGCTGCAAGGTCAGCTATTGACATTGCACTTGCCGGTGTTGGGGGTGATAGTTTATTTGCCAGCTCATTAAAGGTCAAGGTTGCAGGTGAATTCTGTCACAGGGGACTCAGATGAGAAATTTGATGAGATGGCACAGAGGAGAGCCCTGATGGAATGGGAGCTTGACTACACCTCCTCTCACCCACTGTCCTGCAAGAATGCAATCCCTCACTCCCAATTCCTCTGCCTCTGCCATATCTGCTCCCAAGATGAAGCATTCCACACCCAGACATCCCAGATGTCCTACTTCAAGGACTGCAACTTACCCCTTCCGTTGATCAAAAATACCCTCAATCACATCTCTTGCATTCCCACACTTCTGCCCTCAAATCCCCTCCCCCCGGCAAAAATAAAGACAGAGTCCCACTGGTCCTCACATACCACTCCACCAACCTCCACATTCAGCGTATTATCTTCTGCCACTTCCACCACCTACAATCCAACCCTACGACCAAAGATATATTTCCCTCCCCACCCCTAATCTGCCTTTTGTAGGGAACCACTCACTCAGTGACTCCCTTGTCCACTCCACACTCCCCACCAGCCCCACCACACCTGGCACCTTTCCCTGCAACTGCAGGAGGTGCTACGCTTGCCCCTACACCTCCCCCCTCACCTCTATCTGAGTCTCAAGACAAACTTTCCATATCCGACAGGGGTTCACCTGTACATTCTCCAACCTGGTCAGCTGTATCCGTTGCTCCCGATGTGCTCTCATCTATATCAGTGAGACCAAAGATGGACTCAGTGACAGATTTGCGGAATACCTGCGCTCTGTATGCTAAAATCAACAGCACCTTCTGGTTGCCAAACATTTTAACTCTCTCTCCCACTCCCTGGGTGTCATGTCCATCCTGGGCCTCCTCCAGTGCCACAATGATGCCACACGCAAGCTGAAGGAACAACACCTGATATTCCGCCTCAGGAGCCTACAGCCTGATGGCCTCAACATGTAATTTACCAGTTTCAAAACCCCCAGCCTCATCCCATGTCCAACCCTCCCTCTCATCCCTGCCTCCTTGACGTGACACAACCTGTCCATTTCCTTACCCACCTATCTGCCCTACCCTTCTCACTGAACAAACCTCATTACCCCCAACCTATATCCACCAATCACCATCCCACCTACCCTCCCCCAGCCTCTCTTTCCTCTATTTATTTCCCAGCTGTCTTCCCCCTCGCCATGATAACTGATTTATTCTTGAACCATTACTGCACATGCAGCATCCTTTCAATAATGTCCTTCGGAGGATCAAAAGTATTTTGCTTTTATTGTCAATAGGCAGCACAACTAGAAGAGATCAGACTGATTAAGCAACCTGTTAGTGATTTAGTTTGCATTGAGGCTATCTAGAATGATTTCTGGCCTTCTTTTAAGCCCATCATGGAATTAATCTCAAGGTTCAGCTCTGCAGGAAACAAGTGACAATGGCACTGCTAAATAAAAACAATTGATACATTCTGCATTTTCTTTCATGTAGAAAGCACTTTTTGAAAACTGATGAAATTCTTTTTGAGAAGCTTAAGCAGTCTGCTGCTATTACTCTGATTTTTTACATTACCCTTTGTGTTCTGAGAGTTAAAATCCAATTGCTGCTCTGTACATGTATCCCTTGGTAATGGCAGCGATCTGAGCTTGTCACTAAGCATTATACAAAAAAGGCAAGCCCCTTGCAGACAAGGAAAAACTCCATTTCGCGACACCAAGAAGAAACCCCTCTCCAGAGAGAGTGTGCGAAGGAGAAGGGGAGTGGGAGAGAGTGAGAGAGAAATAGAGAGAGAGAGAGAGAGACATCAGAAAATAAGTACTATAGAGAATAACTCACTAGCTGAAATGGCCACATTTATAGAACTAACAACCAAGAATCTTCCCTGTCCCTCTCAGAACCTGCTGACCCTTTCGGGTCAGTCTGTATCAGAAAAAAAAACAGCTGTTTGATCTCAGAAGCCACTATGATACTGTATCTGATTTTCAGTGTTATCTTTGTTGCTTCATTAGCAAGGAACTCAAACAGACCACAACAAAATACCACAGAAAATTATGGATACTTTCTCCTCCAAAGTATTCTTTTGGTTTATCTGTATTTTTTTCAATCTTGGTTTCTGAAATTTTTAGTTAACAACTTTATTGCTTTATTCTTAAGGAACCTTCAGTAATAATTAGTAATAAGCTAACTTCTAACCTGCTCAAAAAAAACTTGACAATTTGTCTCTTTTAATTTGAATCTTTACAAATTAAAAATGGGGCTAAACAAGCCATATTACTTCAGCTCACTGACCACCTTGCACATTGTCCTGGTAGCAATGAGGTATATGAGGAGTTAAACTGTGATAATCCAAAAATGTTGAACTGTAAAGGAACATTCCATCAGGAACTGCCATAGAAACACCTAGATTTATGACGTAAAAGAAGGCAATTGACAATTTACGTCTTTTTGAGCTCTTTGCTGATTGAATGAAATTGAATTCTACTGCCTGATCTTTTCTCATAGCTCTGCATCTTATTCCGATTTTAAATACTTCTCAAATATATTTAATCATATAACGTACACATGCAATTATGGTCAACCTGTTCACATGAGAAAACTTTGTCTTGTGTCAATTTCATGTTTTGCATCAGTTTAATGTCTCATGATCAGGTACAACTGGATCTTTGTGTACTGACCAGTTTTACCTGCATTCCTACGTCATGGCAAATGACTGGGGTTTCAACTCTTTAGAATTCTTCTGGAGTATTCAGAGAGTAAAGATTAATCTCCCAGATACCACTACAAACAACAAAATAAAATAAAGAGCTGCAGATGCTGGGGAGCCGAAACACACAAAAACAGATATTACTGGAGATACTCAGTAGGTCTGGCTGCATCTGTGGAGAGAAAACAGAGTTAAAGTCTATTTACATCCATGCTATTAGTACTTAATCACGTCGATGTGCAGTTTTTAATTGTCCCACATGTCAGAAAGAAACCAGAAGACAACAATTCTGGACATGAAAGACAGAGCAGATACTGTGTGACTCCAAATCACTGCTTGTTCCTCCCAACCTCCAACTTGTGCAGCAGTCGCAAACATCTCGGGGTTTACTGAGCGGCCAGCAACAGCCAGCCTCCTCCATCCATGATTATTGGCATTCTCCACGCCCTCATGGCATGGAAATGGAATTGAGAACTATTAGACAACCTATAATTTAGAGTGGCACAGCGACTCAGTGGTTAGCACTACTTCCTCACAGTGCCAGGGATCTGGGTTAATTCCAATCTCAGATGACTGTCCATTGTAGTTTGCGTTTTCTCCCCGTGTCTGCGTGGGTATCCTCTAGCTGCTCCAGTTTCCTCCCACAGTCTAAAGAATGTAGGTTAGGTGGATTGGCCATGCTAAATTGCCCACAGTGTCAAGGAAAGTGCAGTCTAGATGGATCACACATGGTAAATGTTATGGGGATATGTGGGGGACCTAGGTCAGGGTGGGGTGCTTTTTAGAGGGTCAGGTGGACTCAGTAGCTGAGTGACCTCTGTCTGCATTCTAGGAATTCTATAACCTCATTGAATGGTGGAATAGATTTTGTAGGCTGAATATTTGCTCCTATATCTTATCTGCAATCCACTTGAGATACAGTTTTGTAAAACAATGCTGCATTTTGGAGTGCACTAGCACCTTTCATTACTCCGCTGCTGCCAAAACACCTTGTGCACAGGAACAGGCATCCATCTCATAGATTCCATCAGCGGTCTCAGGGATCCTCACTTGGTCTCTTTGTTGTCACTCAATTTGCATGATTTGCATGCCCACAGCATTTCTCCTTCACCTTGCCTTGTCTTACATTTTAGTGTAGGCACAAATCATGGTTGTCAGCAATGATCAAAGGATGGACATGTTGCTGTATGGCATCGTGCTTTATCAACCTCATCACCTGCACCACGAACCTGCAGCACACACGACAAACACACAGCATGTGCCTTAACCAAATGACAATATCTCAAAGTCAAAGGGGTCTTGTCCTTAGTCAAATCAACGGAGACAATTTTCAGACAGGGAGCTGCAGCCCAGTACATCAAGGCCACTGTCCAATAACCGTCCAGGGATTTGGACATGACCAGTCAGCCACCGGAGCATTCAGTATCAGGGGCTCTGTATCACCACAGTCACTGGATTGGGCCACAGTCAGTACTACAGATGTAGGGGAGCAAGTCCAGGGATTGAAAGGAATTCAGTCAGAAAGCTAAACAGACAGCTGTTAGGAGATGGTCATCCATCAGCTGCAGCTGTCGTCCAAATTGGTCAGAGGGTAGGTCACAATCAGTCTACCTGTCAATGCACTGAAAATCAAATGGCATAACAGGTGCCATGCTGTGGTAGAAAGTTGAGAAAGGCTGGGATGCAGAGGGGAGAATAATTCTGAAGGGGGTAATTCAACAAATAGAAGGGTAAGAAAATAGAGCATTAGGAGAACATGGGTCATCGATGCTCGCAACCATGATTGTCTCAGTTGGATAAAGTGCAGTTCAATAGTTGGCATGATAAGCTTCAGGACCAGGGCTGATAGGGTAATGTTGTGAGGTGGGTGTAATTCAGAGGAATCTGGAGGTGCATGTGGAAGCTCATGTGAGCATGACAGGAGCTACAAAAAAAGGGATATGGGGGTTCAATGAGGCCTTTGATATCAGACTGAGCCTGTGACTCACTGTGCCAGAATGACCCCTTCCATCCTTTCACATACTAAAAACTTGGAATGGATTTGAAAAATGCCTGCAATCGGTTTATTTCTTCGTCTGCACACATGGGCTCTACTTGTGAGCAATGCGAGGCCCGTCAAGGGGCAATTACATTAATCAGGCATTTAGACAGTACAGAGGGTTGAAGTCATCTGCAATCAAAGCATCATGCAAATGAAATGTATGCAATATCTAAATGTCTGGGATATAAATCCTGGTCACACGTGATCTTGACCTTGTCATTGACCATTGTAGATTGATCATAGCCATCTTTGTGATTGCTCATAGTCATCTCTGTGATGCAAAAGTAATCACAGATTACCTAAAAAGTGTCATTTGTGGGCCACAAATTGCAAAGGTTATCAAAGGTCTCAGAGGCAGCACAGAGGCATGGAACTGATTTCATCACACCTTGAACTGTATTTGCAAGCATGCACTTATATGTGTGCAGCTGCTCCAAGTTTCCACGCATGGCAATCAGCTTCAGCAAGTTGATCGCAGCATTCTGGAAGTCACTGCTGTGTTTTTTTCTTGGGAGATGAGGGGAGTGGAACAGAGTTGAGGGCACAAGTAATAAGTACAATGTCACTTATAATCTTTTACTATATTTTTGTGGCAGGGTTGATGCTGTATTCATCAGAATAAAGTCCCTTTGTCAAATATCATGTAGCATATTTCATGTCCTACTGTTTGGAGACTGAGCTAAAGTGTCATTGGTGTGTGATGTGAATGCTGATGTATGTATCACTAAAGATCTGTTCTGTTGCTTATATTCCCCGCACAGGTTCATTAAAACTGTGACCAATGGATCCAGCCAGGTTATCATTGCTATTGCTACAATGCAGTGAAGCTGGAGGTAAATGGAGGAGCAATAGGTGTAGCAGAAAGCCCAAGGGCAGCTGCAATCTCCAGCAGGTGTCAAACAGTCCCAAAGTGAGGTAGTCACAGCTGAAGCTGAAGCGGTATGTGGATGAGGTATGGGAGGGCCATTTCCTCCAGATGGCAGGTCGCAGCAGCACCACAGACTGAGGATACCCAGGGACACTGTCACAGAATTGTGCCACCCGCTGGAGTGATGCCTGTCATATGAAGGGGTAGGTGGTCATCCTAGCCTATCAGCATCAAGGTGAAAGCTGCACTAACTTTGTATCCAACTTACTGCTTCCAAGGATGCACTGGTGACCTCCGAAGGATCTCACAACACTTGAACCAGCAATGTATCAAGGCCGTGACTGATGTAATTTGTGAAAAATGACACTGTTTCCTCTCATTTTCCCGTGACGAGGTCAGTGCTACAGACCAGGCAATAGGTTTTACCAACATATTTCACTTCTGCCAGATGCAGGGCACTATAGACTTTACACACATCACATTAAAAGCACTGTAACATAACACAGCAGACTTCAACGATAGAAAAACATTCCATCCATCCATGTCAGTTACCTGTTACCACAGGTACTACATCTTAGAAGTCTGCATCAAGTATTTTGGGAGCTGCCATGATGCCTTATCCTTGAGAACTCTCATGATACTGCTTCACACCAAGGGCTGGCTTCCTTACAAGGATGTCTAATGGGAGGCAAGGTCTACCCTCTGCAATAATGGCTGATGATTCCATTACACAAGTCCCTGACTAAGGACAAGAATAGATACAATTCAACCCATTCTTTGACCAGAACCATCACGGAGCAGGTGATACTTCTCCCAAAAATGAGCTTCAGATGCTTGGATTGGTTTTGGCGAGATGGCTTACAGTACATCCCAGATAGACTGTGCTTTGCACAACTGATTCAAGCATATGGGGATGTAATGGTCGCTGAACAGCTGGGAGTGCGACAGTAGTCTTCCAAAGAGAAAGATGAAGGAACATCACATTCTGCCTGAAAGAGCTGTGCAACATCAGGCATAATAAACCACAATAAACTTAATTGGTATCTGGTTCCAACTGCTGTGAGTTGGTTGTAGTGATCACTCATTGACTGTAAATTTAATCCTGCTCAATAGGCAAGTGTTTCTGAATCTAAGGGAACATTTTTGACCATTAGAAGGTATTCCAGTGTGTATTGGTTCCACATTGAACATTGAGAAAATATTAGGTTACATTGAGCAATAGGGAAAGAGTAGCACTCCCTTAGTCAGGTTGTAAGCTGGGATGATACTAAGAAGGGTAAACTGTGTATCTTGAGTTCTTAAATAGCAAAACGTCTAAGAATGAAGAGGTAGCTGTGCCACCAATGTGTCCTCAAAAGCCTTTGGCTGCGGTTCCCCTTTGTGCACTGTGAAGGGCAGCTCCTGGCTGGCAGCTCTTGACCTGGTGCATGGGCTGGGCTTTAAAAATGATGCCTTTGCACCAGAATCTGGGAGAGCCAGCAATGGAGTGTACTCTGGGCATTACTGAACAGGGAATACTGCGAGAATATTGCGAAAAACTCACCAAGACTCGTTGAGAATAAGCCTCCATGACACTCACCAAAATTGACAGTTCGATGATTTGTGGCAAAATTCAGCCCATCATATTGGTGCCGGCTCTCCAAAGGTGCAATTAATCTACTGCAACTCCCCCTCTTTCCAATAATCCCCTCACATCCCTAAACATTCCTCCTTTTCAAATGCTTAAAATGTTTCGAAAATGGAGAAAAATACATGACAGGAAAAAGCCCACTCTGCCCTTGTGTTTGCAAAGTCAAAAATCAATGACTCAGTCTAATCCTATTTCCAGCATTTGGCCTATGCCCTGGGGGTTAAGGAATTTTAGGTGCATATCAGACACCTTTCAAATGACTGTCCCTAATAGAAATACACCTTCAAGCATCATGTTCCAGACCCCTACCACTTTCTGGGTGAGAAATCTTTTTGACTAATCCATCTACCAACCATAGACCCCTCTGCTAAGTGAATTATATCTTCACATCTACTCTTTCTTGGCCCATTATAACTTTGTGCATCTTAATCAAATTTCCAATCAGTCTCCTCTATTCCAAGGAAAACATCCCCAGCCTGTCCAAGTGTTGCATTTTTCCAGTCTGGGCAACATGCTCTTAAATCTCTTCTGTAACCGCTCTCGTGTAATTCTCTAATGAGGTGACCAGAGATGCACACAGAACCCAAGTTATGGCCTAACTGGTGTTTTGTGTAGCTCCAGTATAATCTTCCTACTCCCATGTTCCACACCTCTGCTAATAAAGCACAGGATTCCATGTGACTCCTTAACCATCTTATCAACCTTTCCAATGACCTTCAAGAACCCATGGACATGTACAGCCAGGTCCCTCACTTGCTCTACGGTTCTCAGTATCTTCCCATTTATTATGAATTCTTGGCCTTGTTTGACCTTTCTGTACATATTAACTCACACTTCTCCACAATAAATTGTTTTCTGCTCTCCTGCCTGTGACCAGTCTATTGGTTTCTTACTGCAGTATATAGCGTTTTTCCTCACCTTCAACAATGTGATCAATTATTGTGTCATCTGCGAAGTTCTGCATCATATCCCCTATATTTAGGTTCAAGTTATTAATGCACAGCACAAAGAGAAACAAACCTGGTACTGAGCCTTACAGAACCCAACTGGACACAGTTTTCCAGTTACAAAAGCAATGCTAACAATGCCTTTTGTTTCCTGCCATTGAGGCAATCTTACATCCAGTTTCCTGCGTTCCCCTGGATCCCAAGAGGATGTTTTAAAACCAGAGTTTATGTAGGGCTTTATTAAAAGCCATGTTAAAATCCATGAAGATCACATTGATTCTACAACTCTCATTTACCCTCCTTGCAACTTCCACAAAAAATTCAGTTGGGTTAGTCAACATGATCTTCCCTCAACATATCCATACTGACAGTCAATGTTCCCTGTAATTCTTCTTGCTGGCATGATGAGCTCTGAAGACATATGTGATAGAGGCTTCGAGGAATGGAAGCTGTCCAATAGGCATGACTTCCCAGCAGCTGCCTGGCCATGAGAGAACATTATTGACAAGACTTGATTACTCCATGCACTTCTAAGTAATCGTATATCCTGTGTCTCAGAATTGAAGCCAGTCTTTTACTCATGACAGAGGTTAGACTCACTGTAAAAATTCAGTTTATCCCTTGCTCCATATTGAAACAAAGCGTCAACATTAGCAGCCCTTGAGTGAGGTTTGGAAAATGATGGTCAGACCTTCCACTCTTTCCTCCCTGGCTGCTTTTAACAGTCTGGAGCACATTTCATCCAGCCCTCGTGATTAAGCTTTATTCAAGGATACTAATCCTCTCAATACTTCCTCCACACCAATGTTTATTAGTTCCAACATCTTACCCTCCTCCTCCTTAACTGCAATGCCTGCATTGTCCCTCTCTTTTGTGAAGACTAACACAGTGCGTTGCTTAACAACTATGCCCACATCTGCTGGCTCCATGCGGAAGTTAACTTGTTGGTCTTTTGGCCCTGCTCTTAACTTAGTTATCCTCTTACACCTAATGTATTAAGAAAACAGTTTGTCTTGGGTTTTATTTGGCAACAAACTACCCTGTCTTTCCTAATTTGCTTTTGATTCCACTTCTGCTCTGGCTTTCTGTGGTATTGAGTTCTCTGTCACATTAATTTATTCAGTGTTGGGTTATGTAATGCAGCAAAACTGGTCATTCCCCTTAAGATGGATATGTGTGAGGCTATGTGGAAACATTTTAACATCCACAACAAACATAGCAAGCAAACAAAGAAAATTAGAGGGAACGTTGATTAGTAAGCATACAACCAACTGACTGTGGCCATCAAGCTTCACTGTGTAATTTTATCCATCTTGAAAGAAGAGAGGCTAAAGAGTAGGAGGAAGGAGCGAGAGAAATCAAGGGAGAGGTATAAAGGAAAAAGGCAGCTCAAGAGGATATGAAGGCATTGCATTTATACAGCATCTCACCATCTCTCAGAAACACCCCATCATACACAACCTAATAAGGATAAGTTTAAAATGCTGTGAATGGCTACAGATGCAAAATTAGCTCCATTATATGTTAAGAATTAGATTTTAGTTTAATATCCTTTGGAAGTAAAATAGTACTTGCTCATTTAATTTCATTGCGCAAAACAGAATTAAACTTTCAAATTTACAGTGTGTCAATAGTTTTGATTTACAAGTTCAGTTGTGGTTTCATTCCAGTGTACTAATACTATGATATCTCAAGGAGTGTATTCAACTCCCATTCTACTAATTTAAAATGACTAACATCCTACATTGTCCATTTGGTAAAACAGAATCAATCTATCCAGGTTGGTGCATGCTCAAAAAGTTATGCTGCATTTTGATCCTGCTTTGTTGCATTCCACAGTTTGACTTGAAATATTGTGACAAATTTTCCCAACCCCGTGGTGTTGGCCTTAGAAACAAAAACCGACATTGCTAGAAAACTCAGCAGGTTCTGAAGAAAGATCACTGGACCTGGAATTTCTTGCCAAAGATGATGTAAGACCGGCTGAGATTTTCCAGCAATTTCTTTTTTTGCTTCTGATTTCCAACATCCATAGTTCTTTGGTTTTGTTGTTTAGTATTGGCCTTAGACACAGTTAAAACAGGAGAGGAGTTATAATAGATAACTCCCAGCCCTTGGGAAGCTTTCCAGGGAATGAGGAGAAGCAGATCAGCTGCCTGTTTCAAGGATGCAGGCAACCAATTTGTGTTATTAAGACACCAATTAGAAACAATTTTGTAGTCTCTGCACAATCTTGCCACCAGCAGAGCAGTCTCCCTGCAGCAGGCTGGGTGGCCATCAAAGCCTGAGGCATAGAGACATAGAGTTGTACAGCACAGACTCAGACACCTTTGGTCCAACTCCTTTGTGCCAAACAGACATCCCAATCTGACCTAGTTCCATTTGCCAGCATTTGGCCCATATCCCTCTAAACCCTTCATATTCATATACCCACCCAGATGTCTTTTAAATGTTGCAGTTGTACCCTTCTCCACTACTTCCTTTGACAACTTGTTCCATACATACACCACCCGCTGTGTGAAAAAGTCACTGCTCGGGTCCTTTATAGATATTTCCCCTCTCACCTTAAATGTATGCCCTCTAGTTTTGGACTCCCCCACCCCACAGAAAAGACTGAGTCTATTTACCCTACCCATGCCCCTCATGATTTTATAAACTAGAAGGTCAGTGCTCAGCCTCCAGTGCTCCAGGGAAACAGCTCCAGACTATTCAGCCTCTCCATGTAACTCAAACCATGCCACAAATGAGAGGCTGCACTCATGAAAGGTTACAATCATGGCCAGGTTTGATCCAATAGAGTGGTTTCTCTTTCCTCAGGCTCTCCACCAAATCATATTTATTTAATTATTGGCATGCAGACCAGTGAGGGTCCCTGCATTATGGCCTGGTAGGACTGGTGGTCTCTGATTCAGCCTGCACCATTGACAGCGTGCCTGCCATCCATAATAACGAATTACGTCCTGAAAGATTGCGATTGCTGGCCCAGCTGCCTGATAGAATGATGTCAGGGCCTTCTTTTGTCTCAGTTTTTGGGTTGTCTCACAGAGACACTCTGCCCAATTACTCTGTTTCTCGCTCTGTGGATATTGTCTGATCTGTTGAATCTTTCCAACATTTTCGTTCTTATTTCTGGGAAAGTGCAGTTTGGATTTTAGATCTGCATTGTATCTCATTACACCAGTGCCCCCTGCCCCACACTTCTTGCCTGCCTTATTTGCTCACAGATTGAGGTTATTGGAGATTCACACCTTTGACTTTTATAAATCTGGAAACTTTTTCAAGCATCAAATGAGATAGGCACCAGCATTGCATGGCCGGTAATGTGAACAGTTTCACTTATTTCAGCTCAATAACAACCACAGCACAAGCCATATGAGAATATATTACCTCTTGCATGCTATATTTATCCTGTTGTTCTGTTGTGTGGTTTTGATGGAGTTAAAGCTATGATGTCTTGAGTATACCCGCAGCTTTCAAATTCCATGCAGTTCAGAGAGCAAAACAATTATTAATAAACCTCTTGTGACAGCACACAAATGCTTAACAAGGTCACCCTTGCAATCCTTACTTTTACTTAATGAAGAGAGGGATTAATTACCACCCTTGCCAATTTGTTTTTCATTTTACAAAATTGAGACATGCCTAAGGCCAATTTCTTGTTAAATAAAAATTTTGCATTTATATGGCATTTGTTCTGAAACACGTTTGAAATGCATTCACTAATATTACGCAGATGAATGCATCAGGGAACATAAGAACAGTAAATGCAAACAAACAAACAGTTTACAAACTATTAATCTTTTTTACTAACAGAGAACTTTGACCAGGACACTAGGACAACTCTCCTGATCTTCTTCAAATAGTGGCATGGAAGATTGTTTGTCCAGACACCGGGTCCATCTGATTGGGAAAAAGGACCCCCTAATAATGTAAATAATGTCCCTCAGTACATAAGTTCTGCAGAGAATCTCGAATCCATGACTTGCTGACACAGGAGTAAGAGTGCTACACATGAGTCAGATTACCCTAAGAATTAATTTCCAGGGGATTTCTATTGAATAGTCATAGAAATGCCATTTAATTTGCTCTTTTTGTCACATCTCTACACTTCCTGTGCAGGAGGTACAGTGGATGTGAAGAACTCATATAGAGGTTCACCCTGAGTGATTCCCTTTTTGACTGGAGTGTTTTCTAATTAGCATCCTTCAGGCTGCAGTATTTACTGATCCATGGGATGGGGATGCCACTGGAAAGGACATTACTGGCTATTCCTAATAGCCCTTGAAAAAGTGGTAGTGAGTCACCTTCCTGAACAAAACTGTATTGCTATTTCAAAGGGTAGTTAAGAGTCAAATAAATAACTGTCTGTGGAGTCCAATATAGACCCACTCGGTAAGGATGGCAGATTTACTTCAATATAGTATTAGTAAACTAGATGCATTTAACCTGGTGATTCCATGACTAGTGTTTTTGATACTAACATTTTATTCTCAACTTTTTAGAAAAGCTAATTTCCTGAAATTAAATCCCTAATGGTATTTGGATTTATGACTATGAATCGTTAGTCCTGGAACTTCTGAATTACTAATCCAGTAAATCAAAAGTTATGCAACTGTATACATGTTTAGTATTCAACATACAATCTGCATCCTTGCAATTGAATAGTGAAACATTTTCTGTCTCCAATTTACCTCCTTGAAGCTGTTGTTTGAGTTCAGGTTTGTTGTTCTTTCTTTGAGATCAGTTTAGTTGTGGTATTCTGGCAGCCTGTGTTAACATTTCATGAACAGACAGCTGAGTATGTGCAGACACAATGTGACCTTCCTGATCAAAATCAGTAACATTGTGCCATAAGTCAAGTATTCGATTTAAGTATATTTAAACTTTCTAACTGGATGAGCCATCAGACTTAATCTAATCAAGGCTGAAAATGCTGAAAATACTTAGTCGGTCTCTCCAGTATTTGCTGTTTTTGTTTCAGATTTCCAGCAGCCATAGTGGCTTGCTTTTATATGAGTAACCATGAGGCAGAGGGGGCAATGGTCGAGTGGTATCATCACTGGACTGTTAATCCAGAGGTGGTGGATGGTAGAATTTGAATTCAATAAAAATCTAGAATTGTGAGTCTAACCTTTGTCAATTGTCGGAAAGACCCACACGGTACACTAATGTCATTTAGGCAGGGAAACTGCCTGGTCTGTCCTACCTGTGACTCCAGACTCACAGAAATGTGGTTGAGTCTCAACGGCTCTCTGGGCAATTAGACACGGGCAATAAATGCTGGCTTAGCCAGTGACAATCTCATCCCGTGAATTAATTTTAAAAAAATTTGTGCAGCCACTTTGATGTTGAAGGATGACAAGATTGATGTAGGTCATCAGTGTTTTCAAATAATCCTGTTGGAAAGCTTGTGTTTTCAAATAAACCTGTTGGACTATAACCTGGTGTCATGTGACTTCTGACCTTGTCCACTCCCGTCCAACAACCACACCTCCACATCAAGATGGATGTACGAAGACAGATGGGATCAGGCAGGGCCATATTGGCATTTAGAAGTATGAGTGGGGGATCTCATAGAAACCTACAAAATTCTAGCAGGAAAACACAGGAAGATGCTCCCGATGATTGGAGAGTCCAGAACTAGAGCACACAGTCTAAGAATTGTTAGAATGAGAGGAGGCTATTCAGTCCACTGCATCTTCACTGGTTCTCTCTGCCAACCCCTGAAATCACAAGCGAGCTCCTTCTTGTTTCTGCAAATTATGTTTGCACTACTAATATGGGCTAGGCCATTTAGGACTGAGATAAGGAGAAATTTCTTCACCCAGGAAGTGGTGATCCTGTGGAATTCTGTGTTAATTTTTTCAACATGAGAACATATCATTATGCTTCCTAAAAAGTGTGTGCAAATATTCCACAACTATTTTTATCTTAGTCATTATAAAAACATGGAGCCAGAGAAATGAACAGAAAGAGGCCATTTGTTCCGTTAAGTCTGTTGACTGATAAAGACCATCCTAACTGATCCCATTCTCCAGCACTTACACCTTATCTTTTAAAACAAATTCCACTCTCTCCTGATCTTTCTACCAAACACTTTGAATAGAATCCCTACAGAGCAGATAGAGACCATTCAGCCCATCATTAACCCTCTGAACCGCATTCCAGCCTTTCCGTGTAACCCTGCATTTATTACAGCCTGCATGATATGAGGCAATTTACCACAGTCAATCAACCTAACCTGCGCATCTTCAGACTGTGGGAGGAAACCGCAACACCTGGAGGAAACCCATGCAGACACGGGGAAAACGTGCAAACTCCACACAGTCACCCAAAACTGATTTCGGACGCAGGTTCGTGGCACTGTGAGGCAGCAGTGCTAATCACTGCACCATCATGCCACCCCAATCTGAGGTTATATTCAATTTTCAAAAGTGGAGAACTGAGTCACATCAACAAATAGTTGGAAAATCAGCACTGTAGGTCAATGAATGGATACCTAATCTAGAGTCTAGACCTCCCAGACTTCAGTTATGGGTAGTGAGCAAAAGACATTAGTGAGTGTCAAATCAGACAGGACACCAACACTATACACTCCTTATTTATCAAGTGGTCAATCAATGTTAAAATCATGCCTTATTCAATAATCAACTTTGATCTAAAACATGATATTGGATTTATCCCACATTCCTTCAGCTTTTGCGCAACAAATAATCCTTCCAGCCAATTCACCTCTTCTGAACCTTCATTTCAAAACATTAAATTCCTCTTTCATTTTCAGAACTGTTCCAACTGCATGCATACTTTATGAAATAGAGAAAGTGAAGCTCAAAACTGTTCAAGATAACAAGGTGTAGAGCTGGATGAACACAGCAGGCCAAGCAGCATCACAGGAGCAGGAAAGCTTGACGTTTCGGGCTGAGACCCTTCATCAGAAATGGGGGAGGGGAAGAGGGTTCTGAAATAAATGGGGAGAGAGGGGGAGGCAGATAGAAGATGGATAGAGGAGAAGGTAGGTGGACAGGAGAGAGACAAGTCAAAGAGGCGGGGATGGAGCCAGTAAAGGTGAGTGTAGGTGGGGAGGTAGGGAGGAGATAGGTCAGGGAGGATGGACAGGTCAAGGGGGTGGGATGAGGTGAGTAGGTAGGAAATAGGGGTGCAGCTTAAGGTGGGAGGAGGGGATAGGTGAGTGGAAGAACAGGTTAGGGAGGCGGGAAGGAGCTGGCTTTGGGATGCGGTTGGGGGAGGGGAGATTTTGAAGCTTGTGAAATCCACGTTGATACCATTGGGCTGCAGGGTTCCCAAGCTGAATATGAGTTGCTGTTCCTGCAGCCTTCGGGTGGCATCGCTATGGCTCTGCAGGAGGCCCAGGATGGACATGTTGTCTGAGGAACGGTTGGGGGAGTTGAAATGGTTCGCAACTGGGAGGTGCAGTTGTTTATTGCGAACCGAGCGTGGGTGTTCTGCAAAGCGGTCCCCAAGCCTCCGCCTGGTTTCCCCGATGTAGAAGAGGCCACAACGGATACAACGGATGCAGTATACCACATTAGCAGATGTGCACGTGAACATCTGCTTGATGTGGAAAGTCTTCCTGGGGCCTGGGATGGGGGTGAGGGGGGAGGTGTGGGGGCAGGTGTAGCACTTCCTGCGGTTGCAGGGAAAAGTACCGGGTGTGGTGGGGCTGGAGGGGAGTGTGGAGCGGACAAGGGAGTCACGGAGAGAGTGGTCCCTCCAGAAAGCAGACAAGGGTGGGAGGGAAAAATGTCTTGGTGGGGTCAGATTGAAGATGGTGGAAGTGTCAGAGGATGATGCGTTGGATCCGGAGGTTGGTGGGGTGGTACGTGAGGACGAGGGGGATTCTCTTTTGGTTGTTATTGCGGGGAGGGGGTTTGGGGGATGAGTTGCGGGAAATGCGGGAGACACTGTGGAGGGCGTTCTCGACCACTGTGGGGGGGATGTTGCAGTCCTTGAAGAACAAGGACACCTGAGATGTATGGGAGTGGAATGCCTCATCCTGGGAGCAGATGCGGCAGAGGCAAACGAATTGGGAATAGGGGATGGCATTTTTTCAGGAAGGTGGGTGGGAGGAGGTGTATTCCAGGTAGCTGTGGGAGTCGGTGGGCTTGAAATGGATATCGGTTTCTAGGTGGTTACCCGAGATGGAGACAGAGAGGTCCAGGAAGGTGAGAAAGGTGTTAGAGATGGTCCAGGTGAACTTCAGGTTGGGGTGGAAGGTGTTGGTGAAGTGGATGAACTGTTCGAGCTCCTTGTGGGAGCACGAGGCAGCGCCGATACAGTCAACAATGTAACGGAGAAAGAGGTGGGGTTTAGGGCCAGTGTAGGAACTGAAGAGGGTTTGTTCCACGTAACCTACAAAGAGGCAGGCATAGCTTGGGCCCATACGGGTACCCATGGCCACCCCCTTTGTCTCTATGAAGTGGGAGGAATTGAAAGAGAAGTTGTTGAGGGTGAAGGACGAGTTCGGCTAAGCGGATGAGGGTGTCAGGGGAGGGGGACTGGTCAGGCCTGCGGGACAGGAAGAAATGGAAGGCATGTAGGCCATCTGCATGTGGAATGCAGGTGTATAGGGACTGGGCGTCCATGGTAAAAATGAGGTGTTGGGGACCGGGGAATTGGAAGTTCTGGAGGAGGTAGAGGGCGTGGGTGGTGTCACGGACGTAGGTAGGGAGTTCCTGGACCAAGGGGGAGAAAATGGAGTCGAGATAGGTGGAGATAAGTTCGATGGGGCAGGAGCAAGCGGAGACAATGGGTCGACTGGGCCATTCAGGTTTGTGGATTTTGGGAAGGAGATAGACGCGGGCGGTGTGGGATTGGGGAATTATGAGGTTGGAGGCTGTGGGTGGGAGGTCACCTGAGGTGATGAAGTTGTGGATGGTTTGGGAGATGATGGTTTGGTGCTCGGGGGTGGGGTCATGATCCAGGGGGCGGTAGGAGGAGGTATTGGAGAGTTGGCGCCTGGCCTCAGCGACGTAGAGGTCACTGCGCCATACTACAACTGCCCCTCCCTTGTCCGCAGGTTTTATGGTGAAGTTGGGATTGGAGCAGAGGAAGCAGAGGGCTGCACGTTCTGCGGGGGAGAGGTTGGAGTGGGTGAGAGGGGTGGAGAGGTTGAGGCGATTGATGTCTCGACAGCAGTTGGAGATGAAGAGGTCAAGGGAGGGTAAGAGGCCTTGGGGTGGTGTCTAGGAGGAGGGCTTATGTTGGAGTCGGGAGAAGGGATCAGTAGAGGGAGGGTTAGGTTCATGGTTGAAGAAGTAAGCGTGGAGGCGGAGGCGGCGGAAAAACTGCTAAGTGTCCAAACGTGACGGGTATTCGTTCATGTGTGGGTGGACTGTGACAAAGGTGAGCCCTTTACTGAGGATTGACCATTCGTCCTCAGTAAGGGGGAGGTCTGGGGGGTTGGTGAGGATTCGGCAGGGCTCGGTGTTGCTGTCTCCTCTGGAGCTGCTGGCTGTGGAGATGGCAGAACGTGCAGCCCTCCGCTCCAATCCCAACTCACCATAAAACCTGCGGACAAGGGAGGGGCAGTTGTAGTATGGCGCAGTGACCTCTACATCGCTGAGGCCAGGTGCCAACTTTCTGACACCTCCTCCTACCGCCCCCTAGATCATGACCCCATCCCCGAGCACCAAACCATCATCTCCCAAACCATCCACAACTTCATCACCGCAGGTGACCTCCCACCCACAGCCTCCAACCTCATTGCTCCCCAACCTTGCACCGCCCGCTTCTATCTCCTTCCCAAAATCCACAAACCTGAATGGCCCAGTCGACCCATTGTCTCCGCTTGCTCCTGCCCCATCGAACTTATCTCCACCTATCTCGACTCCATTTTCTCCCCCTTGGTCCAGGAACTCCCTACCTACGTCCGTGACACCACCCACGCCCTCTACCTCCTCCAGAACTTCCAATTCCCCGGTCCCCAACACCTCATTTTTACCATGGACGCCCAGTCCCTATACACCTGCATTCCACATGCAGATGGCCTACATGCCTTCCGTTTCTTCCTGTCCCGCAGGCCTGACCAGTCCCCCTCCCCTGACACCCTCATCCGCTTAGCCGAACTCGTCCTCACCCTCAACAACTCCTCTTTCAATTCCTCCCACTTCATAGAGACAAAGGGGGTGGCCATGGGTACCCGTATGGGCCCAAGCTATGCCTGCCTCTTTGTAGGTTACGTGGAACAAACCCTCTTCAGTTCCTACACTGGCCCTAAACCCCACCTCTTTCTCCGTTACATTGTTGACTGTATTGGCGCTGCCTCGTGCTCCCACAAGGAGCTCGAACAGTTCATCCACTTCACCAACACCTTCCACCCCAACCTGAAGTTCACCTGGACCATCTCTAACACCTTTCTCACCTTCCTGGACATCTCTGTCTCCATCTCGGGCAACCACCTAGAAACCGATATCCATTTCAAGCCCACCGACTCCCACAGCTACCTAGAATACACCTCCTCCCACCCACCTTCCTGAAAAGATGCCATCCCCTATTCCCAATTCCTTTGCCTCCGCTGCATCTGCTCTCAGGATGAGGCATTCCACTCCCGTACATCTCAGATATCCTTGTTCTTCAAGGACTGCAACATCCCCCCGCAGTGGTCGAGAACGCCCTCGACCGTGTCTCCCGCATTTTCCGCAACTCATCCCCCACACCCCCTCCCTGCAATAACACCCAAAAAGAATCGCCCTCATCCTCACGTACCACCCCACCAACCTCCGGATCCAACGCATCATCCTCTGACACCTCCGCCATCTGCAATCTGACCCCACCACCAAAGACATTTTTCCCTCCCACCCTTGTCTGCTTTCTGGAGGGACCACTCTCTCCGTGACTCCCTTGTCCGCTCCACACTCCCCTCCAGCCCCACCACACCCGGCACTTTTCCCTGCAACCGCAGGAAGTGCTACATCTGCCCCTACACCTCCCCTCTCACCCCCATCCCAGGCCCCAGGAAGACTTTCCACATCAAGCAGATGTTCACGTGCACATCTGCTAATGTGGTATACTGCATCCGCTGTATCCGTTGTGGCCTCCTCTACATCGGGGAAACCAGGCGGAGGCTTGGGGACCGCTTTGCAGAACACCCACGCTCGGTTCGCAATAAACAACTGCACCTCCCAGTCGTGAACCATTTCAACTCCCCCAACCATTCCTCAGATGACATGTCCATCCTGGGCCTCCTGCAGAGCCACAGCGATGCCACCCGAAGGCTGCAGGAACAGCAACTCATATTCAGCTTGGGAACCCTGCAGCTCAATGGTACCAATGTGGATTTCACAAACTTCAAAATCTCCCCTCCCCCTACCGCATCCCAAAACCAGCCCAGCTCGTCCCCACCTCCCTAACCTGTCCTTCCTCTCACCTATCCTGTCCTTCCATCTACAAACCTCATCCTGCCCCCCTTGACCTGTCCGTCCTCCCTGGACTGACCTATCTCCTCCCTACCTCTCCACCTACACTCACTTTTACTGGCTCCATCCCCACCTCTTTGACCTGTCTATCTCCTCTCCACCTATCCTCTCCTCTATCCATCTTCTATCCACCTCGCCCTCTCTCCCTATTTATTTCAGAACCCTCTTCCCCTCCCCCATTTCTGATGAAGGGTCTCAGCCCGAAACGTCAAGCTTTCCCGCTCCTCTGATGCTGCTTGGCCTGCTGTTTTCATCCAGCTCTACATCTTGTTATCTCGGATTCTCCAGCATCTGCAGTTCCTATTATCTCAAAACTGTTCACGTTACATTCAGTGAAGAGATAAGAGAATTGAACTACTGTGTACTATAAATCTCAGTTTTCACTGGATAACAATTCAAATGCAATTTTTCCTTTTCTCTCAAAACTCCAAAGATTAAGTGCAAACAAATATAAATATGCAAACAGCATTTAACATGGATTTTAAAACATTAATCTTTCTGCAATAACTACAAATGTTGATCTCAGTCCTGACTAACATGGTGGTTCAGTGGTTAGCACTGCTGCCTCACACTGTCAGGGACCCACGTTTCATTCCAACCTCCAGCAACTGTCTGTGTGGAGTTTGCACATTCTCCCCATGTCCCTGTGGGTTTCCTCCAGGTGCTCCAGTTTCCACCCACAGTCCAAAAATGCAGAGGTTAGGTGGATGGGCCATGTTAAATTGCCCCTAGTGTCCAGGGATGTGCAGACTAGGTGGGTTAGCCATGGAGAATGCATGAATGGCTGAATGGCCTGCTTCCACACTGTAGGGATTCTATAAAACACCTTTATTTTCATTCACCCACTGGATGCTGACGCTGTCTGGACCAGGATTTATTGCTCATTCCTCGTTACCCTTGAAAAGGTCATGGTGAGCTGAATTCTCAAACTGTTGAAAACCATTTTGTGTGGGTTCACCTACAGAACTGTGCAAAATCTCTGATCCCTGGTTATTTACCTCTGTGCTGAGATAGTTACGTTCTTCCTTTCCACTCTAACTAGACCCGCATAATTTTTGTTTATTTATTCTTCCACAGTACGGGCAAGTTAGGTCAGCATTTTTGCCAACGCCTAATTGTCGTTGAGATGATGAGCCATATTCTTCAGCTGCTGCAGTCTAGGTTGTGTAGTTACACCCACAGTGTTGTTACGAACGAAGATTTTGATCCAGTGACATTGGGGGAACGATGATTTATTTCCAAGTCAGGATGGTGTGGGGCTTGGAGGGGAACTTCCCTGCTTCTGCTAAGCTGCCCTTCCAGGTGGTAGACTTTGCAAATTTGGAAGGTTTGCTATCAAGGGAGGCATGATGAGTTGCTGCAGTGCATTTTGTAGGTGCACACAATGCTCCACTCTGCATCGATGATTAAGAAAGTGAATGTTGAAGGTGTTATATGGAGTGCCAGTTGAGTGGGCTGTTTTGTCTTCGATGATGTCCAGCTTCTTGAATGTTATTTGAGCTGCATTCATACAGGTGCATGGAAGATGCTCTATTACAGTCTTCACTTATGCCCTGTAGATGGTTAATAGGCTCTGGGGAGTCAGAACAAGAGTTTATCATAAGAACTCAAGAATAGCGAAAAGAGTGTTTTTTAAATTAATTGTTTTATTGAGATTTGTCTGTTGATTAAACTTTAAAAATATAAAACAAAGGTACTAAGTTAGCCTGAAGCGGTGTTTTTTAGAGCAGTAAGACTGTGCTATTTTCTGGGTCTGTAGATTGTTAAGGTGCAAAGATGGCCTTTAGTAGAGTGATAGGCTGTTCTTGGATGTGGGAGATTAGGGAGAGTTTCCATGATACTGATGATATGTCTGCAGAAATTGTGTTTGGCTGCGAATCCTATTGGATTGCATTGATTGGTTGGAGCAGCAGTTACAGGCAATGAAGAATTTATAGGAGTCGGGAGTTGTGATGGATGGCAGTTGCAGGAAGGGAGATAAACCGCAGACAAAGTCAGATAGATGAGTCCCCTCCAGGAAAGGTAGGAGAAAGAAGCAGGTCGTGCAGGAGTCTCCTGTGGCTATCCTGATCTCAAACAAGAATGTTGTTTTGGAAAATGTAGGTGACAATGCACTCTCAAGTGAATGTAGCACTGACAGCCAGGTTTCTGGTGCTGAGACTGGCTCTAACGTAACGAGGGGTACAGCAGGTTCCAAGCGATCGATTGTGATAGGGGACTCTCCAGTCAGGGGCACAGACAGATGTTTCTGTAGCCGACAACGATACATCAGAATGGTGTATTGGCTCCCCGGTGCCAGGATGAAGGGTGTCTCGGAGAGGGTGCAGAACATTCTCAGAGGGGAGAGGAAACAGCAGAGGGTCGTTGTTCACATCGGAACTAACGACGTTGGAAGAGAAAAGGATGACAGTCTGACGAGAGAATGTAGGAAGTTAGGCAGGAATTTAAATAGGAGGTCCTCGAGGGTAGTAATATCTGGATTAGTCCCAGGTGCCATGAGCTAATAAGGGTAGGAACAGGAGGGCAGAGCTGATGAATGCCTGGCTGAGGACCTGGTGCATGGGAGAAGGATTCACATTGTTGGATCATTGGAATGTCTTCTGGGCTAAACGTGGACTGTATAAGAAGGACAGATTGCACCTAAATTGGAAGGGAACTAATTTACCGGCAGGGAGATTTGCTAGAGCTGCTCAGGAGGATTTAAATCAGTAAGGAGGAAGTGGGAGCCATGGAGATAATGAGGAAAGAGATCAGTCAGAGACCGGCACATTTAGGAAAAGGAATACAGGGAGAACTAACCATGTAGATACAGAACTGGCTCAGAGGAAGAAGACATCGAAAAGGAGCGGAGCGTTGCTTTTCAGACTGCAGGCCTGTGACCAGCAGTGCACCACAAGGATTGGTGCTGGGTGCACTGCTTTTTGTCAGTTATATAAATGATTTGGATGTGAATATAGGAGGTAAGGTTAATAAGTTTGCAGATGTCACCAAAATTGGAGCTGCAGTGGACAGTGAAGAAGGTTACCTCAGAGTACAATTGGATCTTGATCAGATGGGCCAATGGGCCAAGAAGTGGCTGATGGAATTTAATTTAGATAAATGTGAGGTGCATTTTGGAAAGGCAAATCGAGCAGGACTAATACATTTAATGGTAAGGTCCTGGAGAGTGTCGTTGAACAAAGAGACCTTGGAGTGCAGGTTTATAGCTCCTTGAAAGTGGAATCACAGGTATATAGGATAGTGAAGAAAGCATTTGGTGTGCTTGCCTTTACTGGTCAGTGCATTGAGCATAGGAGGTCATATTGTGGCTGTACAGGACATTGGTTTGGTCACTTTTGGAATACTGCATACAGTTCTGGTCTCCCTGCTATAGGAAGGATGTTATGAAACTTAAAAGGGTTCAGGAAAGATTTACAGGGATGTTAGGGTTGGAGAGCTTCAGCTATCGGGAGAGGCTGAACAGGCTGTTGCTATTTTCCCTGGAACATCGGACGCTGAGAGGCGACGTTATACAGGTTTGTAAAATCATGAGGGGCATAGGTAGGGTAACTAGACAAGGTCTTTTCCCTGGGGTGGGGGAGTCCAAAACTAGTGTTCATAGGTTTAAGGTGAGAGGGGAAAGATTTAAAAGGTACCTAAGGGCAACTTTTTCACACAGAGGGTGGTGTGTGTATGGAATGAGCTGCCAGAAAAAGTGGTGGAGGCTGGTACAATTACAACATTTAAAAGTCATCTGGATGGGTACAAGCATATGAAGGGTTTAGAGGGATGTGGGCCTAATGCTGGCAAATGGAACTAGCTTTATTTAGGATGTCTGGTTGGCATGGACGAGTTGGACCAATGGGTCTGTTGCCAAGCTGTACAGCAGGAGTAGGCCATCTGGCCCCATGAATCCTCAGTAAGATCAAGTCTGATCTTTTCATGGACCCAGCTCCACTTTTCCATCCGCACACGATAGACTTTAATTCTGTTACTGTTCAAAAAGCACTACAATTCCTAGACTCTGACCTGTTCTTGTAGCTACAATATTTGTTTGGCTAGTCTAGGTCACCTTCTGGACAATGGTAACTCCCAAGATTGTGTGGCTAGTCCAGTTCAGCTTCTGGTCAATGGTAACTCCCAAGATATCAATAGTGAAGGATTCAGGTATGGTGATATCACTATGTGTCAAGGGAATCAATAGGATTCTCTCTTGTTGGTGATGATCATTGCCTGGCATTTAGGTGGGGTGAATCTTACTCACAACTTAAAATAGTGTTCAGCTGAAACACCTGAATCCCTGCTTGATTGACAGCTTTGGCTCTCTGATCTCTGCTGGCAATTCACAATATGTATCCAGGCAATATGAAGAATCATGCAATGCCTACAGTGCAGAAAGAGGCCATTTGGCCATCAAATCTGCACCGACCTTCTAAAAGGCATCCTACCCAGACCCACCTCCCCACCTATCCCTGTAACCCCACATTTACCACGACTAATCCACCTTGCCTGCACATCCCTGGACAATACGGGGTAATTTAACATGACCAATCCACCTAACCTGCACATCTTTGGATTGTGGGAGGAAACCAGAGCACCTGGAGAAAACCTACACAGACAAAGGAAAAACAGGCACACCGTACACTGACATTTGCCGAAGGTGGGAATTGAACCTGGATCCCTGGCACTGTGAAGCAGCAGTGCTAAACCAAAAATTTCGAGTGTCCGTAGTTTCATCTATTGAAAGGGTCTGGATGCTTGGCACTTTTAATGGGCTGTAGTGAAAAGGAGATTTTGTTTTAAAGAAAGTGGGACTTATCAATGAATTTACTTACCAAACCAAAAATTATTTTATACATTGTCACTATTGCATATTTATTTGCTCCTGCAAAATGTATAGATTGTGATTGTGATTGTATAGATATAGATTGTGAATGGGCTTGGAAGTGCTTTATCTTGTCAGGACTGACATGAGTGGCCATGGTGGGGCAGGTGGAGGACGTAGTCTGGTATTATGGCATAACATTGGAGGAGGGGGAGCGGTGCTTGGCATAGGAGATCATGGGTGATAAAGAGATAACAAGGTGTGGAGCTGGATGAACACAGCAGGCCAAGCAGCATCATAG
>JAHRHZ010000017.1:27903592-27948441 GCA_024137785.1 Ginglymostoma cirratum | reverse complement strand
CTATGATGCTGCTTGGCCTGCTGTGTTCATCCAGCTCCACACCTTGTTATCTCGGATTCTCCAGCATCTGCAGTACCTACTATCTCTCATGGATGATAAAGAGTTTGGGTAGGGGAATGGGTTAGCACACATGGGGCATGGGATGTTTGTAAAGGATGAGGTGTGAAGGCTGGAGGACTTCTTTTATTTTTCACACAGAGGGTAGTGTGTGTATGGAATGAGCTGCCAGAGAAATTGGTAGAGGATGGTACAATTACAACATTTAAAAGACATCTGGATGGGTACAAGAATATGAAGGATTTAGAGGGATGCTGCTGCTTGCCTTTATCATGACTGGGACAAAGCTCCATAGCACTAAGGCAGTAAGACCTTTTAAAAAGTCTGCCTATACACCAGGTATTTGGCTGCCTTCAATCTTTTTCCAGCATTGTTTGGTCCAGCTGCAGCCTGTACCTGTTTCACCGACAATGAGTACTCCATCCTTATGGGTATTTCCTCCTGAGGTGAGGTAAGGTGGGCCAAGGTAAGGATCTTCCAACCTCCTGAAACTTGCATTGTGAATGAAAATTCAACCTTCTTTTCCCAGCTGTAAGTTGAAGATTATGCCCACAAACTCATTCAGAGTCAGGGCCACAACAGGTTGGTGAACAGACATGCCTCTCCACCATAGGCCTTGTCAGCTAGTGTGTTGTTGTAGTTAGGCTGCTCTCTCATTAAAGAGAGACAACTGCTGGTGGTTTAACCTGATGGCCACCACATCTCAGGTGAGGGGACAGTCTTTCATGGTAATCTCAGCTGATGTGGAAATTGAACCCACACTGTTGGTGTCATATTTCATCTGCTGACCAGCTGTCCAACCCAACTGACCTAACTGAACCCCCATCTTTATGGCCCAGTAGGACTACGGTGACTTTTTGTAGCAGTAAATATTACGGTTTTTCATGTTTTTTCTCAAAAACAGAACAAGTCTACATGTTTTATTTTAATAAAATGTGCGTGAAAAAGTAAACATCTTCTTCCTTTACCAAGCTTCTAAAATCCTTATAAACTAAAATCTCCATGAGAAAACAGTACTGCTGCTTAGTAGGTCTGTAGATTTGAGCTCTTATTGTGAATCAACCATATGTTTTTGGCATGGCTTGATTATTGTAGAGATAATACATACATTCACATTTATATGTATATTGCTATGCTCCTGCAGGGAAAAAGTTCCAAGTTGAACATCTATGTGTGGCAAGCACAGTGACAGAAGTTTCATATGAGATTGTTCCCAAGTTACTAAAAGCAGAAATGTTTTATATTGAAGCAAAACCCTTATACTTCTTCAAGTTACTGTTACTGGAAGAATGAAGGTGACCATTGTAGATTGTTTCGCTCCAGTCTGATATTCTGCAGATTGTCTGCACCTTGTTATGTCTTGTTGAAAATATCCTTGAATTCACTGAAAGAATCTAAACAGAAGACAACTAACCTCTTTCCTATCTATGAATAAATAAACACTGTTACAAGGTTTTAACATCAAACTGAAAAACAGCAATTCAATCAATATTTATTCTAAATAAAAGCAAAACAACTGTGGATGCCAGAAATCAGAAACGAAAACAGAAGGTGCTGATAAAGCTCAGCAGGTTTGGCAGTATCTGTGAAGAAAAATCAGAGTTAATGTTTCGGGTCCAGTGACCCTTCCCCAGAATATTTATTCTATCATCAAAATGATTCTTGTATTTTAAAATGTGCATAAGACACATATACTAAAAATACATGTGATATATATTAACAACCAATGATGCATTAAAAACAGTATGTTAGTTGCTTCATTCTGCTGCAAAATGAATTGAAAACTCTTACGTCAACATTTCTTTTTGATGGATATTATTTTAGGTGGCCCTGCAATTGATCTTTTCAATGTTAATAAATTCAGCCTCTTGTATCATGCATCTGAGAATTTTGAAGATACTAGTGCTCACTGTTATTAAAGAGGTAATTGGATAGCAACTTTTGGAGACCATATTGTGTACAGTTAAAAGCAGACATCCATCCCATGTTTTGTTATTAAGTTACTGTCAGAGCCTCTACCCATTGGACTCTAGACTTAGTGTTGTTTCTTTGGAAGTCAAGGCAAATCTAGATGGCTGGAGATAGATTCAGAAGCAGTTGGTGTCCAAGACATCTTTGTGTCTTGTAAAGCTCAATATGTTCCATGAACTCGGTCTAAAGCATCTTCAAAACTGTTGGACTTTAGAATGGTCGTATCTATCCAGTCCATCCACGTATGCTACAGCAGGCAAATTCCTAAAATGCTGAGCGTAGAAGAACCAATGGCTGTCCTCACAAGGTTTGGCCCTCCTGTTGAAGTGGTTTGCTGGGATTTGGCTGGTGTTGCATGCTAACAATTATTTGCATCTGCAGGTGGAATGAAGATGAGGTAAGAAGTTAAAGGTGGAGGAGTGTCTTATATGCAGCCTCACCGCACTCCTTGGAGTGGTCAGTACTGTACTGGTCCTCACCTTCACCCAGCTCTCACCATATTAAATGAACGTCTGGCTCCACCAAATAGCAAAGTGCTGGAAGATGCACTAAACACCTGTGACAGCAGATAATTCAGAATGCATTTCAACCTATTTGCTCACTGAATCCACCACAATCAAATGTTCCTGCTCCGCTCGCATCAGCCTTGCAGAATATAAAAGAGATCAATTGCTCAACAGCTGCTTCATCAGGTATCTGGCAGCACTTCAAATGCGATCAAATGGACACAATGCATGTTGTTTCAAGGCGTGCCCACAATGTTGCATGCAATCTGCTGGCAAGAGGAAAAAGGAACAGTTCTGATATAAAAATACTAACAAAGGCTGCAGATGTATCAACTACTTCCTCGTTAGAATGTTTTATGTTTCTGTAGGTCCAAGTAAGAGCACAATTAGAAACCAAACCACATTTTATTTCCAGTGTTTTAGAGTTGCTAAAGCTTCCATTTACTGTACTTTGTCTGCATCATTTACAAATACTGGCCAGGATCGTATGATATTTACAGAGTCTCAGCTGCTGGCTGAAGTGCTAGCATGACCATCTTTGTATCTTTCCACTAAGGTGATCAGGCAGTTGATAGGCCAAATGTGGAAATTTCATGACATCAGGACCCTGAGGCAGATCTCCTGTCCGGTGAATGTTGCAGAGGATCAGGAAATTGGTCCAAAGTTTACAATTAAAACTAGAGAGAAAAATAATCCACAGGAAATTAATCCCGGTTGATTTATTAATCTCATAATCATCACAGATCAGGAAGGTCATTTCAATTCTCTTAATTCATTCATTTAGAATGAGACTAAAAATGTCCCCCATTTTATGAAACCATCAGTTTTAGTTATTTCTCATTTCTCATGGTGTAATTGCATTTATTGTTTTTAATGTACTGAACCAGATTCTTTGCCTTTGAGACAGCTTCATTCTAGAACATATCAAGCTTATTTATCATTACAAAATTATGACATCATCAGAAATTAATGACAGGACATCCAGTCCATCAACTCAGCTGGGAAAATAGTGTATGAACTCCAGTATCTGAAGGAAGAAGGGAGAGTACCTATAAATATTGTATCATGTGTTGCAGAAGTTTCAAGCATTTCCTCAACAGACTGGTTTTATAATTATGTTAGAATGCAATCAGAAAACAAAATAAAACTTTATTTTTAGTGTTTGAGAGTTGTTATGTCTTACTTGAATACATATGGTCTAGAACATTTACATATACCAAGCCAAAATGGGCACTGTCTCTTTTGACATGCCAACACATTAAATATTGTGGTAATCATTAATCATTGCTGACTCTAAACCACTTGATTTCCCAGTTAATATTTGATCGGTTAAAGGTTTTCATTAATGTATCTTTCCTGTTCTTACATAAATTTCTTGGTTTTAACAGATAAACTGTCCTTTTTGTTTTGATGATCTTTAACACAGTTAGGTTTTAAATTGGATTTTGTCAGATTAGAGTTTATTGTCCAAAGAAATTCTGAATGTAGCTTTCTTGAGTTTAATTTGCTTTATTGTCACATGTACTCAGATGAGTACAATAAAAAGTTTATAAGTTGCCACTAACGGTGCCATCTTAGGTACAAAGGTACCTAGGTCCAGATTCCTCAGTCAAAGCTCTTAGGAAAAATAAGTTAAAAAATTAAAGAAATGAAAAGTTCAGAACAATGATCCTTCCAACCCGGTCCATGCTGGCACCTAGCCTTCAGCCTGCACGAGGTTCTTGATGCCAGGTGATCACTCTGGAATCACCTTGAGACCGGAATCCATGCTGTGGCCATGCCAGGCCAAGAGACTGCCATGTACTGCCATAAGACCACCATATCGAGCCAAAAGACGACCACCCTGAGCCGAGAGACAGACATGCAGGATGGCTGAGACACCATCACGCTGTGACGGGAGGTTACCACACCAGGCCGAAAGGATGCCATGAAAGACGACCATGCCAGGCCTGGAGACCGTCACGCCAGGCGAGAGGACACCTTGCCAGGTCTGTGCTGAGGCCGGTTGTCTGAGGCCAAGAGTCCGAGCCCGCATTAAGGCAGGGAGTCTGAGGCAATGAAGAAAGAAGAGAGAAGAAGAAGATAAAACACGAAAGAGAAAAAAAGAGAAAGAAAGATAAAGAAGTGGACGGAGCGGATGGGCTCTGGCTGAAGCGTCCTACTCCGCCACCATTTTGGATTAATCGTGGACTACTTTTGCCCACAGGATCAATTCCATGACCCTCCTCTTTTGTTTCTAACATCTCTAATTACACCTATTTTTCTCTCACAGCTTTGTTTTATTCTATTTTTGATTCATTCCTAACCTCTGGTTTTAATCATGTTTTTGATAATCCAACCACATCAATGTTGCCTATTGTCACAATTCTGGTGTCTTATTTTTAGCACATAGAGCATTCTGCAAAACATCTTAATGTAGACTTTCATCCTCTAATGCTATTTTTCCTGTATGTACTTATAGAATAATACTTTCTTACTAATCTCTTGACCACATCCTACTCAAGACTCAATTTTATTGCTGAACTCCTTCCTTGAGCACTAAAAATAAATGCAATCTTATGCAATGTTCTGAACGTGTTCTCATGTGTTTCTACAGATAATCTTGATTGCTCTGCAACCTGTTCAACAAGGAAATATTTACTACACCCATAATTATCATTATTAATTTTACAGAAGCATTTCTGATCGTCTTCCTGTTGCTACATTCCAAGTGAAAGGTTATGGGGCAATGTCATTCTGATCCTCTACTGATAAAATAACTTCGCCATTGTTTGTCAAATACTCTGAGGCTCTGAATATGCTCATGGGGAATGAGGAACTTGGATCCACTATACCAAAAGTGGCTCTGAAGTATTGTCATTGACCTAGATTATCAAGTCCTGATGGAACTAACTGGAAGATTTGGTCTGAGCTGATTCTGGGGGAAACCAGTGCAAGACACTAATAACTTGAGCATATCCATGCCAATTTGACTAACTTAATCAGTTACCAAACCATTGGCCTTCTCCTACTAATCAGGAAATCAACATAATGAGTTACTTTTGGAGTTCCCCAAGAATCTTGCCTTTTCCACCCTTCTCTTTCTCATTTACATGTTACTCATTAGCAATATGACCTGGAAATTCAGCCAAATTCACAAGTATGTCGATGGTATTTAGTTCTTCTCACCAGCAGCTCTCTGGATCCTTCCACTGTTACTAAATAATCACTCTTTGCATTTCTTGCAACTGATATTAGACAAGCAAAAACTTCCTCGAAGTAAACACTGAAAGTTGGAAGCCATTGTCTTTAGTCCCCATCAATGCAAATTCCTTTCCTTAACTATTATTTCCACCTCTAGCTGCTGTCAGGAAGGAAAAAGTGAAAACATAGAGGGATAGAAACCACACGTAAGGGCCATTTTCAGATACTCTCTAAAAAAGTATGCGTCTTGGCTGCAACTGGTCATGATCTCTGCCGGGAAGATATAACAATTGTGCACTGTGGCATGGAAGGAATTCTTTTCTGTTCATCAGGATGCAAGTCTGACATCTTGCAGCAGAATAATAGATAATAGTAATGGTAACAGTAAATAAAGCAGGACAAGCAGGGTCAAAATTAGCATTGCATCCCAAGAACTAGTTCACAATCATAGATAAGACTGTATAATTCCTCTTTTACATTATGGGGAAGAATAACTGCAACTCCTGCAAACAATTCTGCTTTCACTCAAGTCTTGTACAGCCAGCAAGAACACGTTCCTTACTAATCTGCAGTGCCTCAATAGAAGCCTACAATGCTAGCACCAAGTTCAGAATTCAATACAGCTGCGAGATATTCTTCTAGATCTGGTGGGCTTGCATCTGAAATCAAACATAGTATGCTTCATGCACAGATGTCTTCAAGTCACAAAAACATGCAAACTTTTGGGAAAAGTTACCAGGCATCAGTAACTCACAGCTGGTGACAGACTGTGTTTTCACTCGATATTTCCCTTGTTGGAGATCCTGCTCCTTTGGTAGATGCAGTAAAATACAGGTTTACGATAAATAATGACAGTTTGAGACTGTCAAAATAAGTGCCAACTGATTTTTACTTCTGGGGTCTTTGCACTCTTCCAATTTTGGTCTCTAGAGCGTCGCTAGTGTTTGTTTTGCGGATTTCGGTTGCCTTAGCCTGAAGTTCTTGAATCCCTTCCTTTAGGCTTTCTGCCATTTTACATCTCTTTCCTCTTTTATGATGTTCTGTAAAAGCTATAACTGATCAAGCTTTTGACCACCTATCCTGACATCCCCTTCTGTGGCTCAGTATTTTTATTGACAGCTCTCCTGCAGAGTGCCTCATGCAGTTTTAGAACCAGAAATGCATAATATAAATGTAAACTGTTGCTGAATCATCAGTGGCAGAAGATAGTGAAGAAAAGATCACCTCCACAAGGAAGGAAGTTCCCATTGTACTGTGGTACACAGCCAGGCCAAATGAAACAGATGATAGATGGATAGATCTGGCAGACCAAACATGGACAACCATAAATTCTGAGTGTCATTAACAATGACAGAATTATCTACCTAAACAATCAACAACAGGTCAAGCACATACTTCATTCGGGGAGACAAACATTCAGCTTGACAATTTAAAAAGGTGCAGCACCAGACATACTTTGTATGAAGTGACTGCATCATTGGAGTGCTAGCATGCAAAGTACCAAAATATGGAGGTGACAGGAATAAGAGGAGATCATGAAGTCCCTCAAGCTTGTTCTGCCATTTAGAGACCATCTTAACTATCTTAACTTTATCCAACTGCCTTGTTTCCACTTTCATATCCTTTCACAAAAAAAGGCAGAGCTAACCAGACCTACAAATAATGGGGAGAATTATAACAGCCCACACAAGGCTGGAATGTGGCAGTGGGGAAGGCGGAGGTGGAGAGGGGTTTTACCAACAGTGACAAGGACTTGGGGTAGCCTTAGGCTATAAGACCACAAAGGTAGGAGCAGAAGAAGGCCATTCAGCACATCAAATCTGCTCTGCCATTCCATGAATTCATGGCTGATCGGATAAGGCTCATCTCCACTTTCCTGCTTCTCCCAATAACCATCAATTCCCTTACCGATTAAAAATATGTATAGCTCACCCTTGAATATATTTAACTTCCCAGCCTCCGAGTCTTCTGCGGTAAAGAATTCCACAAATTGACTACCGTCTAGAAGATGAAATTCTTCCTTGTCTCTTTCTTAAATGTCTCTTATCTTCCGTGTTCTGAGATTATTACCCGCTGGTCCTAGAGTATTCCATAAGGAGAAACAACCTTTTCACATCTACTCTGTCAAGTCCCTTAAGAATCTTGCAGCTTTTACCTCTCATTCTTCTAAACCCCTTTCAATACAGGCTCAGCCCTCTCAATCTCTCCTTACAAGGTAATCCTTCAATGCACATATCACCCTAATGAACCTTCTCTGGACTATATTCCAGCTGTGGTCTGTATAGTGCCTTGTATATTTCTAACAACCTGTCCCTATTTTTATACATCCTGCTATAAAGAGATGGGAAGCCAGAATCAGTATTTATTGGCCCTGGAAAGAGCATTTGAACAGGTCTTTGGTATTTGTTAGACAGTGGATGAACTCTTGGCCAGCTGAGGAGGTTGAATGCTGGTGGTCTCCCAATGGCAACCTGTAGGAAGATTATTTTTAATCAAAGAGGGGACCGTGGGCACAGAAAGGAGACCTCCAGGTCCCAGAGGCTTGTTCGGAAGGTGTTTTTTTCTCTTCCATCACTTCACTTTTATTAAAATAAAGAAGTTATTGAGCCTACCTTGCACATGTATGTGTTAGTAGTGGCCACTGCTCCTAATGGTGTAGCTGAGGCCTCTAAAGTAACAGCTTTTTGATTGGATTGGCAGCTAATAAGGGTTAGTGCCTCCTAGGTAGGATGGCAATCCTGTGGCAACCTAATAAGGAGCTGCTGGTAGAATCAAAGGGGCTTCCTGGCAGCTGCTCAGGTGTGATGTGGACACACATTTCTGATAGCTGCCATGGCCCTGACGCAATTACTAAAATTATGCACTGTGGATCAGAGCAAAGCTCTGATGCATTATCACATTCAGTTAAGAATGACTTGGGGTGGAAAAGTCAACAATTAATGAAAGCAGAAGCTTCTAATGACATCCACATCCCTTCCTCAACCAATGTAACACTTAGCATGTGAGAACAAAAGACAAATGCCTGAAATTATCATGAATGTTCTCCAATGGGGCATCGATGGAATCCCTGGAGAAATGGCATACATAGCTAAAGACACACATTGATGCTATTCTCCAGACTTTCTGCAAAAGCTCCACCTAAACCATATGGCTTTTCAGCAACCAAATATATCTGGGCAGACCTTGCACAAGTTAGGACCTATAAGGTACTGCATGCACATGTGTGTTCACCTGCATAAAATAATTTAAAAGGTTGTGTACTTGGACAAATCACCTATGAGCATCAAAAATAAATAAAAAGGCATTTAGCCTTCAATAATATTTCATTGATTATGGTGGAATGTCAGGAAATTCTCCCCAGAAACTGAAGTGCAACATGCCTTGAGCCAAAAGTGTTCACTGGACAATTTTGCTCAGTTGTTTTTCAAGTTCTCATTGTCATAGATCCCAGTGATTGATAAATTTGGTGCACTCACATAACATTAAGAAATGGCTAAGCGCCGCTCCTTCATTTTTTATAAGTTGATAACAAGGATATGAAAGTATTCAAGAGACACCTTACCTTCTAAACATGTAACTTATTCATTTTGCATTAAAGTTCTAGGAGAAAAATTTTGTTTGCCAGAATTTTCAAGACTAAGTCTGTATTAAGAGGAATTTTAATAGGTGTTCAGCAGGAGCATCAAATTTGATGCTAAATGGCAATTAGACTTGCATTTCTTACGTTGGTTGGAGTTGCAACATTTAACAGCTAGGTGTATAAATACCACAATTAGGTTCTAAATGCTCTTGACAGTTGGGGACTGGAAACAATACTAGTGCAAAGTAATAAAATTTATTAAATACTTACACAATTTACAAAGACATGGTACAGTAGGTCTCTATTAGAACACTTTTTCCCTCGGGTCCCACTTCCTTGTTATTTGACATCACAGATGATACACTGCTGCTATTCGCATAACAGCTATTAACCCAAAGGTTTATATCTTGCAGCCATCAGGACAATTCACAAGAATATAAATGGAACATTTTCATACTGTTGATGACTGAGAATTAACTGCCAAGCTATATCAACCTGGGCGATTTTTGTGTTGAAATTTCTATGTTCCCATTCACTATAAGATTTGCTTTATTGGCAACATTGTAAATAGGACTGGGCCATCTGTTGACTGTACAAGCTTGATACTGAAACAGCATCAAAGCAATTCTGCAAAATCATGACTGCCTTGCTCAGATAATTTTTCACTGTGAGAAGTTTCAGTTTCTCACTTATATATCCAGCAAGCAGGTGAATGGACCTAGAGCTGCTATTTTTGATTTTTACAAGTCCTAAGTATACTTCAGATTATCTTAGAAGTGTACCCCATCTATAGTGTTCCCTCCAATGTTTGTGGTGGCTGCATGCACATCTGACCATTTTGAGCTGTATACTTAAACCAAAGCAGAACGAAAGATGACGGAGAGTGTGTGGGGTTGTTTGCTGCTGTGCAGTTGTGCATATGTGCAGCTTACCCATTGCTTAACAATAACAATTTGAGTAATATACAAAGCTAGATGTGTTATCCTGCTACACTTCAGTAGCAAAATGATTGGTGCCTACAGAAAAAGATCCTGCTGTCAAGCCAAAAAGACTTTCTATTTGTCACACAATTGAGTAATTTGTTATATGAATTTCAATGTTGGTGTGATCCTGGTAGACTATATCAATCATCATGTGCGTTCAGCTGTTCACAGAAAGTAATGTACTGATAATCCCCAACCAGCCCATGCTTGCAAATTTCCTAAAATTCTCCAACGATATGTATGATTCCATGATTGAACAGCATGGACTAGATAATCCCAACTGCAGTAAGTATTATACCAACAACCAATTTAACATTGTCACTTGTGCATGCAGTGTGCTTCCACACATTAATACATAGGCCCTTCCTGTTCTTTGAGACAGAAGGAACATTAATACACATTATGTCTGATTCAACTGAACAAAATAGGTGATAGATGTTCTCTGGTTCGTTCTTCAATGTAATACCTTGGCAATTCAGACACAACCTACTTTGTTTAATTTTTTTTAAAAAACTTGACAATTAAATGTCGGTTATCATCTAACTGGTGCATTCTCCACGGCAAGGCCTCTACCAGAGTCCACTTGCTAACTAATACAGCAGCATAAAAATACTCCCATTTACATTGGCATTCTTGCAAATTGTCCTGATGAGTGAAATACAAAATGTGACCTTTTAGTATTCTTCAAGTTCTGTACTAGAACTGGAGCAGCTAACCAGATATTAATTATAAATATTACAAATAACTAGATATTACCCACCTCCCTCCCATGCTACAGATGGTACAGCAAGATCTGCTGCCACAAGCAGATCATAGATGATCTGATCATGTTCTCAACTCCACTCCCCTTCCTCTTAACCCTCAATTCTCTTAGAGTTCGAAAATTGCACTCAGCCTTGAACACATTCAAAACCCCACTTTCATATTTTAAAGATTAACAAGTTTTTGAGAGATAAAATTTCTCCTTATCTCCATCTTAAATGTGAGACCCCTTACTCTGAAATTGTGCTCCCTATTTCTAGACTGCTCCATGTCCTGTCAGTATCTCCCTGTCAATCCCCTCAGAATTTTACATGAAATGGCAGCAAGCAACACTGTAGCTGGAAGAGGTGTGGCTAAATTTAAATGTGAAATTTAAACTTGTCTGCTTCCTCATGGAACTGGAAGGATAGGATCCTCAATTGTTTACAGCACAAGCTGCACATGCCTAACAAAAGAGCAGGCGTGCAGAAAGCAGAGACTGTCCATCAGACTCAAGGCAAGTTGGTGATGGGGATTCCAGGACAATTAGGTTGTGGAGTCCGGAGCAGGGTAGCCCAACAATTTGATTTTTGGAATCTAGATGGATACTTCTGCTCCACTGAGTCTACAAAGAAAATTACCTTGCATGCCCTCTTAAATCATCATATCAGGGTTTTCATGTATTAGTGGCATCCCACTGACATTTTAAACACATGATTAAGGGGTCCTGAGGAAAATGACCTGGCTGACTCCCTAGATGCCTGAAAAATAAGGTGTATAAAAATCAGAATGAACCAGAAAAGGAATGGATATGTTGTCTACACAATATTGATTTCTGATACCAATTGCTCATTTCTACAAGTCTCCATTACTGTGAAAAATGTTACTGTCTAACAATGACGGAACTCCTCCCGCAGTTACAATGTCAAAGCATGCCTTAGTACAGTCTGGCACTATTTGAATATTTCTTTCAGTAAATGGAATCCTATTTACGTATTCCATGACATTGGCTGTGTTTCAGTCTGGCAGAAACTACTGAGCCAGTTAAAGGTCATTTTCTGAAATTAGAGTTATACTTTCCTCAGATACGCATGATATGAAAAGTTTGAAAGCTATATTGCCCTGTCAAGTGATGCCACATGTTGGTATTTGTTGTTTAAACTATTTTGAATCATGATAGCACATACAGAACATCACACAACCATTTAAAAATAAAACCTTTAGCCAGTCTTGCACATATATGGCCCATTCCCGTATGCTTACACTAGAGTACTGGGTATGCCAGACATCCATCCCGAAACCACTAAAAAATTCACAAACATAGATGCGCTGACATTGTTGGTTCATTTCAGACAAAGGCTGTTTCATCGTAGTGAAGATTTCTTTAAAATATTGGATTTTACAACAAGTTCTTAACATGATAAACTTGTAACAAAAAGTTTATTACATAATGTGCAATTAACATTTTTATATTCCATACTTAAACATGTCATTACTTAAACGTCATAACTCAGAGTCTGAATTTTGTCCTACACCTTTCTTTAACCACTGGGCAGAACACCAGTAATTACGTTGTCTTTTTTATAACCTTTTCATGGGTAACCGAGTGCAGTGGTCATACATTGAAGCATGGTGCAAGCTTATATTTCTTTCTTGCATGATACTTTTTCAACCTTACCTGTTAGTATCAGTCAGCTAATAATCTTCTCTTAAAAACTGGCTTGCTTTTGAGAGACTTTTTTGAGGCCTTTTTATTTGAATAGCTTATTGGCAGTTGTTTCATTCCCTGTGCTTGAGATTTCATGACAATGAGTGGGCTGCCATGTTTTGCTGAGCTAGAAACTGAAGTAAACACAATTTTAAAAAATGAAAACTGTCAAGATCTCTGTAGATGTGTTAACATGGAATATAAATTTATCAATGTGCATATGAATTATGTTACCATTGTTACTACAAAGTAACTTTTTTTTATGATTAAGCTTGATTCTTGTCTTGAATTATTTGTTTGTGTGATGAGCATAATTGCACTGAAAATATGCAGTGGCATCTTTTCCCCTTTCAAAGTGCTTGTGACAACACTCTGCCCAGGACTGGTTTGTCCATTTGCCTTCACAATACGCAATACATTTAACTTCATTTTAAATACCATGTTTCTTTGCTCAAAGTCTATTAATGTTTATTAGCTTAATAAGTTATGTCTCAGGTTGTAGACTTGCTCACCGAACTAGTGGGTTTGGTTGCAAACATTTCGTCACCCTGGTAGCTAACATCGTCAGTGCGCCTCCGGTGAAGCGTTGGTGTTCTATCCTGCTTGTTATTTATATACCTCGGTTTCCTGGGGTGCTTGGTATTACTTCCAGTTCTGTTTTTCAGTGGTTTGTACACTGGGTCTAATTCAATGTATTCGTTGATGGAATTCTAGTTGGAATACCAGGCCTCCAGGAATTCCCTGGCGTGTCTCTGTTTGGTTTGTGCAATTATGGGTGTGTTGTCCCAGTTGAATTTGTGTCCCTTGTTGTCCATGTGTAGTGAGACACATGAGAATTGGTTGTGTCTTTTGGTGGATAGTTGGTGTTCGTGTATCCGTATTGTCAGTTTTCTTCCAGTTTGGCATATGTAGTGTTTCCCACAGTCCTTGCGTGGTATTTTGTATATGACCCCCGTTTTGCTGGTTGTGGGTATGGGATCCTTTACATTCGAAAGTAGCTGTCATAGGGTGGTTGTTGGTTTGTGAGCTACTCTGATACCTAGGGGTCTGAGTAGTCTTGTGGTCATCTCTGAAATGTCCTTGATGTATGGTAGGGTGATAAGTCATTCTGGTTGTGTTGTGTCTTTCAGTCGTGGTCTGTCTTGGAAGTAATGGCGAATTGTGCTTTTTGGGTATCCATTGCTTTTAAAGACTCCGTATAGGTGCTCCTGTTCTGCTTTGCATAGTTCTGTGTTGCTGCAGTGTGTTGTGGATCATTTAAATAGTGTCCTGATGCAGCTCTGTCTGTGGGCGCTGGGGTGGTTGCTAGTGTAATTGTGTACTTGGTCTGTATATGTGTTCTTTGTATATATGCTAGCTGGAGTTGCCCATTGTTTTTGCGTTCTACCATTATGTCCAGGAAGGGTAGTCAATTGTTGTTCTTTTCTCATGAATTTTATCCAAGTAAGGACGTTGTTTTTGTGTCGGTGGGTTTCTTTCAGTTTAATGCATTTAATAATCACAAAGGTGTCATCTACATATCGGACCCAAAGCTTAGGTTGTATAGTGGGGAGCGCTGTCCATTCTAACCTTTGCATTACTGCTTCTGCAATCAATCCTGATATGGGGGACCCCATTGGTGTTCCTTTGATTTGTTTGTATATATTGTCATTGAAGGTGAAGTGGGTTGTAAGGCACAAATGTAGTAGTTTCATGGTGGTGTCCTTACCGATGTTGTTGGTGTCCTGGGTTGTCTGCTTACTTGATTCATCGAGTAGTGTGGCAATTGTTTCTTTGGCTAGGTCAAAATGGCTGCCTTCATAAAAGGGTTATCTCTGTCTCTGGGCTAGAGTGCCGCATAGGACAGACTTGGGCAGACTGTCTCTAACCATCCCTTTCGCTCTAGAGTTGTTGCATGCCAATGCCTGCCTCTTTTGGCAGGAATTGATGAGACCAGCTGTGGTTCAGTTTTGAGGCTGGTCCAGGATCCTGGTCTGGATTGGTGACTGGGTTGGTCCCGGATCAGGATTAGGAATTTGGATTTGGTCAATGTCTGGTCCAGGATTTGGATCAGAACCCGGGTTAGGTTCCACTTGCCCCAGTTCCCTAGAAGCACGTGGAGTTGGTGACTGTTGCTTTGGACTCTGTAAGCCTTTAACTGATTTACGTGATGTAATCCAGTCTATCCTGTATCTCATGAAATTCTTTACACAGACCACCTGACCTCATTCTTGCAACGGGAACACGGGAGTTCTATAGGATATAGGAATTTGGCAGCTCCCAGGGTATCAGATGCAAACCTATGAGAAATGATACCAGTGATCACATATCACTTGCATGTGGATTGGATGGAATCCTTGTCTATTGATGAACTCTGCTGCATTGTGAAATGGCCATCTCAGCACGAGTTATGTGCCATCAATGGCGTCCTGCACCTGAGCGAAGTGGACTATGTTGTTTCATCCTTCTGCCCAGACCACAACACTGATCTCACTACAGGGAAGTGAGATGCAGAGGTAAGATCCTGCACAAAGTCATCAGTCACACTCTTATGCATTCTGGAAAGGTGAGCATTCCGACTCCTGGAAGAAGGCATTTGTGCAGAAGTTCAATAAAGCTGGCACCTTGGTGGCTACAAGGATAGGATGGATACCATCTCCTTTTGGTTACAGGTCCTGCTCCAGCAACCAGCATTGTCGAGCATTGTGTCCTAATCTCTACCAATACTGTGCCTCACTCATCTGGAGGAAATAACATCAAAGAAAAGACTATCATCTTTTTTTATTTAGGAACCTTCTTGAGAGGTCCTTCAGATACAACCTCTTCATATGATGGAGGCTGTTCAGCTCCTGCTACAGGTCCAGGCTTGGCTGACTCACCCCTTCTTCTTTCATATCCCTGTGCCCTGGTTGAATGGCAGCAACTATGATAGTAACACCAGCTGTGGTTGGGTCATGCTGTCAATGAATCTTGGTCAGGAACAAGAGATTAGAAATGAGAACAGTCAACGATCACATCTCTTATATATGATGGCTAAACATGCTCCTCTATAGCGTGAGACGTGTTGCTTTATCACAAGGATGACCATGGATTGACTTAGTTTGCCACTTTGATGTGGGATCTAATGTCAGCGAGTGATCATTCAGTTATGCTACAGAGAGATATTAAAGTGTAATTGTTGCATGATCACTAATGCCTTTCTCCCCAGGTCTACATCACCCATGTAAGTCATTATTGCTTTTGACAAAGGCTTCCATCAAACTTACAATTCAGATGGAGGGGGATTCAGTTTCATGCCCCTTTGCACTCTCAGATGTCTTCCCTTGGCTGTGTGCAGTTTCATGCCCCTTTGCACTCTCAGATGTCTTCCCTTGGCTGTGTGCAACATATGCCATGGCTGCCTGTGATTACTTCTGCATCCCAGAATTGTCTTTCTGCAATTTGCAAGGACTGATGACATGGGTGAAGTTGGCTGTGATTAGCATTTGAACCCCACATACTTGAACACGGCACGTATTTCACATGCACATTGATTACAGATGATGTTAATCTGCATTCAGCAGGTGCATGATAGACACAGTGCCCCTTGAAAGGCTTCCATAATGTATGGCCTTTTGTGGTGCGATGATAGTGTCCCTACCCCTAAGACAGGAGGCCCTGGTTCAAACCCCACTTGTGCCAGATGAGTGTAAAAGCATCTCTGAGCAGGTTGATTTGGAATATAGGTAAAATTAAAAAGGGCATCCATATTGCAGAAGTGGAGCTCCCATTTTTGGCCATCAACCTGGCCCTGGCTCTGCCATTCACCTTTCACAGTTGCTTTCAGCAATCAACAGACAATGCAGGTTGTACCTGGACACAATATGTACCAGTTTCAGTCTGGTCATTTTTTTAAGTGCCCCTGCCAAACCTTCATGTCCCTTTCTACCTCACACTCTCTGACAGATTATCTCAACCAAACCCCGACATATGCCCACGTGCCACTTTGAATTGAGACCACAATTCTCCTTTTTACCTCCTAAGCCTAGTCACTACACTTTGGTGATGCCCATTATCGTGCTGCAGAGTCCCACCATCAAGATGATGCTGGTGACCATCTATCACACCCACCTTCCACAGCAGACCATGTCCTCCCGTCCACTAATGGCTATCACACCTTTTGCAATTCAAGCTCCCCCTTGTCATCATCCTTCTTTTATCTGTATGCCATATTGCAGCCTGCAATCCCTGACTTTGAACCCCTCGACCTCCCTTCCCTTACAATGCCCCCGATACCCAGCTTCTTATCCCCATACTCGACCATGGCTCACTTCCCAGTCTGCTTTGAGTTGGACACCCCAATCACATTCATCCCAAACAGACAACTGACCATGGCCAAGCCTTGGGACTGTGGGCAGGTGCTGCCCTTGACTGAACGTACTAGGACCTCTGCCAACAGCTATCTTTCAGTCTTTCAACTTTGAAACATGGCTGTAAGTTTGAAGCACATGCGGTGTGTTTGGCATACAGGCAGCTGGCACTAGGTACGGACTGTGAATTCGACACTGCAGTGTGGACAATGCATTCACCCCCTTGATTGATGACTACTGATAAGCATGACAAGCTACCTGGCTTTGTGTATGAGCTAAATGGCAAGGCAAGACAGAAGTACTGCGAGTCTTTAAAGTACAACCGACTGGGAAAATTGCTGAAAGGCAAGACAGAGAGGAGATGCTGTGAGCATCTAGACAGCTACCAAGTGAGACAGCGATAAAAGAGTGTGCAAACAGCCTTAAAATGCTGCCTGGTAAAATCCCTCAGATGGCACCTGTCCCTGTGTGCAAAATGCCATGGTAGCAGAATTCCAATGAGAAGAGCTGGAGCATTGTAATTGCATTACAATGAAGTACAGAGCATATCATAAGCAGATTGGACATCCCCTGTTCCCTTTCGGCACTACAGCTATTTCTCCATCCTTCTTGAAAACACATATTTTGACCTCAACTACTTTTGGTGGTAGTGAATACCACAAGCTCACCATTCTCTCAGTGAAGAAATTTCTCTTAAGCTCAGTCCTAAAAGCTTTACTCCTAATCCTTAATTTATGACCACTATTTCTGGACTCCCCACCATTGGGAACATCCTTCTTGCACCTAACCTGAACTAGTCCTGTTAGAATTTTATAGGTTTCTATGATTATAATTCCTATAATCCTATAATTCTTATATGCCAATCCTGCCATCTGAGGAACCAATTTGGTAAATCTTCGCTGCACTTCCTCTATATCAAGAATATCCTTCCTCAGATTAGGAGAACAAAACAGCACATGATATTCCAGGTGTGGCTTCACCAATGCCCCACATAATTGCAGCAAGACATCCATGTACCTGTCTTCAAATCCTTTTGTTATGAAGGTCAACATACACTTTGCCTTCTTTAATGCCTGCTACACCTGTGCGTTTACTTTCAGTGAGTAATGCATGAAGATACCCAGATCTCCTTGTATATGCCCCTGTCTCAATTTACAGCATACAAATAATAATGTCTTCCTATTTTTTGTTACCAAAGTGAATAACCTCACCTTTATCCACATTATACTGCATTTGCCAGGCATCTTCCAACTAACTCAACCTGTCCAAATCACACTGTAACATCTCCTTATCCTCCTCAGAGCTCACCCATCCACCCAGCTTTGTATCATCTGCAAATTTTAGACATTATGTATAGTTCCCTCATCTAAATCATTAACATATATGGTGAATAGCTGGGGTCCTACTACTGATCTCTGTGGTACCTCACTAGTCCCACAGCCAGGACATTACAGGGCAATTTAGTATGGCCAATCCACCTAACCTGCCCATCTTTGGACTTATGTGGGATTTTGTTGGAAGCTTTCTGCAAAGCCATCTCTCCCTGTTACAGGAAAGAAGTTGTGAAACTTGAATGGGTTCAGAAAAAATTTACAAATGTGTTGCGAGGGTTGGAGCTTTGAGATATAAGGAGAGGCTGAATAGGCTGGGGTTAATTTCCCTGGAGCATTGGAGGCTGAGGGTGACCTATAGAAGTTTATAAAATCATGAGGATCATGGATAGGGTGAAGAGCCAAGGTCTTCTCCCCAGGGTAGTGAGATCCAAAATTAGAGGGTGTAATTTTAAGGTGACAGAGGAAAAATTTAAAAGGGACCTAAGAGGCAATTTTTCACGCAGAAGGTGGTGCCTCTATGGAACAAGCTGCGAAAGGAAGTGATGAAGGCTGGTACAATTATAACATTTAAAAAGCATCTGCATGGGTATGAGTTTAGAGGGATATGGGCCAAATGCTGGCAAATGGGACTAGATTAATTCAGGATATCTGGTCGGCATGGACAAGTTGGGCCGAAGAGTCTGATTGCATGCTGTACATCTCTACAACTCTACAACGGACTCTAGCATCTTCCCCATTACCAATATCAAACTCATGGTCTATAATTCCGTTTTCTCTCTATCTTCCTATTTAACTACCCTTCAATCTATAGGAACTGTCACACAGTCTAATGAATCTTGGAAGATGACCACCAATGCACCCACTATTTCCAGAGCCACATGCTAAGTACTCTCGGTTATAGATTTTTTTTCTTCCTTATTCGCTCACAGGATGAAAGCGTCGCTTACTAGGCCAGCATTTATTGCCCATGCCTAATTGCCCAGAGGACAGTTAAGAGTCAACCACATCACTGTGGGTCTGGAGTCAAATTTGGGCAGACTAGATAGGGGCCTGGGGAACTATCAGCCTTCAATACCACTAATCTTCCCATCACTATTTCTCCACTAATACAGATTTGCTTCAATTCCTTCATCACCCAAAAGCTTGTGCTCCCCATTATTTCTGATATATTATGTACATCCTCCTTTGCGAAGGCAGAAGCAAAGTATGAGTGTAGATCATCAGCCATTTCTTTGTTCCCCAAATTATTCCCCAAAAATTCCCCTGTTTCTGACTGTAAGAAATCAACATTAACGTTCATATGAGAGATAAAAGGTACTACAGATGCTGGAGAATCCGAGATAACAAGCATGGGGCTGGATGAACACAGCAGGTCAAGCAGTATCATAGGAGCAGGAAAACTTGACATTTCGGGCCCAAACCCTTCATATGTCTTCATCTGGCATGTGACAAAATAGATATTTGCAATGAGGTTCAGTTTGGTATTTATGAAGGTAATAATGAGCAATAATTCTTGTTAACAGTAATCTTGCTGTATCCAAGTGAGATTCCCATCTCGACGTCCAGACCTCTGTTGTGACTGGTTGTTCCTGATGGTGAGAAAGGCCTCACTGGAATTCTCATGTGATTCTCCCAGATTTCTCACCATAGTACATGTCACTCCAGATGCTGTCTGTTAGATCTACAGTTAGGATTATTCATAAATTACCCATCAAAGAAAGCATTCCAACTTTATACCATTTCAGAGTTACTACAGTAATACAGCAATTCAGACAGCATCAGAGGAGCAGGAAAGTTGCTGTTTCAGGTTGAGACCCTTCCTCCTTTACACCATTTCAAATGGTTCTAAAAATCAAGATATGCCACATCAAGATCTTTTACTTGGAGAAGTACAAAACAGGAACTGAAGCATTGAGCAAACACAAAATGATGAAATGCATTACAATTACGATGTGGCAACTGGCTCAATTTTGATGTAGATTGCATGATTGTGAATTAACTCTTAGGGTATATTCACCCTTCTATAAACGCTGAAATTTGCAGAAAACTAATTCAAATTTCCAGTTGTCGTCATAAATAAATTCGAAAAGTACACCTTGTTTCAATTTCAACAGTTACATTTTTTGAGATTAATAAATTAAGATGCTCTTTGCTATTTTGGCTTGTTCTAAATGCACAAATTGTCTACTGGAAAGGTTTCATTATTAGGTAAAAATTGACTTACTCCACCTTTCACTTTCTCCATTTGCTCACTTCAATCAGAAAAGTGTAAATTTTCATCCAAGTGCAACATATGGATAATAATCAATAAAATGTAATCACTGGACACAAAGTCTGAGGAAGAGCTTTTTAATATTGACTGGGTATTTTTGGTTTTACCATATGTAACATGGTGATTCCTGGTTTATCAATTGTTCACTTGCACTATTTGTTAATTTGGTTTCTGAATTTTGAGCAGAAAATGTGGTAGTTCTAGAGTGTATTGAAAACCTTGCCCTTTCAGTTATGTTCCAAAATGTATCTGGTTGAAGTATAATGTTTAGAGTTACAAAGAACAAGAACAGTCGCACTTCATTATGATCAGAAAGATAGGATAGGCAAGCAGAACAATTTCAATATAATGTACACGGAATACTGGGAACAGTTTTGGTCCCCCTGTTCAAGTAAAGATATGCATGTACTGAAGACAGAGAAGGTTCAACAGGTTGATTCTGGGTATGGAGGTATTGTTTTATGAATGAGAAAAGGTTGAGTAGGTTGGGCTTGTACTCATTGGAGTTAAGAAGAATGAGAAGGGGAGTGGTAGTAGAGAGGCTGGGAGTGGGGGTAGAAGAGAGGGTGAAGGGGTGAGGGGGTGGGGGTAGAAGGGGGGTGAGGGGGTGGGGGTAGAAGAGAGGGTGAAGGGGTGAGGGGATGGGGATGGGGATAGAGGAGAGGGTGAGGGGGTGGGGGTGGGGATAGAGGAGGGGGTGAAGTGGAGGAGGGGATGGTCCAGTGGGTGAAGAAGCAGAAGGTGTGATGAACTTTGAACCCAGTCCTCGCACTGGTTGGCGGGAACGGGTGCTGATAGTTTCCGAGATAACAAGGTGTACAGCTGGATGAACACAGCAGGCCAAACAGCATTAGAGGGGCAGGAAAGCTGACGTTTCGGGCCTAGACTCTTCAGAAAATTTTCACATCTACACATTGTTATCGCAGATTCTCCAGCATCTGCAGTCCCTACTATCGCTGACGGTTTCCGGTTTCCCCCGGAAGTGGTGTCGTGGGCCCGCGGCCGACGTTTGAAGGACGGGGTGGTTACTCAGTCTTCATCCCCATTCGGAAAGGTTGGCGGAGTGGGCAAGGTATGGAGGTGGGAGCGGGTATAGAGGGAGGGCCGGGCATGGCAGATTAGTCCGGGTTTGGGGAGGGGGTTTATCCCGTTAACAGTTTGATACCGTCAGGCGGTGGGTCCGGTCACACTCTGGGTTCGCCCTGTCTCCTGAAGCACATGAGATCTCGCTGCAGCGGGAAGGTCAATGCAACTGAGAGTCACATTGGAGACGGTAATGCAGCTGCTTAAAATCCATTCTTTAATTCTGATACCTAGACTCTCCCTAATTTTTACATCCCCTTGAATCGGATAAGCTAACGTGAAGATATGATTCTACGGTTTTTGCTTTCTTGAACAAACGTGGGCAAGTTTTTATTATACGCCGTGTTGGGTTAAAACTGTGTGTGGGTGGGAGGAAACTCAGTCAAACCAGTTCTTCAGAAATTGGGACGGATTTAACTATTAACTAGAACGTACTTTTTTTGAATTGCAAACTTTCTGGTATATTTACATCCAGTTGTGGGGGGGGAGTAAATTTCAGAAGCACACTAGTTATTGTTTTAGTTGAAGGGACATGTGCATCCAACTTGCACGAGGAATTTTGCCTTTACTGCCCACCGTCCTCCATCATTTTATTAAAGCAACGTTTGCGATACTGGATTTTCTGTCCTCGTTTGAATTTTATAATTAGGTTTCTTGTGTTGAAATATTCAACGCACTTTTCTTGATGCAGCTTTGATAATGCAAAGATGACTGAATACAAAAATACTGACCAGCACAGGAGGTCAGGCAGCATCCATGGGGAGAGAGAGAGCTAAACCTTTCGAGTCTACCTGACTCTTCATTCACTTGGATAAATGCAGGAATAGGAAAGGTTTGAGGGTGGATTATTGGCCAGGTGCAGGCAGCTGGGAGTAGTTTAGTCTATTATGTTTGGAATGGACTGGTTGTTTCCCTGCTGCCTGACTCTGTAGAAGAATGTTCGGGTAATATGCAAAGAAGGCGTCGGTGAATTTCAGAACGACGTGATGTCTTAAGCACTCTTAAGAAATGTAGCAGCTAATAAGCAGGCGGTGAGCTTCCGCAAACAACTATACCATAGCTAACTAAACAATTTGGTTTGTGGCGTGTCTGAGAATTATACAGTGGCCAGTTTATGTTCCTTACTCTTCAAATAGTTTTTTAAAACAAATTTCATGAGCAGGGTTTGAACCTGCAGGTTTTTTCTTTCTCAGGAACGCAGCCGTTAAGTCAAGAGACCAAAGAAATAAATGAGATGTTTTCATTTGGGCATTTTTATTTGAAAACCGTTTACTTATAGTTCGGATGTTAAAATGTTGATCATTCGTAAATTGCTCTGGATCTTTCTGATCAAGTTTGAGTCTTCTGGTGCCAAACACGTTAGAAATGGAATCAAGCCAGAAAATGCTGAAAACACTCAGCCATTATTGAACAACTGGGTGTGGGGTGGGGGGGTGGGGGGGAAAGAACTGCAGCAATTTACAGTTCATAAGTACATCGAGAGCAAAATCACGGGGGGCGGAGGGAAGGAGTTGTGATTCTGATACAAACACTGTTCAGGAGTTCATTTTAAAGCAATCCGCTGACTCTTTAGGTGAGGCCTATGTTAGGTTTTCTGCTTACTGACTAACGAATGCAAGTATTTTTCCCCTTCTCTTTACCTTTAACCGTGTTGAATGTCTGCAACTTTCTTTGGGTCAGTAAAATTGACCATACCTTCTGGGGTTAATCATTGTTCAATTTAATTCTGTAGTTGTAGTGAATTTCCTTTGCGTACACTATCGCCTTGCCATCCTTCCTCTGTAAGTTCAGACGTGAGCAACGTTCTATTTGCAGCCTAATCAATGTTACGTACAGATGTATCAATGGCTTTGCTTTTGACACAGTCTGCATTTGTTTATGCAACTCGGATTTTATTTGTCGTTTATGAGCTTGTCTTCTGCTTTAAGGTTTACTAAGTCCATTGCTCTTCTAGTCTTTTAACGATTCACTATTTACTATTCAATCTGCTATCCGCGTCACTGGAATTATTTCCCCACATTTCTGATCTTAGTCTATGCGCGGTTGGGGGTGCGGGTGGGAAGCAGCCCTTCACTCTCCTAAAATTGAAATTTTAACGCGTGGTGTCCGGTAAATGCGAATATTATCAATAGAGTTCTCAGCATTGTATCGACTTGTATGGAATTACTAAAATGGAGGACTTTATGAACCACGTGAGCTTGTGCAGTTATGAAAACGTGGGTTTTCGTAAATTCTCTTTAAAGCTAAAAGCTGAAATCTTAAAGCTGAATGTCCTTTAAGCGTCTTAGTCTGGAAAACCGAGTGTAGGCGTGGGCCTCCAGTGCTGGTCTCGACAGTCTTTTCAGACCTTGTCTTATTTTCTAATTCACATCAGCGCCAGATCGTGAGGCGGGCGGGTTAAAGTCAGGCTGCTCCGCAGGGAGATCTTACTGTCGGCACCAAAATTGAACAGTTTATCATTATTTTCAATTAATCACATATATCAGTGTAAGTGACTTCGTACTTTTTTTTTGTCTGTTGGAGTTGGAATCGGGAGTTTGAGAAATATTTCAATTTCCTTCCGAATAGAAAGATGGAATTTGTTACCCATTTATCAGTGTTAAATGCTTCCAGAAAGGGGTGCTCCCTCTGGTGTAAAATCTCAATTGGAAAACCTCTGATTATGAAGAACATTGTTAGTGCCAACTGGACATCAGTTTGATCGGTTATTTCTAATGTTAACAATTGTGTTCTAACTGCCAAATGATAAAGTCAAATCAGTCTTTTCTCTTTAGGTTTGGGGCTCTCTGTAGGCTCATGTCAAAAAAAAATGTCTAGATGTTAGCCCTGTATTCATTAGTATTTTCCTGTTGTGTAAACTTTGACTTAGATCTTTTCTGAAATACTTGATTTGTTGTCCAGCTGCTTAACTTGATTTTGAACACGTACTATTCTTAACATGAACTTCCTATTGTAAAGGACAATTTGAATTAATGCAGTTTTCTTACAGACTCAATACTCCTACCTCAATGTGTACCGCCTTGTATATGTCCAACATGCTCAGACATTACAAACAGGATGCTTGTTGCAAATTTTGAGAATTTGTACTGAGGTTGAGTTTATCCAAACAGCGCTGTTCTACTATTTAACATAGAATCCCTACAGTGTGGAAACAGGCCCTTCGGCCCAACAAGTCCACACCGACCCTTGGAGCATCCTACCCAGACACATCCCCCTATAATCCACACACCCCTGAACACTACGGGCAATTTAGCTTGGCCAATCCACCTAGCCTGCACATCTTTGGACTGTTTTCTCTCTTAAAAATGGGTGGCATGGTGGCTCGCTAGTTAGCACTGCTGCCTCAGTGGGTAACTGTGCAAACTCCACTGACAATCTCCCGGTGTCTGCATCAGTTTCCTCTGGGTGTTCCGGTTTCTTCCCACAGTCCAAAGATGTGCAGGTTAGGTGGATTGGCTGTGCTAAATTGCCCGTAGTGTCCACGGATGTGTAGCCTAGGTTGGTTAGCCATGGGCAACGTATGGATGGTGGAGGGGGGTTGTTTAGGCTGCTGTTCAAAAGGTTGGTGCGGACCCAATAGGTCGAACGGCCTGCCTCCACACTGTAGTGATTCTGTGTTCATTGTCAAATGTTTGTCTACTTGTCTTTTAAGTACACTGGATTCTTTCACCACTGCCTAGTAATTTTGTCCTAGTATGCATATTAACATTCTGTTAATCTCTTAGGAGGGATGTGATTGCACTGCAGAAGGTGAAGTGTTGTCTGGACTGGAGAATTCTGGTTATGAGGAGAGATTAGACTGGGATTGTTTTCCTTAGAGCAGAGGAGACTTAGGGGAAACATGATTGAGATATATATTTTTACTTGTTTTAATTAAGCGTCATATAGTAGACTGGAAGGAACTTTTCTCTTTAGAAAAATCAGTGACTTGGATTTAAGCTAAGGTGTAGAAGGTTTAGAGAGTATGTGAGGAATTTTTTTCATCGATGGGAGTGTGTCAGAGTGATTGAGGCAGAAACCGTTTTAATGTCTAGTTATTTAGATATGTACTTGCAATGCCAATGCTTGCAAGGCTATGGACCAAATGCTAAAGAATGGGATTGGAGTAGTTAGGTGCTTGCTTTTGACCAGTACAGACTTGATGGGCCAAATGGCCTTTTTCAGTGCTATAGACCTCAGTGATTTTGATTGTGTTCCTTTTGAGATCTTAAGTTCATTGCGTTTTAATGTGTGGTATAATTTCATTGCCACATTATTGGAACACCAGTGATGAAAATAGTTTCCTATTTGAAAATATTCCAGTAGCTTTGTTAATACAAAATCAGCGTTTCACTTTACTTGGCTTAAAGCCGAGAGCAGTTAGAACGCTTAGGAAATACAAGATTGATGTCATGAGCAAGATTATTTGATAGCTAAGTAGAAGTTTTGATAGTGGGGATGAAACCATTCCAAAATGTGCATACCATGTGACAACAAAAGATGAAAGCTTAATTTTAGTGTTGACTAACTTTTAGTTCTTATTGCTGTTTTCTAAACTTCTGTACGATTTCTGACATTCTGCTCTGAGCTTTGTTTTAATAATTCTGTTCAATGATACTGGCTTTTTCTATGCCAGTTTGAAGGTCAAGTAACTTACCAGAGAAAATGACGTTAATAAATGATATAACAATTGTTAACCGGTTTATAAGCTTATTTCCTTATTGTTTTCAACCCTTCCCCAACTTGAAGCATTGTGGAATTAGTAATTTAGTCACAATGAACCTTTCACTCTAAAGCTTTTCTTTGCACACTGTACTACATTGTGTAGAAGAAAAGCATGATGAGAATATATAGTACTGACATATGAAATGATCCCAAGTGACTTGCTGTGACATTCATGAGTCAGCAGTGTAATAGATCGCACATGAAGGTTTGCTCTGAGCAGAAGGCCTCTTGCTTGACAATTATATTTCTACACTGGAATATCTGTGGCAGATTTAGTGGAAGAAATTTTAAATTCTTGACTTGAGCATAATTTCAAAATGTTAATTTGACAACTGACTCAAGCACAGTTTTGACTAGCAATTAGATCTTGTTTATCTCGAAGAGAAATCTTATTGAACTGGGCTTGGCTCCGAAAACAACATCTACTTGTTATGTTCATCTAGGTTTCAACAAAATCATTTGAGCACCTCTAGCATTACTTGAATCCTGAGTTGTTCCTGATATTGCAGTGCATTCAGATCATTTAAGACTTCCTTGGATTTACGAACTGGAGGCCAACTACACAGCATTTTCAGAATAAAACCTTTTTAAACAAATCAAATATCAGCTCAATTCTTTTAAATGATTTGGGTAAAATAAGTGGAGAATATTGAACTTCATGATTTTAGACTAGCGCATATTAGGCAGCTGTTACTAAAGTCGCTGATCTCTTTTTCTTTCAGCTATCCACATTTTATTACAATTTCAAAATGGATCGTGCGAGAACAGCTATTTCTAGTTTGGTAAGGTGCTTTTTTAATGCCATATTTTGCATATTCTCTCAGTTGGCGTTGTATTTGTGACCTGAGTAATGCAATTTCAATGACTCAGATCAGACGCATGAGTTTTTGTTCGAATTTGGGACTTTACGGTTGCAATTTGTAACATATATAAACCTTAAGTCTTGCGTGACTTGCTTTGATCCCTTTACAATGGTGAAAGTGGGGTCAAAAATAATGAACTGGTCAAAAATGTTAATGTAATATGCCCCAAGGCACGACACACGAATACAAAGCAAAATATCGCACTTAAGAGACAAAAGCTGTAAAATCAGATTATCAAAGGTTTGGTTAAGTAAGTGTCTGCGAAGTAGAAATGAGGTCATAAGGCAGAGGTATAAAGAGGGAATTCTGGGCCTTGGGGTCTGAGTAACAAGTCAATGAGCAAGCATGGTGGAGCAGTGAAATTGAGCTTGTCTGAGGCCAAAATTGGATGTTTGTAGGTATGAGAGTTGTATAGCTAGAGGAGATTAGAGTCATTGAGAGTTAGGCTGCAGAATAAATCTGAAAATAAGTGAGGATTTTAAAATCCAGACATTGGTTCCGGTCAAGCAATGTAGAACAACAATCAGTGACAAGAGACATGAGCAGCAGAGTTTTAGATAGTCTCAAATTTGCAGAGGGTAGAATAGGAGAGTCATCCTGGAGTGAATTTGAACAGTTGAAACCAGAGCTAACAAAGAAACAGATGAAGTTTTTAGCAGAAAATGAGTTAAACCAGGAATATTTTTCCATTGTCACGGGAACATTGAAATGCAATCTTAGTCGTGCCACAGGTATGGTCGTACGCTTATCTCTGGGTCAGATGTGACATCAGGGTTGCAAATTAACTGGACTGGTGTTTGATTGTTGTCACGAGAATGCAGTGCAGTGGTTAGTGACAGAGCACCTTGGAACGTGAACTGAAAACATTACTCAAGTCTTCCTAATAATTTGAAGAAATTGTTCCAGTTGATCCAGTGCTGGATGGGGTAGGCAGTCTGTCTGAGAATTTAGTAACAATGGAAGGGTTGAGAAGTGATGAGGAAATGGACCTGGGTACCATTTTAGAAACCAAGGCACTGCTTTTGGACATTGTCACTGAGGGGCAGCATGAACAGAAGGCTAGATCATTGACTACTGCAAGAATGAGGTGTGACTGAATCCTAAAATGATGGTAATTGTAACATGGACATAAGCCATTCAGCCTATTCTCTTCATACTGGCTGAGAAGAGAAGTCATTGCAAGTGATTCCGTAGCATTGAGTAAGAATGGAATGACATGAGTAGCTGTACTCCCCCAGAGGGCAGTAGACAGCTGTTGGAGGAGGATGGTATGATCAATCATGTCAAAGGCATTAGACCGGGTGAGAAGGGAATGTTTACCTTATCTCAATCACATAGGGTGGAAACCTAATTGGAAGAATTCAAATATTGAGGCAGATTAAGTATATGACGACTTGTTTAAGTAGTTTGGAAAGGAAAGGGTTGTTAAAGAATGGATTATTGATTGCAAGGATGATGGGGTCAAGGCCGATGAGAGGTGTGGTGATGCTGAACTTAAAGGGGAGAGAAAAGAGGTGGAACTTGTGGACAAGTTGAACTTAGAGAGGATAGTGGGAGGAACTAGAGAAAAATACAAGTTCAAGGTTAGGTAAGAAAGTCTGGATTTGTGATCTAATGAAAAAAGAGACGCGTGAAGTAAGCAGGTGATTGAATGGTCTGAGTTTTGGTGACCTAGAAGTTTGTGTGCATGCTGCATATTGCTGAAGGTGACAATGAAGGAAAAGAGGAAGAGCAGATGTTAAGAAGATGGTCTACAGTTGAGGATGTAAACATTTTGCATTCCAGGATGATCCTTGAATTATGTATAGTTTTAGCAGTAAGGAACAAAACCTAATAGTGCTTGGATGGCAGAATATCTTGCCTGCAATGACCTTGAAGTCAGCATCACTTGGACTTGAGGGATTGGAGATGAGGGCCATACTAAGGGGAATCACCAGGAAGATTGAGACTAAGGGCTTTGTGGGGAACTAAGGAATGAAAGGTGGAGGTGAGTGGGGCTGAGCAAATCAGCAGCTGCAGATATGTGGTGAATAGAAGATTGAAGGCTAGACATTTGGGATTTTGAAAATGCAGTTAAGTGAATTGGGGTAGTTTCTAACCAGTATGAATATAGAAGGAAGCATGGAAGGGTGGCTTGGATAGAGAGTAGTACAAATGAATAGATCTTATTGTTTTAATATGATGGAGCTAGTACAACCACATGAGATGCCATACTAAAGAGATCATTATGATCTTGAAAATTTTCATTGAGAGAATGTGTGTGGAACCCCAGCGCACAAGATGATTCAGAATAGAGTTTGAAATCATGAAGATGAGGAATTGTTCACTGCAGAGTTTGAGGGAGAAAACCAGTTAAAATATTTTGAGTTTTTTATTAATTTTACGTGGACAATAAAGATTGGTAATTTTGAATGGGGGGTGAGCAAGGTGAGATCCTTGAAGAAAGTCACGTCTCTTGGAGATCAGGTTGTGAGATCTGGTGATGAGTGCCCTACTGCCATCATGACGTGAGTGGGATATATAGCCAGGCAGGGAAGATGCCATTATCCTCTAGGCAGGTTTCCACCAAACTCATTGATACAGTCGTCCAAAATGACTTCTAGCTAGCACTCTTGTTCACAAGTTAATTGAGGTTCTGGTGAGGTTGGAGCATGTTGCATTTACATGCTATTCTTGTTATGCTTATTAGTCTTAATTGACCAAAACTTTAAGTTTTTACTGAGCTATTTCTGAATTTTGTGCATGCAAGTATATTTTAAAATCACCATTATTGTTGCAAGTAATGGTTATTTACAAACTAATAATCGTGTGTAAAAAAAATTCTTGCTTTAGCTTGGATTTGAGCCAAAGTCATATACACGTTTCAGTCTAACGCGACGAACTGATGGGGATGGCAGCAGAGTCGAAATGAAATTAGCAGAAAATGAGAATGATGAGGAGATCGGAGATGTGATGGCAGATGGTATGGAGACTCATATAGAGAAACCTCACAATAACCATAAGCCCTTGTGCTGTTTGATGACTGCTGTGTTGCTTGTTCTAATAGGTAAGTAAGATCCTCCCTTGTCTGACTTTAATATCAAGGGTTCCTTCTTTATTATTGATCAAAAAAATGACTAGATGTAGGGAAACCGATTGTGCTTTGGTATTGTAATGGTAAATGGAGTTTCATGCCTACATGGAGGTTTGTAATTTTTGGTTTTGTCTTAACAAGTTAAATTGATGACGACTCTTATATAATTAAGTTTTGAATTTGACTACACTTTCTTGGTTTTTAATACAGTCGGTTTGGTTATAATATGATAGTTGCGTTCCTGTGTGACTTTGCATTCAAGAAAATCGTGCTATAGAAATAATGGGACCTATGGGAAAAGTAGGATAGGGGAAAACTATCCAAAAAAAATTACTCGATCTGATAACAAAATAAAAGTCAATTTAACACTTTGCCTCAAAAAATGTCAAGATGACTCAATGTGGGAGGAGGGGGTACTGTACCCCTCTCAAAAACCACTTCACGGCACTTCATGATCACATGATGCTGGCGCAGAGACCCTTTCAGCGCTAACATTGTATGTATTCATGATGAAAGCCTGTAAAACGATCATGTGATGTTGATGTGTACTCCGTGCACCGACGGAATCATATTATCGCCAATGCAAGTCCACATTTTAAGAAATAGCGTTCCGCTATTTATCAGTAGTGTTATAGCCAATTTGCATTGTCAGAACATGTGTAATAGCAGAACTGACTAGCCCAATTATATTGCGTTGACGTGACTGCAGTCAGAAAGATTCTGACTTCAACTGCAGAAGCAATTCTCTGGGCTGAGTTAGATCATTGATAAGCAAGCGATTTTAGTGTTATGGAAGGTAGACAGGTAAGGGGATTTGAACACCATTCCCAATTTGAGCTTGTAATGAAGCTGGTGTGGTGATTCATGAGCTATTGATACACAAGGCTTTATTCACCTTTTTCCATCCCATTTGTGACGTTAGTGAGCTTGGCACAGTTTTTGGATAATGCTCGTGGTCAATATGCCTTTTGAATCCCCTCTATCACTAGCCATTGAACATCAGAATTAACAGTACAGTTCAGCCCTACGCATCTCTCTCAACTATTCATTTGGTCCACACTAGCAAGAGAAGACCTCAAAATTAAATTGCGGTTATCTTTGCAGAGGGAAAATAGGGAAGTCAAAGGGCAAATTTTAAACTCGTGGGAGAAGAATCCAAGTTTATGTTGTTGTATTATATTGCTAAAGCATTGACTGTATAGTTATAATTCCTTTTGCTTTTAGGGTTTCTAGTTGGTTATCTGGCATTTCGTGGTCAAACACCAGGGAAACCTGTTTCTTTGCCAGAGCAAACCACAGAAGCAAGTTACACAGAGGAGGATGAAGATGAATTTGATGCTGCAAGTGAGGCAAAAACATCACTCACTTTCTCTGATATTAAGAAAATGCTGAAGGAAAACTTGGATTCTTCACAGTTTCTGCCTGCCATTACGTAAGCAAATGATGATTGTATCCTGTCCTTACAGGAGTGTTAAACTCGTTGCTTAAGTCTGATATAAAAACATTGCTGCCAAAGTGTAGCAGGTCTGGCAACATCTGTAGAGAGAAATGGTTAACGTTTTGAGTCCAATGTAACTGTTCTGAATGTCTGGTTAGTGTCTGACATTCCTCAAACTAAATAATGTGAACAAATGCTACATAGTCACCACAAATGAATATATGGTTCCAGATATTCTGATAGATAATTGACCTGAAGTGTTAACCTGACTTATTTGTCTGTACAAATGCTTCCTGATCTTGAGTATTCCAGTATTTTCTGGTCTTTGGATCTCCATCAGCAATGTACTTTTGAATCCATTTATTTTCTCGGAGTTCTGATGAGTAGCTTACGTTTTTTGCTTCAGGAGTTTCCATGTCATACATATTAGAAGCAGGCGTGTGCCATTTGTCCCTTGAGCATGGCCTGGCCATTCAGTAAGATCATGGCTGATTGGATCGGAACTTCAGTGACTCATTCTTGCCTCTCATCTTGATTATCAAGATTCTGTCTAAATCTGAGTTCTGCAATCCCTTGCCATTCAATTACCTCTTAATAATTTTTGGCACTGTGGCTTCAGATGATGTGACTAGTGGTATTTAAGAACGCTCAATTTTTTTTTTTCTTTTTTGCTCCTTCAGTATTGCATTTGTATACACCACACCACACACTCCCACTTTAGGATAACTTGCTGCTTGTTTGTTACTGCCAACCTTGGCTTTGTTTCCAACTTTGAACTTTCATGTTAACAATGCTTATGTAGAAGTAAAGACATTTATGTAAAATGGGAGCTGCCGCGCACCAATTTGTCTCTTGTTTTTGTCAGCAAAGTTTCTGAGATGAACAGCCATGAAACTGGATCTGTTGGGGATCTGACTGTCACTCGGTACATCCGTCAAGAGTTTCTGAAGAACTTGGACAAGCGCGACGTGTGGTCCGACACTCATTATGTAACGCTGCAGGTTAACGGGTATGGAAAATGCTAAATGAGAAACACATTAGTGGCAGATAATGCTTGATACTTATGAACTTGTATAAGTTTAGGATTGTGCTGTACTTTCAGCAAGGATTGTACAATCATTCTCGACAATCTTTACCATTCTGATTCCACTTGCATTGAAATATAAATATTCAATAACATTTGAACTTGAAATGAAGTTTGAATTATGAAAGAACCTCCTTTTTCCATCTGAAGAAGTGTCAATCTGGGTTTGAAATGTTAGCAGTTTCTTTCTCCACATACTCGTTGAGTTACTGCAGTATTGTTTCTTTCAGATTTTCAGCATCCGCAGTATTTTGTTGCTTTTTTCATCTATGGTTAGCATGGAAAATATCTTTTGAAATGCAGAACCATGTTTCAAATCATTTGCAATGATAGGAGTGTGTAGGCGCTATATCTAATGGAAATGTTGCTGGTCTGGCACAAGTTAGCTGGTAGAATATTGGTAGTACCAACTGACTTTTAATCCAGTTTTGGTGAGGTGAGTTCAGACCTCACAGATTACACAGGGAGGCAGTAGTCTTGCGATACTGTTGCTTGACTTTTTTGTTTGTACTTATTCACCGGACATGGATGTTGCTGGCCAGGCCATTATTTATTGACCATTCCTAATTGCCCTTTGACAGCTGAGAGTCAACCACATTGTGGACCTGGAGTCATGTGTAGGCATAACCAGGTAAGGATGGCAGATTTCTTTCCCCAAAGGACATTAATGAACCAAATGGGTTTTTCTGAAAATTGCGTGGTTTCATTGTCGTCATTAGACTCTTAATCCCAGATTTTTATTGAATTCCAATTCCACTAGGATTTGAACCTTGGTCCCTGGATTGATAGTCTAGTGATAATACCACTAGGCCATCACCTCCCCTCTAAAGAGTCAGGTAATATTCTGGGGACCTGAATTTTGAATTTCACCATGACATATCAGTCTTCACAACTCCACATGTCTCTACAGGAACTCCATGGGGTAATGTTCTAGTCCCAACCATCTCCAGCTGCTTCATCAACGACATTCCCTCTACTATATGGTCAACAATAGGTATGTTTGCTGACTGCACAATGTTCAGCACTATTCACAACTCCCCAGGTACTGAAGCAGCCCTGGATAAAATGCAACAAGACCTGGACAATATTCAGGCTTGGGGCCTGACAAATGGCAAGTCACACTTGCGCCACACACATGCTATACAATGAGCACTTCCAGTCAGACACAATTTAACCCTTGACATTCAGTCATGTTGTCATTACTGAATCCCTTGCTATCAACCTCCTTTGGGTTACCATTGACCATAAACAACTGAACTCATCACATAAACACAGGCTAGAAGAACAGGTCAGAGGGTAAGAATACTGGGGCGAGTAATTTGTCCATAGACTCCCCAAAGCCTGTCCACCATCTACAAGGCACAAGTCAGGAGTGTAATGGAATATTCCCCGCTTGTCTGAATGGCTACAGTACAAGAACACTTGACAAACTTGAAATCATCCAGAACAAAGCAGCCAGTTTGGCACTACATCCACAAGTGTCTACTCCCTCATCTGCCAACAGTCAGTAGGAGTGTGAACTGTCTACAGGGTGCACTGCAGAGATTCACCAAAAATTCTCGGATAGCACCCTCCAGACCCACAACCACTTCCATCAAGAAGTACAAGGGCAGCAGGTAAATGGGGACATTGCCACCTGCAAATTCCCTCCAAACCACTCACCATCTTGGCTTGGAAATACATCGCCATTCCATCACTGCTGGGTCAAGATCTTGGAATTCCCTCACTAAGGACATTGTGGGTCTACCTATAGCACATGATGTGCAACGTTTCAGGAACACAGCTCACTACCACTTTCTCATGGGTATCTAGGGTTGGACAATAAATGCTGGCCAGCTGGAGACCCCTAAGTCCCATAAGTGATTTTAAAAGCAAAGGTGAAATTTGAAGTAAATAAATAATCTGAAATAAAAGTCTTGACCATGAAACCACTGCCAACTGTTCTAACAATCCATCTAATTCACTAATGACCTTTTCGGGAAGGAAACTGTTGTCCTTACTTTATGTGGTCAACATGAGATTCCAGACCTACAACAAATGTGGTTAATTCTTAACTGCCCTCCAAAGTGGCCTAGAAAGCACTCGGTCGTCTGAACTGCTACAAAGTCTAAAGAAAGCTATGAACAAGATGGACCACCTGACATCAATTAAGGCACCAGAAACCCTATAAATCATGCAAAGTCCTTATTACTGCACTTTTTTTTTGGGGTGGGAGGAAGCCATCAACACTGAGTGGGAGACTTCAATGTTCATCGCAAAAAGTGACTCAGCAGCACCACTACTTACTGAGTTGGTTGAATCAAAGAGGCATTGCTGTCGAATGCCTGTGATAGGTCGTGAGGGAATCGAGAGGAAAACAGTTGCCCTGACTCTCCAGTCTGCCTGCTGCAGATGCATTCTTTGATGTTATTGATAAATATGTCAACTGTGTGGTCCTTCGAGCTGAAGTCACATCCTCATAATGAGAACATGGTGGCTTGTGGTGCTTTCACCGTGTTAAATAGGATTGACTGAACAGATTTAGGAACTCGGAGATAGTAGGATCTGCCAATGCTGGAGTCTGAGATAACAAGGTGTGGAACTGGATGAACACAGCAGCCAGGCAGCGTCAGAGGAGCAGGAAAGCCGACGTTTTGGGTCTGGATCCTTCTAGGAACTCAATTTTCTACATCCATGACATGCTGAGAGTTGCCATCAACAGCAGAATTGTACTTATGGTAATCTACAACTTTGTGATCTGACATATCCCCAAATTTACCTTTATCAGGCCAAAGAATTAACTCTAGTTAAACGACAAATGCAGGAGGATATGCCAGAAACAACACTAGACATACCTAAAAATGAGATGTCAACTTTCTGAAGATACAAACGGAGTACTTGCATGCCAAACAGTATGAGACGAAGTGATGGACAGAGCTAAGTGATTTTGCAATTAAGAAATCAGGTCTAAGCAGTTCAGACCTGCCGTATCCAGTTGTGAATGGTGGACAGTTAAACTTCTAATATACCCATCCTCAATAACTGGGAAGCCCAGTGCATTAGTGTAAAAGATGGAACTTACAGCATTTTCAGCAATTATCAGCTCGAGGTTCCAAATGGATGATCCATCTTGGTCTCTTCCAGATGTCCCCAGCATCTCAGATACCAGTCTTCAGCTAACTTGACTCACTGCACAAAAAAAAAATCAAAGAACCGTTGGAGGCATTGAATATTGCAATGGCAGTGGGCCCTGGCAACATAGTACTGAAGATTTGTGTACCAGAACTTGCAGTGCCTCGGCCAAGCTGTTCCAGTATAGCCCTTTCTTGATGATCCATAAAACGCTGAAAGGTGTCATCAACAGTGCTACAAGCAGGACTTGCTCAGTAACAACCTGCTCGCTCATAGTCTAAGTTTGGGTTCTGCCAGGGCCGCTCAGTTCCTGACCTCGTCACAGCCTTAATTCAAAGCTGGCCTAAAGAACCAAATTCCAAAAGTGAAGTGAGAAAAATCTTCTATACATACAGGCTGCATTTGACCATTTGTGAATTTGATCCTTAACAAAACTGGAGTCACTGGGAATTGTGGAACTGAGTCAGACCCAGCCCAAATCTGGTTGAGGTCGTTGGAGGTCAATTATCTCAAATTTATGTAATCTCTGCAGGAGTTCCTTAGTGAAGTGTCATAGGTCAAACGATGTTCCAACAATGACCTTATCTGTGTTATAAGGTCAGAAGTGGGGAATGAGCAATGAATCCTGGTCCGGACAGTGCCTGAATGCAGATCAGAGACACATCCCTATGTTAGTTAGGTCTGAGATCAACATTTCAATTTGCTTTGAATAGGTTAATGTTTTAAAATCTAGCGAATGTTGCATATATATATTTGTTTGCACTTAAGCTTTGGAGTTTTGAGAGAAAAGGAAGAATTGCACTTGAGTTGTTATCCAGCAACAACTGAGATTTATTGTATATAATAGTTCAGTTCTCTTAACCATTCACACGTTACATTGTGAAGAGATTTGAGTTTGTTTCTCTATTTCATGAAATATGTATGCAGTTGGAACATCTGCATGCATCTGTAAAGGAAAAGGGAATTTTAATGTTTTGAGACGATGGTTCAGAAGAGGTAAATTGGCTGGAAGGATTATTTGTTGCACGAAAGCTGAAGGAATGTCGGACAAATGCAACATTGTGTTTTAGTTCGAAGTTGATTTTTGAATAGGGTCTGATTTTAATACCCATGATACTTGGTAAATAAGGTGTGTATAGTGTTGGTGTTGTCTGATTTGTGATTCACCAATGACTTTTGCTCAATATCTGTAACCGAAGTTTGGGAAGACTAAACTCTAGGTATGCATCCATTGACATACAGTACTGATTTCCAAAGTGTTTTCTAGTATAACTCCAGTTCTCTACTCATTAAAATTGAATGACTTCAGATGTCATCAAAAATAAGGGCAACGAGATGACATCAGAAGAACATCCACTTCTGCCATGCTGTATTAATTCGTCCTTATTACAATTGATTAATTCTTCCTTGAGCTATTCCGTGCTTGCTGGCAATATAGCTAAACCACTTGGGGAAAACTAGAAATCTTGCATCTCACTGAGGAGTCTTCAGGCCAATGCACATCCAACAATCTGCTCTGTAGTGAATCACTTGCTCAAGCTTTGTTTGCCTCTACAACCCTCCATGTTCTCCCAATGATTTATCCTCAGCCCCTTCCTATATTTATTTCATAAGATGCCCCCTCAGCAACACATGGTAACTGCAATAAGTAATCTGACAATACCCAACTCTATCCACCATCGCCGCTCTTAACTTATCTACAAACTTCTTAAAATGCTTGTGCAAACAGCAATTACCTCCAATTTAAATATTGGGAGGACAGAATCCATTTTCTTCACAGCCACTGTTGAATCCATCCTCCTTGGCCATTGTGAGGCTGAACTAGTATGTTCTCAATCTTGGCATATTTGACCACAAGATGACTGCCTACATTTATGCTATCCCTTAGACTGCCTATTTCCACCTTTTCATCCAACTCCACCCCTGTCTTAACTCTGCTGAAATCCTCATCTACTCCATTGTTTCCTTTCAACTTAAAATGCTTCTGACCAGCCCCCTCTTTTGTTGTCCAAAATCCTGCAGGTCCTTGTCCCAACATGCACCAAGTTCCATTCTTCTTGTGTTCATGACCCACACTGGTTTGCATTTTAAATTCTCTTTTCAATTCTTGCTGTCTTTCTGATGTCCTTCATAATCCTGGCAGAAGTACCTTTGCTGCTTTTGAGTATTGCTAATTTTTAAGCAATTTACCATTGGCTCTGTGCCTTTAACTTCTAGTTGGAATTATATCCCAAAACCTCTTTAGCGTTCCTTTAAATCTAATTTTTGCCAAAGTATTTGGTCATGACCCGTAATATTTTGGAGCACATTGCATCACCAAACACAATTCAACAGTGCAACACTTGCAAATGTTTTACTGTGCTGAAGTGCTGTATCAATGAGTTGCTGTCAGTTACTGAACCAGTAATGAATTATTTCAGGCTTTGAGGGCAATTGTTTTGCCCCACAGAACAGATGAGGGAAACATTTCCTGAATGCTTTTTCGTGCCTTTTAACAAAATCTTCCCTTTTTGAGTTTGATTTTCCAAGAAGCTCTGATGAAACTTAGAACATATCACCTCACCTGTTAATCAAACGTAATCACTCTGCAACACTCTCTGTCTACTCTGAAAAGTGTTAAAGTTAACTTTAGTCTTTTAAATTGTATTTTCGTCCAGTAAATCTCCAAATAGAGTCTGGATTGTTGGTAGTGGAAATGCTGAAGAGGTACAGTTAGGACAGCGAAACTCAAAAGTCTTCTGCCCATACAGTGCAACTGGTAACTTCACGGTAAGGATAACTGTCATGAGTTAATCTGTGTACTCCAGTGAATTTGAAGCTCATTCAGAAGTTTTTATTGACTTGCTAAGTAGGTTATCTGCCTTGTAGTGACAACTCCAATCCTATGCACAGAATTTCAACCCAGGACATTAATGCTAGTACTATAGTATATACTTGCACTGATCCTGAAATGCATATAGTGCTCTGTATGTAGTTTTAAAATATAGTGAATGATATAATACATAAGATCTCTAGGTACATAACACTCAAGTGCCCCATTCTCTTGCTGTTGTGCCTGTGCCCCTGCCCTCCTTCACTGTCTCTCTTCAGTCAATTGGAATATTTTTGTCCCTAAGATGAAATTTCAGAAGTTGGACTTAGACACGTTTAGATTTAATTACATTTTTGTGTAGATTCTACATTGTATTGAAAATTTAGGCAATTGTTTGGCCAAAATTATATTGTCCAAAATTATTGACTATTGAAATGGTCCCCAACCCAGGTGCTGATTTCTGTGAATTGGCCAGGAGATGGTCATTTACATTCCCATCAAGATTATTTTTGAATATCTGCAGAAAGCATGCCTTTGTTTTTCATTTAAAATTTGAGAGTCTCAAAACTGTCTGCTGTTCCAAGTCACTAAAATGCTGTTGTTCAGTCTTTTAAAACTCAAAGTGCTTTGAGCCATTTTTAAATAAATCATTTTTGATTATGGCTTTTGTTGATTCTTTGCTACTAATTCTGAAATGAAGAAGCCTGATGCTTTCTTCCTGCTATTTCCCCTGAAACTCTTGCCAACAGTAAGGCTTTTTTGCCAATAAGGATGGGTGCAAGTTGTAGTTTTCACCTAAAGCATTTTCTGCTCTCTTTCAGGGAAAACTTGTTTACGCCAACTATGGAACTAAAGATGATTTTAACCTTTTGACCAGCATGAGTGTGACCGTCAATGGTAGTGTTGTTATTGTTCGTGCAGGAAAGATCAATTTTGCTGAGAAGGTATGGTGAATGATCATTAAATGTGGTACACTTAACCTTTTATGCTCTTTTTACTGGACTGTATGTGCTGTATTTAGTAATCGATTGAATGGTTCGCCAAGTTGTTAGATATTGATATTTCCTAATCAACCTGCTCGGATGTTATGAGACCCCTCTGGAGCAGCTGGGCCTTGAATACAGGCCTTTTGCCTTAGAGGTAGGGACACTATCACTGCCACAGGAGGCCCTAATAAGTGTCATATCTATGTTTGCTGATAAAACACAGGTGGCATCACTAGCAGCAAGTTGACCAGAGCAATTTGATTCCAATGTTTGGTCATTTCACTTTTGACCTTAAAAGGTAAGCACTTCTAATGATGGAGGAACCAGAAACAGTAAAGGTCCAAGACAACTTAGAATTTCAGATTCAAGAGATAGTAAGATTTTATGAATGGATACAGCAAATACTTAAAATCTGCTACTCAAAAGCTGACCATTATATTCATCTGAACAACAAACAGGGTAGCTGTAATGCTTCAACTGTGCAAAGTGTTGCTTGTAGCACACTGAATCATATGAATATTGTGAAAAGATAGTTGGATTTGGAAAAAGCGGTAGAATCAGTATACCACAATGACAGCTGCACCTCCCCCCAAAAAAAATGTCGAGTTTAATTATAGGAAATTGCACAAATTGTTCCAAGCAGCTGTAGTTCAAAGGTTTCGCTTGTTTCTTCTAAAATGGATTCCACCTCGTGTTCTTTCATGTTGTTATAGTTGATTTTATATGAGAGGTTCAGTATTTGTACAAGATCACTAGAAAGTTGAAGGTGAGAATTTAAAGTCAAAGTGAATGGCAAGATTATAAAAGTCCATCTTTATTCAGTGTTTTTCATGCTTATGGTTACATCCCATAAGATTCATGATCATGACTGACTATAAAGATCTCATCTCCGAGGTGTAATTTTCCTTTTACTCCTATATGTTTTCACTATCCTATACATCGGCCATGTTTATACATGAGAAAATTACAACAGCAATTGATGTTGGATCAACTAGTCTTTAGTTTGTTGATGGATTTTTATTATCCAACAATAGGCTTGTTGTCGCACATACCTGTATGAGTAGTGTTAAGTCAAGTCATGCTGGAATAGGCTTCAGGTAAATGGCCCTTTTTGTTTGTTTCTATGCATGATTTATTTTCAATAATCGCCTACTCTGAGCTGATTCTAGCCTTGGTGGCTTTTCAATTGCCAGGAATATTTTTAAAGAATTTGAAAGATTTTTGCTGTGACTTTGCCTCAGTCAATTAAACTGAGATGCTTTCTATTCTTTTCCAAGTAGAATTCTATAGCAGGTCAAAATGTGATCTGGAATGTCCAATTTTATTCACTAACCACACTCTTTTGATTAATAATTGAAACCATTCAGTTGGAACCTTCCCACATATCTTGCCAGCTGCATTATTTTGAATGAGATTTCTGTGAAGTCTTAAATGGCTTTGTGTTTCTATTCTAAATGCTTTGCATTGTTTTTAGACACCATTTTAGTTTGATTTCCCATGAGATATAAATGCTGTGTATGTAAAGAATAGTGCTCTTTAAAAGAAAAGAATAGTTTTATGGCCAGCCTTCATAGGATTGGGAGAGGAAGAAGAAAACTATGCCTTTGCAATATGGGATCTTTACATCATCCTCCCTGTTGATGATTCATGAGATAATTTTATCCAAATAACCTTAAATAGCAAATGGACTTTGTGTAAAACTTTCTACATCACTTCCCTTTTCATTTCTAACTTCCTTTTGATCATGTTTTATGGGTTAACTTTAGATACAACTCAAACTTAAGAAGTGGAAGAACGTGAGATGCAATCTCCTTAAAAGGAAATAGGCAAGAACCTGTTCAGCACCTAAACAGTTGCTTGAAACGTGATATTCTTTTGGCAAATAAGTTGGATGATGCAGAGCACTGTTAGCTCTGGTCATCAGGTGCAAAAATAATGAGACTTCACATGCAGTTCCCATTACAATTGGTTGCAGGAGTTGAAACAGAAAAGGCTGATGTGTTAAGATGACAACAGATTTTATATTTATAATGTGGATATAAATGTTAACTGCAGTTGGCAAAATGATGATTGAAATATGAAAATTGCTTGGTGATTAAGCTTTCTTTCCTCTTTTTAGGTTGCTAATGCTGAGAACATGAAAGCTGGAGGTGTTCTAATCTATCCTGATCCTGAAGATTATAATTTGGATCCTGATGTAGCAATGTTTGGACATGTATGTATTTGGAAGGTTGCGTGGTGATGTTACTGGAGTAGTAATCTAATGCTGCAGAGAATTCAACTAAATAAAAATGTCTGGAATGTAAGCCTGGTATCAGTAATTGTGACCATGAAACTTGTGAATAGTCACTTTTAAAAATAACATTTGTTTTGTTATACTTTTTAAGAAAAGAAAATCTGAACTGCTTGCCACTCCAGATCATAGCAATTTTGAAATGCCGGGAAAGTCACTCGGTTGTACCAACTCACTGCAGAAAACTTAAAATAAAGTGTAAACCAAAATGAAGACTGAGGGTACATGGACACAATGTACTCTGGATGGGGACTTCATTTGGTGGCATAACTACTGATCAAACTGGCTATTTCCTGCAGACTTTTCTAAAAGACTAGCATGCAGCAAGTGGTGAAAGAAACTACAAGGGGGCAAAGCATACTTTGTTAGTCTTATATCAGGTATAGACAGCAGAGATCGAATGAATCCCTAGAGTATAAAGGTAGTAGGTGTATGCTTAAGGGGGAAATCAGGAGGGCAAAAGGTGGACATAAGATAGCTATGGCAAACAGGGTTAGAAAAAATCCAAAGGGATTCTATAAATACATAAAGGACAAAAGTAACTTGGGAGAGAAGAGGGCCCTTAAAGATCAGCAAGGCTGCCTATGTGCGGAGCCGCAGGAGATACTAAATGAATATTTTTGCATCAGTGTTTACTGTGGAGAAGCATATGGAAGATGAAAAGCATGGGGAAGTAAATAGCTACATCTTGAAAAATGTCCATATTACAGAGGAGGTGGTGTTGGATGTCTGAAAACGCGTAAAGGTGGATAAATCCCCAGGACCTGATCAAATGTACCCTAGAACTCTATTGGAATCTAGGGAAGAGTTTGCTGGACCCCTTGCTGAGATATTTGTATTAACGATGATCACAAGTGAGGTGTCTGAAGACTGGAGGCTGGCTAACATGGTGCCACTATTTTAAGAAAGGTGGTGAGGAAAAGCCAGGAAACAATAGACCAGTGAGCCTGACATCAGTGGTGGGCAAGTTGTTGGATGGAATTCTGACGGATTGGATTTACTTGTATTTGGAAAGGCAAGGACTGATTAGGGATGGTTAACATGGCTTTTGCATGGGAAATCGTGTCTCACAAACATGCTTGAATTTTTTGAAGAAGTGATGAAGAGGATTGATGAGGACACAATGATGCACGTGATCTATATGGATTTCAATAAGGCATTCGACAAATTTCCTCAGTTAACCAGTTAGCAAGGCAACATGGACTACAGGGAGGACTGGCCATTTGGATATGGAACTGGCTCGAAAATAGAAGACAGAGGGCTGCTTTCAGACTGGGGGGCTGTGACCAGTAGTGTGCCACAAGGATTGGTGCTGGGTCCACGGCATTTCATCACTTGTATGAATGTTTCCATACAAAACATAGGAAATATGATTAATAAGTTTGCAGATGACACCAAAATTGGAGGCGTAGTTGGCAGCGAAGAAGCTTATCTTGGAGCATGATGGGCCGTTGATCACATGGGCTGAGCAGTGGCACGTAAAGTTTAACTTGGATAAATGAGAGACTGCATTTTGGAAAGGCAAATCAGGGCAGGACTTATACACTTAAAAGTAAGATCTTGGGGAAGTGTTGCTGAGCAAAGAGACCTTGGAGTGCAAGTCATTGTTCCTTGTAAGTAGAGTCGCAGGTAGATAGGATAGTGAGTAAGGCATTTGGTGTGCTTGCCGTATTAGTCAGTTCATTGAGTGCAGGAGTTGGGAGGTCATGTTGTAGCTGAACAAAACATTGGTTAGGTCACCTTTGGAATACTGCATGCAATTCTGGTCTTCCTGCTATAGGAAGAATGTTGTGAAACTTTAAAGGGTTCAGAAAAGATTTAAGTGGACGTTGCCATGGTTGGAGGTTTGAGCCTTAGGGAGAGGCTGAATAGGCTATGGCTATTTTCCCTCTAGCATCAGAGGCTTGGCACACTTCATAAAATCATGAGCGGCACGGATAGGGCGAATAGACAAGGACTTTTCATGGGGTGGTTGAGTCCAAAACTAGAGGGCGTAGGTTTAAGGTGAGAGGGAAAAGATTTTAGAGACTTATGGGGCTGCTCTTTTATGCAGAGTGTATGGAATGAATTGCCAGTGGAAGTGCTGGAGCCTGGTACAGTTACAACATTTAAAAGGCATCTGGATGGGTATATGAATAGGAAGGGTTTAGAGAGGTATGGGCCAAATGCTGGCAAATGGGACTAGATTAATTTAGGATATCTGGTTGGCATAACACCAAAATTGGAGGAGCAGTGGGCAGCGAAGAAGGTTACCTCTGAGCACAGTGGGCCATGGATCAGATGGGCTGAGCAGTGGCACATAGACTTTAATTTAGGATATCTGGTCGGACAACTTGGACCAAAGGGTCTGTTTCCAGCTGTACAATTGTGTCTCTGACTTTACCTATCACTGGTGCCTCTGCCCATGGTGTATGCGTAATAGTGATCACTGCACAGTCATTGTAGAGAGGAAATCCTGTAGTGTGGCATCGTCACTGTGCTTAAACGGCATAAATTCTGAATACCTCCAATAGAATAGCACTCAAAACTGAGCATCCAGGAGGGCTCGTGGACCACCAATGACAACTAAATTCAACCACAATCACTAATCTAATGGCTTGCCATTTCCCTCACTGTGGCATAGGTCAACTCATTAAATGAGGCCTGAACAGAGTATAACAAGCATGGGGCTGGATGAACACAGCAGGTCAAGCAGCATCATAGGAGCAGGAAAACTTGACGTTTCGGGCCTAAACCCTT
>JAHRHZ010000017.1:27857723-27903192 GCA_024137785.1 Ginglymostoma cirratum | reverse complement strand
TATCTCGGATTCTCCAGCATCTGCAGTACCTTTTATCCCTGAACAGAGTATGCTGGCCGCAGTACTAGGCATACCTGCAAATGGGGTGTTTTAAAGTAAGCTGAAATGAAGGAAATTAAAACGGTCATAGGTTCGTGTTATCAGTGCACCGTCTAACATACATTCCTCAAAATGTTTATTCTTTACTGTATTGCCTACTCTTTTTGTTTACTGCGTAAAGTTAACAGGGGCATTTTTTTAATTTTCAAAAGGTTCATATGGGCTTGGGTGATCCACGGTCTCCTGGATTTCCATCCTTCAATCACACGCAGTTCCCCCCAACTAAATCATCAGGACTTCCTGGAATCTTAGTTCACTCAATTAGTGGAAATGCAGCTGCTTCTCTTCTCCGGTAAGTAAACATTCCATAAGCATGGCGAACCAGTTAGTTCAAGAACTTGAGATAACAAGGTGTAGAGCTGGATGAACACAGCAGGCCAAACAGCATCAGAGGAGCAGGAAGGCTGACGTTTCGGGCCTAGACCCTTCTTCAGAAAAAAGTTCAAGAACTTTGTTGCTTTTAGAAACATTGAAAATTGTAGTTCCAATGATGTGTGTTGTCTATTTTGTTTTCCGGTAGTGCTCTGATCTCCAGTAGCATGCTTAATGAAGTGTTGGAATTCTTTACCCCATTTGCTTGCTTTTTTTTTTTTTTGTGCAACTCTGGGGCCTTTACTGTTGTCTTGACTGTGATCTGCTAACTTGGCATAGAACATGGTTCAGAGTTTCTGGTCTGGATGGTTCAGCAGCTGAGCTGTCAGGGGCCATTCTTACAGCTTCAACTCTATTTACTTCTTTTTTTTATTCATTCACGAGTTGAGGGCATCGCTGGCTAGGCAGCATTTATTGCACGTCCCTAATTGCCCAGAGAGCAGCTCAGTCACCCACATTGCTGTGGGACTGGAGTCACATGTAGGCCAGACCAGGTAAGGATGGCAGTTTCCTTCCCTAAAGGACATTAGTGAACCAGATGGGTTTTTCCAGCAATCGACAATGGATTCATTGTCATCACTAGACTTTTAATTCCGGATACTTATTGAGTTCAAATTCCACAGTGCCATAGTGAGATTCAAAACCAAGTCCCTAGAATGTAATCTGGGTCTCTGGATTAACAATACAGTGATAATACCATTAGGCCATTGCCTCCCCAGTTTCATTGCAGTACAGCAGTTTAGTAACCTGCTTGTATTGCTTTCTACTTAGGATTTGTTTATATTTCCTAATATACTTACCAACAAGTTAACACTGTACTTCAAAAATGATAGTTCTGTAGGTGTCTGTACCTAATATGCCCATTTAGAATGATCGAATGCAAAATCATTATAATTTGAAGTCTGTTTTTAATAATCTATCGTCTTCCTTTTAGTAAATTGGATGGTGTACCAGTTCCACCCAGTTGGAAGAGCAAAGCAACCAAAGTTGGGCCTGGATTTGCCAATGATGAAGAGCAAGTAATGATGGAAGTGAATAATGTTGAAGAAGTAAGAGAAATGCACAACGTCTTTGGTGTTGTTAAGGGTTTCGAAGAATCAGGTGAGATATATCCATTTAAATTTATTCAGTGCTGATAAGTAGCAACAATATAATTGTCAACTGATGATTCAGATGCAGTCGTGAGCAGGAAAGCAAAGATCTTTGTCTCGAACCTCCTTTCCCTGAGTTCAGAAGTGTAACAAAATTGTGTTGAATGTTTGTTTGAAATTTGACTGACCTTGGACAGCATTATATTCCTAGAATGCAGGTAGGAATGAAGATCTAAATGCTGTGGAAAATGTAGATCTGACCTGTTGTTCTACTCAAAATAATTTGAGTCACATACAAAGCAGACTCTGTAGAGCTAACTGTTATGGGGGTAAGAAAGTGAAGATTGGAAAGATGATACAATACCTTCAAAGTGCATCAAACCTTGAATCTGTCTTGGCAATTTTCCAATGTGCAGCTATAGATATGACTGATCTGATGCTAGCTTTTACTTCTAGAATAGGTAGATTGTCCAATGTAATTCACCTGCCTTTTTAATTTTTTCCCCACACTTAGATCATTATGTTGTAATTGGCGCTCAGCGTGATGCCTATGGCCCTGGTGCAGCAGAGGCTGGAGTGGGAACTGCTTTGCTGTTGGAGCTGTCTAGAACCTTTTCGAGGATGGTTGAAGGTAAAAATATAAGTCATACTGGATGTGTGAAAAACGTTGATAGGTGCTTATTAAAATTTTACAGGGCCAAGAATGAAATATCCTGCCTGCATAAAACTGTTTATACAGTAACAAAGAAGTGTTCTATTGCTAAGTATTTTAACCGTCCAAAACCGATCCCCAATAGTGAAAATATGCTCTGGAGAAAGTTTTTGTTTTTTTATTTGGAAATATTTGATATCCACTTTAAAAATGTTGCTACCTTAAGCCCAGAATTTTGGAACAGATGATTTTGAATGGATAGGAGAAATAACATCAAACTTCTCTTGGATCAGAAATGATTTTCCCTTTTGGAAAATAAGTTAAACCTAACAACTTGTTTCTTTTAGCAGAGTATGCTTCACTCCACGGGTACTGATAGACCAGCTGGGTTTCTCCAGCATTTTGTTTTGTTTCACAACTGTGTTTTGGTGGGGAGAAGTCTACAATTCTAAATTACTGCATTCTGTGTGCATGTCCTGTTCATTATAAGACTTGGTACAGTATCTGAATAGGGAAGGTGATTATAGCATTGTAGCCTGATCCATCCAAATGGATCTTTCTGTAACAATCACCTGAATTGATTTGGGAGTGGAAACGAACGTCATTGTTTATTCCCACCTTAAATGATCTATTTCCCTGTCTCACCTGCAAATTTGATTAGAATCTGTTTGCTCTGCCCATATGGAAGCTAGTGTTGTGTATGTTAAAGTATCGTTTGCTCAATCTACTGAGAGCTAAGTTATGAGTTCATGATGAGATTACTCAAACTTTTTTTAATATTAACAGATAAAATGACGTTTTTTTAAATTCTACCTGTTTTGCTACATAGATGGTTTCAGACCCAGAAGAAGTATTATCTTTGCGAGCTGGAGTGGTGGTAGTTTTGGAGCAATTGGAGCAACAGAATGGCTAGAGGTGAGACTTCAACCCTTGAATTTTAAAGAACTGCTTAACTATGCAGAGTTTTATTTTGTGACTAGGATACTTAATGCTCATCAAGAGAAAGTGAATTTTGACTCACTCAAAGAACTCTTTGTTTAATGTAAAAAATGTATTTTGAAATATGCTTAGTCCATAAAGAATTTTAAGGGGGCATCATTTCAAGTCAGTCACACTCCGTTGAAACACAATTGCTTTAAGACAGCTGATGACCACTTTTTCAGGACCAAGACTCAATGAATAAATGTGGATCTATTAATGACCCCTTTTAAAATAAATAAAAACTAAATCTTCATTTAGAAAATTTTACATTATTAAAAACATTACAGAATGACATTAAAGATTTTCTTTCTCCAACCTAATTTCCTCCATGTTAACAGACATACTAAGGGGAAAAAGTACAAGTTGTTGGGGCAGGTACTAGCACGGATAGAGGATTGGCTGACTGGCAGAGGCAGAGAATGGGGATAAAGGGGTCTTTTTCAGAATGGCATTTGATGACTAGTGGAGTTCCACAGGGGTCTGTTTTTAGGGCCACAACTATTCATGTTACTTGTTTATTATCTGGACTAAGGAACTGACAGCGTTGTTAAATTTTTAGATGAAGGGGCAAGTTATGGTGAGGAAGCAGAAGGACTTGGACTGCGCTAGGAGAGTGGGCAAAGAAGTGGCAAATGGAATACAATGTGGGAAAGTGTAAAAAATAGAAATTGCTGAAAAAGCTCAGCAGGTCTGGCAGCATCTGTGGAGACAAATCAGTTACCGTTTCAGGTCGAATGACTCTCATTATTTGACCTGAAACCTTAACTCTGATTTCTGACAACGGATGCCAAACCTGCTGAACTTTTCCAGCAATTTCTGTTTTTGTCTCTGATTTACAGCATCTGTAATTTCAGTTTTTATTGGAAAAGTATGAAGTTATGCACTTTGAAAGAATAGAGGCATAGAATACCTTCTAAATAGGGAAGGGTTTTAGAAATCTGAAGCTCAAAGACACTTGGGTATCCTGGTTCAGGATTCTCCTGCATATTAATACGCAGCTTTGGTTGGCAGTTAGGAAGGCAAATGCAATGTTACGTTCATTTTTGAGTGCAAGAATACTAGAGCAGGCGTATACTGCTGAGTTTGTATAAGGTTCTGGTCAGACTGTATTTGGAATATTGTGAGCAGTTTTCTGCCCTGTATCTAAGGAATGATCTGCTGTCCTGGGAGAGGGTCCAGAGGAGGTTCATAAGAATTGTCCCGGGGATGAAGGGCTTGTCATATGAGGAGCGGTTGAGGACTCGGAGTGTGTACTCTAGAGTTTAGAAGGATAGTGGAGTGCAGGGGTCTCATTGAAATTCTCAGAATACTGAAAGGCCTGGATAGAGTGAATGTTGAAAAGATGTTTCCGCTAGTAGGAGAGACTAGGACCCGAGGGCGCAGCCTTAGTGTGAAGTGATGACCATTTTAGAACTGAGATAAGGAATTTCTTCAGTCAGAATAATGAATCTGTGGAACTCATTGCCAACTCATTGTGGAGGCCAAGTCTTGTGGTTATTTAAGACAGAAGTTCTTGATTAGGAAGGGGATTAAAGATTTCAGGGAGAAGGCAAGAGAATGCAATTAAGAAGGTGGCACAGCAGACTTGATGGATAGAATGGCCTAATTCTGCTGCTATATCTCTTGGTCTTATGGTTAAACACCTCCATGTGTTCTTGTCTTTTTATCTGATAAACACAAATGTCATAATACAAATAACAAACACTTATTTGTGCAGTACTTTTGTAAAATAGGAATAAACAATTACTGTAGCAATACCAGAAATGTAAATTTTACAGACATGTTAACCCACTTCTACCCAAGTATGTGCTGTTGCACTTGTTGAGACAGTTGGTTTTGAGTTGTTATTATTTTTGGGAATTGTAATGTAACATAGCCTGATATTTATTGCAGTCTTTTGTGCTGACTTCATCAGGCATATATGTATCCAGCTAAAATAAAACAAACCTGGAGATGCTGGAAACAAAAACAAATTGTTGGTAGCACATCTGTGGAAAGAAAGCAAAGTTAACATTTCGAGTCCAGTGACTCCTGTTCAGAACTAATGTGCCCTGTAATCAATACAATCCAGAAACTTATGTGGTTATTTCATTCTAGTTCCACTTTTTTCCAAGACTCCAAATGGGAGGCCGATTTTTAAACCATCACTGGCCACTGGAAAGTACGTGAGTTGCTGGAGGTGACTGACATTTTAATTAGCAGGATGGTTGGTCACACAAAGACAAATCCCTGACATCACTTGTGTTCTAAAGTAATTTAACTTTTGGACTTCAACTAGCATTACTGAAATGAAGCCACCGTTACAAGCTGATGATTGCACGCTACACGTACTAATAGGTAGGGATTGGGGAACACATAGCATCTAGGAGAATGAAAAGGTTAGTTGTGCTTGCAAGATTTCTTGCTGTCCTAAATGTTAATTGAGATCTTTTGTCCTTTGTCAAATTTGAGCTTAATTTTGGACAGGGATGCAAGAATAGGCCTTATTCAGATCGTATAAAATTAGCAAAAAGCCATTATCCATGCATTTCTAACCTAGTGTATTGCAGTATAATTTAGTATGTTAGTATTTTCATAAGTTGGATTAGTCACTTGTATTTCTTTTCAGGGATACATGTCTGTGTTGCATTTGAAAGTGTGTGCATACTTTAGTCTTGACAGAGCTATATTGGGTAAGTGAACAGTGATTTCTATTTTGAGAGTAAATAGGTAAGCTTTTTTCTTTTAAAAAGGCTGCATTTGCTGACATGATCACGTGTACTATGCTGCTTTTGAAACACGTGCTCAGGTTTCAAGGGGGATGTAGCCCAGCAACGGAAGAAAATTGGGAGGACCTGGGAAGATAGAATGGGTGAGGAAATTTGGACCCAGGAGAGCACCAGGGGAGGGGATGGAGGAAATTGGGAGCGGGTAAGAGAGCCAAGGGGACCATGGACAAAGTTGGAGGGGAGGGTTAAACCACCTTCACTCCCCTCTGCAGGGAGCCCTCCTGACCACTGTCCTCACCACCGAGTTTCCAGTTCAAAATTACATATGCTTCCTTATACATATAAAAGTACTACATTTGCACATGACATCACATGTAAGATCTACGTGATGATTTTGTTTGGAACTGTGCATACGCATGTTCCTGAATGAGGCTACATGCGTAGTTGCCCACTGTTACTGGAGCAAAATGGGTTTTCTAGCACTTCAATCTGCCCTGAATGGTAAGCTTTGAATGAAATAAGGAGAAAAAAGGCTGAAGTACCTTGCATTATTTTGCTTGTTTACGATTGCTATTTCCACAGTACAGGGGCAAATAACCAGGGGGCACAGTTTTCAGGCAAGGAGCATGATCTGATAGAAGTTTATAAAGTAATGAGAGGTATAGATAGAGTTAATGGTAGTTGTCTTTTCGCTAGGATGTGGGATTTCAAGACTGGGGGCATGTTTTAAGGTGAGAGGCAAGGGATTTGAAAAAAGATATGAGAATTTTTTTATACAGATGGTGGTTCGCATGTGGAATGAACTTCCTGAGAAAGTGGTGGATGTGGGTACAATTACAACATTTAAAAGACATTTGGATAAGTCCACGAATAGGAAATATATAAAAAGGAAATAAATTTTAAAAATGACTCTGTGACATTTTTTTCTAATGTTCAGCTCAGTTATCTCCTTTGATTTTACTCCGAGTATGGCAACTGTTTCAAAATTTAACTCTGCATTGAATTTGAGTATTGAAATGTTAATGAATCACCCTGTAAACACCAACCAATACTACTACTCCATGATATGACAAGCTGACATTCATCTTTTATTATTTGGCTAATTTCATATCTAATGTATGGCATATGCATATTAGAACATAGAACAATACAGCATAGAACAGGCCCTTTGGCCCTCGATGTTGCGCTGACCTGTGAACTAATCTAAGCCCATCCCCCTACACTATCCCATCATCATCCATATGCTTATCCAAGGACTGTTTAAATGCCCCTAATGTGGCTGAGTTAACTACATTGGCAGGCAGGGCATTCCACGCCCTTACCACTCTCTGAGTAAAGAACCTGCCTCTGACATCTGTCTTAAATCTATCACCCCTCAATTTGCAGCTATGCCCCCTCGTACTAGCCGACGTCATCATCCTAGGAAAAAGACTCTCACTGTCCACCCTATCTAATCCTCTGATCATTTTGTAGGTCTCTATTAAATCCCCTCTTAGCCGCCTTCTCTCCAATGAGAACAGACCCAAGTCCCTCAGTCTTTCCTCATAAGACCTTCGCTCCAGACCAGGCAACATCCTGTTAAATCGCCTCTGCACCTTTTCCAATGCTTCCACATTCTTCCTGTAATAGGGCGACCAGAACTGTACGCAATATTCCAAGTGAGGCCACACTAGCGTTTTGTACAGTTGCAGCATGACATCACGGCTCGAACTCAATCCCTCTACCGATGAAATCTAACACACCGTATGCCTTCTTAACAGCACTATCAACCTGGGTGGCAACTTTCGGGGATCTATGTACTTGGCCACCAAGATCCCTCTGCACATCCACACTACCAAGAATCTTTCCATTGACCCAGTATTCTGCCTTCCTATTATTCTTCCCAAAGTGCATCACCTCACATTTATCTGCATTGAACTCCATTTGCCACCTTTCAGCCCAAATCTGCAGTTTATCCAAGTCTCCCTGCAACCTGCAACATTCTTCCACACTGTCCACCACTCCACCAACTTTAGTGTCATCTGCAAACTTACTAACCCATCCACCTATGTCTGCGTCCAAGTCGTTTATAAAAATGACAAACAGCAGTGGTCCCAAAACAGATCCTTGTGGCACACCACTAGTAACCGGACTCCAGGCTGAATATTTTCCATCAACCACCACTCTTTGGCTTCTTTCAGAAAGCCAGTTTCTAATCCAAACTGCTAAATCTCCCTCAATCCCATGTCTCCGCATTTTCTCCAATAGCCTACCATGTGGAACCTTATCAAAGGCTTTACTGAAGTCCATGTACACCTCGTCAACTGCCCTACCCTCATCCATATGCTTGGTCACCTTCTCAAAAAACTCAGTGAGGTTTGTGAGACACGACCTGCCCTTGACGAATCCATGTTGACTATCTCCAATCAAATTGTTGCTTGCTAGATGATTATAAATCCTATCGCTTATAATCCTTTCCAAAACTTTTCCTACAACAGACGTAAGGCTCACTGGTCTATAATTACCTGGGTCATCTCTACTGCCCTTCTTGAACAAGGGCACAACATTTGCAATCCTTCAGTCCTCTGGTACTAAACCTGTAGACAATGACGACTCAAAGATCAAGGCCAAAGGCTCCGCCATCTCCTCCCGAGCTTTCCAGAGAATCCTCGGAAAAATTCCATTCGGCCCAGGGGATTTATCTACCTTCACACCTTCTAGGATTGATAACACCTCCTCCTTACTAACCTCAGTCCTTTCAAGTCTAATAGCCCGTATCTCCGTCTTCTCCTCTACAATATTCTCCTTTTCCTGAGTGAAAACAGATGAGAAATATTTGTTTAGCACCTCTCCGATCTCCACAGGGTCCACACACAACTTCCCACTTCTGTCTTTGACTGGCCCTATTCTTACCCTAGTCATCCTTTTATTCCTCACATACCTGTAGAAAGCTTTAGGGTTCTCCTTTATTCTACCTGCTAATGACTGCTCATGTCCCCTCCTTGCTCTTCTTAACTCTCTCTTTAAATCCTTCCTAGCTAATCTGTAACTCTCCATCGCCTCGTCTGAACCATCTCGTCTCAATGTCACATAAGCCTCCCTCTTCCGCTTAACAAGAGATACAATTTCTTTTGTAAACCAAGGTTCCCTTACCTTATCACTTCCTCCCTGCCTGACAGGGACGTACCTATCAAGGACACGCAATATCTGTTCCTTAAACCAGCTCCACATTTCGATTGTCCCCATTCCCTGCATTTTGCTACCCCATTGTATCCCTGCTGAGTCTTGCCTAATTGCATTATAATTGCCTTTCCCCCATCTATAACTCTTGCCCAGTGGCACGTTCCTATCCCTTTCCATCGCTAAACTAAACATAACCGAATTATGGTCACTCTCTCCAAAGTGCTCACCTACCACCAAATCAAACACCTGGCCTGGTTCATTACCAAGTAGCAGATCCAGTGTGGCCTCCCTTCTTGTCGGCCCTTCGACATACTGTGTCAGGAAACCCTCCTGCACACATTGGACAAAAACTGATCCATCTGATGTACTAGAGTTATAGCTGGTATATATTGTATCTATATGTACCCAAACGTTGACTAAGTCTTACATTTTTATACCTTCGTTATATTTTACAGCCCTGCAAGCTTTGTGGGATTTTTATTTTTTGAATTTTAACGTTTAAGGGAATGAAATCTCCTGAGCTTTTGAATTCAGTATGCGAGACATGGAATTCTAACAGGTGTTTTTGTCATACTGCTTCCTTGAGATATGAGATTTATGACGTCTGAGGTCCTAGTAGTAGATGTGAGCCTTTGTGATCAAAGTGCAAAGTTCTGTTGTTCAGTTTTTTGACAAGCATAGTTCCTCAGTTGATGGGTGAAGGGGATGAATTTTTTGTTTTTGTTCTTTGAACGATAGCTAGGAATTTTTAACAGCAAGAAGCTGCATTTAGGAAGATTCCTGGATAAATATCTTGTCAGTGGCTCTGAACTGATTTTAAAATCTTATAATAGATTTCAACATGAACTGAGTGTTTTTTGAAATAAATCAGTTGTCTTTGATCTGTTCCAGGAGGTGCAAATTTTAAAATGTTTGGCAGTTCCATGTTGCATAATCTAATTCGAGAAACAGTATCACTGGTAAGATTTTAATTTAATGCTGATTAATGTGTACTTATCTTCACTGCATCTATAAACTTGCAAGGAGCCTGAACTGTCAACTAAACACTTCCTGAAAGACCTGTCTGTTCCTGGCTGAATAATTTTTTTAAAAACTTGGTTTTTGAGCTTGTCATTTTTCTTTTAATAAATGCTAATATTGATGGTCAGCAAAGATGTTGGTTAAAGATGATCCTGTTTAAATCAGCATTGCTTTTCTGACACCTTTTAAGTGTACTACTCATAGAACACTACAAACAGTAAAGAGATGTTATTACCACTTAACATTTCTCTGTCGTTGTTAAACAAAGCTACCCACTTATTTCTTAAACATGTTTTTGAGTTTTATGTTAAATCATACAAAATAGCATCAGGAGTAAGCCATTTGGCCCATCTAGTCTGATGTGATCATGCCTGATCTGACTGAGGCCTTAATTCTACTTCGCTGTTGTCTGTATGCACTTGACTCCTGTACTGATCAAAAATCTTTGTGGGACTGTATCAAATACATCTTCAAAATCCAAATTCACAACATCCTATGGTATCCATTATCCACAGTTTGTTGGATAACAAACAAATCAGGAGTTTTTCCTTTCCAAAAGCTGTTTGTTTATTTTGTCTGAGTCTATTGACTTTTTTTCCTAAATGTCTTGCTACTATTCTGCCAATAATAGACTGACCTCTGTTTTCCAGCTTTCATTTTTCCTTCTTTTTCTTGAATAGTACTCTTGTGTTTTAAAAGCTTTTGCATCTGCTGAGCCTTTTCCAGAATCTGGAATTCTACAGATGCAATGATATTAATCTTTCAATCTTTATAGCTACTTCCTTCAGACCTGAAAGTACAGGCCATCAGACCCTAAGAACTTGTCTACCTGGAGTGCTGGTAGCTTTCCTGGTACTTTTTCTGTCGACAGCTTTGCTCTCCCTTTTTTGGCTTTAGATTTCCTACTTGCAATGCTTTGTTTGTCTCTTACCATGCTTTTAGGGAGAAAACGCTTGTTCAAAATCGCTGCCAAGTTTTTGTTCCCCAGCCTTGTTGTCTAAGGGACTGGCATTTAATTCACTCCTGTCTCTCTTACTTTTTGGTTTGGTTGAAGGCCATCTTAGTCCAAGGATGTCACTGCAGGAGCTGATCAGGGCAGTGTTATTGGCCCAGTTGTCTTCAGCTGCATTACCAGCAGCCTTCCTTAAGTCATTAGCATTTGCACCTTCGCAAATACTGAAAGTCTGTTACCTTGTGCAACAAGACTTGAGCACGTTTGGGCTTTGGCTGAAAGTGGCGAATAAGATTCGTGCCACCTAAGTGGCAATTTCTGTTTCAATCAAGAGAGAAAAACTATTACTGCTTAATATTTGATGACCTTACAACTTGCTTTTAAGTTTAAGATGGGGCTTTCAGGTCTAAGTTTCTTGCCTTCAAAAAGAGCAAGAAATTCTTTATGATGATTCTTAGCTAAAGAATAATTGACAATGAGGTCATTGAGTAATCCTGTTTCATTGTACATCACAATGTGTAAAATAGCCTGTTCGTGTGCTGGTTCCAGAAATTGTTCCAAATAGATTTTGAATGCAAAGTTGAACCCAAACTTCCTTCCAGGCTACTTTGGTAATTTGATTTGTCCAGTGTATATGAAGATTAAAATATTCCATGATTATTATAGTGGCATTCTTATAAGATTCCATTTTTTTTGATTGACCCTATCCTACAGGGTCACTACTGTGTGGGGCCTACGATCTGTTCATCACTAAACTTTTTCTCCCCTGTTCCTTATCTCCAATTTGATTCTCTGAACCTGGATCATTGTACACTATTAAATGGGAATCTAAGACTGTTTTATGGTCTATGTTTCAATGACAATTCTTTTTAAAAGAAAATTGGCAAGGGTGAGTCTAAATTGGTTGTGATGTTCATTAGTCTTGAGGTCATTTTTATAAAGTCAGATGCTGATATTTTTGAAATTGAGTTGATGTTTACATTAAGAAATACAAGAATTAAACCAGTTAAATTATTCTCTATTGCTATGTCTTGTGTAAATCTTTCCTAACAGGTAAAAAGCCCTTTATCGCCAGATAAATCTATCTACAAAATGGCTGAAGCAGGTGCTGGTGACTGGCTGAAGGCAGTGTAAGTTTTCAGATACCATTTGTTTGCTTGTGTTTTCTCCCCAACCCATGCCTTGAATGATCTTGACTTTACAGATCTTCAGCCATTTATCCAACACTGTTCAAAAACATTTGTACAACAGCACATTAGACCAATCTTAAAAATTGCTTTGAGGTTCCCGATTTAGGGCATTGGTCATATAATGTTCAGGGTTGCCGTTAAGGTTGCATAACTTCTTTATGTAACAGCTCCACACTGTCAGAATTTCTTTTGAGTCGTAAGTATCTTTAAATCTTGACATCCCTGAACGTTCTCTCCAAACCAGAGATATTGAGAGAGCAAGATCCGGAAGAGGTCAGGAGGAAATCAGGACTAGAGGAAAAAAATTTGCATAAGGTTTGAACTTGCTGTGAGCTTGGGAGATTCATTAATAAACAAAATTGTTCAAAAACTATTTGAGCTTCAGGTGCCATATACAAGATGGGTAAAATCTGGTCAGAAATTCAGCTCTAACATGAAAGTAACTAAATTATCAATTCCAATAACAAACCTTAACAAATTAATTATTGCCCCTTATAGTTTGCAACCAATTCCGATGGATACCAGTGTTTATGCGTTCTTGGCAATTGGTGGGATTCCAGCTATTGGACTCAGTTTTACTAAGGTAAGTGGATCATGAAATTGCTGGCAAGCCTTGGAGTTAGATCTGGAATGAGCACAACTTTCACTTCTCTTTTGTAACTTACTCCACTGGAGTCAGCTTAAGTATTTTGGGTGGATCCTTACTAGCATCAGTCCTAGAGATGGGGGAAATTGTGCCGTAGCGTTTTGCTGCAGTCGTAAGACGGATTTGGGAGGCAGTAAAATTATTAAGAATATTGCCTGGGAGGACTTCTGTCAATATTAGCAGCAATATCTAATTCTGCAAATAGTAGCATAGCCAAAGCTGCTGAGTTTTTAAATGTGTAATTCAACTTGACCCACAGTCTTAGCAAGGCCAATAAGGTACAGGTCCATCTGGTATCCACTAAGTGCATAGATGAGGCAACTGCATTGTATATGATGCATCTCCCCCAAGCTGCTGCTATATAGTAGCTGCTTTTTGAGAATGGGATATGTTGTGCATCTACCCCTGCAAGTGCTTGACTTGAGCCGAACCCTACAAATATGAGACTCTGCTCCAAGTTTTGACTCTGTTTTGCTAGGGTGTTAACACTGTTCAATATGTGTATTTAGGATCTGGAATGCGTTGTGAGAACATGATGGTGCTGGAATCATTCAACTTTCGGAAAGGAATTGGATAGTAGCTCCTTAATTTACTGTGTCAAAATTTTGTAACTCTTAAGTGTTTGGGTGTTTGAGCACACCAGGGACTGCAATCGTTCAAAAAGGTGTCTCACCATTAGTTTCTCAAGGGCAAATTAGGAATGTTGGCCTAACCAGTGATGCCCACACCAAAGGATGAATGGGGGAAAATTATCTAAAGAGAACATTTGTGGGTCTGCAGTGAAAAGACAAGGAATGGCATTGACTGAGTTGCGCCATAGAGCTTGCACAGATGTGATGAGCTCAGTGCTCACCACTTATACTTTAACCAGTTGATGATTTTAGGTTTGTGAACCTATTGCACTGTTTCCTTAAGTTACAAAGTACATGGACTGTGACCTAAATACTGGCTTTAAGTGTTCGATCAGTTGCCTGCTAAATAGTTTCAGCGGGAAAGTTAAGACCATAAGGCGGGAACAGAGTAGGACATTCAGCCCATCAAATCTGTCTGCCATTCAGTGAGATTGTGGCTGATCTGAAAGTCCCCAATTCTACTTTCCTGCCTTTTCCCTATAAATCTTGATTCCCTTACTGATTAAAGATCTATTTTAGCCTTGACTATACTTAATGACCCGGCCTCAACTGCCCTCCATGGTAAAGAAGTCTACAGGTTCACAATCCTCTTGAGAGGAAATTGTTCCTCACCATGTCTTAAATGCTAGTTCTCTTGTTCTGCGATTATGCTTTCTAGTCCTGCACTCTCCCTCAAGGGAAATAAAATTTTCTGCACCTACCCTGTCAAGTCCTCTCAATCTCACATATCTCCACATTCTAGTCTGCTGACCAAGTTTTTGCCCCCTCAGTTGACCTGTCTGTAGCCCTCTGCAGACTGTGTTCCATCCTCACCATTTGCCTTCCCACCTACTTTTGTCTTCCACAGACTTATCTATAGCGTGTTGGCTTTATTCGTCCAAGTCTTCAGTGCACATCATAAATAATTGTAGCCCCATCCCTGATCCCTGTGGCACACTACTGGTTACAAGTTGCTGTCCTGAAAATGCCTCCTATATCCCAACTCTCTTCTGTTAGTTAGCCAATCTTCACTTGATGCTCATATACAACCTCAAGTCTGGCACCTTATCAAACTCCTTCTGAAAATTGCAGTAATTTGATATACTTGATCAGATATCACTGAGACCAAATGACCAGCTGTGAAATCAGATGAGAAGTATTTTCAGAAATTGTATAGGATGTGTAATTCTAATTTCCATTAACTGAAACCAGAGCCACAACTTTAGAAGTCTGGTGTATGCGTTCAGAATTCCTCACTGGTCTTTTCATTTGCAGGATGAAAATTACCCATACAATACAGAACAGGACACCATGAATACTTTCTCCAAGTTTACTAATGGTGACTCTGAGACTGTAGCCCATGCCATGGCAGAAGTCATTGGGATCGCTGTGATTAAGATAGTCTATCACCATCAACTTCCACTCGATTACCAGAAGTATGCTAGTGATTTGTCTGACTATATTATTGACATTCAAAGCTATGCATCAGAATTGCAGGTAAACAAAAATTATGTAAAATCTTTTAGTCTGTTAGGATCTGACTGGCAGAAGTATGAACTATGCAGCTATACCATTGCCACAATTGAAGCAAAGATTGGGGTGTTAGATAACTAATACCATTAACGTTAAAATTGCACACTTATCAAGGATTTCTACAGCAAAGAAGATGCTTTCAAAAAAAAAAGCTACTGTTGGGCTCATGTGACACAGTGGTAGTGACCTTACTTCTGAGCCAGGATACCTTGGTTTAAGACCCACCTGCACCAGAGGAGTGTAATGGCATCGCTGAAAAGGTTGATTAGAAAATTTGGGCATGGATCCTATTATGAATGTGTAATTTATGCTGGAACTTTAGCCCAGTAGCTCAGAGTGCTGCATCTTCCGGAATGCAGCCCACCTGTGGTACTAATCAAAATGTGCAGGGGGATCTTGTATTTTTATTATTTAAGGCTTTTTAGTTCTGTTGGTTGTCTGGTAATTCATTGATACATTTGAAAGCCTTGAAACACTTACTATTCCTTGTAACTGTCATGTTTGCCTGTGGTTAAGTGTAATTAATTGGAAATCATTTGGGCCTGAAGCTGATATATAAATTCAAATAGTTAATTTCCTCTTCCTATATATTGTGGTAATGGGAACATTTGGTTGCAATCAATTTGAATCCTGTTCTCAGCACTGTCTTGTTAGATGTTACCCACCAAATTCAGTTATTTTGAAACCTTGTGTCACCTTCACTTCTTGTCACTTTTAATTTTGTATAGTTTGTACATCTGATGTCATTCCACATGGCAGACCAGTAAACGCTGATATCTTTTCGATTCCATAGACTACTTTGTCTATTAAAGACCAAATATGGTGCTTTCTGGGAACATGGTTGCCAAATCATTAAACATGTGTAACAAATGATTACTTCAATGCTGAACAAACTCTGAGCCGCACGTTGCATTTTTTGGCTCATCTGTGCCACCTGACCATGTGCATGCAATTTTTACATGAAAAACAGATATTGCTATATATCCTGCTAATCTATCAAAATCATGCTGTACCTAAAATTATTTGAAAATTGGTTTCACCATTCAGGTGATGCAACATAAATTAGTCTTGAAGCTAAAGTAAAAATTTCTTTCTGCAGGATCGTGGACTGTCTATGAAATGGCTATTTTCAGCTCGTGGTGACTTCTACCGAGCTGCCAATACTCTACGTTCTCAGATTGAAAGTTCTGATATGAATGATGTGTTGCTTTGTCGGACCTACAACAATCGAATAATGAGGGTAAATTTCCCTGCTTTGCTGCCTTGCTCTGTATAAACTGCAAAAGTAAATGTAATTTTGATCTGTTCCAGCTTTGATTTGCTAAGGGTTGAGCTGATAATCAATGAGTACACTCTTGGTCCATAAGACCATAAGACATAGGAGTGGAAGTAAGGCCATTCGGCCCATCGAGTCCACTCCGCCATTTAATCATGGCTGATGGGCATTTCAACTCCACTTACCCGCACTCTCCCCGTAGCCCTGGTCAGCCAGTTGTTGATCAGATCCTGACAAACATTCTCACATTTGAGTTTCCAAATAATGATAGTGAGAAATCTGCATTAGTAGAGATCTGTACCTCTATGAATGTAGATATATTGTTTGTTGGATGTGGAGCACCATTAGACACCCACTTACCTGTTTTCCTCCTTGTCATTGTGATTTTCATTGGGAAGCATACTTGTCCATAATATCAAAACCAAAATGGCAGATTGCACGAACTTGGCTGGTAAAGCCAACAGAAATAATAATTAATAAAAAGGTGTTGAATGTTAATAAAGGAAATAGATTCTAAGAGCTTGACTGGTTAGATTCTGGAAGGATATTTCTCCTGGTTGAGGAGTCTAGAACTGTTGATAATTGTTTCAGAATAAGCATTTGTCATTAAGGTGAGGAAAATTACTTCACGGTAAGTATGGATTTTTGGAATTCTCTGCCCCCTCATGCTTGGTCATCAACCAAATAGTTAGCACTGCTGCCTCTCAGCGCCAGGGGCCCAGGTTCCATTCCAGCCTCAGGCGACTGTCTGTGTGGAGTTTGCACATTCTCCCTGTGTCTGCATGGGATTCTTCCGGGTGCTCCGGTTTCCTCCCACAGTCCAAAGATGTGCAGGTTAGGTGGATTGGCTATGCCAAATTTCCCATAGTGCCCAGGGATTTTTGGGTGAGGTGGGTTGGACATGGGGAAATCAGGGGTAGGGGAAATGGGTCTGGGTGCGATGCTCTTCGGAGAGGCAATGTGGACTTGTTGGTCCAAATGGCCTGTTTCCACACTGAAGGGATTCTGTGATCTATGATCAAATCAGACTGGCGATTGGTTTTTGGATTCTGTGTGCATTGTGCAATATGGTGTACAACAGGGAAATGGAGTTGAGGTAGAAGATCAGTCATTGTTATGTTGTGCCAGAGCAGGCTTTTTGGATGGAATAACTGTCGGTTTCTATTGTATTATGTTGCTTTTAAAAAAAAAAAACCTCACGTTTGGCATTTACTGGCATTCTATGCCTAGCCACCATTTAAGTTGGAAGTTTGGATACAGTATTGATTCACCGTAAATGTGAGCCAATGAGGGAGACGTTGCCACGCCTGTGTCTTATAGGCATCATAAGCTGCTGCCCACTTCAGACTGATGTTACGGCTTTTGACAAAAGGAATGGAATTGATCTCGGCCTATTTCTCTGCTGTGTAAATCTCCTTTTAACATTAGTTTGCACATGCAGACAAAATGATTTTCTAATCTGTCAAACCAGTCTTGCAGTAATGAGTTGTACTTGTCAAATAACTTGTTCTATTCTTAACTGCAGAATAAATTCAAATCTTATTTATTCTAACAGGTGGAGTACAATTTCCTTTCACCTTATGTGTCTATAAATAATTGTCCATATAGACACCTGCTGTACGGCAAAGGAAACCACACCCTTGCTGGTATTGTGGAGCAGCTGAAACTTCTGAGGGTGAATCCTGAACTCGTTGATTTCAATATGACTCGTAACGACTTGGCTTATGCTACCTGGACTGTCCAGGGGGCAGCCAATGCACTAAGTGGAGAAGTGTGGACCAGCAGCAATAATTTCTGACCATGTCTCTTATGCAGGCCTTCACCTGGTTTGTCGACAAGCATCACTTTTAGTTTCAAAATGCTGAGATATATTAACCTTAGCACTTGTCACTTAGGTTTTGCTATTCTGGTATGGGATTAGTTTATATTGTCTTTAAATCATGTATGGCATCTGTTTTGTGAAGTGCAAACCTTTTTTCTGTTGTACAAAATCTGAGACACAAAATTGCCTACCAGCATGAACTTGCAGATATGTATTCAGATGCCTTAAAAGAACAGACATTCTATTCCAATAGTGCAAGTGTGAAGGAAGTGATAATATCTCAGCTGTATTTGTTATCTATAATCTTTTGCATTCTGTGATGCTGCCACTTAAGCTGTTTATACATTAGCCTTAGTGTACTTGGTTTGCTTGTTCTCAGTGAAAAGAACTTGTGCATCTGGCGGCAATCCCCTTGTCAACAAAAACTACAGTCCAGGTTTGCGCTTCATTTTAAGACAGCAACAAGGGAAGACTGGTTTTCACCAGGTCTTCCTGGCAGCTAGTCTCAGCAAATTAAGTAATTTGTCTGGATTTAGCACTGTGTGAAGTTAACTACACATTGTAAATCTGTTTCAAGTACCACATTAGACCAATGTAGAAGCAGCTGTGAAACATGCTTTTATAGATGACCGATCTGTTGTTCTTGCATTGTTTCATGGTGAGCAAAGGAGTATTTTAAAACTCTGGAACATTTTAAATTGAACTGAATGTGTGTGGGGAAGCAGGTGATGTTAAGTAAGTAGTCACTGTAGTCCCAGAGCACCCATAGGACTGCTGTCTGATTAGAGAAACAACTCGTGGTGAGTTTAACCTTACAGTCAACAAGGGTGAGTTTGAGAATTTAGGACCTTCATGGTGACCTCGGCCAGTATGAGAATTGAACCCATGCTGTTAGTGTCATTCTGCATCACAAACCAGCTGTCTAGCCAACTGAGCTAATTGATCATAAATGGAGATATAATGTGAAATCCAAAAATAAAAGTTAACATAAAATGTGTAAATCTTGGATATAAAGAGTACTGTAAGGAGACAAACTGAGTTACGAGATTATGGCTTTTTGAAAGCTATATTACAATTTAATAAGCCTGTTTATCGTTCTCTTACCCCAATGCCTCACCACCCTCTCCCTCAAAAAAAAGTAATTGCACCTAAGTCATTAAGTGCAAGATGCTGATGAAACTGTTGAGGTTCCACTAAGCTTTTCCTCCTAAGACATTTTGTGGTGGTTTAAGCTCCTGGGGCATTCTATGTGGGGAGCAAGGACCTTTATATCTTCAAACCTCTCTACATTTTGAAATATAACAACATTACCCCTTGAAGTAGCAGAGCACAGAGGCTGCAGGAAATATATAAGCAACCAAACTGAGTATTGTAAATTCAGTGTAGTAAAAAGGCACAGTTTCTGTATTTATGCTGGTTTCTAAATGGAGAGTTTTTCAAAATTAAATTTAATTAAGCCAGATCAATTGAAATGATCTGGGAGGTAGAGTGAGAAATGGGCCGATTTAAACCTTTGCTAATGCATGGTATTCAATGGCATCAGTGACAATTTTAATATAACGTAAACCTTCTTGCTAACTTGTAACAACAGTGCTTCCATCACACTAAATACTAGTGATTACACTTGAGAAAGTTAACAGGCATAAAGCAGAGTTAGTGTAGTTGAAAAGATATAACTTTCAATTTGTTAGACAAATTAGTCTTTGTGCCTTGGGAGACAGCAAAATTTTGTTTTGAAACAAAATGCATAGTTAATCTCCAATTTACTCACTAGGCTTGAAGAGGTCTTTACCTTGGTTTAATGATCTACAGTGTCAGTGCTACTCTGAAGCAAAGGAAAACAGATAATTTCAAAGAATTCATTGCATTCTTTTCTGAATCAAGGCATTACTATGTCACATCTCTACAAACTGGAAGCAAAAATGAAGGCAATGATCAATTATTCAGTTGCCTTCTCTTACTTTGAACTTTTACTCCTTAAAGAGGCAGGCGTTTTACAAAATCTGTCATAGATTCTTGTTTTCTGAATCCGTTGTATTTTTTTAAGTAGGGTGTCTGTATTTTTGCCGTTTCTCACTCCACATTAGGTTGTTTGAATTGGATAATTATGTTAAGTGTCAAAACATGTCCCACAGACCCAAGTATTTTAACTCTCTCTTTAAACTATGATCAAAAATAGATGGTACAGGAATTGTATAGCTTGCATTTGTTTTGGAAACTTTCCTTTTTCACACTTCAGTTTTATTCAGTTGTTTGGAAATTGTTTGATGTACTTAGCAGCAATGCAATAGCAGCCCTTCTGAGTAATTCATTACAATTATCTAAACTTCAGTTTATAAGGGAATCCTTTGCTCATCATCTTTTTGTGTTAACTGAATTTAAAACACTTGTGCTCTGAAAGATGGCTTGTTGAATGGCATGTCCCTTGATAAAATGGAGACTATTTTGTTATTTTCAGAAAATAATTTGGGTCAGTTATTGTACAAAGAACAAAACTCGACTTTTGAGTAAGGGATAATTTGTTAAATCACAAGCTGCCTTAAAGAGCTTAAAATTTAATCAAAACAGTTTATCACTTGATGATAATCTTTTGAACTTTACTGGTGTAGGGGTTTGCAAATACGTTTGAAGCCCATAACTAGCGCACCAACAGAAACGTCATACTTGGCTTAGTCGTCTTAAACCATTTAACACCAGGTCAAGTACTTGTACTGCTGCCTGCCTATTAATCTAGAATATTGGCTAAAGTGACAGGGCTAGGTGCTTACAATTGATTATTTTGCTTTAATAATGAAGCATCTAAATTATCTGGTAAGAAACTTTTGGGCCTGGTGAAATTGCAATTGAATTTGCTATATTTAACCACCAATGGTTTCGTTTTACACTTACTTATATATGCTTGTCACTTAAGATAAGCATCTGTCAAGCCCAGTTATCACGTCACTACTGTTTTCACCAATCAGCACTGAAATATTTATTTTTTTTATTTATCAGTGACAGAGTTCACTATAAATAGTTTTATCTTTTTAAAATAAGATAATTATCGGAAGCAGTGCCTTCCATAATTATGACGGTTATACTGTCGACAATCAGAAAGCAGCATCTGCTACTAAGAAATGAAAGCCTATGACATTTCTACAAGAATACAACCTCATTATCGGGAGCAGTGTCTTCCATAATGTCATGAAATAAGGTAGTTTTTGCCTACCAAGGTGTATATCGGAAGCAGTGCCTTCCATATGTTTCACCCAAGGTGTATAAAAATTATCGGGAACAGGGATTCCCATAATTTAACTGTTATATCTGAATATCGGTGGGGCTAATTGTGTGCTTATGATCAACTGTTATCATGTTTTATTTGCTTATGTGTATTGTAGCTTAACTAGTTTGTGATCTTTTTTTTTTGTAAGGACCTTGTGTGCCTTGTGCTGATATGTATTCACAGATGCTTTAAAACTTGTGTCCCTTTTTAATTGTTACTTGGGTATACGGGGCAGAAAGATGAAATCCGGGGAGCAGTAGTAGTCAAAGCAGATAGTAAGTTGCATGTCTTTTCGTCCAGTGTGGAATTGTACTTTTTTAATATAAGTTGCTGTTGAGACTTGCTGATCCTTTTCTGAGGCTTTTCACATTTAATTGGTAGATATTGGCTGATAATGTGTGCTGTTCCTACCAAAGCTTTTCATTGTAAGGAGCTCCTGGTGCCCACGTGGAGTAATCGCTCAGTCTCATGCTTTTCTAGTTAACACATTAATGTTTTTGGAGTGAATTAACTGGAGTTTCTTATTCAGTTAGTTCCAAACTTGCAATGGAAGTTTTGGACTGAACCTCCGTGCTCTAGAAGGCTTTTGAAACCAGATGACCTGCAATTCTGTTAACAAACTCAATTCAGCTTGCAATTGGAACTTTGAAGTGCATCTGTCTCTGGGATTCTTCTGACTGCTCCTACTTAGCCCATGATCAGTGCCCCAATAGGTCAATCCTAAAAGTTTACATTGAGTCTGTGCTGGTAGACAGCATGACTTTAGATGCTTAAAATTCATTATCATCCCTTATATGTGGATTCTGTAGTGTTTGGCTTTGATAATCCGCACCTAAGCACTTTGGCTTTGGTAAGTAGGTTTTGTTCCTATGTATGGCTTCGTAACCTGATAGTGTGTGCACTCCATCGTTGAGTGGCAGCACTATTGCACTTTTCTCAGGGCAAAGAGAGCAAAAAAGCCTAGAGCCAGTGCGTCTCAAATTCTCATGAAGAACAGCAGTCTGTTCACGGAAAAGAATAAAGTTCTTCATGTTAGTATGTCTTTAATCAATATTCATAGCTTTCCCACTTAGTGCTACAGTTACTCAAATTTCGTTCTGAATATATTCTGAGCATGAACTGGGCTAGTGTAAAATGCTGTTCTGGGTTACCAGGGTGAGAATGACACCATTCAGTTTATACAGATCTATTTAAGCCCAGGTTCAATGGAAAAGATATGATGCTTCCATTCTTAAAATTTACTGTAATTGTTGTTTGAAAGAAAAATTAATCAGGCTGACCTAGAATATGGTATGAACAATTCCAGGAAATGTACTGTAATTTCATAGATTATAGAGGAAATCTTTATCTGTCATATTTATGGGAGTTCTTTGATTCTCATTTATCTTTGTGTTCTCAATATTTCCCCAAAAATTCAGATTGTCCCTGGTTATTTCAGGGATTATTTCCCAGGCACTCAGTGCTTTTGGATATTCTGTTTGGGCTGCTCTTCCACTGAATCACTTGTTGCCATTTGTGCAGGGCTTTAATTATTTTGCTCTTTTTGCTACTGCAAAATATTCTGCAAACTGTCAGTTGTCTTGTTCTTTTGTTAAGTATGGCACTTGACTATAGTTTCAAGCAGTAATAATTGTATTATTTAGTAAATTGTTCAAAAACTTTAGTTGGTAAAAAAGAATTGATTGGCTGTCTTGCATATGTGCTTCAAATAAATGTTTTAAAACATTATTTTTGATTGATGTTTACAGCATAGAAATATGCTGTTTGACTCCATGCAAAACTCTCATTAATTTTTTCATACAGAAGTATGATCTCACATCTACATACATTTGAATTCAGTTGTCAATTACATGACCATTCTCCAAGTTCATTAATGTTTCCCTGTATTTTGTAACAGATTTAAAGTGAACTGCAAACGTTGGTCAGTATTTGTGACATATTTTGGGACCTGCAGAAGTGTCCTTTTTTTTTAAATTAGCCTTTTAAATACTGGAATAGCAGTGAGTTATTAATTGCTAGCCCTTTTTCAGTTCAAGATTTCTAGAAGAGATATGAAAGGGGTTGGAATGTCTTCACTCCTGACCACTGAGATGTGTTTGAAGGCATGAAAATGGGCAGAAATGAAACATATTTGGAATCTCTAAGAACCAACCGAGAGATAATTGATCATGTGCAGAAATAAACCAAAAGAACTGTGGATACTGTAAATCAGGAATAAAAATAGAAGTTTCTGGAAAAGCTCAGCAGGTCTGGCAGCATCTGTAAAGAAAAAAAATCAGTTAATGTTTCGGGTCCGGTTCTGAGGAAGGGTCACCGGACCTGAAACGTTAACTCTGACTTTTTTCTTCACAGATGCTGCCAGACATGATCATAAAGTCATGCATTCTAAAATATGGGAAGAGGAGAAGTAAATCATTTGGCTCCTCGAGCTGCTTTTTAATTCAGCAAAATTAGGCCACGTCTTTGTCCTCAAACAACATTACCATCTAATCTCTGATATCCCTTGATTGCCTTCATGCAAAATCCCATTGACCTCAGTCTTGACTATACTGTCAACAGGCCTTTGAAACCTGTCTTAGGTTTATAATAAACCTGCGATAATTCCAAACAAATATTCACAACCGTTTTTGAGTGAACAAAGTTTTTTTCCCCTCATAGCTGTAAAGATCACGCCTTTGTTCTGAGACTATTATCTCCAATTGTAAATACATGAGCAGCTTGTCAATTGTGGAAAAGTTATGGCTGTTCGAAATAGCATACAATATGCTGATTGTCCTCTTGCATTAAAAAAATTCTTAACCGTTTTATGAATTCAAGTTGAAGGTGGATAACAAAATTTTTATGTCAATGATATATTGACGAACTGGATGTCCTGTTTGTACACTTGGGATTTGACTCAAATCTCCCATCAGAATGAACAGACTTGCAATGCTGTGAAGATTTTGTCCCACATTAGAACTCCAGATTTGAGGTAAAATTTTCTACTGTAAGCATTCAACTGTCACTCTATTCTGCATGCACAATTGATATCTGAAAATTTGCCTATTTTTGTGTTGTCATGGCTAAACATTACCAAAACCTGTCTTGACCACTAAATCCACAACCAGATCTTTCAACTTGTCTTCTCAAGTTGCTCCAGACAGTCTGATTTCCCTGTGTAGTTTATATTCACTGGCATCATCAATTTTTCCCTATTTAATGCAGTTCCTGAAAAAGTACTTCCATCTATTTGTGTACCAGTTTTCTTTTTCGCATCCTAGAGATATTTAACAAATTAACTTAATATACTCATGTATATTCTGCCAATTGCATGTAACAGATGGATGATCAATTAATCTGCTTTTCGAGATGGAGAATCATGGTTGGAATATCAGGGGAATGATCTAACATTTAAATAATACCATCATTTATTTGAATACTGTCTGACATCCCATCTGATTGACAGCATTTAGCTTTCAATGGAGTGACTGTGTATTTGCTCTTAGTGCAATACTTGAATCTATGAGCCAGAGAATCATTACAGCAAAGGACAAAAAGCCATTTGGTACATTGAGCCAATGCCTTTCCTTCTCTTTGTAGAGCAATCAATTTGATTTTCTCCCCCCCCCAAGTTCCTGTAACCTTGCAAGTTTACTTTCTTCAAGTGCCAATCCAACTTCCTTTCCAAGCAATTCTATCTCTGCTGCTACTCATCTTGTAGGGAACATGTTCCACGGTTGTTACCACTTATGTATTAAAGGTCTTCTTCCTCTTGCCTCTTCTCCAAAGCTGTAAAACTGTTTTTCCTAGATGTTATACTAGCAGCTAATGGAAAAAAGGTTTATTTTGTGTACCTTTTACCTTTACTAAATGTGCACTTCTATCCAATTTCCCTGTAATATTCAAGGAGAACAATCCCAGTTGCTTCAATTTTAAGTTTGTAATTAACATTTAATCCTTGGAATTATTACAGTAAACTGCTCATGAACCCCTGTATCCTTCCTAAGAAATGATGACTGAACTGAAGGCAATACCCCAGTTGTGGCAAATCAGACCTTTAAACAAATTTAGTATAACATTGGTTTTGTTACGATTGGTGAAACCCAAGTTCCCAAATGATCTCAATTTTATCAGCCAAGTTCAAAGGTCTATGTACATGACCCCCAATGTCTATTGGTCCCTGTCATGTTCTCTGGAACTGTGCCATTTTGTCTCCGTTGCTGCTTGTCCTTCCAAAATGCATCGCCCCTGGTTTTTCTGTTAAATTCCATCTACTACTTATTCATTGCCACGGAGGGCAGTGGAGGCCGGGATGTTGAATGTCTTCAAGGCAGAGATTGATAAATTCTTGATCTCGCAAGGAATCAAGGGCTATGGGGGAGAGTGCGGGTAAGTGGAGTTGAAATGCCCATCAGCCATGATTAAATGGCGGAGTGGACTCAGTGGGCCGAATGGCCTTACTTCCACTCCTATGGCTTATGGTCTCATCACTGAACCATGGGGAGTATTGCTTATCATTCTCTAGTCTGAAAAATAACCATTTAGTACAACTTGACTGTTTTCTGTCTTTAGGGCAATTTTTGTTTTTAGCCAGTCTGACGCTGACCCTCCTATTCCAGTAGCCTCTTGTTAATCAGGTCTTGTATGTGGTGCTTTGTTAAATGTTTTATTAAAATCATGTTCAATACTTTAGACCATGTTCAATACTTACCCTACGTTTGAAAAATACAATTTATTAAGTTCAGTTTGTCTTAGACGTTTATGCTGACCATCCATAATTAACTCCTACAAGGTACATGTCAGGAGTGTGATCGATTGCTCATGCAAACAAGTGAAGAATATAGTTCCAACAGTATTTGAGAAGCTTGACAGCAAGATAAAGCAGCTGCCCTAGCAGTACACCATTCTTAAACATTCACTCCCTCCTCAATGATACACAGCAGCACCCATACATACCATATATGGCATGTAATTTAAATAACATCAATGTTTCTTAAAGTCTGTTATTGGTAAAATGTTAGTCTTTTTTAAAACAAAATGTAATAGCAGAGCATTTAGAAATATGTAATCCAGCAGACTCTGTATGTCTTCATGAATGGGCAAGTCATGCCCAGCAAATTCATTAGAAGTAGTTGAGGAAGTAACAAGCAGGATAGAGAAAGTGGAAGCAAAGAATGTAATATTTTGATAAGGCTCAACACATTAGAGTACTTAATATATTAAGATGATGCCCAGTCTGAGTTCCACCAGGGCCACTTGGCTCCTGATCTTGTTACAGCTTTGTCTCACCTCATGATTGGCTAGTAAATGTGCAATGCCACTTTTCTGCCTTTTCCCCATAACCCTTGATTCCTAATTCACAACTCTTTTGGCTGTATTTTAAAGGGGTCTGAAAAAAATCTGTGTCTTATCTTTGAATAATCTTAACAGCCTACTGTAATAAAGAATGCCACAGATTCACAAACATCTGAGAATAAATTCCTGCTCCTGTCTTATGTACAAAGAAAATTACAGCACTATCTAAAGCTGTCTCCTATTTTCCAAGGATCTGTATCCCTCTGCTCCCTGCCCATTCATGTATCTGTCTAGATACATCGTAAATGACACTATCGTGCCCGCCTTTACCACCTCCGCTGGCAAAGCGTTCCAGGCACCCACCACCCTCTGCGTAAAGAACTTTCCACACATATCTCCCTTAAACTTTTCTCCTCTCACCTTGAAATCGTGACCCTGAGTAATTGAGTCCCCCACTCTGGGGGAAAAAGATTCTTGCTATCCACCCTGTCTATACCTCTCATGATTTTGTAGACCTCAATCAGGTCCCCCCTCAACCTCTATCTTTCTAATGTAAATAATCCTAATCTACTCAACCTCTCTTCATAGCTAGTGCCCTCCATATCGGGCAAATCCTGGTGAACCTCCTCTGCATCCACATCCTTTTGGTAATTTGGTGACCAGAACTGTAAGCAGTATTCCAAATGTGGTCGAACCAAAGTCCTATACGACTGCAACATGACCTGCCAACTCTTGTACTCAACACCCTGTCCGATGAATGAAAGCATGCCGTATGCTTTCTTAACCACTCTATCGACGCCTGTTGCCACATTCAGGGTACAATGGACCTGAACATCCAGATCTCTCTGTGCATCATTTTTCCCCTGGGCTTTTCCATTTACCACAATTCGCTCTTGAATTGGACCTTCCAAAATGCTTCACCCCGCATTTGCCTGGATTTAACTCCATCTGCCATTTCTCCACACAACTCTCCAATCTATCTATATTCTGCTGCCTTCTCTGACAGCCCCCTTTGCTATCTGCTGCTCCACCAATATGTGTGACCCCTTATTCTGAGATTATGCCCCATGGTCCGAGACTCTCTCAGAAGGAGAAACAACATTTCTAAATCTAACATGTCAAGTCCCCCAAGATTTTTATATGTTTCAATAAGGTCCCCTCTCTGCTTTCAAAACTGCATTGAGTACAGGGTCAACCTACTCAACCTCCTTTTTAGATAGTCCCTCCGTACTCTGGATCAGCCTAGTGAACCTTTGCTGGACTGCCTCCAAGGAGAGCCAATGGATGTTATCTACCTGGACTTCAAGAAGGCCTTTGACAAGGTACCGCACAGGAGGCTGCTGATTAAGATGAGGGCCAATGGTGTTAAGAGGCAAGGTGCTGGCATGGGTAGAAGATTGGCTGTGTGGCAGAGAGTAGGGATAAAAGGGTCTTTCTCAGGATGGCAGCTGGTGACAAGTGGTGTTCCACAAGGGTCAGTGTTGTGACCACAACTTTTCACTTTATACATTAATGATCTAGATGAAGGAACTGTGGGCATTCTGGCTAAGTTTGCAGACAATACAAAGATAGGTGGAGGGACAGGTAGTATTGAGGTGGTGGCAAGGCTGCATAAGGATTTGGACAGGTTAGGAGAGTGGGCAAAGAAGTGGCAGATGGAGTACAATGTGGGAAAGTGTGAGGTTGTGCACTTTAGTAAGAAGAATAGAAGCATGGATTATTTTCTAAATGGGGAGAACATTCAGAAGTCTGAAGTGCAAAGAGACTTGGGAGTTCTAGTCCAGGATTCTTTCAAGGTAAACTTGCAGGTTGAGTCAGTAGTCAGGAAGGCAAATGCAATGTTGGCATTTATTTTGAGAGGACTTGAACATAAAAGCAGGGATGTACTTCTGAGGATCTATAAGGCTCTGGTCAGGTCACATTTGGAGTATTGTGTGCAGTTTTGAGCCCCATATCTCAGGAAGGATGTGCTGGCCCTGGAGTGGGTTCAGAGGATGTTCATGAGAATGGTCCCAGGAATGAAAAGCTTAACGTATGGGGAACGTTTGAGAACTCTAGGATTATACTCATTGGAGTTTAGAAGGATGGGGGGAGATCTAATTGAAACTTAGACTACTGAATGGCCTGGACAAAGTGGATGTTGGGAAGATGCTTCCATTGGTAGGAGAGACTAGGACCCGAGGGCACAGCCTTAGAGCAAAGGGAAGACCTTTTAGAACGGAGATAAGGAGGAACTACTGCAGCCAGAGAGTGGTGAATCGATGGAATTCACTGCCGCGGAAGGCTATGCAGGCCAGGTCATTGAGTACATTTACGACTGAGATTGATAGGTTCTTGATTATCAAGGGGATCAAGGGTTATGGGGAGAAAGCGGGAGAATGGGGTTGAGGAACTTATCAGCCTAATTTATGCTCCTATGTCTTATGGTCTTATGGTGTTTGAAAGTACTGTCCGAGGATCTTCAGTGGGGGTGCCCAGACTGCAGGGGCTGGGAAACAGGAACATTTGTGGAGATGAGAACAAGATTTGGAACAGATTGGGCTGTTCATCCCTCAGGCCTTCTCCATCATTCAATTGGATCATGGTTGATCTGACACCCCTCACATCCTGTTTCTTGTTCTTTCCCCATAACCCTTGACACCCCTGCTGATCAAGAATCTGTCCATTTCAGCCTTAAATATATAAGGGAATTCATGGGTGTTGGTGGAATCTCAATGTGTATGGGATATAGGCAGAACAGCTTTGGAGGGCATGGTACGTGTAGGAGGGGCTTATTGGCAGTGACCACTACTGTGGTCTTCACAGGATGAGCTGTAAAGTCATCATTAAGGTGTAATGCTGGTGTTCTGGGGACAGGAATGACAGTTGGAGATGAATTTCAATGCAGTGGGACTCCACATATGGGGAAATGGTTGGAAAAGGGCGTGCAAGGTAAAAGCTGATATGGGGGTGGGTACCTGGTGACCAGGGTGGTGCTGACGGTGCACAGTAAACTGTGTTCCCTCCCATCACTTGCTGTTCTCCAGTTGCAAAATGCAACTGGAAAATGTTTCGGACAACATGCAAAATTGGGAGAGTCAATGTCACTTTGATAGCAAAAACACAGGATCCATGTCTGCTGGACGTCAGACATTCAAGGTGCAAACACGAAGCATGGGGTAACAAACACCAGTTACAATTCACTTGCCTTTATTGGTTGGGGAATTGAATGCAAGAGTTAGGATGTCATGTTGCAGCTTTACAAACCTTTGGTTAAGCCACACTTAAGAGTATTGTGTTCACTTCCGGGTCACCACTTTACAGGAAGGATGTGGAGGATTTGGAGAGGATGCAGAAGAGGTTTACCAGGATGCTGCCTGGATTAGAGGGTAAGAACTATAAGGAGAGGCTAGAAAAACCCATGTTATTTTCTCTGTATCGACGGAGGCTGAGGAGACACTTGATAGAAGTCTATAAAATTATGAGATGCATTGATAGGGTTGATGGTCGGAATCTTTCTCCCAGGGTTGAAATGTCTAAAGCTAGGGGGCATGCACGTAAGGTGAGAGGGGAAAAGTTCAAAGGCGAGATGAAGGGCAGGCAGTAAGGATTAGTTAAATTTGGCGTCATGTTCGGCACAGCATCATAGGCCAAAGGCCTCATTCCTATACTGTATTGTTCTATGTTCTATCTGCTAACACTTCTTCACCTACTTACAATTTCATGCAAAGTGAATGAACAAATGTATCAAATGTGAGTCAAAGCTGGATTGTGTCATGCCACTGGTGTCAACTAAACTAACACCCATTATCTTGGTGATACAAGAGTTAGTGGCAATAACTTTAAACAAGGCAAATGCTGGGCACGAGTGCTCCCATTGTTTGTGGAATTTCTAAAGATGCTGTGGGATAAGAGGAGCATCACTGTGTCATATGTCGTGCCAGAATGATGAACACAATGGCAAATGGAATGGTTGAGGGGTGTCTTGGATGGCATGGGGGGTCGAAACAGCAGGGACTGTCTTTTGGATGTTTTATGTTGGTCAGTCAGCTGGTGGGGCACCTTCACCGAGTCGATGCATGTCCTGTTGCCAGGGTAGTCTGAGCTTTGAGTGACCTGAGGGGGCTCTCCAGTATAGTCCAGAGTGTGCTGCACCACCTTGGTGTCCGGTGTCCTGTGTTCTGCACAATTGGAGTAGCCAACATAGTGATGTAATTAGGTGCTGAGGAACCAGAGGAACGGGATCAGTGAGTTGCATGAAGCTGTCTGTGTGGATGACAGATCTTAGCTGCATTGGACACTACAAGACAAACGGGACCTGATTGACACAGTTCCAGCAGATGTGAGCTGAATGCAAAAGATCATTGTGGGCTGTAAAAGTCAAGATGTCAGTATTTAGTTGGCATTGTGGGGACAAACTACAGCCTGCATTCATTTCCTTTGTATTCCCTTTTGCAGGCTGTCAAAATCTCGTGGTTGGACTTGTCCAAATGCTTGTCAGTCAGTGATATTTGCCAATTAGACAAGGGCAAGATGTGGGTGACCACTGGCCATTGGGGAAAGCATACTGTGGAATCAAAAGGGTCTTCAGATGAGATGTAGCTAAGGACAGGTAAAGTGTGTGGCCTGGTGATTAATTGGCAAGTAGGGCAGGAGAATATGGTTATTTGTGTGTACAAGGGAATACCAGCCATTGCAAATTACATACCATGGACACCGTGGCTATGTGCTTGTTGTACCACAATGAGTGTGCTAGTGACGAGCAATGCTGGATTTTAACAGTTATCCAGGTGGCTCTTAGAGACCCTGATCTTTCACTGGCTATCTGCTGAGTGGCAAATTGTTCTGGAAAAGATGCAGGTCAAGAAGTGGATAGAATCAATGTGAGGGATGCCGTATAGTCAGAGTAGGTAGTTAAAGAGGTGTGTTTGATAAGATACAACAAAAGACTCATTGGGCCTTGCAGCAAGAGTCCTTCAAAATGCTTTCGTAGGTCCCCTGGCCTCAGAATATGGTCTTTCCAACTACTGGTCTTTTCTGTCGATGCACGCTCATGATCCTAACCCCTCCACGATACTGAGAGTTTCTGCATAGCTTGTGTCTCTTCTCCAACTGACCTGCTCCATCCTTCCCCAGAAACCACCTTGTGTCTTTTGGTTGAATATCCTGCTTTTCTCAACATTTATTTTTCAGTCCAAACTGCTTTTTTTTCCTATTTTCTCATTTTTTTTTTCTCTCTTCCTTTTACCTACCTCTTGTTGAGGAGCTTGGTCACAGTGACATCATCAGTGATGATGGCATTTGGAAGATGAGCCTGGCGTGGACTTGTGGCGGAGGCATCAGAGGTGAGCTTGGGTTCCCGGCAGCTTCTGCATCGGCAAGGTTGGCCCAGCGCCGACTCATGGCTGCAGCAGAGACAAGTTTGGGTTGTCTGTGGCATTTGGGCCCGGCGCAGACTCATGGTGGCGTAGGCGAGTTTGGGCCAGGTACAAGACCTGTATCAGTGAGGTGGGCCCAGAGCGGGCTCTTGGTAATGGCAGTGACCGTCGAGTTTGGACCGGTACGGGACCCGGTGGCTTCGGTGACGGCTGCATTGGCGAGGTCCAGTGAGGACTCATGGTGGCACCAGCATTGCTGAAGGTGAGATGGCACCAGAGAGTGGTGACTCTTGTTCCAAAGGCACAGCGAAGGGACTCGTGGCTGACTGCTCCAGGCCCATGGCCGAGCACGTAACAAGAAAGGCTGTAAAGTTGAACTCTATTTCTTTATTTTTCTGCCTTTATATTCTACGTTTCAGTTTATTTTTCTTTGTTTTAAGGTAGCACCGGAGAGCAGCAACTCCATACAACACTTTTCACTGTGTTTTGTAACAAATAAATTAAAAAACTCAGCGCAATACACTTAGCTAAACAAAGTAAGATTCAGCCTTTCGTGTTTACATGTGTGCACTCTAAGCCTACCTTTGCATTCTTTGTAGTCTTCAATAGTCTCTTCCAAATTAATATTGTCTAACACTATCAAACACATCATTCTTTTATTCATTTTTTTCCTCTTTCATTCACTCCAATAAGCTGGTCCCCATCACCTGACAAATTTAGTTTAAAGTCTTCCCAAGCACAGTAATGAAACTCTCTGCAAGCAGTCCAGTTATTGAGTCACAGAGTCACACAACACGGAAACAGACCCCTCAGTCCAACCAGTCCATGCTGACCATGTTTCCAAACTAAACTAGTCCCACTTGTCCATGTTTCACCCATAGCCCTCCAAACCTTTCCTACTCATGTTCTTATCAAAACGTCTTTTAAAAGTTGTGACTGTATCTGCATCCACTACTTCCTCATTCCACACACAAATACTCTCTTTAAAAAAAAAGTTGCCCCTCATGTCCTTTGCAAAACATCCTCCTCTCACCTTAAAAATATGCCCCTTAGTCTTGAGCTCCTCACCTAGGGAAAAGACCCTTGCTATTCACCTTATCTGCCCCTCATGATTTTATAAAGCTCTATAAGCTCACCCCTCAACATCCTATGCTCCAGTAAAAAAAAAACTCCAGGCAATCCAGCCTATTCTAATAACTCAAACGTTCCATTCCTGGCAACATTCTGGTAAATCTTCTCTGAATCCGCTTCAATTCAATAATATCCTTCCTAGAGTAGGACGACTAGAACCGTACACAATATTCCAGAATATGCCTCATCGGCACCCTGTACAATCTCAACATGATGTCCCAGCTCCTATACTCAAAGGGTCTGAGCAATGAAGGCAAGCGAGCTAAATGCCGCCTTAACCACCATGTCTACCTGTGACACAAATTTCAAAGAAGTTTGAAATGTTATATACCTGAACCCCTTAAGTCTCTCTGTTCTACAACACAACCTGCCGCACCAGCTCAGCATTTTCATGCCATGCCTGAAACCATGTATTGACCCTTTCTATTGTTTTGTTTACACTTGGTAGCATATGGTCCTGTGAATAAATTAGAGATTAGTATTTTCAAGGTCTAATTTTTGACTCCACCCCCACAGCCACCACATCTCCTGAAAGTCAAATTGTAGGAACTCAACAAGTGTTCTATGCTCATTGGTATTGGAATTACCATCTGCCTCGCTTCATTTTCCCTGTAGAATTTCCTGAACTCTGTGCATGATGTTTTCCAAACTGGCACCAGAGAGTAAATACATCATATGGAACTCACGATGATAAGTACTGAGAAACCTGTTCCCATAACACTGGAATCTGCTGTAAAGTCCGTGTTTCTGTCATTTTTTTTTCTGTAGTTTCTGTGCAAGTCCTTGTCCCTCAGTGCCAAAGTCTGGATTGCGTTTTTTCAATATATCATGCTTGCAGCTGTGACACAGACCCTGCAGACACCTGCAGCTCCTACTTGTCCAGATGGCTAAGCATGTATTATCTTGAACTCCCACAGCCTATGGAGTGACCTCCTCATGAACAATCCAAAAAATCTCACTCTTCCTGATGCTCTGCAGTGATTCCCAATGGCTCCTCAAGTTCGGAAATCCTGAACTTGAACTCGAGCATCTGGAGACGCTTCCTCGATATGTGTTCCCCTTATTAAAGTTCATGTGTGGGACAGGAATTGCAAACAATTGGTCTGAGTTACCCAATCATGATCCAAGAAAAAAAAACTCCTATTCCCTCTTCCAGAATCTAGTTAGTACTCTTTGTTAACCATTTGTCTTAATTCGTCTTACTTACCTTTAATACTTACCCTCATTGATTTAGGAAATTATAGGAACAGAAGTAGGCCATGCAGCCCCTTGAACCTTAGCTTTAACTAGCTAAAATGTAAGGTCATACAGTACTTTATTGTTTCCTGGTCCTGGATTAAACTCATGCCCGAAAAATGCCTTTACAAGTCACCGACTACCTGCTATCCTCTGATTTAATCTCTTTGCACTTTGTTTAAACAATGCCTTGGAAGATCCAAGTAACTATTATAGGACATGTGCAAAGAGCACGTAACAAAAAAAAGAAGGAATGTGGATGTGGTAAAAGCATCAATGCCAGAATTCTTGAATCCTAGATATTTCCTATTAAAATTACTTATTTGCAGCACAGAAGGTACAAACGTTCTGTTACGACTTTGGAATCTCTGCTCTCTGCTGCTTCTCATTATATTATCGCGTCGTTATCATTATATTATTATGACATTTTATCCATCGTCACCATTATATATTCTGTTGATGTCTCATACTCAACAAAAAAAAGTCATACATCCTTAGGCAGCACCTTTCAAGCCAACGACCACTTCATCTAAAAAGACAAAGACTGCAGATACATGAGAAAACCACCACTTGCATGTTCCTCTCCAAGCCACTCACCCTCCCGACTTGGAACGATGTTACTGTTGCTTCGGTGTCACTGGGTCAAAATCCTGAACTCCCTTTCCTAACATCATTGTGAAAGAAGCGAAGGTGAGTGGGAGAAGACGTGAGGGTGGCTGTTAGTGAGTCAGGTGGTAAGATGGCAGGTGAGTGGATAAAGGAGTGAGGCAGAATATCAGGGTGTGAGATGGTGGGCTGCCAGGTGTCACGGATGTAGAGTGGCAGATTGTTAAGAGGTAAGGAATGAGGTGGAGGTGCTGGTGTTGGACTGGGGTGGACAAAGTCAGAAGTCACACAACACCAGGTTAGAGTCCAACAGACTTGACCTGATGAAAGATCAAAGCTCCGAAAGCTTGTTACTTCAAATCAACCTGTTGGCTATAACCTGGTGTTGTGTGACTACTGACTCTGAGGTGGATGAGATGACAGAAGGTCAGATGGGTGGGTGAGAGGTCAAAGTGGAGAGTAACTAAGGGGATATGGTGGTGAGTGTGTAGGGTGGCAGGTAAGGGTGTGAAGGGACACAGTGGCAGGTAGTTGAGAAATCAGGTGCCAGATTGGTGAAGGAGGAGGGTGACAGATTTGATGGCTGAGGGAGTCGGATGGATGGTGGGTGAGGGAGTACAGATGATAAGTAAGTGGGTGAATGGGTAGTGTGTGTCAGGTGTGGGCACGGATCAGGTATTAGGTGACAGGTCAAAATGTGGAGGTTTGTGGGGATGATGAATGCATCAGTTTTGCAGTCAGCCAGGAATTTCAGCAGGTTTCACTCATAGAACATAGAACAATACAGCGCAGAACAGGCCCTTCGGCCCTTGATGTTGTGCCGACCTGTGAACTAATCTAAGCCCACCCCCTACACTATCCCATCATCATCCATATGCTTATCCGAGGACTGTTTAAATGCCCCTAATGTGGCTGAGTTAACTACATTGGCAGGCAGGGCATTCCACGCCCTTACCACTCTCTGAGTAAAGAACCTGCCTCTGATATCTGCCTTAAATCTATCACCCCTCAATTTGCAGCTATGCCCCCTTGTACTAGCCGACGTCATCATCCTAGGAAAAAGACTCTCACTGTCCACCCTATCTAATCCTCTGATCATTTTGTAGGTCTCTATTAAATCCCCTCTTAGCCGCCTTCTCTCCAATGAGAACAGACCCAAGTCCCTCAGTCTTTCCTCATAAGACCTTCGCTCCAGACCAGGCAACATCCTGGTAAATCTCCTCTCCACCTTTTCCAATGCTTCCACATCCTTCCTGTAATGGGGCGACCAGAACTGTACGCAATATTCCTCTCTCATTTCCCGGTTAACTGGTCAGGTTAGTAAGTGGAAACCTTCCAAAGACTCTAACACTAACTCAGAGTTTGGGATTTTATTACAGGATTCCAGTCACTACGCTCAATCTCCAACTTTCCAAAGATTGGAAGATTTGAGCCAATGAATTTGCTTTGTTTGTATGAGTGTATAATTATGTTTGACCACTAGGTGGGGGCAGAAGGCTACAAACTTTGCTGTGAGTTGCCCATTTGTACTGCATTAAATGCTTTTCTTCTGCTCCCAACACATTTGTTTTTAAACAGGGTTTAGATTACACAGTACATCTGAAGTAACTCCACCCATCCGGGTGACCTCTGTGGAACATCAGTCCCACCCTACATTTGGATAATAAGATGTTGGAAGTGTGTTAAAGATATGGTTACTTTATATTATTTTCTGAGTGAGCTTCCTCACATCAAAGATAGTTACACCCTTTGGCTTTATTAAACCTTGAGAGGAGTACATTTTCTTTTAGCAGTAAAATATTGAGGGTTTTCTTATGCTTGAAATAGTAAGTGAGCTTGAACCAAAAATCATATGATCTAAAGTTAACTCTTTGAAACCCTGAGTTTTATCATTTTATTACGTGTTGTGTTGGCAAAGGATTCCAGAAATATCTTTGCTTCGTTTTCACAATTAATTCCTTCCCATAATTTAAAAAGGTTCTGGTTAGATTTTTTTTCACCTCTTAGTAAGTTTGGAATCTCACTTACCAATTGCATCTATGAAGTAAATTAATTTATCCTCGAGTAGAGATACAGATGGTCAGGTAAATGTTAATGAACAGAAGATACAAAATGGAAACAGGCTATTCCTCACAACCATTTCAGGTTGTGTCCAGTTTATTTTTCTTCAAACAAAACATTATTCCTATCATATTCACATAATCCATCAAGACTATGGTGTTTTCAAAAAATATCTTTATATCCATGTGACTTTAATTTAGTGCATTGATTCCACCTCCATGAGTCTTGTTACACTTCCAAATGCATGTAAACAAATAAAAACATAAAAGGGTCTAGGCCCGAAACGTCAGCTTTCCTGCTCCTCTGATGCTGCTTGGCCTGCTGTGTTCATCCAGCTCTACACCTTATTATCTAAAAACATAAAAGACCCATTCTGCATGAGGTTAATCCAGTCGCAAGAGATCTTAACCTGCTCATTAAAAAGGGCTAATTTTTCTTTGTTTCTCAAGGGGTGGAGCAAAACATTCTGCAATTCACACAATTACAACATTTTATTATTTTTAAAAATTTTCTTGAAAAATAGAGAGCAACCTCTATTTCAAACTCTGCCTTTAAAAAATATATAAATTGCCATCTTCTCTTTCACTTTACGGATTAACTGTAGAACAGAATCTTTTCCTCGTTTCTTTTATCTATCCTTTTCTCCTTGAAATAGCTGTCAAGTTCTGAGTTCAATTTGCATTTCTATCAAGCATTTTCAAGATTTTTGGTTTGTCTTTACATTTTAGGAAATAAACTGTAGGTTTTGCAAATTCATTATTTTTCCTTGGCACAGATATGAATTTAAACTTCTGTAGAATATAAGTCTTTCGGAAAAAATGCTTCCTTTTCAAGCTGTTTTTCTCAAATTTTCTTCATTTTAACATTTTGAGCCCAGTGTCAGACACATACTGTTTGTTTTCACATTCCAATTAGCAATATTCAAATTTAACAAAATCATTTTCCCTTTTGACAACTGTATCAGGGAACAATGTCCTCGAACCTGTAAACATTGCAAAGTTTCTAACCCAAAATTAATCCAATTCAGGATCAATCATAATCATGCCAAATACCCCAATTTACCATATCAAATATTTAAAAGAAAACATTGTACAAATGTGTGAATTTTATATCCAGATTTAAAATCCCAATGTTTTACAAAATATTCTGGCGTCATAATTCTTTCCAGCAACCAGATTCTGAGGCTTGCAAAGTTTGTTCCTTGCAAACGTTATTTACTTACCTTCCAACAAGTTGCATTCCTTGTCTTCAGTTCTTTAAACTTCTGAAATACAGCAAGGTTAATTCTCAAAAAGAAACTTGATGTACTCAGCCCAAACCTGTAAGCTTTCACAGAAAGGCTTAAACTGAGCTAGACATGCCTAATCACACCCATTTGTCACTATTGGAACGGCGTGCCTGTGTTTTTGTTGATTGACATCACATTTTCTGTACCTCTTGAGTGATTCACACCCCAGAGGGATCATTTTATCCCCATTCCAGAGCGATCCTCCTGGATTCTATTTGCACCAAACAAAACAATTGCTTTCAAATAACCGAAACATGAATTTTATCCTAAGTTATTCTTGGATCAATTTTACTACTGTTTTGTACAGTTATGTTTTGAACTAATTCACCAGCTTTAAAACATACTGGTCCAGCCTATAAAGGGTTAATGAATCGCTATTTGGCTTCAACAGGACAAGTCTATAAAATACACAGACGAAGATATAGAGATGAGACTTACAGCAAATATTTTTCTGTTTTTTTTTCAACGGCGTTCCAGGTTTCCTGCAGTGTTTCCAACCTAATGAACCCTCCTTTCTGAGTTTAATTTCTCGACAGTCCTTACTGGGATTACAAATGGACCCATCCTGTCAACTGCTTCCCCTCAGCTACTGGATTATCCACCTCTGAGGTAACTCCTTGGATCATTCCCTCTCCGATAACTAGAACCCACCACTGCTTAAGAAGTAGTTTGCCTGCAATGTCTTTCAATGATTAACCCATCCACAAAATATTCTGCCATTTCTTTATCATCAAGGCCTTTAGCTAAACTCATCATACTGTAAGATTAACTGTATATTATTTTGTATGACCCTCATTTGGATCTAAATGTTCTGGCCCAGAGATCACTTGCATCCAGCTACTTGGATACCATTCCTTTAGATCGATACACTTTTATTAACCCACTAATGAATAGTATATACTGACAATTACACTGGCTACTTAGATATCCTGTGAGATAGGGCCCATCTCAGGGGGCCAATCTGTTGAAAAATTTCCAAGCTCATCTTTGACGCAGCTGACCAAACTGCTGTAACCATGCAGCTTCCTTGCTATCCCTTTCTTTCCCGTGTTGTGCTCCTTTATAAGCCCTTACTAATTTTTAATTTAATCATGGAATGAAGGCCTCATTGGTTCAGCCAACATTTATTGCCCATCTCTGGTTAGCCAAGAGGGCAGACATTAAGAGTCAATCACATTTCTGGTGGTCTGGAGTCACATGTGGACCGGATCAAGTGAAAGAGACAGATTTCCTTTCCATTAGTGAACCAGATGGGTTTTTACATGGTAGCCATTAACGTAGCATTTTTAAAAAAAAATTCAGATTTATTTAATTGAACACAAATTTCACCATCAATGTGGTGTGTCTCCTAAATATCAGACTGCAATTCTAGATTGGTGACATTACCTTTATGCCACTGCTTGCCCAATTTGATTGGGTTTTAATTACAATCATGCAATTTGGGGAAGGTCTCTAGCACAACAGCAACTGTATTGCTATTCCGGATATTTAAAAGCCTTTAAAGCGAGGAAAATAAATAATCACATCAGGAAGACATGACAGTCAAAATAATAATGCCAGGAATATTTCAGTTCAGAGATAGACCAAATAGAACATAGAATTTACATCTTAGAAAAATAGTTTTTGAGAAGTAAATGTGTTTCCCAATAAATGCCAAATTAGAAAATGAGCAAGTAAATACACGTTCATATTTGGGACTGCAGCTGATAATGTTATAGCTTGCTAAGATGTAAACACGCAACAGATACTTTTGATCAAATTCTGAAAGTCTTTGACAATTACTTATCTCAGGACAAATAAAACTCTTGCAAAAGCAAGATATAATAGGACAGTTTGGTATCAAGGTGAATCCGTTGATAATTTCATTAATGACCTCTTCAGATTATTCAACAAATGTGACTTTGGAGATTAAAAGTCAGAATTCATAAGAAACAGAATTATTTTTGGAATTGCTGATAAGTCTATGTCAGATTTAGGGAGGTGGTGGCATAGTGTTAATTTCATGGATTCAATAAATATCTGGAATTAAAAGCTATCATAATGGCGACCACATAACCACTATCAATTGTTGTAAAAACCTCTTGTATTATAATGCCTTTTTGAAAAGGAAATCTCCCATCCTTACCTAGTCTTGCCTGCAAATGGTTCCACAGCCACGATAATATGGCTGATTTTACAATTAGGAATGGTAATAAGTACTGGCCAGCTAGAGACAGCTGCATTCCCATGAAAGAATAAAAAAAATTATTACAGTTTAAAGAAGATTTGACCTAATAGAGAGTCAACCAGATGGTGAAAGAAGCAGAAGTCTGGAAATAACACAGATCTATCTCAGAGGAGAGTACAATACGGAGAGTAGGAGAGACATAAAATACTCATTCACTGTCAGTGCTGTGGATCAAAGAAATCCCATAGGCAGAATTAATGCCCTGCTATTAAAAAAAATGCTTTATGTGTAAAACAATTTTCAGAAAATGTACCAAAGTAGAACACAGTTGCAGGGCAACAACAAATCAAACACAAAAAATGTAATCAGGTAAAGAAGACTGAAGTAAAAGAAAAGCCTTAAATGCTCCTATGAGAAATAGATAAACCAGATCTAGTTTTTGGCAAGAAGGTATTAATGTCAATGGTCATCTCACCATTTTTAAGATTGTCACCTCTGTATCAAGCTTATCACATTGTCACTGACTTATTTTTCCCAATGGATAAAGGTTAGGATGCTGCATACCAACACTATGGATCATCATTAACCATCACTCGAAACATTACAGATCCAGTTATCTGAGTTTTATATTAAATATTCGCAGTACAGAGTATCCTTACATGGTCATATTGGACAACAAGCCAAAGTTTGTTAATGCGTGCTTCAGCTAGTTTGCAGCCAGTTCTAGATTTGAACATCTCCCACGTTCACCAAGATACCTACAATTGAATAGGGAAGCTGAGTGTGTTGTCAGGACAGTTAAACCCCCCTTGGAAAGAATACAGCTCTATATGGCACTATTAAAGTATATATCTACCCCACCCCAATGTGATCTAGCATCAGAGATGTTGAAAAATAGGAAACTAAATACTCAGCTCCTCAGTCTACCAAAGTGGTTGACTCCACTTTTATACCTACCAAACTTTCAAAAGATATATATTAGTGACTAATCCCATCATGCACAGCAGGGCACACACGACAATAGATGCTACCGTACAAGATGGTTGCCATATTAAGGACAGGAGAAACAGGTGTAGGTCAAAGATCTAAACAGAAAAGAAAGAGTCGTCCAAGAGCTAGCAGACAAGCAGAGTCATATATTGTCTGTACTTCTGAAAGATTTATATAAAGGAACTACAGGAAATGTATCTAAATCTGGGTTAATCATCCACCACTCTTCATTTGGAATGAACTCACTGAAGACCTTGATAATACAAGAGATTGACAGATATCAACTTGTCAGGAAGAGAATCAAATTTAGCCAGCTACCCATCCTCCAGGTCTGAAGCAAACATATTCCAGGAAATTAATGAAGCCTCCAGGACATCTGAATTTGTAAAGCCAGAGATCTGTGGGGCAATTGGTTAGTGGTAAATGTAATTCCACACACAACTGTAGTACATTAATAGTGGAAGAAAGGTTTGGGGGAGATGTATGATATGAATCTGAAACAGTCCGCAAGCATTAATACTGAAGAGTGCCATTAATACCACCCAATCATGTTGACACATAGGCTTGTGGACAGAACAGCTTAGGATCTTGAAGGAGTGGTTAGGTTAAAATTGTTCTTTTTTTTTCAAAGTCTCTAATTACGTCAACTATATCAATGTGACCTGTAACTAGTAGCTAACATACAATAAACTATTTTTTTATTAACAATAAAAGACTTTTCTAGTTAGACCAGGAAATGGTTTTCTTTGATCATATTAATCCTGTAGCATCCTACAGTTAAAGAGGATGGTGGCAGTAACTCTCATCATGAGCAGCAGCTAATAAAGTGCAGACAGCTGGTCATACCCAAATAACAGGTACAAATTGTTATAGTGTGTGGCTTGGAAGGAAATCTGCAGGTGATTGTTCTCCTATGTAGCTGCTGCCCTTGTTCTTCTAGTTGTAGGTTTTTAAGTCCTGGCAAGGAAGCTTGTAAGTAGCTTCAGTCTCTGAGGAGTTGTGAATGGGTACTGAACATTGTGCAACCATCAATGAACATCCCTGCCTCTGACCATATGATGAAAGAAAAGTCAGTGATGTGGCAGTTGAAGATAGTTTGGCCAAGGACACTACCATGAGGAACTCCTGCAGAGATGTCCTCAAGCTGAGATGTCTAATCTCCAACTATCATGACCATCTTCCTATGTGCTTGTTATGAACCTAACCAGTGGAGAGTTTTCCCCTTATTCCTATACACTCCAGTTTTGCTAGGGCTCTTTGATTCCACAAGGTCAAATGCAGCCTTGATATTAAAGACAGTCACTCTCCCCTCACCTCTTCAATTCAGCTCTTTTGTCCATATTTGAACCAATGCTGTAATGAGATTAGGAGTTGGGTGGCCCATGTGGAACCCAAATTGAGTGTCTGTGAGCAGGTTATTGCTAAGCAAGAGCTGCTTGATGGCACTGTTAATGACATCTTCCATCACCTTACTGATGATTGAGGTTTAATTGATGGGTAGTAATTGGCCAAATTGGATTTGTTCTGCTTTTTGAGTACACATTTCCAAATTACCTTGTTATCAGGTGGATGACAGTGTTGTAGCTGTACTGGAACAGTTTGGCTTGGGGTGTGGCAAATTCTGGAGCAGCCATCTTCAGTACCGTTTCCCAAGAGTTATCAGGGCCCATAGCCTTTGCAATATCCAGTGCTTCCAGCCACTTCTTGATGTCATATTCAGTGAATTGGGTTGGCTCAAGATTGGCATCTGTCAGCAGAATCACCCATTATTTCATAATTACCGTCGATGTCAAGATCCACAATGAGGCACTGGGCAATACATTTGGAGGCTCATCTCAGCAAGGGCATTCAACACCACTGCCAATGTGCTCGCACAGTCTTTGGCCATCGGAAGAACAGGGCATTTGGTGACAAAGACATCAAACACATTACCAGGCTCATGTTACTACAGGAGTAGTGTAATCAGCCCCAATAATGCTTTGGAGACAATGTATAGCAGACACTTTAAATTTCTTGAGAAAGATCAGAAGTCACACGACAGCAGATTATGATCCAACTGGTTTATTTGATGAAGGAGCAGCGCTCTGAAAGCTTGCGACTTCAAATAAACCTGTTGGACTATAACCTATTGTTATGTGACTTCTGACTTTGTCCACCCCAGTCCAACACCAGCACCTCCACATCTTGCAAGAGATCACCAGCAAAGCATCTGTAAAATCCACTGGCAGGACAGGCACTCCAATATCAGTGTCCTCTCTTAGACCAACATCCCCAGTACTGACACATTGGTTATGATTAATCAGTTGCATTGGGTGGGCCACAGCCTAACACAAGACTTCCAAAACATGCTCTGTGCTCTGGGATTTGTCACAAGTGGTTATCAGGAGGGCAGAAGAAATACTTTAAGGATATCTTTAAATTTTCTCTGAAAAGATGCAGTATTTCCATCGACTTATAGGAATTTCTAGTCCACGACTGCCCAATTTGGAAAAGAAGCATCCATGAAGAAGCCAACCAAATTGAGTGCTTTCTGCAGGCCCAGATGAAGAGAAACTCAAACAGCAAAAAGAACATGTGAAAAACTAGTATACCATCCATCTGCTTCAGCAAACACCTCCTGCCCAACCTGGGGCTGCATTTGTGGATACAGCATTGGATCTCAGGACTCGTAACACTTCAGTAGGAGAAAGACAATCTTCATCCTAAGGTACTAATAAGAAGTAAAGCTGAATTATTACATCCTTAATGTTGTGTTCAATTCCTCTCGTAATAAAGCATAGCACTCCACTAGCGTTCTTAATTACTTACTGTATCTGCATTGTAACATTTTGCAACCCAAGCACTTGAACACCTAGATCCCACTGCACTTCAGAAGTTTGCAGTCGTTTTGTATTTAAATAATACTCTACATTTTTATTCTTCCTGCCAAAGTGAGCAACTTCACATTTTCCTACATCACTCCCCATCTGCCAGATTTTTCCTTACTCATTCGACCTATCTCTGTCTGCAAATTCCTTACTCCTTCCCAACATACTTTCTTACTTATCTTTGTTTCATGTACAAGTTTAGCTCCATGGCTTTGTTCCACCCTCTGAGTAATTGATATATATTGAAAAAGACTGAGGCCCCAGTCTCTGAAACTCCATTCATCACATCCTGCTAAAGAGAAAAAAGATCTATTTATGCATATTCTCTGCATTTTGTCGGTCAGCCAATCTTCCATCCATTCTAATATGTCACCTTTGACCCATGAGCTTCTACTTTTCACAATAATCCTTTATATGACACCTTGTGAAATGCCTTCTGGAAATGCAAGAATGGTATGTTTACAGGCTCTCCTTTATCCATAGCACTCCTACAAAGAATTCCAATAAATTGGTCAAACGTGATTTTCCTTTTCACAAAGTGATATGGGCTCTTCCTGATTACCTTGAGCTTTTCTAAGTACCCAGCTATAATCTTCTAAATGAACATGTTTGAGCTGGCTAATAGTTTTCTGCTTCTCAGCCTTCTTGAATAGAATATTTTACAATGTGATGGAACCTTCTTCCAATCTAGTGAATTTCAAAAAGTTAAAATTATTTCACTTTCTACCTCATTATCCACCTCTTACAACCTTGGGAATGATGTCCACATGGACCCTGGAGACTTGTCAGTATGTGGCTCCATCAGTTTGGTTAGTACCTTTTTTCTAGTGATTTTTAGAGCAACTTTAACCTGGGTTGTTCCTGTTTACTGCACATACCAAGTGCTCCACAATCAACTATCTCAAGTACCAAATATAAGACAAAGGTGATAATTAAGTCAGAGATAAAAGGTACTGCAGATGCTGGAGAATCCGTGATAACAAGCATGGGGCTGGATGAACACAGCAGGTCAAGCAGCATCATAGGAGCTCCGGAGGGAGGAGGGTAACTTCTTCAGGGTAGGCATCCTTAGAAGTTAATTTTTCGAATTTTCTACTGTTAAAGTTGTGCTGCTG
>JAHRHZ010000017.1:27761527-27847723 GCA_024137785.1 Ginglymostoma cirratum | reverse complement strand
CTGCTGTGTTCATCCAGCCCCATGCTTGTTATCTCGGATTCTCCAGCATCTGCAGTACCTTTTATCCCCAGTAAAAATATGTTTATTTGTGACCACAGTGCTGCACACCCTTCTTATGTTGGATTTATACTTTAGAGAAATTAGATTATTCCATATGTAAATGGTAATATCTCAGATATTTGCAGTTGATAAGAACATTTATATTCAGCATAGTTACAAGTGATCAGAACTGAGATATTTCCCTGTCTTAAATCTCAGTATAGTTGAATAGTTGTGGAAATCTTTCAGTGATCACTATCCATCTTCTGTCATGATAAATTCCTGTTTGTTTGTTTGCATCTTGCTGTGATAAATTGCTAAATACTGGGATAAAATATGTTGGGATTGAACTAAAAAGCATGTTTAGCTTTGCTTGTATGATTCCCTAACCTCCACTCAACTTGTCAATGCATTACTGTCATGTAGTATGATCATCCAAACTCTGTAATCCAAAAGACTTTTTCAGAAGTAATTGTAAAGATTTTTTAAAAAAATCAATTGTTTGCACTACTTTCCAAAATTCAAGAATCAAATCAGAGCTGCTCATTGCAAATTAAAGATAGAGGAGAAACGTGAAAATATACCTGATTAAAGAGTTGTGGAATAATGTGTATTTTTGTAGTTATTATTTTCTTTGTATCATAATTTAACTAACTGCACAACTATTTGATTTATTAACAGCTGTGGATATCAGAAGAAAGGATTAGTCAAGGTTGAAACTTGTGCTGGTCTTAACTTCCCACTTTGTTGAATTAAACAAATATAAACAGTATGATGGGAATTTCCAGAATTCAAAAGTTTTGTTGAAACAGCACTGATTTGATGTTGGTAATCCCATAAAGGAGTGGGAAAATTAGCTAAAGTTCTTGTTCCTGCTTACTGACATGTTCTAAGAACTGTGTTTGTGTTGGATCAGAATGAGATACATTTGGGCTTGACCGTAATTTCATTAAAGGTGAATATCTTATGCATTTCCCAGGACACCTGTGAGGAACAACTTGGTCGTACACTTGTATTCATTTTGCTGGAAGAAAGCTTGAGCTAATTGCTCAATATTGATCAGAAACACGGGTGATCATGTGGCACATTCCTATTTGTAACCTGTCTTGGCAATTAGCAGTTTAAAAGGAAAAAGATACTTGAAATTAAATTAAAATTTGAGCATAAATATTCATATGACTAATCGGCTCTTTCTCCACTGATCTGAGATTAGGGAGTTGGGAGAGTTTGTGGCTGGGAGGCGGGAGCAGAGGAAGTGCCAGTTGGTTTGCACAGGACATGATATTTAAGTGACGCTCAATGAGATTACAGGCTCTGATAACTTAAACCAACATGAAAACAAAACAACATTAAATGGGGCAATTTTAGCAAGGACTTGGTATACTTATTTACATACACACATTCTGATGCTTGCCACATCTTTTCTTGTACAGCTGTCTTCTGAAACGAACACACACAAATCAACATTTAAAAAAAGAAGAAAAACTACATATTGCATATAATGTCTTAATGTAAAACAAGAACCCTAATGGTAAATGGCCATTTGCTGAAAATTTGTAAGGCATGTTGGCTTGCCTGAATTTGTTGTGAAACTTCTGGGCCATATTGTACCTCTCATGAGTTTGCAGGAGTGCTCTGAAATTTTAGATTTCCATACACACTCTTGCTGAAAGGTCAGGTGAGGGTGGCAGCAGAGGCACTTAGCTGGTGGTAGCCTCCAGTAGATTTCAGAAATGTGCTACCAGCGGTTTGAGACACCTTGGCAGTGACTCTCGAAGTGAGCATGGTTGGGGGTGGGATTCGAGGGAAAGACGTGACTCTCGGCTGGTTTCTGTGTTTCTCTCAATATTGTCTTACCCAAAGTGTGTTCTCATCTTTTAATGGTAGTTCACATTCTGTGATGTGGTTCCTTGTGTGCAACCAGCCTTTTGGCAACTTGCCCAAGATTATATATTTCTTGTATCAGTTACAAAGTGAATGTGACTGGCTACTTGACATATTGCATTCTTCACACCTGGCTGGATTTTATCAATCAATTACATTTATGTTCTCCGTTTCAAGGAAGTATTATTGGATAGTTAGCTGGAGCAGGAATCTGTGTTTTGTTTTAATTCTTGTCTCTTGATAACCCAAGGATGTTGCTTGGCCAATGTGACGTAACGACTCAAGTTTGGGAACTTCCTAATTTGCATTTGTCAGCACTTCACCATGTAAGGAATTTACAATAATGTCAATTTGAATTCATATGAGGCCTTTTAATGTAACAAAGGTATCGGACAGTTTGGAGATATCAGCTAAAGAAAAGTCCAAACAAACGAATACGTAAATTTCAAGTTATTGTAGGAGTTAGGTAATGAGTGAAACGTTTGGTTGAAAAAATTAGGGCTCAGGTTTTTAAATATGAGGAAATAGGATTTGTGGAGGAAGCACCAGGAAAAGTACACGAATTTTATCAATGAGTGTTGTTTCAGTAAAGGTAGAGGCTGTGATATATTGGGAGTGGGATAGGAGGACTTCACCTGTGGCTCTGTATTGCCGTACAGTAGTAAGTCATTAACAGATTATTCAACAATATAGGGCATGGTGGTTTTCGATCCTGTTCTTCCTTCTGCTCTTCTCTGAAAAGAACTTTAACAGGTTAAACGTTTCCTGGTGAGGCACTGTAACAGAAAGAAAAATCAAACGATTAACAGAAATTTGTTCCCCTGTCTATTGACTCTACTAAGGCAATCCAAGGGGTCTCAATTAATAACGAGTCAGAGGCAGATTTAGAGGCAGGTCTAAAAGTAGGGGAAAAGGGTTCACCTCCCTGCAGTTGGCTCTGGAGTGAGTTGGGGTCTAAGTTCCTGGAGTGCCAGGACAGGAACTGGAGGATGGAAGTGGTCTGGGAGAGATGTAGTTGGTAAGTATGGGGTCTGTTTTATAGTTATTCAGGGGTTAGACTATCCATTTAATACTTTAAATTTTCCCGGCTAATTATCCTGGAGCTTCTTTGATTTAAAATGGACACTTTTGGAGTCCCAGGCATAGGGGAATTGCTCACTGGAATCTTCAATTTCCAATTCATTGAGCGTTTGCGTGTTTGTGAATTCTGGAGAGCTTCCATTTGAAAATCCCATCTACAATGGAATAATGACTGTCTAGCTGTCAGAAAATCCAGGACAATATTTTTTGTATATAGCAACACACTAATTTCATTTTGTTTTACTGTATAATTTGAAAGATTGTTTCTGTATTCAGAAGGTTGTCAGCATTGACACTGCTATTTCTGTACAGGTGATTATTTGGGACTCTGAGACGGACAGTATTGATTGTACAGTACATTGCTATATTTGATTCATGACAAACGTAAGTGGGGATAATTAACTTGTTTTAATTTTAGTGAACATCTTACTCAGACAATTCTGGCCTCTTGCTTCCTGTAATTTGGATTCAGATGTAGTATAGCTTGAAAGGATTAAACTTTCTGTCTCCACTGATTGCTAAGGTGAAGATTGCGATGTGAGAAGCTAGTTGTTAGATGGGACAATGTAAGTCCTGGCATTCTGAGTGACACCTTTCCACCATGTGCGTTTTAAGGGAAATGACTAACTAGTATTCTAGAAACAAAAACAGAAACTGCTGGAAAAAAATTAGCAAGTCTGGCAGCATCTGTGGAGAGAAATCAGAGTTAATGTTTCGGGTCCAATGACCCTACTTCAGAACAGAAGTTCATGTAGTCGCTCCGATTGTCGCAAAAACCTATCCAATTTTAGAAGAGGAAATCTGTCATCCTTATTTGGCCTGACCTGGCCTATATGACTTCATATCCACTACGATGTGCTTGACTCTGAACTGCCCAGCAAGCCACTTTGTTTTAAATTTGTAGTGGGATGATACAACTAAGGAATGAAACCTGATGGACCACCTGATACTGATCTAGACACTGGAAATAACAGTGGTAAACTCAGCTAAATTGTCCCTGCAAAGTCTTATTTACCAGTATCTGGAGGCTTGTGCCAAAATTAGGAGAGCTGTCCCACAGACTAGTCGAGCAATATCCTGACAGAGTTAAACACACAGTCATACCTTACAATGACCCAGATGCTGTCCCTAGGTGTGTTTTGACTCACTGGCAGGACAGATGTTCTGAGTGGTACTCAGTCAGGGAAGAGTTGCCTTGGGAGTCCTTAAAATTGTCTCTTTACCCCTGAAGTCTCATGGTATCAAGGTGAACATGACCAAGGAACCTATTGCTGAAGTTCCCATCAGCTTCAAGAAGACCACCATCATCCCCGTACCTAAGAAAGCACATGCAATATGCCTTAAAGACTACTGCTCAGTGGCTTTTACCTCAATAATCATGAAATGCTTCGAGAGCCTGGTCGTTGCCAACATCAACTCCAGTCTCCCAGCCTGCCTTTATCCCCTACAATTTGCTTACTGATGTAACAGGACCACAGCGGATGCCATATCCCTAGCCCCTGCACGCATCCTTGGAACATCTGGATATAAAGGACACTTAGATCAGACACCTGTTCATTGAATACAGCTCCGCCTTCAACAGCATTTTCACCTCCAGACTGATCTCAAAACTCTGTAACCTTGGTCTCGGCTTTGCCTTCTGCAACTGGACCCTCAGCTTTCTGACCCACAGACCGTAATCAGTGAAGGTAGGTAACTGCACCTCTTCCATAATAACTCAACACTGGATTCCCCCCAAGGATGTGTGCTCAGCCCCCTACTGTACTCCTTGTCTACCCACAACCGTGTTGCCAGGTTCCGATTGAACACCATCTACAAGTTTGTTGATGACACCACCATAGTAGGATGGATATCTAACAGTGATGAGTCAAAATATAAAATGGCGTTAAAGGGCTTGGTGACATGTTGCAATGAGAACAACCTCTCTCTCAACTGTGGCAAAACTAAAGAACTGAACATTGACTTCAGAAAAAAAAGAAAGAGAATGTGCCCCATGTACATCAACGAAACTGAGGTTGAGAGGGTGGAAAGCGTCAAGTTCCTCAGAGTGACGATAACCAACAACCTGTTCTGGACTTCCTGTGTAGATGCGGTGGTCAAGAAGGCAGAACGATATCTCCTCTTCCTCAGGCAGCTCAGGATATTTGGCATGTCCATAAGGATCCTCACCAACTTCGACAGATGCATACTGTCTGGGTGCATAATGGCCTGGTGTGGCAACTGCTCTGCCCAGGACCATAAGAAATTACAGAGGGTGGTGTGCACAGCCCAGATGACCTCAGAAGTCAACCTTTTGTCCATGGACTCCATTTCCATGGCTCACTGCCACGGAAAGGCTGCCAACTTCATGAAAGACCCATCACAGCCCGGTAATGATCTCCTTCAACCTCTTCCATTAGGCAGAAGATACAGAAGCCTGAACACACGCACAAGCAGGTTCAGGAACAGCTTCTTCCCAGCCATTATTGGACTGGTGAATGGACTTCCCAGCTTCAAATAATGCTGATCTGGCTAACATTGATCTTGCCAAGTGCATGCCCTGTGCAATGTAACCTGAATGCCTCTATGTCTTTTTGCAACCTCTGATCTCTACATCCTTGCTTACCATGATCTGCCTGTACTGCTTGTAAACAAAGCTTTTCACTGTGCTTCAGCACACACGACAATATATCAATCAATCATCTGCTAGCAGTTGATGAATCAGTACCACAACATGTTAACACTACTTGAAAGATGCACAGAGATTAGCTAGTGCACAGATTTTACTCAGGATGTGGGACTTCAGTGTCCATCACCAAGAACCTCTCAGTAGCACCACTGCTGTTTGAGTAGACCAAGTCCTGCAGGTCTGTGGCAGTTAGTGAGGGAACCAATGAGGGAAAAATATACCTGACATTATGCTCACCAATCTATCTGGTCACAGTACTAGTAAGAGTGACTATTTCACGGATGGACTTGGTGGACTTTGCTAAATTGGATAGACTTTATACAGATCTAGCAACTCAAACTGTGTATCCAGGAGGCTCTGTGAGCCGTCAGCAGCAGAACTGCACTCAACCACTAATCCGTGACCTCGTGGGTTTGTGTGTCCCTCACTACGCCATAACTATCAAGCTAGGAAATGAACACAGAAAAGTTCAGGAGGGCATGCCAGCAAATACATAAGGCATAACTAAAAATAAGCTGTCAAACCAATAAAGTGGCAACATAGGTAAGCCAGACATTTGAAGCAGTATGCAATAGACAGGCTGAGTGATTCCCAGAATGAATGGTTGTGTGAATGATGGAGGAGCTCAACACATCAATGCAAAAGATAAAGCTTAAGCATTTGCATTTATCTTCAACCAGTAATGCCAAGTTAACCATAAGATGTACGAGCAGAATTAGGCCATTTGTCCCATCAAGTCTGCTCTGTCATTCAGTCATGGATGAATGTTTCTCAACCGTGTTCTCCTACCTTTTTCCAGTAATCCTTGATCCCCTTACTAATCAAAGACCTATCTATCTCTGTCTTAAATGCAGTCAACGATTTGGTTTCCACAGTCCTCTGCGACATTGAGTTCCACAGATTAACCTCTCTCTAGCTGAAGAAATTCCTCCTCATCTCTGCTCTAAAGAGTCATCCCTTTTCTCTGAGGCTGCGCCCTCTGATCCTAGTCTCTCCTACCTGTGGAAGCTGCACCTACATCCACTCTATACAGGCCTCTCAGTATTCTGTAAAGTTTCAATTAAATCCCTCCTCATCTGTCTAAACTCCATCGACTACAGATCTAGAGTCCCAAGCTGCTCCTCATACGATAAGCCCTTCATCCCTCGCATCGTTCCTGCAAATCACCTCTGGATCCCCTCCAATGCCAGCACATCACCTTTAGAAATGGGACCCAAAACTGCTAACAATATTCTAAATGCAGTTTGACCAGGGCCTTTTACAGCTTCAGCAGTACGTCTCTGCTCTTCTCTTCTAGCCATCTCGAAATGAGTGGTCACATTGTATTTGCCTTTATAACTCCCAACTGAACTTCTTGTTAACTTTAAGAGAATCCTAAACTCGGACACCCAAATCACTTCAGATTTCTGAAGTCTTTCCCCATTCAGAAAATAATCCAGGCCTCTGTTCTTACTACCAAAGTGCATAACCTCACACTTTCCCATCTGCCACTTCTTTGCTCACACTCTCCTAGCCTATCCAAGTCCTTCTACAGCCTCCCCGCTTCCTCAACACTACCTGTCCCTCCACCTATCTTCGTGTCATCTATAAACTTAGCAACAATGCCCTCAGTTCCTTCATCCAAATCGTTAATGTATTATGTGAACAGTTGTGGTCCCAAAACGGACTCCTGTAGAACTCCACTAGTCACAGGCTGCCATCCTGAAAAACGTCCCTTTATCTCTCCTTTCTGCCTTCTGCCAGTCAGCCATCATTTACCCATACCAGTATGTTGCCCCATGGGCTCTTATATTATTTAGCCGCCTCCTTTATGTCAAAGGCCTTCTGAGAATCCAAATAGATCATGCCTACTGGTTCTTGTTTGTCTATTACCTCCTTAAAGAATTCTAACAGATTTGTCAGGCATGACCTCTCCTTGACAAGGCCATCCCGACTGTGCCCTATTTTACCATGCACTTCCAACTACTCCACAGTGTCATCCTTTAAGAATGGACTCTAAAATCTTACCAATGGCTAAGGTCAGGTTTAACCGGCCTATAGTTTCCTGTCTTCTGCCTCCCTCCTTTCTTAAACAGGGGTGTTACATTAGCCATTTTTCAGCCCTTTGGGACCTTCCCTGACTCCAGGGATTCCTGAAAGATCACCACCAATGCTTTTCAATTTCCATATCTACGTCCTCCATAACTCTGGGATGTAGTTCATCTGGTCTGGATGACTTATCCACCTTCAAATTTTTCAATTTCCCCAGCACCTTCTTAGTGATGGCCACTACATTCACCTCTGCCCCTGACTCTCTTGAAGTTGTGGTTTGTTGCTGGTGTGTTCCACTGTGAAATCAGATGCCTCTGCCATTTCTTTGTTCCCCACTACTACTACTCCAGCCTCATCTTCCAATGTCCACATTGACTCTCTCTTACCTTACACTTATCTTAAAAAAAATTCAATTTTCCTTTATATTACAAGCTAGCTTACCCTTTATATCTTGTTTTTGTGCGCACTTCTCCTCCTCCCTGCCGCCCTCATTGCTATTTTAGTTATCTTTTGGTTTTTAAAGGCATCCCAATTCTCTGGCTTCCTACTAATCTGCACCCATTGTATGTTTCCTCTTTTGCCTTTATGCATCCCTTGTCAGCCTTGATTGGCTCATCCTCCCCTTAGTATGTTTCTTCTTCCTTGGGATGAATAACTCCCAGGAACTCCTGCCAGTGTTGCTCCAATGCTTTCCCTGCTAGGCTCACCTTCCAACCACCGCTGACCAGCTCCCACATCATTTCTTTCTTGTCACCTTTACTCAATTGTAATACCTTAAGTCTGTTGTCCAGCTTCTACCTCTTAAACTGCAGGATGATTGCCATCATAATATGGTCACTGCCACTAGAGGTTCCTTCACCTTAAGCTCCCTAATGAAATCTGCCTCATTACACATCACCAAATCCAGAATTTTTTATTCTGTAGTGGGCTTTACCAGAAACTGGTCCAAAAAAAGCATCTCGTAGATATTCCACAATTGAGATTTGTGACCAACCTAATTTTCCCAGTCCACCTACACATTGAAGTCCCCCATGATTACTATAATATTGTCTTTCTTACATGCCTTTCTATCTCTTAGCTTACTTAATTTCCCATGTCCTGACTGCTGCTAGGAGCTTGTACTCAATTCGCATCAGGGACTTTTTTCTTTTGCAGTTCTTCAATTCTACCCACACAGATTCTGTGCCTTCCGACTCTATATCACTTCTTGCTATGGATTTAATTTCAATTCTTACTAATAATGCAACCCTGTCCCTCCTGCCCATCTGCCTGCTGTTTCAACGGGACGAGTGCCCTTGAATATTTAGTTCCCAGCCCTGATCCCTTTGCAGCCATGTCTCTGTGATACTCTCAACAGCATACCTGCTAATTTCTGTCTGTGCTACAAGCTCTTTACCTTGTTTTGTATGCTGCATGCATTTAAATACAACTTGCTCAGTCTTGCATTGACTGCCTCCCTTTTCATTAGTTACCTCCTAATCTTAGGAAGAGTCTAAGATGAATTCTGATGTCTCCAGCAACTCACATTCTATTTGAGCAATCCCTTTGTTATCAAGAAATGACTGGAGACACTGGGCATTGCAAACGTTATAGGCCCTGACGACATTCTGACAATAGAATTGAATTCTTGTGCGCCAGAACTGACCAAGCTTTTCTAGTACAGCTACAACACTTGTATCTACATGACAATGCAGAAAACTGTCCAGTTACGTCCTGCACACACAGTGGGACAGATTCATCCCAGCCAATAACTGATCTATTAGTCTACTGTCGACCATTATAAAAGTGATGGGAGGGTTCTTTGATTTATGTGGTTCTTGCATAGGACAAATCTGATAGCAAACACTCACTTTGGGTTGTGCAGGATTGCTCATTTGCTGTGTGAATTATAGCCTTGGTCCAACTGTAGACAAAAGAGCTGAACTCCATAGGTGAGGTGAGAGTGACTGTCTTTAAGATTGAAGGAGAATTTCACTGACTATGGTATCAAGGATTCTGAGCAAAACTGAAGTTTCAGTTGATCAAATTCATACAAAGATGGATGGTTGTAGTTGTTAGAGGTTAATCATCTCAGCTTTGGGACATCATTGCAGGAGTTCCTTAGGGTGGTGTCCTTGGCCTAACCATGCTCAGCCCTTCATTAATGACCTTCTCTCCATCATAAGGTTGGAAGCCGACGAGATGTTTGATGATTACACGACGTTCAACACTGTTAATAACTCCTCAGATACCACAGCAGTCCGTGTGCAAATGCAGCAAAATGTGGAGAACATCCAAATTTGGGCTGAAAAGTGGCAAGTAACATTTATGCTACACAAGTACAGGCAATGACCAACACCAGCATGAGGGAATCTAAACAATGCCACTTGATGTGCAGTGGGATTACCAGTCCAGAATCTCCTAATCTGAACATTCTGGGGTTTACAATCAAACAGAAACTAACTGGGCTAGCTATATGAATACTGTGGCTGTGAGAGCAGTTAAAAGGTAGGAATTAATGGGCAAGTAACTTACCCGATTTTTTCCTAAAACTGTCCACCATCTACCAGTGAGGAGTGTGATGGAATACTCTCCATTTGCCTGGATGAGTGCAACTGTAACAATATTCATGAAGTTTGACATCATCCAGGACAAAGCAGCCTGATTGACTGGTACCTCATCCACTATCTTCATTGTTTATTTCTTTCATCAGTGATGCACAGAGGGCAGCAGTGTGTACCATCTGCAAGCTGCGCTGCAGGAATTTATCAAGCTCCATTGACACCACCTTCCAAACCAGTGAGCTCTACCTTTTAATAGAATAAGGGCAGCAGATGCATGGGAATACTGCATATCCCCTCTAAGTGGTACATCAGCCTGACTTGGTATGATATTGATACTTCTTTGTTGTCACTGGGTCAATATTCTGGAATTCCCTTCTTAACAGCACTTAGTGTCCTTGCACCCTGAAAGGATTGCAACCGGTCAAGAAGTTAAACCACCACCACCTTCTCCAGGGCAATTAACAGTGTGTAATAAATGCTAGCCTAGCCGTTGAGTTTCACACTGTAGATAAATGATACAAACCTTTGGGGACTGAAAATTCTGCATTTGTACATTATTCATTTATCTCAAATTCAGAGTATCATATATTGTTATAGAGCGGGGAGTAGTTTCTTAAACTATAAGAACTGGAAGGAGAATGTAATTCCTAGCATCCTCCTTGCCTGTTGTTTTGCTGTTGATCGCAAAACAAACACAGGAAAAGTAAATCAAAGCCAATAAACTGGCTTTTCATATTTTAAGAGCTGGAGCAATACCAAGACCTCTTGAAACAGGATGCCAACTGGTTTGGTTTATTTAAGTGCATACTGCACATACTGATGTACTGTATAACTGAGGAACTGTACTTCAGTACAGTTCTGTCTGATATTGACTCTTTTAAATGGGTGATGGAACCATGGTCAAAGATCTTAATTTTAATTTTTATGCTCAGAATTAATGCAGAATGTTACACTGATTTAATTCTATCTTGTGCCAGGTGGCCTACGACAGCAAAATTGTGCGGTAGCAACTCTGCTAGGGGTGGTGTCTGAGTAAGAAACATCATTCAACTTTCTTGTGTTTGCCTCGTTTCCAGCGTTGGCATCTGCATTTAAAATTATTAGAATAGACAAACTACTTCTTGCAATACGCTTTACGCAGACATCAGAGCATGTGATGTCAGCAATTATGACTTGTATTTGTATAGTGTCTTTACCAATAAAGAACACTGCCTGGAGTTTGAGTGATGAAGAAATTATGGCATTAAGCCAATGGAGGACACCTTGGGAGCAGGTTAACAGAGATTTAATCAAAGAGTCTAGTTTCACAGACGATCTTGTAAGAGGAAAGGAAGCTGATGAGGAGGAGGGGTTAGTGGATTAGTTCCAGAATGTAGAGACTCCAGTTAATGGGGCAGTCTTCACTCCTGATCTTGGGCTACTTCCTTTTTCTAGGCTATATCCTGCTCAATTTTGTTGGCTTTTCCTCGTTAGATTTCAAATCTGCCTGAATTCCATGATGTTCATCCAATTATTCCCCCATTCTTTCCCACATATCTTTAAGTACTTTTGCAGTGCATCTTTCCATTGTATCGGTGTGACGCAGTCGGTATCTCATGGAGCCAGAAGATTGTGGGATCAAGTTCCACATTACACATTTGGGTGCAGAAATCTAGGCTGACAGTTCAGTGCAGTACCAAAGGAGCTTGATGGAATATGTTTTGTGCCATTGCTTGAATGTTAATGGACAACGTTAAACTAAAAAGGCTTAAAAAATATAAAGAAACAGCGCAGATCCTGTAGAATGGGAATGAAAATGCAAAGACCAGCAAAGCTGCTTATAAAAGCTACTAAAAGGGATTATGAAAGGAAACTTGCAAGGGACATCAATTAGAATAAATTTCATAGTTATATAAAGAGAAAGTGGTGGTCAGGAGGAGTATTGGCTCACTAAAGACTGAAAAACTATTGCCAATAATTATAGGGAAATGGCAGACATTTTAAAAATTATTTCCTTCAAGCAAGCTATCCTCCTTTTCTACTGTAAATACTGAAGTCCTGAGGAAATTAATAGTGAATTAGGGACAGTGACTGAATAAATTTGGCTATAAGTAAAACATCAATAATGAGGAAATTAATGGGACTAAAGAATGTCAAAACCCCAGGATCTGTCAGTTTCCATCTAAGAGAAGTAGTGGATTATTTAGTAGACACCCTAACTATAATCTTTCAGAGGTCCTAGATACAGGAGTTGTGCAATTTTCCAATCCACAGGGACATGTCCCTCTGCTTTTTAAGAAGGGTGAAAGAGGTAAACCAGGGAATTATAGACCAGTTAGTCTAACATCTGTGCTGAGAAATTTGTTGGGGCATATAATCAAGGATAGGGTACCTGAACACTGAAAATTTCAGTTAATCAGGAAGACCATAATGTCCCACATAAGAGATTATTAATTAAGATAAAAGCCAACAGAATTGAGGGCAAATTACTGTCATGGCTTGGTTGATTAGTTGAATGGTTGAAATTGGCATTCGATCAAAAGTAGGAATAATGGGTGGGTATTCAGGATGTGACCAGTTGTGTCTCTCAAAGATCTGTGTTTGGGGCTCATTTATTCACTTTCATTATTAATGACTTGAATAATGCCATAGAAAGTCAGATCCCAATTTGCTGATGACATAAATTTAGGTGGCATGTGGGACAGTGTAGATGATAATCTATAAATATCCATTTGTAATTTAATGCTAAGTGAATGGGCTAAACTGTGGCAGCTGGAGTTCAGTGTAAGCAAATGTGAGATTTCCATTTTGGACCCACTTTCTAGCTGGTATGAAGTTAAGTAAGTTGGATGTCCAAAGGGCCTTGGGTATTCAGATGCATAGATCTTTAAAATGCCACAAACAGGTGCAGAACATAATCAAGGTGACTATTGGATTGTTGGCCTTTCTGTCTAGAGGACTGGAGTTTAAGATTGCAGAAGTTATGCTGCAGCTATATGAAATCCTGGTTAGACACCACCTGGAGTATACTGAGCAGTACTTGGAGGGAGTACAACATAGGTTTACAAGAATAAGACCATAAGACATAGGAGCAGAAATTAGGCCATTTGGCCCACCGAGTCTGCTCCACCATTCAATCATGGCTGATAAGTTCCTCAACCCCATTCTCCTGGTTTCTCCCCATAACCCTTGATCCCCTTGATAATCAAGAACCTATCTATCTCAGTCTTAAATGTACTCAATGACCTGGCCTCCACAGCCTTCTGTGGCAGTGAATTCCATAGATTCACCACTCTCTTGCTGAAGTAGTTCCTCCTTATCTCCGTTCTGAAAGGTCTGCCCTTTGCTCTAGGGCTGTGCCCTCGGGTCCTAGTCTCCCCTACCAATGGAAGCATCTTCCTAACATCCACTTTGTCCAGGCCATTCACTGTTCTGAAAGTTTCAATTAGATCCTCCCTCATCTGTCAAAACTTCAATGAGTATAGGCCCAGAGTCCTCAAACGTTCCTCGTATGTTAAGCTTTCCATTCCTAGGACCATTCTCATGAACCTAAGAATGATCCCTGACTTCAGGGCTTAAGGTATGAGAAGAGATTAGACAAATTTCGCCTGTTTCTGTAGCATTTAGATTAAGTGGTGATCTGATTGAACCTTTCAAGATATTAGTAGGAAAAGAGAAGGTAGGTAATGACAACTCTGACGAAGAGTCATCTAGGCTCGAAATGTTAGCTTGCTTTCTCTCCATGGATGCTGCCTGACCTGCTGTGATTTCCGGCATTTTTTTGTTTTCACTATTCAGGAGTTATGTTAGGAAGTACTTCTACACATAAAGGGTGGTAGATATTTAGAACTTTCTTCCACAAACATCAGTTGATGTTATGTCGGTTGTCAGTTTTAAACTTGAGATAAATTTCTGTTAAGCAAAGGTATGAAGGGAGAAAGGCCAAAAGGAGGTATAAGGAGTTAGGCCACATATCAGCCATGATCTCTTGAGGGCCGAATGACCTGCTCCTGTTTCTATTTTTAAGTTGAATCCAGGTCCTTCCTGCTCCTTTAGATTTTTTTGTTTTGTATTCATTCATGCGATGTGGACATTACTGGCTGGCCCAATATTTATTGCCCATCCTAGCTGCCCTTGAGAAGGTGGTGTCAGCTACCCTCATGAACGCTATACGCCATTTGTCATAGAAATGCCTTTTAGGGAGAGAATTTCAGGATTTTGACACAGTGACACTGAAATAATGGAATTATATTTCCAAGTCTGGAAAGTGAGTGGCTTGGAGGGGAAATTACAGCTGGTGGTATTCCTATGTATCTGCTGTCCTTGTCATTCTTTGTGGTGGTGGTTGTGAGTTTAGAAGGTGCTATCCCAGCAGTCTTGGTGAATTTCTGCATTACATCTTAACAATGGTGAAAACTGTGCCAGTGTTGAAAGAAATGGATGTTTATGGGTGTGCTAGTCAGGTGAGTAGATTCATCCTAGATGATCAAGCTTTGTGTTGGAGCTGCATTTATCCAGGCAAGTGGAGAGGAACTCCTGACTTGTGCTCATAGATGGTGAACAGGCATTAGGGAGAAATGAGGTGAGTTGCTCGCTGCAGAATTGTGGTCTCTGACGCGCTCTTTAGTCACAGCAGTTGCATTGGTGTTTCCGTTCAGTTTCTAGTGTATGATAGTTCTAGGCAATGTAGCCAGTTTGAGGTTCTGCACACGCTGGTTGGCATACTGACGCATTGAGTTCTGGTTTCGGAAGTCGATGTTGCGCACACTTTTAGAGGTCTGCGCACTGAAAAGAAGTTGGAGGGTGTACTGGTCCCAGGATGTTGATGGCTGCTGCGTTCAGCAATGATAATGTTGAATATCAAGGGGAGATGGTTGCATTATTTCGTGTTTGGCGATGATAATTGCCGTTAGCTATGTTTTTTTGCCTAAGGGTGCAACCTGACCGGCTGAATGTTTTCCAGCATTTTTAAAAATTTCACACACAACTGCCCCCTTACTTGGAGACAAATAAGGACCTTACTTGTATGACAGTGGGCTCTAAACAGTTAATTATCAGCTGAAATGAAATGGCACCAATCTGTACCCTAAAGTAATTCCAGTTAAAACCGATTTGCTATGAATTAAATTTGTTCCCCACTGAATTTCCAGAAGACGCCCACGGTTGTATATTTTTGTGGTGGGTGGGGTGGGCGCATTACAGAAATGCGTGTGAGAACAGGTAGTGTAGGAAAGGAATTGGAGACTGAATGTTTACAGTGCGCTTGGGCTATGCCGGATGGGAATCATTATAAACTCTGACACTCGCGTGGTTATGTAATCGACGTGGGTGGATTGTGGATGCAGTTTAATTTCAATGCTTTGGTGATTCATTTTATTAACAAGGGGCATCTGTTCCAGTCAGGGAGGCGGAGCTAGGAATGCTGATAAAGCTGCTCCTGTTTAATCACGCACCTCGAGAACAGCCATGGGAAGGAATATCAATAGGTGCCAGAAGTTGATTCATTCGCTAAAGCAAAAAAGGCTTTTGTGACTTGAATATTTGTTTTGCGAATAGATGGTTTCTTATAAAATAGAGCTTGAAAGTATTTGTGAAAGAAAAATGTTAATTTTTATGTGATTACTTCGTGTTTTAAGAAATTGCTCAAATGAATATCACTTTATTCCTTTACTGTTTTCTCTTACTCTGCCTATCCTCCTCTTCCTCCATATATTTGTGACTTTGTTAACTTGGGATTAATGCGTTTACCTATGGTCAAAAAGTTTGATGGTTTTCAGCAGTAATCAAATCAGAAAATAACCAGTTGTCTAAGCAAAATAATGTGGGGTCTTATTTGCAAACTTAGGCTGTAATTAATGTTTAAACAATACTTGAGTAATTGCTTCATTTTGGTAAGTTTAGAACGGGAACTAGCAGCAGCAAACACTTGAATATGCTGCAAAGACTGTGAATGGACGTGTATTTTGCGAAAGTTTACCAGGCATGTCTAATTAAAATGATTCATCAAAAAGGAATGAAGGCTGTGGGTGTTGATTGAATTGTTCACAAGTCAGATGATTCTCTGTAAGTGAAATTTATTGTGTTTAGCAGAGAGAAAAATATAGACACAATGTAGGTTAACTGTACTTTGATTAATTCTCCTCTTCCCCCACCCATTTACCCATTTTCTTGAAACTGTTTAGTAGATTGTAGATGTATTCCAGTGTTGTTTCATGCTTTCTCTTGATGAATTGTCAAAAGGGACAGACTGTATTTCTGGGTTAGATGAGCCCTGGGGGCATGAAACTAAGTGAAGACGAGAGCTTTAGCATGGTGTTGGAATCGGGCAGTATGCTGATTATGGATGGCACTTTCACACCTTGGTTTTGAAGTTGTACCACCCGAGGAATGAATTTTAGAGCGATGAGTGTGTGAATTAATGCTACCACCAGCCCCCACCACCACCCACCACTCACCAGTGCCACAATTCCTTTTTTCAGGATCTCATAATTTGTCTTTGTTAACTTTGCTACTAGTCCTATTCAGAATTGTAGTGTTCTGCTCAATAGTAGAGCATTCATTTCAACTTTATACAACCTCGATGCAGCAGTAGTCATTTTCTGTGCCAGATAGGAAGTGAATATCAGTCATAGAATATAGAACTGTAGAATCTGTACAACAGAAAGAGGCCATTCAGCCCATCATTAACTATGACCTGAAATAAACAGTTTAAAATCCTGCTGCCTAATGACTGTAGTCACTTTTGCTTGACTGAAACTGTAGACAATAGGAACTATTGCAAAGGATGACAAACCATCATCTGTCTTGGCAATTATTCTACCAGTAGTAGCGTTAAACAACAAAGGAGAAATTTTTGATGATGCTGGTGTGTGTTTAGTGACTGATGTGATCCTGCCAGTGGGATACATTGTCTAAGAGAACAGCAGCTCTTTTTTTTAGTCCACCATGACGCATGAACATATCTCAACAGCGCAAATCATTCTCCATTTTACCTGGGTGAAATTAAGTACACAGTTTTAAACTTGATAAATGAAAATGCCCCATAATTTTTCTTTTCTATTTGTGAATGTACAGTATGCTCATAATGTTTGTGTTGCAAAATTATTTATGCTGCAAAATGTCTTCTTATGCTGGTAATGACTGTAAATGTCACTGCCATAATAGAAAGTGACTAGTTTCTTCCAAAGTATAAAACGGAGACAGATGTCGGTTGTGGGTTTACTCCTGTGAACTATGGGGATTGAATGGTTCATTCCAAGCAGGCACCTTATTGATGTTATTATCTTTTTGGGTTGGACAGTAAACTTGGCCTATGTCTGTTTGTTGTAGTGGTTGTAGGAGATCATATGGGACTATGTGATGGCAAGCAGGAGTGCACTACACTATCATACTGCTGTAAGCACCAAAACTGATTAGCAGTCATTTATCTCACTGCAGTTTGACCTTGATGAATGAAAATTCTGTAATAAATAAGTGAGTGAATACATTTCAAAGATAATGAATTAGCTAAAAAGTACTTAGGGGGAATCAAGACTGTCAAGGAAGCCACGAAAACTGTAAGGAAAGTGGAAAGTGCTTAAAATACTCTGAAGTCTGGCACCATCTGTTGAGAGAGACCGGTTTAGAGACCGGTTTTGAGACAAATCTCAAAATAGTTTTTAAGATGACAACATCGTTCACAAGAGCTGTGTAACTTTCAGGTTATATGCTTGCCCTCACTATCTGTTTGCCCTCGCCCTCTCTCTGTTGCCGTCTCGCCCCCTCTCTCCCATGTGTACTTTAATTATTTCTGAGGAGAGGTTATTCCAGTCTCATGATATTTCATATGAAGCTGTTCAGATAAACTTGTATGTAACATTAAAGATGTGTAAGCTGGTTGGTGTTATACTTTCTGCGTTGGATGTCTTGTTTACCATATGATAAAATATCAAAGCAACTTCGCAGTAAGTGCCTTGTAGATAATGTAAGTGTACTTAGCTGTCTTTGTTATTGATTTGTAAATTCCACATTTCAATAACAATGTTCTGCTTAAAGTTCACTTTGACTTTAGAGAATTACAGTTCTAATTTGCACTTATGTAATGCATATTAATGTAGTTAATTGTCCCAAAGTATTTCATGGAGTGTAAGGAAACAAAATTTGACGTGTAGTGACAAAAATCCAAGTCAAAGAGTGAGATTTCAAGGAGTGCTTTAAAGAAGGATGAAGAGCAGAAAAGGTTTGGCAGGGGTGTATCAGAGTTTAGGGTTTTGGCAGCTGAAGGCAGGGTTGGCAATAATGCACTGAAAATTAAAGATTTGTAAGAAATTGGGAAAGTATCGGGTATTTCTGAATTATTGGCTATGAGCTAAGAGAGGGAGAAGCAAGCTTCGGGAAGGATTTAAAAAAGAGAATTTTTAAAATTACAGCAATCTGTAAACTCTATCCATATGGACATCAAAATATTGGAAATGCTCAACAGTTATGGCAATGTCTGTAAAGGAAGTGTTAATGTTTAAGGTTGATGGCCTTTTTAACATAACTGGGAAAAGTATGAGATGGAATAAGTTTTGAGCAAGGCACTGGGCAGGTTGAATGAGGAAAACATGAAGTTTATTGTTGAATTCAGAAAGTGGTGTTATGTCTAATCAAATGATGTAATGATGCTCCTCAAACTTAAGTTTAGCTTCATAGAGCAGTGCAGAAGCCGAGGTAAGATGCAGACTTAAAAAGTCAGGCCACAGGAAGCTTTGGGACGTACTTGTGGACTGAACGGAGATGTTCTGCAAAGCAGTCACCTGATCTGCATTTAGTTTTCCTCTAGTGTAGAGGAGACTAGCATTTTGATCAGCAAATACAGTAGATGAAATTGAAAGAAGCACATAGAAATCACTGCTTGATCTATAAAGTGTTTGCTGTTTTACTCTAATTTGCTGACCAGGACAAGTAAACTGATGAAGTAGAATTAAAACAAGATTTGTCTAGTTGGTACCTGCTCCTATGATGCTGCTTGGCCTGCTGTGTTCATCCAGCTCCACACCTTGTTATCTTTGTCTAGTTTGGTGTTTGTTAATTGGAATAAGCATGTCAGCTTGGAAGGGCCAGAGTATAACTCTGTGGTGCTTTGCTGCTGACCATTTTACATTGGTGCACCAGAACTTGGGTGCCACGGAGTTTCCAGGCTTCATTCCAATGTACTGAAATGATGGTATAATTCGCATAATTGCAACTCAATCCTGTGGTGAGATAAGAATATAACACCTGAATGAAAATAAAGAGCAGATCCTGAGAGAACAATGTAGTCTTCCCCTCACAAATGCATTGTGCTAATAGTTACTGATTCATCCATTTGCTGTTGACACCAGTATGTGCACAGCACACGTTAGTGCAGGTGCTTAAATCCTTTATTTCTGTGAAGCACAGCAGTGATTGTCTACCAGAAGCAAAGTGAACAATGTGTTTTGTAATGTGTCTTATTGAAGCCAGCCATAGATCTCTACCACATTAAATTTGGAATATGACTAAAACACAGTTCAATATTTCAAGAACTTTATTGTCCAGAAAATTCCTGTATTTTACTGGAAGCTATAACATTTGTATTTTTAAATGATGCCTTTATTTTGTTAACTTTGTTAATTTTCCAGAGACCCTTTTTTAACAAATCTGATCCTGCAATGTCACTGACAGTGGGAAGCGCTTAATCCCACAGGTAATTGGTTAAAAATTAAGCGGGAGTAGGGAAATTAGGTTAGCCTTGTGTGAAATATATTTTCTGTTGTTGAATAAACTATTGGACAGGTGGAAGAAGCAATTCAGTATATTCCTGTAAGGCATAAGATAAACAAGCAGAATTAGGCCATTCGGCCCATTGAGTCTGCTCAACCGTTCAATTATGACTGATCTGGTTCTTAGGCTCATTATCCTGCCTTCTCCCCGTAGCCATTGATTCCCTTACTAATCAAGAACCTCTCTGTTTCTGTGTTAAATACGTTCAATGACTTGGCCTCCACATCCGTCTATGGCAATGAGTTCCACAGATTAACAGCCCTCTGGCTGAAGAAATTCCTCCTCATGTCTAATTTAAAGGTTGGTCTCCCCTTCCAATCTACTCTGGCCAGCTCCTCCCTCGTGTCTTTGCAGTTGCCTTTTATGCAATTGTAATATTGTTACATCTGATGCAAGCTTTTCTCTCTCTCAAACTACAGGGTAAATGCTATCGTATTATGGCCGCTGCCCCCTAGTGTTCCTTCACCACAAGCTCCCTAATCAAGTAGGCCTCATTACACATCACCAAATCTAGAATTGCTGTTCTGTAGAAGGCTCTATCTTGAGCTGCTCCAAAAAAAACTATCTTGTAGACATTTCACAAGTTCCTTTTCTTGATCCGTTACTGACCTGATTTTCCCTGTCCGCCTGCATATTGAAGTCCCCCATGATTACTGTAATTGTGCCTTTCTTACTTGCCTTTTCTACGGTTTATTTAATTCCCTACATCCTGACTACTGCTAGGAGGCCTGTACATAACTCACTGCAGGATTCCTTTACCTTTTGCGGTTTCTCAGTCCTACGTGGATTCCATGCCTTCCATCTCTCACTTCTTGCTATAGATTTAATTTCATTTCTTAGTAACAAGGCAGTCCTGCACCCTCTGCCCATCTACTTGTCCTTTCAATAGGACACAGATTCTTCGATGTTTGTTTAGTTCCCAGTTCTGATCCCCTTGCAGCGCCCTACTGTGATGCCCACAACACCACTCCTGCCAGTTTGAATCTACACTTCAAGCTCATTACCTTGTTTCGTATACTGAATGACAATGCCCTCAGTCCTGCATTGACTGTTCCCCACGACCCCCCTCCCTCATAGTTGTCCCTTTCTAACACTGAACCGTTGCTGTCACTGGTATTGCTGAGATTTTTGTCACTCTGCATTGGGAATGATCAGTGAATTTGCATCCAGTGTTTTTGATACAGATCATTTGGAGGGGCAGCACACAGGTTCAGTATCTTCTCAAGTCTATTTGTAGTCGCTGCAGTATTCTGTTTGCTACAAGCTATCACCTAGAAAAGCAAGGACTTTAATGTCAACTGTCTATAATTTTAACTGTTAGTGAGAGTGGAAAACTATACCTGAAAACTTGGGAGTGCACTTGAGATCCATGAATTGTTCACATTAATTTTGCCTTTAGGTAGAGCTATATGAGATTATGCTGCAAGAGTTAATGCTGTCATCTCAAAGGCTCAAATAACTGTACACGAATCAAATTAAACACAGAAAGTAAATGAAAATGTACTTAATGGCTTGTCATCAATGCAAGCTTTGTGTGCATTGCCTATTTGAAATTGCTGACTGCAGTGTTGTGCCTGTGAATTAAGGATTTGAAATATTATTTGCATTCCTCCGGGTTGTAGCTTTTCTTGAGTTCATGGTGCCAGTATGGCTGGATGTATTCATCTGATTTTAAAAAGGAAAGTCTATTTATTCGATCTGCGCAGATGGTGTTTAAGGTGTTGAAGTGTCTCCATGGACTTGCATCATTTTGAATTCACACGTTTTAACAACCCTGAGGTAAGGCATTTTTCTTCGTGCCTTGACTGAGTGCTGATTAAATGTGTTTCAAAACTGAAATAGAATCATTCAAGCGACAAATGGTCTTTTGGATTGGACCATCCAGTGACCATCTGGCAAGGCAGTCAGCCCTTTGTCTGATTTCTACTGGCCTTTCTGCTTTCAGAATCCAGCTTTGAATGTTGGTGCTGTGGTGAAAGAAAGTCTGCAAAGAAACACATTTTTGCTCTTTCCCATCAGAGTGTGCCATGTTACAGAGGTGGCTGTACTCAGCCTACACATATAAATCTAATCACAAGTGCTGTCTTTGCCATTTAGGATCTGGTACACAATCTGGAAAAATGCTGATACGTTACAATTCTTTTCAGTCCATTTCATATAAATTGTTGACACTGTTAGTTGAAATTTAATACAGAACTATTCTGTGTGAATGCTGTATTCTGGAGGCTACTAGAAAATTGTCAATGAAGGAGAATGAGAAAATAACGAAGTGACTTGAAATGAGAAAATGCAGATGTTTATGAAGAATTACTTGATATCATAGAACTTATAATGACGAACAAAATATTTTATGCTGTACGACATTTTGTTATTGTGCTTGAGTTTATAAAGTACCATAGAATCTGTTTTACCATAGTACCTGTTCATGTGCTATCAGATAATCATCTGAAAAGGATGACCTGCATCTAAATAGCGCCTTTCATGACATGTGGTGGTCTTGAGGTGTTTTACGATTAATGAATTGTTTTGAAGTGTACATTGTTATTGTATTGTAAACATAGCAGCTGCCTTACAAACAAAGTGATCCCACAATGAGATAATTGACATCATTTTAAAATTAAAAATTACTGAGAGAGAAATATCAACCAGGGCAAAGAGTGCCGTGGGATCTTGCACACTCACCTGACAGGTGACAGTGCAGTCCTTCTTCAAGCAGTGGAGTATCAGGTTGGATTAAGTGCTATAAACTCTGGAGCAGCATTTGAATCACAGCTTTCTGACTTGGAGGTGAGAATGCTACAAGCTGAGCTTTGTTGTACTACCTAAGAACACTATATCCTACTTTCCCATTCCCAGCATTTACAGTTGTAGAGTCATAAAGCACAGAAACAGACCCTTCGGTCATTGTTCAGGTTCACTGTGCATTTGAATACAAAATTATTAAATAGTCCTTACAACATGTTTATCCTCCTGAAATACATATTTAAAAAAATGCAAGAAAATTTTAGTGGCTAATAGGAAATGTTGCATTTCAGACGGTCTTGATGACTGTGAGGTTTTTGACATTAGCACGAGAAGAAATCTCTTGCTAGTTCTGTCACATCAGCGTTACCATGTCTTTATTCTAAAGAAAAACATTGCTGCAAGTTTTTAAAGTTGGAACAATTATATCTAAGTAAAAATGATTGGATATGAATTTACCAAATGGTTACAAGGGTTTAACATCTTTGTACACTTGTTCATACAAAGGAGTTTTTAGAAAAATCTTTGAATTTTCTCCTTAGGTTATTCATTTTCAAACTGTTATCCTGCGGTAATCCAGGATAATCTAGAGTAGACATTCTGTAACTTTGCAGCAAGCATAAGGTGATAGCATGATTTAAGTGATAATCAGCAACTATGCTATCGCTGAGTGCAGTACAGTACAAACACAGTTTTATAACAGATTGTTCTCTGTCAATACTGTCCCTTTCTTTCCTGAAGATGTAAATTTGTGTTGAGAATGGTCCCATGGACACAGGCTGCTGCCTCAAGACTCAGGTGGCTTTAATAATGTATGTTGGTTGCTACACAATGGAAGGCATCAGATCAAAGCATGATATTGTTTTAAGCTGGCATCTGCACTTTCCATTTGCAGCCAATGAATAAGGAAGCAGGAGCCCTGGCTGATTTTTCTCTGCCTTCTTCATGCCATTAGCCCATTTATGTTGAGCACTACATTGTGTGCAACAGTACAAATTAAGTGAAATTAAGTTATGCCAGTTTGTCTTAGTGTTAGAACCTTCACCTCTGATTCAGAAGTTCCAAGCCTATTCCAAAGAATTGAGCAATGATCTAAGTTGACACTGGAGTGGGTGCTACATTGTATGTGGAGATGTCGCTGCCAGGTTTTGGGATATCTGCACTGGGCAAATTACTGATGGTTAAGAAATTGGTTGAGTGGCAGGTGACAAAGTAAGGATAATAGGTATTCAGGATGTGACCAGTGGTGTCCCACAAGGATCGGTATTAGGCCCTCAGTTATTCACATTGAATCAATTATCCAAATAATTGATCAATAAAGTTGGATGGCACTGTAGACTGTTTTAGGTAGTGTAAAATTACAAAGGGATATTGAATGGTAATAGACTTTAAGAATAATAATTTAATAGACTTAGTGAATGGGTAGAACTGTGAGAGATGAAGTTCAATATGAGCAGGTGTAAGGTTATCCGTTTTAGGCCGAAAAAGGATAGATCAGGATACTTTTAGATTGTATGAAGTTAAAAACAGTGGATGCCCAAAGGGACTTGTGGGTTCAGATTCATAGATCTTTAAAATGGTACAGATAATTGCAGAAAATAACCAAGGTGGCTAATGGAAACTGGCCTTTCTATCTCGAAGACTGGAGTATAAGGACATAGACATGCTGCAGCTATACGAAATCCTGGTTAGACCTGGGCATCACGCATTAGGAAGGATATATTGGCCTTTGAGAGAGTGCAACCTAGGTTTGCAAGAATGATACTTGGACTACAGGGGTTAGGTTATGAGGAGAGATCAGACAAATTTGGCCTGTTTTCTCTAGAATTTAGAACGTTAAAGAATCAAGGTCTTCAGAATAATAAGAAGAAAAGACAGGGTAGGTAAAGGTAAATTATTTCATCTGGTCAGTGATTCTAGAACGAGGGGCTGTCATCTGAGAATTAGGGCCAGATCATTCAAGAGAGATGTTAGGAAATGCTTCTATACAAAGGTAGATATTTGGAACTCTGCACAAATGTCAGTGTATGCTGGATTAGTTAATTTTAAATATGATTATAGACAAATTTTTGGTAAGCAAAGGTATTGAGAGATATGGGTCAAAACGAAGTGTATGGAGTTGGGCCACAGATCAGCCATGATGCTATTGAATGGTGGAACAGGCCTGGTGGGATGAATGGCCTATTCCTATGTTTCCTTGTAACCCCCACGCCCATACACAAACACTAACGGACAGATATAGTTAAGGGATAATTTAGAAAAAAAAGTCTTCATGGACAATGATTTGTTCACAGTAATATAGAACTGTACATCGTTTGAATTCTAAAGTCATTGATTAGTGCAACCAATTTCAGTAGACTCTTTTATGTAAATATTTCTTACAAATGGCGGTTTTTTTTTTCCCTCATAACATTCAACAATTCAACAATTCAATAACTGGAGAGAAAACTAGAGCAAAGCAGAATAGCTACCCTGGAAGCTTCTCAAAATTATTCTGTCTCCAGCAAAAAAGCACAGTTGGAACCAGTTCTCTCCCTTCTTTTTGTTTTAATCAACATTCCCTGTGGCCATTTCTGATGAAGGGTCCAGGCCCGAAACGTCGAGCTTTCCTGCTCCTGTGGTGCTGCTTGGCCTGCTGTGTTCATCCAGCCCCACACCTTGTTATCTCGGATTCTCCAGCATCTGCAGTACCTTTTATCTCTATTCCCTGTGGCTGGCTGGTTAGCACTGGCCCTCCTTTGACCAGTTGAAAAGCCAATCAGCTGCCAACCCTGAGCAGAGCATCCACTTAGTGCTGATTCATCTACATTGTTCTTAGTTTGGTAATAAAGTTGCATTATGTTCCAGGCCAGTTCCCAACAGATAACATCTGTCTTTGTTCTTTCTTTTTAAATAAGCAGCTGTTCATAGAACATAGAACAATACAGCGCAGAACAGGCCCTTCGGCCCTCAATGTTGCGCCGACCTGTGAACTAATCTAAGCCCACCCCCTACACTATCCCATCATCATCCATATGCTTATCCAAGGACTGTTTAAATGCCCCTAATGTGGCTGAGTTAACTACATTGGCAGGCAGGGCATTCCACGCCGTTACCACTCTCTGAGTAAAGAACCTGCCTCTGACATCTGTCTTAAATCTATCACCCCTCAATTTGCAGCTATGCCCCCTCGTACTAGCCGACGTCATCATCCTAGGAAAAAGACTCTCACTGTCCACCCTATCTAATCCTCGGATCATTTTGTATGTCTCTATTAAATCCCCGCTTAGCCTTCTCTCCAATGAGAACAGACCCAAGTCCCTCAGCCTTTCCTCATAAGACTTTTGCTCCAGACCAGGCAACATCCTGGTAAATCTCCTCTGCACCTTTTCCAATGCTTCCACATCCTTCCTGTAATGGGGCGACCAGAACTGTACACAATATTCCAAGTGAGGCCACACTAGCGTTTTGTACAGTTGCAGCATGACATCACGGCTCCGGAACTCAATCCCTCTACCAATGAACCCTGACACACCGTATGCCTTCTTAACAGCACTATCAACCTGGGTATCAACTTTCAGGGATCTATGTACTTGGCCACCAAGATCCCTCTGCACATCCACACGACCAAGAATCTTTCCATTGACCCAATATTCTGCCTTCCTATTATTCTTCCCAAAGTGCATCACCTCACATTTATCTGCATTGAACTCCATTTGCCACCTTTCAGCCCAATTCTGCAGTTTATTCAAGTCTCCCTGCAACCTGCAACATTCTTCCACACTGTCCACCACTCCACCGACTTTAGTGTCATCTGCAAACTTACTAACCCATCCAGCTATGTCTGCGTCCAAGTCATTTATAAAAATGACAAACAGCAGTGGTCCCAAAACAGATCCTTGTGGCACACCACTAGTAACCGGACTCCAGGCTGAATATTTTCCATCAACCACCACTCTTTGGCTTCTTTCAGAAAGCCAGTTTCTAATCCAAACTGCTAAATCTCCCTCAATCCCATGCCCCTCTGCATTTTCTCCAATAGCCTACCATGTGAAACCTTATCAAAGGCTTTACTGAAGTCCATGTACACCACGTCAACTGCCCTACCCTCATCCATATGCTTGGCCACCTTCTCAAAAAACTCAGTGAGGTTTGTGAGACACGATCTGCCCTTGACGAATCCATGTTGACTATCTCCAATCAAATTGTTGCTTGCTAGATGATTATAAATCCTATCTCTTATAATCCTTTCCAAAACTTTTCCTACAACAGACGTAAGGCTCACTGGTCTATAATTACCTGGGTCATCTCTACTGCCCTTCTTGAACAAGGGCACAACATTTGCAATCCTCCAGTCCTCTGGTACTAAACCTGTAGACAATGACGACTCAAAGATTAAGGCCAAAGGCTCCGCCATCTCCTCCCTAGCTTCCCAGAGAATCCTCGGAAAAATTCCATTCGGACCAGGGGATTTATCTACCTTCACACCTTCTAGGATTGATAACACCTCCTCCTTACTAACCTCAATCCTTTCAAGTCTAATAGCCCGTATCTCAGTCTTCTCCTCTACAATATTCTCCTTTTCCTGAGTGAAAACAGATGAGAAATATTTGTTTAGCACCTCTCCGATCTCCACAGGGTCCACACACAACTTCCCACTTCTGTCTTTGGCCCTCTTCTTACCCTAGTCATCCTTTTATTCCCCACATACCTGTAGAAAGCTTTAGGGTTCTCAATTCTACCAGCTAATGACTGCTTATGTCCCCTCCTTGCTCTTCTTAACTCTCTCTTTAAATCCTTCCTAGCTAATCTGTAACTCTCCATCGCCTCGTCTGAACCATCTCGTCTCAATGTCACATAAGCCTCCCTCTTCCGCTTAACAAGAGATACAATTTCTTTTGTAAACCAAGGTTCCCTTACCTTATCACTTCCTCCCTGCCTGACAGGGACATACCTATCAAGGACACGCAATATCTGTTCCTTAAACCAGCTCCACATTTCGATTGTCCCCATCCCCTGCATTTTGCTACCCCATTCTATCCCTCCTGAGTCTTGCCTAATCGCATTATAATTGCCTTTCCCCATCTATAACTCTTGCCCAGTGGCACGTTCCTATCCCTTTCCATCGCTAAACTAAACATAACCGAATTATGGTCACTCTCTCCAAAGTGCTCACATACCACCAAATCAAACACCTGGCCTGGTTCATTACCAAGTAGCAGATCCAGTGTGGCCTCCCCTCTTGTCGGCCCTTCGACATACTGTGTCAGGAAACCCTCCTGCACACATTGGACAAAAATTGATCCATCCGACGTACTAGAGTTATAGTATTTCTAGTCAATGTTGGGGAAGTCAAAGTCTCCCATAATGACCACCTTGTTCCTTTCACTCCTGCCCAGAATCGTTTTGCCGATCCTCTCCTCCACATCCCTGGAACTTTGCGGAGGCCTATAAAAAAAACTCCCAGCAGTGTGACCTCTCCTCTCCTGTTTCTGACCTCGGCTCATATCACCTCAGTAGACGAGTCCTCGTCAAAAGTTCTTTCAGCCACTGTTATACTGTCCTTGACTAACAAAGCTACACCTCCCCTTCTTTTACCACCTTCCCTGATCTTTTTTGAAAGATCTAAACCCTGGAACCTGCAACATCCATTCCTGACCCTGCTCTATCCACGTCTCCGAAATGGCCACAACATCAAAGTCCCAGGTACCAATCATGCTGCAAGCTCACCTACCTTATTCCGGATACTCCTGGCGTTGAAGTAGACACACTTCAAACCAGCTTGCTGTCTGCCAGCGCACACCTGTGATGGTGAAATCCTGTCCGTGTCCTCCCTTCTCTCATCCTCCTGTGTACTGGAACTACACCACAGGTTCCCATGCCCCTGCTGAGCTAGTTTAAATCCACCCGAATAGCACTAGCAAATTTCCCACCCAGGATATTAGTACCCCTCTGGTTCAAGTGAAGACCGTCCTGTTTGTAGAGGTCCCACCTTCCCCAGAATGAGCCCCAGTTATCCATATACCTGAAACCCTCCCTCCTGCACCATCCCTGCAGCCACGTGTTCAGCTGATACCTCTCCCTGTTCTTTACCTCACTATCACGTGGCACGGGTAACAAACCAGAGATAACAACTCTGTTTGTTCTAGCTCTCAGCTTCCACCCTAGCTCCCTGAAATCCTGCCTTATATCCCTGTCCCTCTTTCTACCTATGTCATTGGTACCTATGTGGACCACGACTTGGGGCTGGTCACCCTCTCCCTTCAGGGCCCCAAAGACACGATCTGAGACATCACGGACCCTGGCACCTGGGAGGCAACACACCAACCGTGAGTCTCTCTCGTTCCCACAGAATCTCCTATCTGTCCCCCTAACTATGGAGTCCCCGATGACTAATGCTCTCCTCCTCTTCCCCCTTCCCTTCTGAGCAGCAGGGACCTGTGCCCCATGGCTTACCCCGGTAAGTCATCCCCCTCAACAGAATCCAAAACGGTATACCTGTTATTGAGGGGAACGGCCGCAGGGGATCCCCGCACTGTCTGCCTGTTCCCTTTCCGTCCCCTGACTGTAACCCATCTACTTTTTTCCTGTACCTGAGGTGTGACTACCTCCCTGTAACTCCTCTCAATCACCCCCTCAGCCTCCCGAATGATCCGAAGCTCATCCAGCTCCAGCTCCAGTTCCCTAACGTGGTTTCCAAGGAGCTGGAGCTCCTTCAACGTTTAACTCTCTCAATCTCAACTCACAGTTCCCAAACCAAAATAAAGGGGAGTGAAAGAAAATTAGTGATGTTCTCAACAGGAAGTGCATTCTTCCACAAAAGTATTTCTATCAGTGGCTAACTAAGGAAGTTGATGAAGGTATCAAATTTCATGATACCTTTGGTTTTGTAATGCAGAACCTGGTGTTTCCTTTAATCCTTTATTACTTACTTCTACTGCACCCTGATCTTCAATGTATGAACCAAAAGGCTTGCAGATGCTGTAAACCAGGAACAAAAACAGAAGTTGCTGGAAAAGTTCAGCAGGTCTGGCAGCATTTGTGAAGGAAAATCAGAGTTAACGTTTCAGGTTTGGTAACCTTTCCTCAGTAAATGTTCAGATGAGGCCAACTTCGACAAGGGAGCCTCTGAAATGTTCACCTTCCTCTTCAACCGAGGATTGCCATGGTCCAAAGATGTGTAGGCTAGGTGGATTGGCCATGCTAAATTGCTGGTAGTGTTCAGTGATATGTAGATTAGGTGGATTATTAGGGATGGGTCTGGGTGGGATGCTCTGAGGGATGGTGTGGACTTGTTGGGCTGAAGGGCCTGTTTCCACACTGTAGTGATTCTATGATTCTAGAACTGAACTGAGTCCTGAGGAAACCCGAAACATTAACTCTGGTTTTTCTTCACAGATGCTGCCAGACCTGCTGAGCTGATCTTCACTGTCTCTGTTTTAAAATGACCCTAGATGAGCCCCAATCTCTTGTCATGACCTACATGGCAAAGTACATTGATTCTTGAGCACCATTACTCCTGGGTCATCACTAAAGTTCAAGATTTAATTAAATTAAACACATTCCCCAATATACCTGTTCAGTGGAATCAGATTAAAGGGAAACACTGACCAGATTTCTGTACTTGAAATGAACTATTATTACAAAAAGATCAATTCTAACCATGGACATACAAAAATATAGGTTATCAACTTATAAGTCTACGAGCTGAGTCTCTAACCTTCCTACACTCTCATGCAGATAAACCAACAACTAACTTGAAAGTAATTGTGTGAAGGAAGAAATATTGGGGAAATACAGATCACCAGTTCACCGGATTCGATGAGGTATTTTTGCTGTTTCTATGTCCTTCTGTTATCCAGTTTCCTTATTTGCAGATTCTTTTAATTCTTTACTGAAAACACAGGATGGTTGACACGTTAATTGTTCAGACTTTGAATCACTGGTTAAAGTTACAGTTTATAGCAAATTGTTAAAGAGATAGCTATCTTTCAGTTCTTGATTACTTCTCTTCAGGGAGACAAAATGAGAAATGGTATCTCTTACAGTCTGGAGATCTTCCGCCTCAGTATTGGTCATATGCGTGCACCAGGAGCCATTCAGAGAGTTGTTGCATGGCTAATGACTTCTGGTGCACACCCTGTCCCTAAGTAAAAATGCAAGCAACAGTCTGTCACCAAGCAGAGCTTGCCCTGAACACTTAGCTAGGATGCCATTGGGTCTCAAATATCTTTTCTTTTCCCCCTTTTCCTCTCCCCATTGCTTGAACAAATCAACAATGTCAACACAAGTCAAACTTGTTTTTAAAAGTGCAGATACTCCTTCCACAGTCCTTGGTTAACAGCAGTCCTTTATCCATTTTAGTCTACAGTCCAAAATAAAAGGATGTGGTCTTTACAGCAGACATAAATGGATTATATTTGTGTTGGCAAGATGTAATGAATGGAGTGTTTGGGGATCAGTGTGGAATGTTAATTTATTTTCAACTTGTATCAATGACTTGGCTGAAAGGAATGAATGTATGTACAATTGCTAAATTTATTTTTTAACAAAGATTGGTAAGAAAGTAAGTTGTGAGGAGGATGTAAGGCGCCTACAAAGGGAGAGAGTATATTGCAGGAAAGTGTGGACTTGTTCAGACGAATAGAAGATTCACATTGCACCGAAGAGATTTGGTGTCTTGGTGCGTGAATCACAAAAAAAAAATTGTGTGTAGGCTCAGCAAGTGATTAACAAGGCAACTGGAATGTGAAATATAACAGTAAAGATATTTTGCAGCAATTATACAGGGCTTTGGAGAGACCATATCTATGTACAGTTTTAGTCTCCTATTTCAAAAAATGGACATAATTGCTTTGAAAGCAGCTCAGAGAAGGTTCACTTGACTGATTCTTGAAATGAGCAGGTTAGCTTATGAGGAACAAAAACAAAGTTGCTGGAAAGGCTCAGCAGGTCTGGCAGCGTCTGTGAAGGAAAAAAAGAAACAGTTAACATTTCGGGTCTGGTGACCCTTCCTCAGAACTGAGGAAGCTATGGACAGGTTGGGTCTGTATCCATTGGAATTTAGAAGAATGAGATTAGACTCTTAGTGTAATAAATAAAACAGAATTGTGCATATTTGATATCTGGATCAAACAAATTGCTGGAGAAATCCACCAGGTCTGGCAACATCTCTGGTGAGAAGAAGTTTATATTGAGTGCGGTGATCCTTCTTTAGAAATAGATTCTTAGTGCCCTTGACAGGATGGATGCTGAGAAGATGGTTTTACCTTTTAAGATAGCGATGAGGAGAATTTCTTTTCTCATGGGGATTTGGGAGTCTGTAGCACTGTTTCCCCAGAGTGGCAGAAGTAGAATCACGACATATTTTTAAGGCAGAGGTAGATTTGTTCCCGTGAGTCAAGAATCGAAGGGTATTCGGGGCTAAGCAGGGTGGTGGATGTGAGGCTGCAGTCAGATCAGTCGTGATTTTAACAAATGGTGAAGAAGGCTCGAGAGCTCAATAGTCAGCTCTAAACTTGTATTTTGTAAATTTAAAATTTTGTTCAGATGGCTGTAAATTATCCCATGATGGTACTTGAAGAGCAGATGAATTCTTCTAGTGGCTTGGCAAACATTTCAGTTCAAACCATCAGAAAAAACTTAGCTTGTTTGTTTATTATAGATATTGGTGGAACTTTGCTGTACAGAAATTGGCTGTTTTATTTGCGCAACAGTGACAACATTTTTGAAGTGATTTCATGGCTGTGAATTGCTTTATGATACCCTGAAAATTAGCAACTTTAGCTTCAAATGCACACTTGTGTATGGGAATTTCTTTCAGCTCTTCTACGTGGACGTACCTTTTAAGTGACAGGTCTTTTTGAACTCTCAACTAGAAAATTAGGTACCTTTTCTTAGAAATTTTCTGAGCAACTGTTTAGCAAGGGAGAGGGGCCTCAAACAATTGATATAAATTGGCAATTAATAAAATATGGTGGAAGTGAACAAGCCATGTTCTATATGTAGATGCCTTAATCCACTGATTGCTAGTAAGTCTTATTTTACCTGAAGGTCAGATGTTAACAGAACAAGCTGGAACACAATGCTTAAGTTACCTGATAAAGTTATGGAATCGCCCATCACGGAATAGGAAGATCCTGCTGTTGATACTGTGTCACTCGGATTAGCTTTGCCTGTTATCTCTGCTAGAAATTTGGCTGACCCTCTCAGTTGTACTAGACCTTCCATGCCACGTGCTGCACAATGTAATACTGTTGGCAATAGATATTGTGTTGCCAAAAAAAGGAGAGTCTGGACTTAGTGTGAACCGTTAACTTTAAAATGTGAAACAATCTTCAAAGACTAGACAGGACCGATGTAGAAAGAATGTCTTCTGACTTGGAGGGAGTTCTAGAATAGTGCAGATCAAACATTTTCCCACTGTGACTCCCATTTCAAGTTTTGATAATGATGACCTTTATGGTGAAAACTGAGAGAGCAGGTTTCAGGAGGTGGTGAGGTAGAAGACCTGAGAGGGCTGGAAGGGAGAAATGGAGCTTCACAGTGACTATTTCTTCCAGTGAGCATGTGACCACACTTTCAGTTCACTTGGTTTCCCATCCCCACGTTTGCAAGCCCTGATTTAGAGCAAGGGGACACAGTCTCAGAATAAAGAGACTGAAGTGAGAAAGTAGTTCTTTAGTCAGTGGGTAGTGACTCTTTGGTATTTCGCACCCTGGAAGGGTCTGTCTTTGAGTATGTTCAAAACAGAGATTTCTAGTTCCTAATGGAATCAAAATAGCATGAGCGATGGCTCTAAGGTAGATGATCAGCCATGATCTAGAATGGCAGAACAGGCTCAAGTGGCTAAATGTCCTACACCTGCTTCTATGTTTAAAATATGCATTTGGACGGGTAGGATGGTAGGTTTGGATTTATTGGCTTAGCCCTTCAAAGTATCAAATATTCTTTTAGGTTTACCAATAGATGTGTGTATCACATTCCAGGACAATAAATACTGTAAATTTTCAGTATATCTAGAGAAGTAAGTGTTGGATAATTTGCTTTTTTAATTCTGAAAGCCATGAAATATTCTGAGTTCATTCTTATTTATGGTGATGAGACTATTTTTGTTGAAAAATATTTATATTTTCATTTTTCATTTTCATTTTCATTTTGTCCTGTTGGGTGCCTAATAGCCTTTTTGCATAATTTGCAACAATTTATATTAGGAGAGTAAATTGAGTTCCATGTTTTTAATAGGAACATTGGAATATAGGTTCTGGAGCAGGCCATTTGTCACCTTAAGCCTGCTGTTCTAAACCCTAAAGAATACAGGCCCAGTTTCCTCAATTTCTCCTCAAGATAGTCCTGCTATCCACAAATTAGTCTGGTGAACCTCTGCTGCACATCAGCTGTACTCTATGTAAAGGGATCAAAACTCCATATATTGTACCCAGGTGTAATGATTCTTTTAAAAGGAAAGAAACATCCCTGGTTGTCTCCTATTAAACGACCTATATTTATTAAAAAGTGACATTCTACCTATGTGTAAATGGGTAATAGAACAAGGCCAAATCCTGGCCTCGTTCTATAAATAACCAGTTCCCTGTCGTTTTTGTGTATATCTTATTGCTAAACTATTCAATGTCAAAAGCAATAATTTTTCCAATACTTGATTGATGCAAATCTGTTTTCTCTTAATATATTGTTCTATTTCTTATTCCTGTTCCTGAGAACAATGACTTCAGTTGTAACCAGACAGTAAGAGCCACTGTTTTTGCTTTGATCAAAAGGAGCAGGTGCATTACAGTTTAGTTCAATGCGTTGGTGTACAGAGTTTTTAGTGGTGATTTCATAAATTGTATTTCAGGAATACAGCTTTTAATTTGGGAATTGGGAGTGAGTTTGAATCAAACAAGCTGTTAACAGGTAAACTGTATTTGTTCAATAAAGTCAGACTTGGGATTCAGAACTTCAGACAATAGATGATCCATCTTGGAGTTAGTAGGAACTGCCGATACTGGAGATTCTGAGATAACAAGGTGTGGAGCTGGATGAACACAGCAGGCCAGGCAGCATCAGAGGAGCAGGAAAGCTGACGTTTCAGGTCTGGACCCTTCAGAAATTATTTCTTCATTTCTGAAGAAGGGTCCAGACCTGAAACGTCAGCTTTCCTGCTCCTCTGATGCTGCCTGGCCTGCTGTGTTCATCCAGTTCCACAATTTGTTATCTCAGATGATCCATTTTTGTGTTTTTGGAAGTGTTGAAATGTCTACACTTAGCAAAAGATTTTAACAAATCACGTTGACCCCAGATGAACAGCCTGTAACTAAGGGGAATGATGGAACGAAAGAGGAAATTATATCCATTAGAGAGAGAAAATCTTAATTTGGATCACAGGACTGAAGGATAATTTTGAGGATAAAAGTTAATTAGTTTACGTTTCTGTTTGGAGTATCCCCCAGGTATGTAAGATTTCCATTGAGATGGATGGGATTAGGATGGTTTCTTTTTTAAGTTATTTATATTAGTTTATCTCAATGTCGTCAATCAGTTACTGTTCCAAAAATCTCACTGGAGCTATGTGAGTCAATTAAGCAAAAAACAGTGTATTCCGTTCCAAAGAGAACAAAGAGCATGGAGACCATTAGGAGCCAAGGGTGTTCCTGTTTTTGTTTTAAATCACTAAGCAGGAATGTGGTTAAACCCCAAGCATGAGCTGGGGAGTTTACAGCCATGACATTTCAAAGGAAAGGCGGAGATTGTTTAGCTAATATCCACATTAAATCTTTTACTGCTAGCGATAGCTGGAATTCTGAGGAGAAATCTAAGTGAATCCTAGAGAGCTGTGGCTTTCCTCCTCTTTGGTTCGGCCTGAGAAGGAGAAATGAATTGAAATGAGGAGTGAATTCAAGATCTTGTAAAGTATAGGAAATCGTGAGGGGCAAAATGTAAGCAGAGCTTGAACGTATCCTTATGTAATTACTAACTATTGTGCTAAGTTATTGGCAATTGTTTAACTTTTTTTCTTATAAAGGAAAGATTGTTTTAAAATATGAAATCTCTAGTGGTTTGGTTAACTGCTGCTATTTGACTTTCATTTTAAATATTAACAACAGGAGTCATAACACCAAGACCCTTGGTGATGAGTGAGTAGGGTTGTGAACTCTGGCTAAGTAACTTCCTTTTTGCCCTTGGCTCAGTTCAGCTAACTTGCAACCTCTGGCTCAGTGCCACACTACAATATAATTACCTACCTCATTTGTGGAAAGCATGATAATGTCTTGTTTGATACTGGCAGATTCTGTATGAATGAGTGAAATTGATTTTGCTGTAAAGTTTACCATGTTTATTTAGATCTATTTTTATAAGAAGATCAGGCTGCTTTCAGTGTCCATGGCCTTGTGGCCAAAAATTTTTAGTTGATTACTCTGCACTAGATGACAAAGAATGCAGTGTTAATTTTTAAATATCAATTTTGGTATTCTTTTAAAGAAAACTATGGCATTTTAGATTAACAACCTTTACATAAATGTCTCCACTTGTGATTTATGTTGATGCTTGCGATCTTACCACTTTAAAATCCAGGTTTCATTGATTATTAGTCACTTCTTACAGATCAAGCTGTATATTTATAAGAAAAGTGCATCTAAACATAGTTTCTTTTAAGATATCCTAAAGTGCTTTACAACCAATAAAGTACTTTTTAAAATGTAGGAAATGTGGGGGTCAGTTTGTACATTAACCTTTCACAAACAACACTGATTATGATCAGATAATTTGGTCGTGTTGATTTGAGCCTAAATATTGGTAAAGGCGCAGAACTCCCGTGCCATGGGATTTTATACTTCAAACTATGAGAGAGATTAACGTTTACACCTGAAATTCTGTGAACTGGAACATCAGCTCGATTTTTGATTTCAAGTCTCTGCAGTGTAACTTGAGCATTAAACTTCTAATTCAGAGGTGAGAATGCTTCCAACTGAGCCACAGGTAGTGACTGTGTAGCAAGCTTCCACGTAAGCAGAGGGTAAGTCTCATCCATCAACAGTAAAGCATTGTGTTTTGTCTTTGTACGGAAACTATATATACAGCTCCTATAAGCAAAATGCTAATGCTTTTGCCTTTCTTATATAGTTATCAACTCTAAAAATTCCTGGCGTTTAGTTGCTTTACAGTTCGTGTTATAAGATTGAAATGATCTGTTTGACTTCCAGCCCAATACCATTGGGGATTATTCCAAAACAACAATATTTGGAGAGTAATTGCATAGTAGCAGAAAGACAAGGTATGAATGTTTAAATTCCAGGTGAAAGTGAGGAACTTGGAGAAGAGTATAGGACATAGCCTTCCCTTTGGCTATGTAGATGGTTTTAGAGACAACAAAATTCTTTCACATTTTGCAGTTGTGTAGTAAGGATGGAGTAAAGGGTTTGAAGGAGTCATTTATGCCATAGAAAAGCTGTCCTGGGTTGTCCTTTCTTTCTAAGATCCAGGAGATGGGATCAAATTTGAGTGCAATACTGTAATAATTGATATGTTGAGGCAAATATTTGTCAGCTGTGCTTGTGTTTGTGGTTCTGCGACTTGAGAACGATGTTGATAGTCGTGCCAAAGAGAACAGTCAGGATGGGGAACATGGCCTTTACAAGCTAGAGCTAAGGAGATAGTTAAGCTGGTCCCCAACAGCATAGATGGCTTGCTGAATGGAGAACCAAAGCAGAAGGACTTGTGATGGGAAATGATTGAGTTTGGTAAGATTCTGAGTGTGTTGGATTTGCAAGGAGTGTATAAGGTAGGTGATAAGGGAGACAAAATCAGTACGCAGTAACCTTGTTGGTGACAAAATCAGTACACAATAACCTTGGTAACAAAATTTTAGGGAAGAGAAATCAAAGTTGTAGAGATGTACAGCACAGAAACAGACCGTCGGTTCAACTCGTTCATGCCAACCAGATATCATAAATTATCTTAACCCTTTTTGCCGTCATTTGGCCCACTTCCCTTGAAACCCTTCCTATTCATAAACCCATCCGGATGCTTTTTAAATGTTGTAATTGTACCAATCTCCATCTCTTCCTTTGGCGGTTCATTCCATGTGCGCATAACCTTCTGCGTGGAAAAAGTTGCCCTTTCGGTCTCTGTCAAATCTTTCCCCTCTTGCCTCAAAACAGACATGGTCAAGTTAATCTGGGTGCCTTTGGGTATGAGAGATGGAATTTACACAAAAGGACTGACATGAAACAGATCTTATAGAAAAGGGATTTATCAGTATGCTTGATGTGAAACAGTTATACCAAACTCTAAACGTAAACTGTATTTCTCTCTACAGATGCCACCAGAACTTCTGAGTTTATCAAGTATTCTATGTTTTTCAGATTTCCAGCATCTGTAGCATTTTACCTTTATCAATCATACTTGACTGGCCTTGGTGACAAAAATGTATCCTGTGAATCCTCTTAACGAGTGGTCAGTAATTCAAATCACTCATTTTCACTTCTGATAATGGATAGCTGTCCAGATGCTTTTTTTCAAAAAATTAAGTCAAATATCTTGATAATAATTCTCAAAATTTTAAGAGCTAAGTTTAATAAAGTGGAGCATCAAACTTTTAAATTTAGAGAGCTGTGGTGTTTTGAAATAAGTATGACTAGAGAATAGAAAACTGAAAAGTAACACTGGATTGTTATACTCCTGTATGTCATATATAACTTCAGTGTGTTTTTGTTTCTGTATTCACTCTTTAGACATTTACTATACTTTATTCAGCACACCGTCTGTGCATTCTATCAGGCAAGTAGTTTGATTTTTAAAAGACATTTTGCAAGTGTCTGATGGAAATAGAAATAACTAAAGATTTGTTTCCACTTTAAGGCTTTTTTTGGATTTTGCTTTTGCTTCAATTCCTGTATTAACAGTGAACAAACCTGTTCTTCATGTCATACCTTGACTTTGTGAAGTGAAATATTTTGTTATTTATCACCATCTTCACTTGCTGTATTTGAAGAATATTGGTACAGTATTTCAAGCTGAAGTTAATATATGTCCACAATTAACAATTAAATGCACCTTACGGTGAATAGTTAATTTGCAAATTTAGTTCTTACAAAATCAAGGTTTGCCTTAACTTTTATGTATTTTAGAGCTGCTGACACTGGAAATGAATCCAGACATTGTGCAAAATTATTTCCTGCATTTTTGTAACAGGTTTTTACAAGCCATCTTCTATTTGAAGGGTGTCTTTTAGCAAGTTCTTATGTTAATGGAATAGCAATAAAATTTCCTGATGCAATGTACCTGTATTATAAAATATACATCACACTGAGGGGCAAAGTTGAGTGTTTAATAGCTTCTCAAATAGCTATAAAAGAAAGCCACTTTGCTTTAGTGAAAAACCATGATGAATCTGACAATGACAGTGAATTAAATACTAAATAAAAACCGAAAGAACTGTGGATGCTGGAAATCAGAAACAAAAACAAATTGCTGGAAAAGCTTGGTAGGTCTGGCAGCATCAGTGGAGAGAAATCAGAGTTAACTCTTCAGATCCAGTGACCCTTCCTCAGGACTGATTAGTGAAGGTTGTGCCATGGGGAATATTTTTTAAATTATTGTGTATTTTTGAGGAAGATTTTTAAACATGCAGAACATGGAGTTGGATAATTCTGAAATCTTCCATGCTCAGTTATTTGCAAGCCTGTTGATATCTCGTAAGTAATTGGAATATGTTATTGTATAGTTGTAGAAACAGTACCGCACTATATTATTAAAACTTGCTTTTAATGTTCATTGGAACATATTTTGTAACAGCTATAGACTCATACAGCATGGAAACAGACCATTTGGCCCAATTCATCCACGCCAACCAGATATCTTAAACTGATCTGGTCTCATTTGCCAGCATTTAGCCCTGATCCCTTTTAAACCCTTCCTAGGTGTATACCCATCCAGATGGCTTTTAAATGTTGTAATTGTACTTGGGTCCACTACCACCTCTAACAGCTTGTGGCATATATGCATCACCCTTTGCATGAAAATACAGCCCCTCAGGTTCCGTTTTTAAATCTTTTCCCCTCTCCCCTTTTAAACCTTTTGAGCATCCTCACTTTAGATGTCTACTCCAAGTGTCAGTTGATTACTTACAGGAGAAATTATTAGTGTATCTTGTAATCCTTGTTGACTAAGTATGATTCTTAAAAATATTTTGAGTAGAAATCCATAACTTGAATAGCCAGAAGGTAGAGCTACTTTGAGATAGTAAGAACTGCTGATGCTGGAGTCAGAGGCAACAGAGTATGGAGCTGGAGGAACACAGCAGGCCAGGCAGCATCAGAAGAGCAGGAAAGTTGACGTTTCGGGTCAGGACCCTTCTTCAGAAATGGGGAGGGGAAACGGAGCTCAGGAATAATTGGAGGGGGGGATGGGGCTGGGGAAGGTACATGGGAGGTGATAAGTGAGTGCAGGTAGGGAATGGTGGCGATTAGTCAGTGAGGTGGGAGGGGCAGATAGGTTGGAGAGAAGATTGACAGGTTGTGTCAGGTCCAGGAGGCGGGCATGAGAGGGAGGGTTGGACATGGGATGTGGCTAGGGGTAGGGAGATTTTGAAACTGGTAGAGTCCACATTTAGGCCATAGGGTGGTAGGTTCCTGAGGCAGAATATGAGGCGCTGCTCCTCCAGTTTGCAGGTGGCGTCATTGTGACACTGGAGGAGGCCCAGAATGGACATATCACCCAGGGAGTGGGAGGGGAGTTAAAATGGTTCGCAACCAGAAGGTGTTGTCGTTTGTCGTGAACAGAGCACGGGAGCTGTACAAAATGGTCTCCGAGCTTCCACATGGCCTCCTCTACATCGCTGAGACCACATCGGGAACAGTGGATGTAGTAAACCAAGTTAATGGATATGCCGGTGAACCTCTGTCTAATGTGGAAGGTTTGTTTTGTGCCTTGGTTGGAGGTAAGGGGGGAGGTGTGCTACACTTCCTGGTGCTACTTGCGGTTGCAGGGAGAGGTGCCAGGGGTTGTGGGGTTAGTGTGGAGCGGACGAGGGAGTCACGGAGTGAGCATTCCTTACGAAAGGTAGATAGGGATGGGGAGGGAAATATATCTTTGGTTGTGGGGTCAGATTGTAGGTGGTGGAAGTGGCGGAGAATGATACGTTGGATACGGAGGTTGGTGGGGTGATATGTGAGGACAAGGGAGATTCTGTCTTTTTTTTGGGGGGAGGGGATGTGAGGGCAGTGGTGTGGGAAACACAAGAGATGTGGTTGAGGGCATTTTCAATCATCGGAGGGGGGATGTTGCAGTCTTTGAAATAGGAGGACATCTGGGTCTTCTGCTTAAATCTAAGTTATTTCAAATTAGGAGACCACCTTTTCTTTGAAGTAAGCTGTACAGACAGACTGCTTTTCTATTTTAAAAACAAAAATTGCCAAAGACTACTCGTAGCATAAATACGGGGTATTCCTGAATGAAAATACAAGTTTGAAAGAGTTAAGAAGCAGTTGTACACACTAACAGAGGTTACCTATGATCAGAGGTCAGTTGATTCCATGACTGTGTTACTGCTATGCATTCTGACAGCTATGTGCGTCAGCAAATGGTGGTTCATGGTATAACTTGAGGGACTGTCTCTCAGTATTTAATGCACCACCAATTCCAAGCATTGGCAGAATTTCAGTGCAGTGCCAATATGCAAGCTTCCTGAAATCTTCTATCTGGTTGATACCAGTGTTCTAGCAGTAGCAAGACTACTGGCGTATTCACATCTTGGTATGTTCGCAGTTCATAAGATTGAAACCACACCCACTAGTGGAATAGAGCGGGCATGATGCAAACCAATTAGTCACTGATTTCAAAGACTACCCAGATTGCTTCAAGAAAAGTAGCAGTTTTAAATATGATGCAATATTGCACCTTTGCAATGATGTTGGCCCATTTTATTGATTCTCCAAGGAAGTGCAGTATGCACACTTTGGAGGTGCTTTGAGTGGGACTGAACAAGATGGAGCAAAATGGTATCATTTGAAAGATTCCTCCACTGCACAGATTGATGTAGCACCTCTACATAAGTCTTGAAGAAAGATGCCATCATAAGAATATCGGATGAGATAGGTCAGTCCAGGGAGGACGGACAGGTCAAGGGGGTGGGATGATGTTAGTAGATAGGAGATGGGGGTGTGGCTTGAGGTGAGAGGGAAAACAGGTTAGGGAGGTGGAGATGAGCTGGCCCCTTGACCTGTCCGTCCTCCCTGGACTGACCTATCTCCTCCCCACCCCGCTACCTACACTCACCTTTACTGGCTCCATCCCCGCCTCTTCGACTTGTCTGCCTCCTCTCCACCTATCCTCTCCTCTATCCATCTTCTATCCGCCTCCCCCTCTCTCCCTAATTATTTCAGAACCCTCTTTCCCCCCCCGCAATTTCTGATGAAGGGTTTAGGCCCGAAACGTCAAGTTTTCCTGCTCCTGTGATGCTGCTTGACCTGCTGTGTTCATCCAGCCCCATGCTTGTTATCTCGGATTCTCCAGCATCTGCAGTACCTTTTATCTCTGATACCATCATAAGAATATGTCTGGATCCAAGACACTTCAGTTTTTCTTTTAAAAGGTATCCACATAAAATACTGCCTCTAGAAAAGTTAAATCCTAAATTTTACAAAACTAAATACAAACAAGGCAGAGGATCTGAGGAGCATGTGGAAGTTAGGACACTGGATGGACGGTACTGTTTCTGATGGCTACCATTTGAGCTACCAGTAACCTAAGAACTATTCCCATCAATAGGATTGTAGTGAAATGCATCTTGTACCGAGGTGGGATTGCTGAAAATGTACATTGCTGTGTTTATCTTACTGGCAATATCATGGCCAAAGATTTGCATTTAATAACACTAAGTGCCAGGTCAGACTCAGCCAAATAAATTTTGTGGGCTTATTTACTCCACCTGTAGAGAATGTCAATCCAGGCAAGATAAAGGCTGTTAACTAAATACTATTTGACAAGATAAGGAGGATCTATAGTGTTGCCTTGAATTTTCAACTTCCCCATCTATATGTTCCCAACTTTACAGAAAACCTATCTCACTAAGAGATTACAAGGTGTGGGGCTGGATGAACACAGCAGGCCAAGCAGCATCATCGGAGCAGGAAAGCTTGATGTTTCGGGCTGAGACCCTTCTTCAGAAATGGGGGAGGGGAAGAGGGTTCTGAAATAAATGGGGAGAGAGGGGGAGGCGGATAGGTGGAGAGGAGGCAGACAGGTCGAAGAGGCGGGGATGGAGCAGTAAAGTGAGTGTAGGTTGGGGGGTGGGGTGTAGGGAGGAGATAGGTCAGTCCAGGGAGGATGGACAGGTCTAGGGGGCGGGATGATGTTAGTAGAAAGGAGATGGGTGTGGGGCTTGAGGTGGGAGGAGGGGATAGGTGAGAGGAAAAACAGGTTAGGGAGGTGGAGATGAGCTGGGCTGGTTTTGGGATGCGGTTGGGGGAGGGGAGATTTTGAAGCTAGTGAAATCCACATTGACACCATTGGGCTGCAGGGTTCCCAGGCTGAATATGATTTGCTGTTCCTGCAGCCTTTGGGTGGCAACACTGGCATTGCAGGAGGCCCAGGATGGACATGTCGTCTGAGGAATGGTTGGGGGAGTTGAAATGGTTCACGACTGGGAGGTGCAGTTGTTTGTTGCGAACTGAGCGCAGGTGTTCTGCACAAGCTTCAAAATCTCCCCTCCCCCAACCGCATCCCAGCCCCACACCTTGTTATCTCAGATTCTCCAACATCTGCAGTACCTTTTATCACTAAGAGACTATTTGGGAAAGACGTCCCGTTATGTGGCAGGATGACCACCATTATAAGATTCTCAAGCAAATTCTGTCAACAAAATCTCCCTTATTGCCAAACCTATGACTTTAGGAAAGGTGAATGCATCACAAAAAGGCCAGGTGCATATCTTTTGCAAAACGAGCTGTAGCTTTTGCGTTGAAAGCCCTGTCTTCTGTGCAAAGCAGCATGTGAGAGTATTTCACAATGTGAGTTTACAACTGATGTACTTGGCAAGAAATTCACTGCTGAAAACAGATGATAAGTCACGAGAAATGATTTTCTGCTAACAAGTGTACCCTGTTAGCCAAATCTAGGTACAAAAATATTACTTTGAAGTTTGATAAAGCCAGATACAAATACGCGCACACATGAAATAGGAGCAGATGTAGATCGTTTGCCCAGAGTAATAAGAGCCTGCCTAAACTGTATTCAGTGTTCCCATCTATCCCTGATAGCTTTTGATTCTCTTGCCTGATGAAAATCTATCAAACTTTGTCTTAAAAATATTCAATGATCTCACTTCTCCTTTCTGAGGGAGAGAGTTCCGAAGTTGCACTGTCTTCAGAAAAGAATGCACCTCATTTCTGTGCTATAAAATTAAGCCCTAATTACAAAATTGTGTCCTCTATTTCTGGACTCACTCACAAGAGGAAACCTCCTTTTTGTTTTTACCATGTCAAGACCATTCAGGATCTTGTATACTTCAATCACTCCTCTTCTACATTCCAGATAAAATAGGCTGGGCTCATCCTCCTCAGATAACTCACTTAATCCAGATATCAGTCTAGTAAATTGTTCCCTGAATAGCTTCAACACATTTACATCCTTCCTTTACACAAGGAGACCAAAACTACCCACAGTATTTGAGATGTGGTTTTGCCAATGTCCATGTCTCTGAAATTTAACATCCTTACTTTTATGTTTAATTCCTTGCATAATAAAGGATAGCATAATATTAACCTTGTGTGTGCTGGACCTGCATACTAACTTTGATTCATGCACGAGAACACCTAAATGCCTTGATTTCTGCAGTCATTCTCCTTTTTTAAGTAATATTCCACTTTTCAATTCTTTCTATCACTGTCAGTGACTTTACACTTTTTTCACTTTATACTCCACGTACTAAATATCCATAGTCCATTCACTCAACCTATTGATATCTATTCATAACCTCCTAATGTCTTCACAAGTTGCTTTTTGACCTATCTTGATGTTGTCTGCATATTTAGTTACAATGCCTTCATTCTCCTCATTTAATTCATTGATGTAAATTTGTTAAAGTTGAGGTTGTAGCACAAATCCCTGTGGCAATCCATTCATCACATCCTTACCAAGGACCCATTTAATTGAGGCTCTGAAAGCGTGTGTTTTCAAATAAACCTGTTGGATTATAACCTGGTGTTGTGTGATTTCTGACCTTAAGGACCCATTTATGCATACTGTTTTCTATCAGCCAGCCAGCATTTATCCCTGCTGACCTGTCACCCTTGCATCATGAGCTTTTATTTCGCACAATTAGCTTTGTGGCATCTTTTATCAGATATCTTGGAAGTCCAAGTGGAGTACAACAACTTGCTTTCTCTTAATCACAGCTTGTGGTATTCCCGCAAAGAATCCCAATAAATTGGTTTAATGATTTCCTCACAACCATGCTGACTCTTTTTGATTACCTTGTTTTCCTAAACAGTTCAGTAAAAAATTTTATAACCTCTTCACTGATCAACTACAACACCTTACTCATTACAGACAGGCTTACAGTTTCTTGTTTTCTATCACCCTCGCTTCTTGAATAGAGGATTTACATTTGCTACTTTTCAGTCTGATAGAACCTTTCTGAATTTAGGGAATTTTGGAAAATTAACACCAACGCATCTACCATATTAGCAAATTCTTTGAAGCCCCTAGAATGAAGTTGGTCTGTGCCTGGTGACTTGCTTGCAGCGCCTTTATTTAACCTCCCCGATGATTGCAATTTCAATAAGTTCCTCACTCCCTTCCACTTTCTGATGTACAGCTATCTGTGAAATGATATAGTTTGCCTCCGTAATGAATACAGAAGCAAAATATTTGTCCAGTTCATGCCCTTTTTTAAAAATTACCTAATATTAACCACATTCTCAGTCTTTAGAGGACGAGTGTACTCTACTTTTTTTTAGGTACTTATGGAAACTTCTGCTATCCATTTTTACCTTTTGTAGCTGGCTTCTTTGTTTACTTTAATTTTTTTCATCCTGATTAATTTTTAAACATTCTTTGTTTTGACCAATCATCTGACCTGCCACTCACCTTTACCAACTGTATGCTTTTTCCTTAAGTTTATTGCTTTCCTGAATCATTTTAGTTAATCACAGTCCTCTCTTATTTTTTTAATAGTGGGAGTATGTTTATTATGAGTTTTCTGAAATAGCCCTTTAAATATTTGCCACTGTATCTCTGCTGATTTATCCAGTAGCCTAGGAAGCCAGTTCACCTCATCTGGCCCTGCTTTCATGTCCCTACAATTGTCTGTATTTAAGTTTTAAATGTTAGTCTTAAACCCAATGTTCTCTCCTTTGGACTGAATGGGTACCAGAATGTTCATGCCTTACGCACTGAATATATTACCAATAAAGACCAAATTATACCTCCTGATGTGGGCTTGATTGCTGTGGACTGCAAAGTCAAGGATTTTCTCAAAGTTAGCAGGAGCCAGTGTGAACGGTTGCAATCAGTAACTGACAGAGTGAAAAGTTCCTGAGCTCGTCTATTCATTTTGGCCGTACAGAGATGAACTTGATATTATGACAGCTAATTTTCAAGAGCAAGTGCATCCTAACAGTAAAATATGCCAGGGTATCATGACCATGTTGCACTGGGGTATTAAATGTACAGAGCATGATCTTAACATTGTTGCATTTTTGTGCAACACCATTGGAGAAGGGATTGCCACCTTCAGCACAACTTGAGTTTGAAAGACAAGAATGAATGTTCTTGCCCAGCAACCAGTTGACTAACCATTCTTACACAGGTGGTATATTGTTCTTCAAAGACAGGGCAGCCAAAGGGATACATAAGCAGCAAGCAGATAGTTAGCTACCGTGACTCTGTACTGAGCAAAGAGTGAGCATTAAAAATCCAAATGCTGAGCTACCATCAAAGATTCGTGGAATATGCAATCAGTTCAGATCATATGAAATCTTTAAGTGAGCTGGCTTCTGTTTCTTGGCAATCCATTATCCTTATTAATAATGTGCAACGTGCTAATCATGCACACAGATTGAGGAAGAAAGCTCTGATGACAATTATGAATGAGATTGATTGATGACAAAGAGCAGTGAGCCAATCGAGTTGTCACCAAGACCAATTATGGACGACACTTCTACAGGCACCTATGATCACCAGAGTTGCTAATACAGGTATGACATCTTGTTCTCCAAAAACCAGTTGGTCCTAAGGATATTTTTCAGTTTTTGTGTTCACTATAGTCTGTTTGGGTCTGTTTTAGCTCTTTGGGAAAAAACTTTATTTACCCTAAAATGACCTAAAAGTGATAATTTTCTCAAAGGGCCTGAACAAACCTGTAGATACGCTGAGGAAGGGCCACCGGACCCAAAATGTTAATTCTGTTTTCTCCTTCACAGATGCTGCCAGACCTGCTGAGCTTTTCCAGCAACTTTGTTTTTGTTCCTGTATATACGCTGAGTTTGGCCCCTTAGGGGGAAGGGAGTTTTTTATTCATTCGGGCCAGGCAAAAGTTTTTCTTTCCCTAAAGGGCCCAAACTCAGCAAGTCTACACGTCCGCTCAGGCCTGTTTCCAAAACGACTTTGTCTTAGGTCTGTGTGTTTTTCTGGACGTGCAGATATGGATGCCCAACTGTAATATAAGCTCTGTTTTACCTTTTTTGTATAATTATTCATTTAACAACATATGTGTATGTATTTGGGATAATTTATCTTTGGAAAAAAGAGGGATGTTGTGTTATATTTCATAGTTAGAATGTAAGCATACTTTTTTTTGATAAGTGTGCTTGGGATATCATTATGCTATCATAGCATGTACCTGAAGAGTATAAAGGTCTCAGATTCCATCTTAACTGGGGCCCCTTGAAGCACGACATTTTGGTGAAAGTGTGCTATTCTTCGTAACTGAATAGCTTTATATCATCCCAAATGTTGAAGTGTCTGTGACTGTAATATTTGTGCGTGTATACAAGGAGAAATGTCTGTTGAATCTTTCAATTCCACTTTATCTGTGTTGAGTCCTTTCTTAAGAGCTTGATAAATCCCAGCAATTTTACACTTTGCAAATATCTGAATGAGATTCTGCTTTGAGACTTTGTGGAATAGTGCAGTATAAAAAGCACATAAATAAAAATACTGGAGCTGCTGAATTAGTGTGCTCTTTGAAACCCCATTTGCAATGTAAAAACAGGAATGGAAAAACACTCTTTCCATTTCTGCCTCTTGGATCTCAATTAACAGTTAATAAGATAATCTGAGCATTCAGTGCTTACATTGTTTGTTTTTGTTTATTTGCAATGGTAAGTTTTATTGTAGTATTTATCAGAGCAATTGTAAGATGCTCATATGTATTTGAGAGAGCATTGCTAAAAACTTAACTCCTAAAGATAATCATTTCAGTATTAAAAGAGGATTTTTAAAATGCCTATAAACGTATTAAAAATACTAAATTTCATGAGGCACCTCCCCATTTACAATATGGTATTTCACCATTGGAAATGTAAAGGGTGAAAGTTTCCTTGCAATTCACGTAACAAGTGACAAGGTTTCATTTGAACTAGGTTGGGACTGTTGTGGTAAATTTCTGCACTGTTTGTTCAGAAAATATCTTCAGAGATGTTATTAGACCCCTCCTGGAGCAGGTGAGACTTGAACCTGTGCTTCCTGGCTCGGAGGTAGGGACTCCACCGCTGTGCCATAACAGCCCTAAAACATCTCTGGACAGGTTGATTAGAAAATATCGCATGTGCTTGTTGTATTAAGTAGAGAAGGCACTTCGGTTTGTGCAGCACTCTCAATCAGACTCTTCGAACTTTGCTGTGTAGTTAGAGGGATAGACTGTTTGGGATGACGTCGATTATTTCCTTCAAGCATGTGAAGTTTCTAGGAAAAAGATGGTGACTTTTGTTCAAGTTACTTATCCATGAGAATTTTGATTTCTTACGGTGCTATGGAGGTTTATCGTTTCGGGGAGAAGGACATTACATTAAGATGCTCTCACAGAAAGTCTGTGCAAGACTTTGTTTGGATCAAGATTCTCCAGATCTTTATTGAACTTGTTGATTTTGTTCGTGTGATTTCACCTAGTTGCCAATGTCATGTGTTGTTAATCTTTGCACTGAATTCTCTTTTGTAGCTTTTTAAAGTGTTCCAAGTTACGTGCATGTAAATTGGATAAAAATACTTGCATTTTCATGTGATTTATTTTTAGGAATGAATATCTTGTAAAAATTTCATTAAATTATTTTTTGGGGGGGAGTCTCAACATTTAGTGAAAATTTTCAGAAAGCTCAAATATTTTTAAGCGTGGTAACAGACTTTAACTTTCCTTTTGGCTTTTTGATAACTTAAGGTATATTTTTAATTTCTTAATGAATGCTAACTATGCATGGTTACATAGCCTGATTAAGGGAGAGAACTGAATGAACATTACAACTTGATGGACCTTGTTTACAACTATATATTTTTGTCAGCTGCACATTCAGAAGTAATGTCTGCCCAGCAACTGATCATCTTAACATTTTATGAAAGCCCACTGCATCGATCAATGTGGTGCTATGCTGTAGAACATTCAAAAAGGGATTTTTGCCTTACTCCTGTGTGAAAAGTATCCCTTCAGATAATAAAACCTCCAATGCATAGCTCAAAGCATCTTTTTGCAACATTAAATCCTCTGGATATCTCATGTGCTCCATTCATTGGATGGGCAAGAGTAACTGTGACCCATGCTGTTCAAAAGCAGTTTTAAAGTGTACTCATTTTCTATCTGCTGAATGGAAGTAATGATAAAAATAACAAAGACTGCAGTGCTATTGAATGAAATCACTGTGCAGACTTCTTACTTAGTAAATCGATGCCATTGAATCTGATAGGAAATTAATTAATTCTGAACAGCAGAAGGTTCTTACTTTGAACAGGATTTCTTTTCCCTAGAAAGTGTTATTGTTAGGATTAAAGAAAAAGCATATATCAACCAATTTAAATTAATCCTAACTGCGCGTTAAGACTGGCTTATCAAATGTTTCAAAAATATTTTCAGGATAATTTGTTTTTATGCTGACAAATGTTGGAATTTCATCTATATTTGTTGTGACCACTGTATTCATTCACTTTGTTTTATTTCACTTACATTGATGTTTGTCCATGTTTTGATAAAATGACAAGATTATTACATACAGTATCTTGCTAATGTTGATGTAAATACTTGGAGAGCAAGAATTATTCCAAGTGTTAATAGGTGTTTATAACATTCAATCGTGTGAACTATAGCAATGCATTTTGAAACTGAAAGCAATAACTGTATTTACTTCCATTATCTTGCTAAATAATCTCCCACACAAGATAAAATCACCAGGTTCCTACCAGACCATGGGGCCACTCTCTCATTTGAGAATGACGACTGGTGGTGGGTTTAACCTGAGGGTCACCACATCTCACTCAGCTGGTGTGGGAATTGAACCCACACTGTTGACATCACTCTGCATCGTAAACTGCCTGTGTAGCCAGCTGAGCTAACCCAACCCCCTATATACTCTACTCCAGTTGCCTGTCCTGGTGAGCTTAGCAGTTGACCCATTTATACCCAGGAAAACAGGTATTGTTGCATTGCTGACAACAGCTGCTTTTCTCTGCTGGATCTGTTGCCACTGACAACATTAACAAAAGCACCTTGTGTTGGTACTTCACTTTGGAATTAGTAATGCTAATTACCTTAGAACACTGAAAGCAGGACCATTGATAAGTGCACATTGTAAGCCTTTGAAAACCCGCATTCGGTTACATGATAATCACATGACTTGACATTACTTGGTAGCTATGAATCTAACCCTATAATCTTTCTTACATATTGTAGCTGTGTTATTACTATGGTATTAATTCGTCCTTAAATTTTATCTCTGAAATATAGTATGCATCAGGCGGCCATGATCCAGACATGCCAGCACAGATTTTGTCAGCGTAGACTGACGGTATTCCTTAATCTGGATTGCAAGCTGCAAATAAATTCTTTTTCTGATATGGGACATTATATAAAGGTTGCATTGCAGAAATACATTGCATGCTCGTAGTTCTGCACCAAGTAAGTCACATCTGCTTCACAAAAATCTCACTGTACTGTGTCTTGAGATAATGAAAAAGCAGCTGGAGAGGCGAAGCAGTCTGGGTATGATATTCTCCCATTTACTCTTCTAATTCCTTGTGAGTACACTGCGTGTTTACTGTATTCTTGAACAAGCAGGTCAGAAAGTAGGAGCTTAGTTGTTCTGTGCAGAATTAGAAATCTAAGGTAATGTCCTTCATCTTTTATGATACACTATAACTTTGTGCAACACCCTGACACTTAGACATTCTTAAAATTGTCATTCTCTTGGGTATGCTTGAATTTGATAGTGCAAATTGTATGAATCTGAATCCATTAGTGGACACCAAGCACTAATTTTGCCAAACCTGACTTCATCATCCAGACAGAAAAGTTGTCAGTCAACATTTCTTTAAATCAACAATTCTGCTTTTGGAAATACAAATAAATGAAACAGTTATATGGACATTGAACCTTTTGGGACTCTGGAATCACCTTATGTAAAAGTGCTGATTAACTCTTGTATATCTTTTTCTTGAGTTCTTAAGAGCCTATTTCCTCTTAAAACCTTCAAGATTTTAAATTAAAATGGACTAATATTTTTGAAAAATAATGTTGTATGACTGTAGGCTATCCCAAATGCGTTATAGCTGCTCAAGTAGTTTTAAAATGTAGCCACTGCTCTGATATAAGAAACCCCACAGCCAATTTTCACACAGCGAATTCTCACAAACAGCAATGTGGTAATTGCCAAATAATGTATTTTTTGAAAAAGTTACTTGGACGTAAATATAGGCCAGGTCACTGGGAATGACTTGCCTTCTCTTGTCAGGAGTACTGTCTGAACTTTGTATCCACCTGAAGGACTAGATGGGGTTTAATGTCTCATTCAAAGGCAGTATCTCTGACTGTGCAGCACTCACTCAGTTCTCCAGTATATTTTTATACTTTCTAATCAACCTGTTCAGAGATGTTAATGCACACCTCAGGAGCAGGTGGGATTTGAACCTGGTTCTCCTGGTTCAGAGGTAGGGACACTACCATTGCACCACAAGAACCCGTTACTTAGATTTCTGGAATGGGATTTGAATCCATGCTCCAAATTCAGGTGATAGTGCCTCCAACTGAGCCACAGCTAACTTATTGATTTTTTTCCCCTCTATTTCCTTTTATCTGTGTGGTCTCTAGTATAATTGACGTTGGCCCCTCTTTTATAGGTTTCTCAGTTTAAAAGAAAATGTGCAGTCTTCTAGTATTGAAATTTCATGACTAAAGTGGAATCTTGTGGTTTACAAAGGTTTCACCTGGAATTTCGAGCTCTGCAAAACAATTTGCTTGGGTCATCCCTCAAAAGAACGATATCAAAGGTCACAAAGGGAGGAAATGTCAGTGGGCAAGTGGTACCAGGCCATCGATGGAAACATTCGAAGTCAGGCCACTTGCCCTAGATGGAGAATGTTTCTGCACTTCACAATTACAAACCAGTCAATGAAAATGAGCATGAGCAGTTGTTAAAAAGAAATTGTTAAAATAATGTCTGCCTGTCCAATATCTGCAGTCTTTTGTTGCTTTTGAGCTAGCAACAACAACAATTTTATACTGTGCCTTTGATAGAGTAAAAAGTCTCAAGGTGATTCACAAAAGTGATTACTAAATAAAATTTGATACAGACTCACAGAAAAATTTATGGCAGAAATTTGGTCAAAATAAGTCTAAAGAGTAGCTTATAGGAGAAGAACATGGCCAAGATGTTTCTTCCCACGATTCAATGCATTTCAGTGGGAAGCTATACGAAGAGATGTATTTTTTGAGAAGCTAAGCAGGGAAACTGTGCAGATCAACCAGTATCTTTTGATATTTAAGATTAACCGTTCATACAGCTTATACAGTTTCAGCTTGACATTGATACCAAACTTTTGTGTTTAGGGCTAACCACACTCCATAGGGTAGCAAATGTGAGACTCCTTTGTTTAATTAGTCAATACCCATGTTCAGAAAAGAAAGGAAAGGACGTTCCTTGACTTTTTCACAATTTGTGTTGTGCAGAGTGGATAGTTCACATTTAAGAAGCAATCTGTGAAAAAGGAGCATCAGACATCAATATGATCCACTTGTTTAGGAGGACATCCAGTGACCCTGGGAAGCTAACCAATTCCATTAACTCTCCGGTGTGGTAATCTCTGCTAATAGATGAGTACCTGCCCATTTGAAGGCTCAATCGTCAGTAACTCGTGGCAGTCCAGCTGACAAACATGATATACCAGCAAGAAAGTTGTTCATTCTCAGTAGGTATATCCTTTGTGTTGTCCTCCTAGTTAATAGGAATGTTCCTAAAGCATAGCATTATGCTGAATTTGCTGTAATATTTACACATAAATAAAAACAAACACCTTTGGCCTCACTGTTAATTTGACAGGAAAATTGAGCCAACAACAACACTACCGAAGCTGGAGATCTGAAGTAAAAACAGGAAGAAACTCAACACGTTTAACAGTATTTGTGGAGAGAGCAACACTGTTAATATTTTGAGTCCAATATGACTTCTGCAGAACAAAACCAGGAAAGTGATGGATTCAATGCTATGGAAAAAGTTGAGGAACAAGTTGTTCAACAGGAAGGGCCTGGCAAGGATATAACGGAACAAAAGACCACAGGAATGGTATAAATAGTTGTAGAAAAATGACATGGATCGAGAGTGAGTGAATGGTAAGTTTTAATAGCAGAATTTAGGTCAGTTTTGCTGGAAGTAAAACTGTGCAAAAAAGGTATTAGAAATGAAGATGTAATCAAAATAGAGGACATATTTCTTGATGTGAAACTATTTATTTCATTTTTGAGTCTAGAAACGTAGTACTGTTCCTCTGGGAGCAAATTACTGCAAATGCTGGAATCTGTACTGAAAACAAAAAATGGTGGAAATTACAGCAGGTCAAGCAGCATGGATGGAGAAAGAGCAAGCTAACATTTTGAGTCTAAATAACTCTTCTTCAGAGGTGATGTGAAATGTAGAGGGGTAGAGCGCTGAGGGAGAGAAGCTGCTGACGGTGCAGATTGAGTGATTGGAATGTGAGAACAGCAGAACAATGGTATGTCTTGATAAAATGTGGAGCTGGAGAAACACAGTCGGTCATACAGCTTCAGTGGAGCAAGTCTGGACCCTTCAAGACTGGGGAGGGGGAAGGGAGCTCAGAAGTACATAGAGGGAGGGATGTAGGGCTGGGGTAAGATAGATGGGATGATGATAGGTGGATGCAGATAGGGGGTTGCAGAGATTGGTCAGTGGGAAGGGTCGAGCGGATAGGTGAGAAGGAAGATAGACAGGATGTGTCAGGTCAAGGAGACGGATCTCAGAGGGAGGGCTGGACATGGGATGAAGCTCGGGGTGGGGAAATTTTGAAGCTGGTGAACTCTTATGTTGAGGCCATTTGGATGTAAACTCCCAAGGCAGAATATAAGGTGTTGTACCTCCAGTTTACATGTGGCCTCATTTTGACACTGGAGGAGGCCAAGGATGGACATGTTACCAAGGGAGCGGGAATGGCAGGGGGAATTGAAATGGCTGGCAACTGGAAGGTGGTGTTGAGTGGAGCGTACAGAGTGCAGATGCTCCGTGAATTGGTCACTGAATCTGTGCTTAGTCTGTCCGATATAGAGGAGACCACACTGGGAGCAATGGATGCAATAGACCAGGTTAGAAGATGTACAGGTGAATCTCTGCCAGATTTGGAATGATTGTTGGGGCATTGGATGGAGGTGAGGGGAGCATGTAGGGAAGGTGTAGCACTTCCTGCAGTTGCCGGGAAAGGTGCCGGGTATGTTGGAAAGGTTGGTGAGGAGTGTGGAGCTGACCAGGGATTCGTGGAGTAGTGATAGAAATATCTTTTTGGTGATGGGGCCTGTTTGCGGGTGGCGAAAATAGCAGAGGAATATGCGTTGCATTTGGAGATTGGTGGAGTGGTATGTGAGGACCAGAGGGACTGTCTCCTTAGTTGTTGAGGTTTGAGGGCAGAAGTGTGGGAAATGTGGTTGAGGGCATTATGAACAACAGGAGAGGCAAAGTTACGGTCCTTGAAGTAGGAGGACATCTGGGATGTCCAGGAGTGGAATGCTTTATCCTGGGAGCAGATGTGGCAGAGGCGGAGGAATTGGGAGTATGGGATCACATTTTTGCAGGAGGGTGGGTGAGTGCAAGTGTAGCTGTGGAAGAGGGATCTGATTCATATATCCTATGAAGAATATTTTGCAAATATTCCATATGGATACAAGAAATGTGACCAAACGCACAAACTGATAACTACACCATCCTCTCTTGGGAGTTCAAGAATTATGCACAATTGTTGGCCTTTTACCAGGACAGATGTGAAGAGTGCACATTTCCTTTGCTCACATTTCCAGCTTGAAATGCTGTTCTGTTTTTGCAACAGCAGCAGTTATACATGTAGTCTCAGCATCCCAAGATTGTTTCCTTATCCTTCCCATGATTAATACTTTCTATTCCATGGGGAAGTTGGTGTTGCTCATTGCAAATACTGTTTCAATCAACTCAATAGTAAATGTTCAGTAGATTTCATGTTTTGACATTATTATCCATGGTGACGTAGAAAGATCTGACAGCTGAACATGCTTTATACTATGGTAACCTTTACTACAGGAAGATCTAGCCCTGTGCTTTTTGCTCTCCAAGTCAGTTTGTAATTCAGAGGCTTTGTACTGTTGCTTGAGAAATACAAGTAGCAAGGGCAGGTCTCTGTTGTAACATCTAGATATGTGTGGAATGATACATAAATGTACAGGTCTGTGATATTGATGGTTGCATACAATTCCTCCTTTTTTGATGCACGTGTATTCACTGGTCCTTTTTATAAACCTAGCTTCATGATGTAAATCACATGAAGCTATGAGAGCCCCAAAGAAATTCTTGTCCTCATCCCTTTATGTGGTTCTACTTAAGTAACAACACAGAAAGCAATGGTCAAAAATAATAGACTTATCCAGCAAAGTGAGATAACACATGAAGCGAAAATGCAGTTATAAGTTTAAGGGGAAATATTTTTCATGACAATTATGGGATGTTAATCTCACTTTAAGAAGCTTACTTCAGCACACCAGCTCTCAGGATTATCAGGGCTCCTATTTTATATTTTGAATTCAGAGGTTTCTTAAATCATGTCATATCCAGCTGATTCTTCATTTGATTAATTTTTAAGTTTCTAGAAAAGCAGGTAATTTCTTTTCTGTTTTCAGTGTTCAGTGCTTCCAACTGTTTCCCCATTTTTCTCTATTTGGTCCATGCATCCTGACTAACATATTGCATTGTGGAGATGCTTCCTGCTTTATCCCATTCACAGCTGCTGATAATTAAAATGATCACAAGACCATAAACTTCAGTTTAAAATAATATTTAAATCAACTGTCAATATGGGCAATGGATCCATGTTGATGTATCTTAGATTGAGACTCAGAAGATGATGGGGTGTGTTTGGAATTAAATTGGCAATCACCAAAAAATGGTTGTCTTTGCCAAAATAAATGGAGTGTCAAACCGTATAATTGTCTCAAGATCTTACCTCTGTTAGTTGTAGTTTTGAAAAATAACACGTCTGTTCAAACTCTACTGTACCTTGAGCTAGACTACTAAATGCTTACGAAATGAAGGTAAAAACAGAGAGCAGAAAAGTGAAACAAATGAGAACATTTAAAACTCAAAAGTTGTATCTTTTCAACAGAACAGGCTGGATGGGTCGAATGGTCAACTTCTCCTATTTCTCATGTTCTCTTGATAAACTGAAGGCTAAAGATTTTAGGCCCATAAAGTCTAATGATTTTATTAACTTTGTATATTTTAAAATAAAGAACAGTGCATTGGAATATTTTTATTTCTGAAAATTTGGAGACAGTGTGCTAAATAGCTATTGTCTTCCGGAAATTACTGTTTCTATCAGTTTCTATGATTTGACAAATTGGCTTTCCTTCCATCAAAACAAAACGAAATAAAATACTTTGTTTGTGACAGGTACAAGTAGTTCTAAGATGGCCCTTTAGTGGAGTAGTGAGACCTGACCTAAGTCATGTTTTTGAAATTCCCTTCCATTTACTGTACAGCTAACTGACAATGATTTTAATTGTCTCTGTTGAACTGAGTCAGTTCCTTTTTATAACTCTATTTTCGATGAGCAAATGATAGGCAGTGGAATTTGCAGGCAGGAAGTTGGCTGAATGTATGATCTGTATCTGTTGGATGTTCTGTTTAGACTACAGAGGCAGATAGTATAACATTTCTTGTCCAGTTCATTTTTGCAGGGTATTGGATTTTTCACTAGTTTCAGTTCCTGGGATTTTATGAAACCTGTATTGGCTGATGGTGGAAGTTTACATTATTAGGAATGTTGGATAGACTTAGCATGAATTTCTAAAATGTGATTTTCTATTTTTGATTTACTTTTATTCAACCTGTAAACATGTTTAATGATATGACAGAACAGCAGTTCATAACGTGATTGAAAATCAGAAACTAAGCTAAATACAAACTTAGACAATAGCGTTTTAAGGTAATTAGCATAAAAATATATGAACAAATGTCATTAATAAGCTCCTTGTTCATTATAGGATGCTGTCCTTGGACGTAATATACACGTTCATATTGAGTGCTGTGTCAAAATAATAGTGAGTGATACTTACCACACACACACATTGAAAATATTGTAGAGCAATTACTATAGCTCATGTAATTGGTTCAGGATTGCTCTGGACAGTATTTGTGGCTCAACAGTCCTCAGTTGTTTCATCAATGACTGTCTCTGTGGGAATGTTCACCGTACATAGTTCTGTTTGCAGCTCTTCCAGTAATGAGGCATTCCAGGTTGGGACACCTAGATTGTGACTACTAAGTAGTAACTAATGTTTGCACCACAAATGCCATAAAATGACCACCCAACAAGAAAATGTCCAGACATCAACTCCTTACTAATTCTTTTCCATCGTTAACATCTTTAAGTTACCAATGCTCAAAAACTTCACTGTTCAAGCTGTATGAGCGCAGTGATAACCAGAACAATCTCAGTATGGTAAAAACACAAGGCCATTTGATGCATCATGCCTGTGCCATGCAAAAGCAATTGAGTAAAATCCTCTAATTTTGACAATATTTCAAGTGTACTTCATTGGCTGTGAAATGAGCACTTTGAGATGTGGGGTAATTAAAGAAAGAACTATATAAATGCTATACTTTCACTCCCACATCCTTGCTCATCCTCATGATCCATTTTTTTAGAGAATTGTCCAATTTTATTTGGAAAGCCTCAATTAGATCTGCCTCCATTGTACTGAGTGGCAGTGTGCGCCAGATCCTAACCGCTGTGTGTTTTGGAAAGAAAAAGCTTTTCCTCGTGCTGCTTTTACTACTTTTGTAAAAGCTCAGGCCAATGTTCTGGGGTAGTAACGATCTAATGATGACCATGAATCCATTGTCAATTGTCGGAAAAAACCCATCTGATTCATAATGTCCTTTAGGGAAGGAAACTGCCATCCTTACCTGGTTTGGCCGACTTGTGACTCCAGACCCACAGCAATGTGGTTGACTCTGAACTGCCCTCTGGGTAATTAGGGATGGGCAATAAATGCTGCCTAGCCAGCGACACCCTTATCCCGTGAATGAATAAAAGAATTAACCTGCAGTCTTCTGAGTTATCTGTGGTTCAGTCAATATTACACTGAGTGAACATTGATCATCTTCATATGCAGGATTAATAATCCAGTCTGTGTTACAAACCTTCCTGTGGGAAAGTATTAGGTATGTATTGATATGAACTCCATTAATCAATTTAGTCATAAACTATGTCTTTGTTTGACCATGGTTGCTTATCCCACTTGATTTGTGATCTGTAGTTGATGTGAGTCATTGAGACATTTGGCATCGTATTGAGTCTGGTGCCATTTTAAATGCCCTTTGTCTGTAGGAAGTGGGAGGAATTGAAAGAGAAGTTGTTGAGGGTGAGGACGAGTTCAGCTAAGCGGATGAGGGTGTCAGTGGAGGGGGACTGGCCGGGCCTAGGGGGAGAAAATGGAGTCCAGATAGGTGGAGATAAGTTTGGTGGGGCAGGAGCAGGCAGAGACAATGGGTTGGCAAGGGCAGTCAGGTTTGTGGATTTTGGGAAGCATGGGCCCAAGCTATACCTGCCTCTTTGTAGGTTACGTGGAACAATCCCTCTTCCGTACCGACACTGGCCCTAAACTCCACCTCTCCCTCCGTTACATCGATGACTGTATCGGCGCCGCCTCGTGCTCCCATGAGGAGCTCGAACAGTTCATCCACTTCACCAACACCTTCCACCCCAACCTGAAGTTCACCTGGACCATCTCTAATACCTCTCTCTCCTTCCTGGACCTCTCTGTCTCCATCTCTGGCAACCACCTAGAAACCGATATCCATTTCAAGCCTACCGACTCCCACAGCAACCTAGAATACACCCCTTCCCACCCACCTTCCTGCAAAAATGCCATCCCCTATTCCCAATACCTTCGCCTCCGCCGCATCTGCTCAAAGGATGAGGCATTCCACTCCCGTACATCTCGGATGTCCTTGTTTTTCAAGGACTACAACTTTCCCCCCTCAGTAGTTGAGAACACCCTCGACCGTGACTCCCGCATTTCCCGCAACTCATCCCTCACACCACCTCCCCGCAATAAAAAAAAACAGAATCCCCCTCATCCTCACGTACCACCCCACCAACCTCCGGATCCAGCGCATCATCCTCCGACCCCACCACCAAAGACATTTTTCCCTCACCACCCTTATCTGCCTTCCGGAGGGACCACTCTCTGTGACTCCCTTGTCCGATCCACACTCCCCTCCAGCCCCACCACACCTGGCACTTTTCCCTGCAACCGCAGGAAGTGCTACACCTGCCCCTACACCTCCCCTCTCACCCCCATCCCAGGCCCCAAGAAGACTTCTTCCACATCAAGCAGATGTTCACCTGCACATCTGCTAATGTGGTGTACTGCGTCTGCTGTTCCCGTTGTGGCCCCCTCTACATCGGGGAAACCAAGCGGAGGCTTGGGGACTGCATTGCAGAACACCTATGCTCGGTTCGCACTAAACAACTGCACGTCCCAGTCGCGAACCATTTCAACTCCCCCTCCCATTCCTCAGACGACATGTCCATCCTGGGCCTCCTGCAGTGCCACAACGATGCTACCCGAAGGTTGCAGGAACAGCAACTCATTCCGCTTGGGAGCCCTGCAGCCCAATGGTATCAATGTGGACTTCACAAGCTTCAAAATCTCCCCTCCCCCTACCACATCCCAAAACCAGCTCAGCTTGTCCCCGCCTCCCTAACCTGTCCTTCCACCTATCCCCTCCTCCCTCCTCAAGCCCCCCCCCCCCCCACCTACTAACCTCATCCCGCCCCCTTGACCTGTCCATCCTTCCTGGACTGACCTAACTCCCCACCTACACTCACCTTTACTGGCTCCATCCCCACCTCTTTGACCTGTCTATCTCCTCTCCACCTATCCTCTCCTCTATCCATCTTCTATCTGCCTCCCCCTCTCTCCCTATTTATTTCAGAACCTCCTTCCCTCCCCCATTTCTGATGAAGGGTCTAGGCCCGAAACGACAAGCTTTCCTGCTCCTCTGATGCTGCTTGGCCTGCTGTGTTCATCCAGCTCTACACCTTGTTATCTCAGATTGTCCAGCATCTGCAGTTCCTACTATCTCTCATATGATTCAGACCCTTCTTTCATAGGCCACCAATTAACTGGGAATTTTTCTGACCTACTAGTCTTCCATTGATTAATCAAAAACATACTCACCTTACAGGTCAGTTTATCCAGGGCCATATCTACCTCATCATCTACTGTTTGTCTTGTCACATGCTTTGCTTCCAGACACACTTCTACGTCCCTATATTGAGACTGCTGAACTTCCAGTTATGTTGTAATTTTACCTACATATGTGAAAGACTGCCACTTATCATAAAAGCAAACCAAAGTTTTCCATAGGTGTGTTAGTAGTACAGGGATATTAAGAGGTGACGAAAACAAAGTTGCTGGAAAAGCTCAGCAGGTCTGGCAGTATCTGTGGAGGAGAAAACAGTTAACGTTTCGGATCTGGTGACCCTTCCTCAGAACTGATGGTGGCTGGGAAAACGGCAGTTTTTATATGCAGAAAATAGGGAGGTGGGTGGGGTAGGGAGTAAACGATAGGATAGAACCCAAAGAGAGAGAGAGACAGTTGGACAGACAAAGGAGTTGCGAACGATCAGGCTGGGAGGGTGAGTAGTTGTTAATGGGGACTGTTAGCCTGCCATTACACACCCCCTGTTGTTAGTGACTATGTGGTGACAAGGCCTGGTGTGTGGGGTAGGGGGCTGGGACTTGGGAGAGTTTAGGCCCTGAAATCATTGAACTCAATATTGAGTCCGGAGGGCTGTGGGGTCTCCAAGCGGAAAATGAGGTGTTGTTCTGCCAGCTTGTGTTGGGCTTCACTGGAACACTGTAGCAAGCCAGAGACAGAGATGTTGGCCGGGGAGCAAGGTGGTGCATTGAAGTGACAGGCAACAGGTAGTTCAGAGTCTTTTTTGCGAGCAGGACGTAGATGCTTCATTTCCCCAGTGTAGAGGAGACCCTATTGTGAGCAGCGAATGCAGTAGACTAGATTCTTGGAAGTGCAGGTGAAGTGTTGCTTCACCTGGAAGGTATGTTTGGGCCCTTGGATACTGGGGAGGGAGGAGGTAAATGGGCAGGTGTTGCACCTTTGCCAGTTACAGGGGAAGGTGCCGTAGGGCTGTGGGGAGGTGTTGGGGTGAAGGAAGTATGGACCAGGGTGTCCCGGAGGGAATGGTCCCTGCGGAAGGCGGACAAAGGAGGGGAGGGGAATATGTGTCTAGTGGTGGCATCTTGCTGGAGGTGATGGAAATAATATCTGATGATCAGAGGTATTAAGAAGTGAGTTTGCTAATACAGGACCAAAAATGATCTGTACTTGGAATTGGGGGCCATCTCAGGAACATTCATCTCTCCTTACCAATGAACATACTTGCAGCATCATAGTGAAAGAGGAGGTAATGGAGATGCTGGATGATTTAAAAATTGGTAGAGGAGGTGTTAGATAGAAAGGCTTTAGCTATATTTTAACGTCACCAGGTCTGGATGGAATGCATCAGAGGATGCTGAGGGAAGTAACAATTAAAATTGTAGAGGCCATTATATCCAAGAGGATTGGAAGACAAAGATAATTATATTCTAACTCAATGGCATTTTCCCAAACTACCTCCGTACCTTTTGACGCCTTTAGTTTCAAGGAATTATTTGATCTCTGCCTTGAACATGCTCAGCAACAGAGATTCCACTACCCTTTCGGGTGAGACATCCAAAGATCTACCACCCTGAGTGGTCCAACCAGTCCATGCTGAACATAATCCCAAACTAAACTAGTCCCATTTGCGATAATAGGTACTGCAGATGCTGGAGAATCCAAGATAACCAGGTGTGGAGCTGGATGAACACAGCAGGCCGAGCAGGAAAGCTTGATGTTTCGGGCCTAGACCCTTCATCAGAAATGGGGGAGGGGAAGAGGGTTCTGAAATAAATAGGGAGAGAGGGGGAGGCGGATAGAAGATGGATAGAGGAGAAGATAGGTGGAGAGGAGACAGACCAGTAGAGAGTTGCAGTGGGAGAGAGATCCCCTGAGGTTTGTCTGGAGGGAGGAGGGTAACTTCTTCAGGGTAGGCATCCTTAGAAGAGGCTTCGCAGTGGGGTTAAAATTTGCGTTTCCTTATAACTCAAATCTTCCATAACCATGGTGAAGGAGATAGTCCTATTAGCAGTAGTGGAGGATAAGCCATTATTGAACCTTAAAGAGAAGAGACACGTGTCTTTCACGAGATATAGCCTGCTGCATGACAGCAATAGGTAAAAGTTATATTGACAATTACAGATTCTATCAAGAGCATGATAGGACTCTACTTTCTCTCCGCCAGGACTGACAACATCCTGGTAAATCTCTTGTGAACCCTCTCCAGCATGATGATATCCTTCCTATAACTGGGTGACCAGAATAGCAGCTGTTCAAAAAACAGAGCATGTGTTGAATTGTTTTTATGCCTGGAGTAAGGATGACCGTGATGTTCACTATGCTTTGTCAGGATGACTGCTCTACTTGACTTCTTTTTACTTATTCATGGGATGTGACCATCCTATGGAAAGTGCAAAAGTAGTTGTCCATCTCTAATTGCTCTTAAGGTGAGCTATTGACTTAAATACCTGCAGGTATTGATACACCTAGTGTCCAAATACATTAATCATCTAGATTTGGTGTACCAGGCACATTTTCAAATTTTGCAGGTGGAACAGGACTTGAAAGTATTGTGAACTGTGAGGAGGATAGTGATACAAATCAAGCAGATGTATTTAAACTGCTGGAATGGGCGGATTAATGTGCAGAAGTGTATAAATGTACATTTTGGTAAGAAATACAAGGTGAGGCAATGTAAAATGAACGGTATAATTCTAAGAGAGTACAGTTACATGTTTATGTGTACACATCGTGAAGATAGCAGGATACATTGTGAAAGTGGTAAAGAGTGCAAATGTAAGGAAATTATTAGAAACCTGAATGAAACATTGGTTTGGCCTCAACTGTGGCTAAATATGAGCACTGCACTTTAGGAAGAATATGAAGGCTTTAAAGAAGATGCAGAAAAATGTTTTGGAAGTGGTTCAATTAGGTGGATGGTTTGGAGAAATTGGTTTATGTACTGTTGAGAAGAGGTTTCATAGAAATGTTAAAAATCACGAGTGTTCAATGAAGGGAACCTGTTTCATTGATGGAAAGATCAGGAGCCAGAGGACATAGATTTAAGCTATTGACAAAAGAATCGAGAGTGACATGACGACAAACGTTTTTACAAAAGCAGTGGTTTGGATCTAAAATACACACTGCCTGAGACTGATGGAGGTAGATTCAGTTAAAGCTTTCTAAAAGGAATTCTATCATCTGGAGAGAAATTTTGCAGTGCTCAGGAAAAAGTATGGGGGAGTGGGTTTAGATTTATTATTTTTGTGGTTGGTTGACATGAATATGATGGGCCAAATAGTCTTGTTTTATGATTCTCTCCAATCAGTCAGACACCTATTGAGTTTTGATGCTTAGCTATGCAACTCCCACTTGGAGTCACTACTATTTGTGTTGCTTTTATTGCAATACCTTGGGTGTACTCCAGATTGCTGTGCATTTATCCATGCAGCCACCATACAAAGAACATTGATTCCTTCTAAAAATTAGTGAACCATTTTTTTCTGGTATTCATTTGCTGAGGGCTGTTTTGCTGTGTTGAAAAATTTTAACAAAATATTGATTTTTCTCTTGAATGTTTCATTGCCACAGATTTTCTTTACATGAAATAGAATTAACTGCCGTGACCCTGATTCTCTTTTTTTGAATGGTTCAGTATAAACTTTGACCAGAGATCCAGTATGTAAATCGTACTGTTTGGGAGTGAGTTACAGTTATTAAAATGGCAAAATATGCACTCGGGATGCAAAGGAAATTTACAAATACTGGCAATAGTAACATTCTGAAATTTCTTACTCAGTGGACAGGTATAAGGTTTTAATTGAAAACCCTTTTCAGAAAATGTAAGAAATGAAATTAAAATGAATCCAGTCTGTGCAACTGAAATATGTAACATGAGACACTGGAAAAAATATCTGTTGAAAGATCAGTATTCCACACTGAGTTGTATATAAAACCAAGGGAAGATTCACTTCATTGAAAAGTTTATGTTCTGTCTGTGGTTTGAAGGATATTTCAGACAATTTCCACCTCTTGCATTCTAAATTTAATGTTTTGGCATCATCCTGGCGCATGGTTTTAGAAGGTCAAAATAAAGAAAATGACCTAAGAGCTAAGTCGGTATTGTGCTGTGAAGGAGAAAAAATGTTGGAGTCCCATTTACGTATTTTTATTGAAATCTTCAGAAATGTGTTGCAGGGTGGGGCTTATGTAGATATTTGACATTTTAAGAGTAAATTCTAGAAGTCAAAATAGAAGTATGTTTCTCTGGGATTGGCATTTCTGACAGCAAATTGGCTAAGTTGCTTAAAAACAAAGATTTCTCATTAAATTGATCCTTTCCAAGACTGGTACACTTACCATATAATGCTCAAGCTAGGTTGGCCACATGGGTATTTTCCTGTTGGTGGAAAAATATACATAATAAAATCTTTTTGGGAAAACAATGATAAAGCTAGGTGCTTGTGGTTCACTGGTAGTGTCCCTGCCTCTGAGCTCGTAGGTGTGGGTTTAAGTCCTACTCTTGTAGAGTTATCATAATATCTCTGACTAGGTTGATTAGGAAAATATCTATAATAGTTAAGCCTGCCGATTTTAGAAAACCAGAAGTAGCAGCTAAAGATTGACAATTTTGCTCATACAGAAACAGTTGGATTGAACAGAAAAATGTTAGATATAATTTAATGCAGATAATGATATCACATGGAGGAAGAATAATAAGCAAAATGTACTCATTGAGTGCTTTTGAAATAGGTGAAGATGAAGCTAAAACTTACGAGCTGGTGTAGATCAGTTATATAAACTCTGCTGACTGTGGTGCCAATATAGACCTTTGGGGAATGCCACTTTCTACTTTCCTTCAATCTTAGGTATATTTTACCTATTCTTCCTGCTTTCCTTCTTTTTAAGGCAATTTGCTGTCCATTCAGTTACTTCACATAGTCAAATTCAAAGTAGCAATCAAATAAGTGAATAGATGCAGTTGTACAATATAAGCTAGATTACGTCCTGACCAAAGTATAAATTGATCTAACTGTATCTTGAGTCTTGTGTTCAGTTCTGGTCCCCAGGAGTTCTGACAATATGGGTCAATAAGGAAATACTGGATAAATATATGTGCATTTGAAAGATCTTTTGATAGAGATTGATAAAGTAGTTAAGGAAATTGAAAGATCAGCTCACATTTTACTCCACATTAAGTTTCAAGAGTAGGACAAGGAAGAATGCATTCAAGCTAATAAAAGAGAAATTTAGGACTGATGTCAGGACAATCCTTGCACAAAGAGTGATCAGGAAGAGTAGGAAAGGTCAATCTATTGAACATAGTGCTTGATATAATACAGTCTGATACATACACTCCAATGCAACACATTTTGCAAATACTACCTGCAGGCGCGCACAATTATCTTCCTAGGATTTTCTTTTTATTTGTTGGTCTTTCCCCTTGCAGCATGCCTCAAACCATTAGTGTGCTCTGAAATTTTGGATGCAGCACTATTCTATTTCTTCCAATTCCATGGTTTTGATTGAAATGCAAGCATGTACAAATGTCCTTCTTGGTCTGCAATAGTCATGTGACCTGCACCATGGGAAACACACTCAAAGTTATAGGCACATTTTATAGGCACTTCAGAAAAGACATCAGGCACTTTCCAGACACTGGTTAGCCCAGAACATGACATCAGAATTGAAGCGGAAGTTGTGTTAAAGAGCTGTATGAAAAGCACAGCTATCACCAAAGACCCAGAATGGTCAGATCTGTGAATGCTGCTACAAGCAACTGACTGAAACTGGGGGAAACAATAATGAACAGGCCACAGTTGAAACACTGAGGAAGAGACCCCTTTTCATCTTCCAGCTCCGTTGAAATTAAAGGTGATATAAAGCAAAGCTGGCTGCTTTGTGCAATGGCAAAATTATGAAATACCAACAGATCCGTTTAACAAGTTTAAACATGATAAGACTTGGAGCAACCCTAATGCAGCAAAGACCAACTGATTGCATTTGCATCCAGGGTGTTAGCACAAATGGAATAATGTTACACACAGATTAAGAGTGAGTGCCTGGCCATTGTCTTTGTCTTTGCTTGTGAATGTTTCCATCAATACATACTTTTAAGAGACCAAGTGACTGTTGAATCTGATCACAATCCACTCTAAAGCATTTTCCTCAAGCCTCTACTGTCTGTTCCAGAATTTCTTCAAGAAGTTTAATCTGGTTATACAGATAACACCCAGACATGATGTGCAAGCAAAGGACGTAGATGTACATTTGCATACATGTTGTCAAGAGCAGTATTCCCAATGAAGAATGAGAATGCAATGATGAGTGTGAAATCTTCCAGGTTTAGCATGAAGCAACAGCTTGCCGTACTCTGAAAGTCATCAACCCAACAGAAACATTGAGTACAACAGATAAACACTTTGCACAAATCAGTGAACTACCTAATGAGATGGAACTACTGGTGGGTTACGAGAGATAGTCATGAAATCGTGGCCCATAAGCTCTCCTGGCTCAAACATAAGCAATAAAATCAAAGACCACATTGGCCAGTGTAGTTCTCGTAAGGAATACCAGGTTTAGCAAGCTGGAGAACCACTGATGAGATGTGGCATCCAAGCATCCCAGACAGATCACAGATGAAATTGGGAGTGGACCTCTTCATTTTTGCAGGAACTGATTATCTTTTCACTGGAGACTACAATTCTGACTACTGGTAGGTGGACCAGCTGAGTAATTAAATGACTACAGCTGTGATTCTAGAATGCCTAAAAATACACTTTGGCAGTTACAGCATTTCCAATGTTGTGACCCACGGTAGTGGCCTTCAGCTCACGTTTGAGGAGTTCAGTCACCTCAAACGATGAGAGTATTCAACACCGTGCATCATCCCCCCTCAATCCTCAATTAAGTGGAGATGGCAATGAAAATCACTAAAGGAATCATAAGTTTAACAAATCCAATAGCGATGTATGCAAGGAGATCCTTGAGTGGATATACACAGTTATTGGACATGCTCAGCAGTCCAGTACAAAGACCAATGTTACACTGCACCCAAACCATACTTTCAACTGGGGGGAAAAAGTCTATTAAAGCCGCATGTAATTACAGAAATAAATGATAAAATCAAGGTGAAACAGTTAAAGAGCCAAATTCCATTTCGGTAATTCTGGCAAGCTGTGCAATCTTAAGCATTAGCCTAGACTATAAAACCATAAGATGTAGGAGCAGAATTAGGCCATTTAACCCTGCATCGAATCTGCTCTGCCATTCAATCGTGGCTGATCTGTTTCTCAACCTTATTCTTCTGCCATCTTCCCGTAACCCTTGATCCCTTTACCAATCAAGCACCTAGCTATCTCTGTCTTAAATACGCTCAATGACTTGGCCTTCTGCAGCAATGAGTACCACAGATTAATCATCACATGTTTGAAGAAATTCCTCCTCATCTCAGTTCTGAAGAATCATTTCTTCACTCTGAGGCTGTGCCCTCGAGTCCTAGTCTCCTACTAGTAGAAACATTTTATGTGGCGAGCCAGTCAAAGAACAAAACTTCAAAGCTGTCAATGTGAAAAGAGAACAACAGGTATAATAATATGCATGTCTGTCATTAAGAGGTCAGCACAATTTACAGACTGGGTGTGCAATTTTTATGCAGAGAATCAAGATAACAAACTGCTGATGGCAAATCTCTGTAACAAATAGTGTATGCAAATTTGTTTTCTTTTTGTTTTTGTGAAAAGCGAGTGGGAAGCTTAGATTGAAATGCGATAAATACTAATGTTCTTCCTGATTTGCTGTAGTCATGTGACCTTTACCATGAGGCACACAGCAGTTGGAGCTATTTTACTGGCACTCGTAAAAGACATCCCTACTCCCTGGACTAGGAGGCCCTGGTTCAAGTCCCACCTACTCCAGAGTTGTGTAGTAACATCTCCGATTAGATTGATTAGAAAAAAAGTCCTGACAAGGGTGTCTGCAGAGCACACAGTGCCTGCCACTTGCAGTCACAGTACTCATGTTGCAGCTTAAAAATTGAAATTCCCTCAAGTCTTGTAACTTCTGATTCAATGGTGCAGAGCATCAGTGATCTCCTAATATTCTGAGGCTTTGATTTTTAACTGAAATGAAAACACAGTGCAAGTTGCAAGTCTCAGTGACTTCCAGACATGCTGAATGTTATCTTTTTATGAAAAATGTCACCCTCCTTCTGTACAGCTAAATATAAATAATTAGATCAACTGTAGTTTGTAATTTCAGTAAATTTATCAACTACGGAGGTGTTTTTGTCAGATTCTCACCTTTTCCTGTGGTCTCTTTTTTTTTTAATTCATTCACAAGATGAGGGCATCGCTGGCCAGGCTAGCATTTATTGCCCATCCCTAACTGCCCAGAGGGCAGTTACGAGTCAACCACCTTGCTGTGGCTCGAGTCACATGTAGGCCAGACCAGGTAAGGATGACAGGTTCCTTCCCTGAAGGACATTAGTGAACCAGGTGGGTTTTTCATGACAATCAACAACGGATTCATGGTCATCACTAGATTCTAAATTCCAGATATGCATTGAATTCAAATTCCACCATCTGCTGTCGTGGGATTCAAACCCAGGTCCCCAGAACATTTTCTGGATCGCTGGATTAACAGTCCAGCGATAGTACCACTAGGCCATCCCCTCACTAGATGTTGATTCTGGTGACAGTAACGTGAAAATATTAAACCTAAGATCTGTGTAAGATTTCATTGAATATTTAGTGCTTGCCACTGAAGTTCCAGCTGGAACAGCTGTTGTTTATTTCAGTATAGGTTCTGTTTTTACCTGATAATCATTCCATGTTGGATAAGTATCAATTGTTTGTTAGGTTTGGGAATAATGGGGACCTTTAGGAGGCTTAATAGGTTGACTATCAATCTACTGAACAATTTCATGAATGCTCCTTCCATTTTCAGCAGATTCTGGAAAGATGCTTGAATCCCATCAGCTTCTAGTGCAGTGGCAGAGATGCGAACTATTGAGTTATAAGACCTTCTCACCGGTTCAAAATTGGGAATCGTCACATGGTAATGGAATAATGTAAAACAAAAAAAGTTAAGACTATAGTTTAGTCTTCTAATCCCTCATGAGAATGTGGACGTTGTTGACGATGTCAGTATTTTCTACTCACTGTAACTACCTCTTGAGAGTGTAGCGGTGCATTGCTTTTCCAACTCCTGCAGTCTTTGTGGCATTGACACACTTATAGAGCCATAGAGTCATACTGGTTGGAAACAGACCCTTTGGCCCAACTCACCCATGCCAACCGGGTTTCATAACTTGCAGTGTTGTGAGGTATTTCCAGGATTTTGACCCAGCAACTTTGAAGGAAATGTCATCTATTCCAAGTTGCAATAATGTTTGATTTGGAGAGGAACCTGCAGGTAGAGGTGGGTGGCCGGGTGGCATAGTAGACAGCAAAGAAGGTTTTCTAAGGTGACTATGGAATCTTGATCAAATGGGTCAATGGGCTGCAAAATGGCAGATCGAGTTAAAGTTGAAGTATTGCATTTTGGAACAACAGATATGGGTAGGATTTATACAATTAATAGTATGGCCTTGGATGGTGTTGTAGAGCAGAGGGACTTAGGTTGCAGGTACGTAATTCTTTGAAATTTGCATCTCACATTGACAGGATTGTTAAAAAGGCGTTTGGCATGCTTTCCATCATTGCTCAGCCCTTTGAGTTTCGGAGTTGAGCAGTCATGTTGAGGTTGTACAGGACATTGGTGAGACCTCTTCTGAAATACGATGTCCACTTCTGATTGCCCAGTTATAGGAAGGATATTATTAAGCTGGAGCGGGTTCAGAAGAGATTCATCAGGTATGAAAGTTTTTGAGTTATAAAGAAAGGCTGGATAGATGGGGACATTATTCGCTGGAGGTAGGAGATTGAGAGGGAACCTTCTAGAAGTTTTTATAAAGAAATAAGAGGTACAGATGGAATTAATGGTAGTTATCTTTTCCCTAGGATGGGGAGATCTCAAAACTCGGGCACATTTTTAAAGTGAGAGGAAAGAGATTTAAAAAAGATAAGAAGGGCAAATTTGTACAATGCTGTATGACACTGACTCTATGAAAGAATGGGAAAAGGCTATGTAAAACTGGTAATCCGATACTAAAGGGATTACAGGAACAGAGTGATATGATGTTAGATGTACAAATCATTTGAGGGTGAGGATGGCAAGGCAAGTTGATAAAATGGTAAATAAGGTGTGCAGGATGCTGAACTTGATATATCATTTGAGGACAAAAATTAGTTTCAACCCTGACTGCTGCATTGTGTCCAGTTCTGGACCCCACACTTTAGGAAGGATGCAAAGGTATTAGAGAGGGTGTAGAAAAAAATTTACATGATTTCTGGGATGAAATTTCCATTAGATAGATTGGCTACTCTCTTTAGAGAGTAGAATTTTGGAGAAAATTTGATACAAGTTTTCAAAACGATGAGAGCTCAAGACAGTGTAAATGGAAGAAACATTACATTGGTAGAAGGGTTCAGAAATAGAGGGCACCAATTTTAAAATGAATGGGGAACGAAGTAAAAACTCTTGTGACTTACAATATGAATTGAAGAATTATCTGACGGAAGGTTTTGTACAGCTGGGGAAACAGGCAGGAGCAGTGGGACTAATGGAGTTGCTCTTGCAAAGAACTGGCTGGACATAACAGGACTAGTAGCCGTCTCCTGTGGTGGAGCCAGTATACTGGGCTTGTCTGTACACCCCAAGTCATGTAGGGCATATATAAAGGATATGTATAGGGCTCAGTAAAGGAGATCCTGAAACTTTTAACGATAGGCCTTTGCTTCTAATCTGCCCCATTTCCCTTCCCACTGCTTCCACTGTCCCTTTTGTGAAGAAGACTGGTTGGAGACTTCTGTGTCCTCATCAATTCTCCACTGGACAGTTTGTTTCTGGCTCAGTGATGGAACTGTCACCTCTGAGCTAGAAGATTGTGGGTTCAAATCCTATTGCGTGACTTGGCATGTGATCTAAACCCATATTTAACTACACTTTGAAGGTGTTATTATTTGGCTGAGACATTAAATCAAGGCAACTGTCTGCATGTTCAGATGAATATAAAAGAATTCTTGGTTCAAGTTGTGGAAGACCGGGGTCAGAATTTATGTCCAGTGATGTCCAAAAGCTGAAGTTTAGACATTCTTGCTTTTGATGCAAACCTTTGCAGTAGTTTCTTTGATTTCACATGAAAGATTGTTAGACTAAAAACCTGAAGCAGATTACCTGGTCATTTATCACATTACTGTTGTGGAAATTTGATCTGCACAATTTCGTCTGCTGTACCTAGTGTGAAATGTTTGGCAAACCAGAATGTGAAAGGTGCAGTATAAATTCAACTTTTTCTACTGAACATAGTATCTGCTAGAATGGTTCATAAAGAGACCATAAAACTGTACCAGCATAGACTACAATGCCAGAGTGAAGCAGGTGTAATTGTACTCCACTCTCTGTGCTGGGGAATACAGCCCCACTCTCATGCTGCAGCAGGTAAAACTGCCAAAATTGAATAAATGTGAAGAATTAGTTTGAATGTGAATATGGATAGGGACTCAAGGATGCAACTTTCTGGATTTGGAGTTTTACTGATCAACATCAAAAGACATTGTTCAGCATGATTTGTTAGTTACTGTATTGAGGAGCATTCTCTCAACTGCATTTTGTCTCAGAGCTTTTATTTGCAGTTGAAACAAAATTGGAGTAATTTTGCTGTTGTGTAGGCTATATTTGATAGTTCTAGTAGTATGTAGGTATCCTTGCAATATTCTGGATCCCATGGGAATTTTGGCAAAGTCTGTTTTCTTTCTTTGGTATGTTGCCTGTCAGGATGATATAAAGGGCGGAATGAGATGAGCTCATGTGGTATTTCCTGAGAGCAAAGCCAGAGGATCACTGTGATTTTGGATTAAATAGTGAATGCTTAAAGTTGTTCTAACAATAAAAGGCACTATGCTTCTGTTATTCTAACTACTCCACCTTGGCATATTTCACTAGCATTTGTAGCATTCCATTTGGTACCAGTCACTGTGAATCTGTGTTTTTAAATTAAAATAACTACCTGTAAGAGATTTTAAAGGATTCAATTTGATATGGGTATTTAAATCTGAGTGAAATATACCCTTTTCAGAATATGCAGTAATTGTTATTAATCTATCAATCCTAGTTAGTGGCACTGGATACCTGAGAAATGGGTAAAAATAATCGAGTTTGAGCTTGGGTTTGAAGTACATTGTAGAACAGAATAAAGTGAACTGTAATTGGTCTGTACTTCTCCAACCTTTTAATGTCAATTTCTTGAGTGCAGAATTTGCAGAAAAAATTATTTTCCGTTAACATAATAAAAAGAGTTGTCTTCAAATAAAAATATCAAAAATTTGCGTGTAATACAACACATTATGAACATTGAGTGAAAGGCTACTTCGCTAGTTTACAACATTGGTAATTCTGATGGGACGTGGTGTCCCTGAGCTCTGTTTGGAGCTGAGGCTATTGAGGTGTTTTCTGTCTGCACTCTGTGAATTGGTTTCTAATATGCATGGACCCAGTACCAAACTGCCAATAATTCAGGAAAAGTTGACAAACTGCAAAGTTTTGGGTGAGGTGTGGTATTTGGAATTTGTCCCTCTAAGACTGACTTTTCCGAAACTCGACTGCCTGTCCTGGCGATGACCAGAAGCTGAAACTGTATAGCCATATGACATTTCTTTGTCTCCAGTACAAACCTTTGCAGTTCTTTATTTGCATAATGAAAAACTGTTTGGGTAAAATTTAAATGCTGAGGTCAGATATGATAACATGGTATCATTATAGATATTCCTACTTCCTCACATGGTAAAATGTGTTTTGGAGTTTTCTTGTGGATGTTGTGATTTTAAGTGAACTGTACACACCAAGCCACACTTTCGGTTGTGATTCATCATTAACAAGTTGATTACATGATTGGACTGAAGCTGCAACATGACAGGAAATTAGAGTCAAAAATAACAACGGTCGCACACTTCCTCACTGAAGATTTAGAGCATGGCTGCATCTGGTTAGAGAGTATTGTTCAACTTCGTATGTTTTTACCACAACTGGGAAGGTACAGTGTTTAAAGTGAATTATACTTCCCATGTATCTTTCGAAGATCTTTCATTATTTCTCTGGTGTGTAACTTAAAACTGGAGATAGCATTTGTTTTACTCTGATCTGTTCAAAAAATAAGGCCTCCTAATGCTAGAAGCAGAGCCAGATTTCTTATACATTACGGAGACTCACGTATTGAATGAAACACTGAAGTGGAGGGATTTTTTTGCACAAGTGGAGAGTGTTTTGCTTTCTTTATCTTAAGAGGAGAAAAACGTACAACAAAGAAAACTTTGCTGCTTGAGTTTTCTAATAAATCTTAAGAAAAATGTTAATGATATTCCATATATGAAGTTAATAAGTATTGGGTGATTGGAGGCCACATCTCATTTAACTATTTAAGTATTTATGAGGAGGTGAAAACCCTGGAGGATTTGGTGTGTTGAAAGGCCTTTGATAAAATACACAGAAGGCTCTGAGCATTGTTATGTCTTGTGGAATTGGCAGGCTAATCTTAGTTTGGATTAAATTGATTGTGTTAGTGTATATGGGAAAACAGGAAGTAGTTACTAGAAGTGGCAGGTTTATGTGGGAGCTGTTCAGGTGAGTACTTGTCAAAATCGTTAATGAGGTCATTGTTCATACCCATCTTTAGCAATGACTTAGATGAAGTTTCCAAATGACATTAAGATATACATTGGTCTGAAGACCTTAAATGAGCAAAGTAATTTGTAGGTTGTTGTAGGGAAATGTGCTTGTGACTTATATAGACAATGCAAAATAATGCATTTGGACAGGGGCATTTCTCAGCATCAGTTTCCTATGCAGGGTTTTGTGGTAAAAGTTGCTGAATGGAAGATGAATCTTGGTTTGTAGTTCAAAAGGCATTGAACGCTCATAATGACCATTGTTAAGGTTGCTGTAAAAGAGAGTAGGATGTTATTTAGCAATAAAACTAATCAGTACAATTCTTTCATTTGAACAGCACATTGTTTGGTTTCACGTGAGGTATATTGAGCCCTGGGACAGATGCCTGTAGCTGGGCAATGATTGGTACTTAGTCAAATAACCCTTTTGTTACTGAGAACATAGAACAATACAGCGCAGAACAGGCCCTTCGGCCCTCGATGTTGTGCCGCCCTGTGAACTAATCTAAGCCCATCCCCCTACACTATCCCATTATCGTCCATATGCTTATCCAAGGACTGTTTAAATGCCCCTAATGTGGCTGAGTTAACTACATTGGCAGGCAGGGCATTCCACGCCCTTACCACTCTCTGAGTAAAGAAGTGTCTAGGTGAGAGTGTCTAGGTGATCTGTAATTTCTTTATATTGGAAAAGAGAAACAGAAAATAGGTGCAGGAGTAGGCTATTTCGCCCATCGAGCCTGCACCACCACTCAATATGACCATGACTGATCATGCAATCTCAGTAACACATTCCCACTTTCTGTCCATACCCCTAGATCCCTTTAGCCACAAGATAATGTCCAGCTCCCTCTTGAATACACCTAACAAACTGGCTCCAACAGTTTTCTATGGTAGACAATTCCACAGGTTCACAACAAAGTGGAGAAATTCTTCCTCAACTTAGTCCTGAATGGCTTACCCCTTTCTTGAAGACTTGAAGGGGATACAATTGAGGTTTTTAAAATAACAAAGGGGTTAAATTACATCCAGACAAGCTGGTTTTAAATATTCTGCTTTCCTCTCTATCTGACTTATTGGTTGTAATTTCTGGGCTTTTAACACTGCCTGCTCCTTCCAGTCTTCCCTTCAGGAGATATACCTCCCATTGTTTAGGATTGTAAGGATATAAATGGGAGGAAATAAGTTTGCTGATTTCCCCCTCTAGTAGAGCCAATTCATTTTCCAACCAGAAGAGACATGTTGGCAGAGTCACAAATCGGAGCTGAAACACTTTTTTTTACGCACACACAATAAAAACCAAAAGAACTGTGGATGCTGTAAATCAGGAACAAAAATAAAGTTGCTGGAAAAGCTCAGCAGGTCTGGCAGCATCTGTGAAGGAGAAAACAGAGTTAACGTTTCGGGTCCGGTGACCCTTCCTCAGAACTGAACGTTACATTTTTTTTTTATTTGTTTGTGGGACATGGATGTCGCTGGCTGGCCAGCATTTATTGCCCGTCCCAAGTTGCCCTTGAGAAGGTAGTGGTAAACTGCCTTCTTGAACCACAGTGCCGTGAGGGAGGGATTTCCAGGATTTTGACCTATCAACGGTGATGGATGGACGATACATTTACAAATGAAGATTGTGAGTGGCTTGGAGGGGAATTTGAGGTGGTGGTGTTCCCATGTATCTGCTGCTCTTGTCCTTCTAGAAGGAAGTGATCATGGGTTTGGAAGATGCTGTCTCAGGATCAGGTGAATTTGTGAAGTGCATCTTGTAAACAATGCATACTGTTGCTACTGAGCATCAGTGGTTGAGGGAGTGGATGCTTGTGGATGTGGTGCCAGTCAAACAGGCCGCTTTGCTCTGGATGGTGTCAAGCCTCTTGAGTGTTTTTGGGGCTGCACTCATCCAGACAAGTGGGGAGTATTCCATCACACTCCTGACTTGTGCGTTGTAGATGGTGGACAGGCTTTGGCATTCAGGAGGTGAGTCAGTCGCTGCATATTCTAGCCTCTGACCTGCTCTACAGTATTTATATGGTAAGTCCAGTTGAGTTTCTGGTCGGTGATAACCCCTAAGGTGTTAATGATGGGCTACTCAATTATGAAACATCTTTGTAAGTCAAGGGGTGATTGGCTCTTATTGGAGATGGTCATTACCTGGCACTCGTGTGGCATGAATGTTACTTGCCAACCAGGCCTTGTTGTATTTGGGTGTGGATTGCTTCAGTATCTGAAGAGTCATGAATGGTGCTGAACATTGTGCAATCACTTTTATTGATGATTGAGAGTAGAATGATGGGGTGGTAATTGGCTGGGTTGACTTGATCCGTTTTTTTTGAATACAGGACATACCTGGGCATTTTTCCAAATTGTCAGGTAGATGCTAGTACTGTATCTTTACAGTAACAGCTTGGCTACAGGAGCAGCAAGTTCTGCTGCACAAGTCTTTGGTACTATTGCTAGAATGTTGTTCGGCAGAACCTTTTGCAGTGCTCAGTGCCTCCGATCGTTTCTTGATACCGCGTGGAGTGAATCAAATTGACTAAAGACTGGCATCTGTGATGCTAGGAATCATTGGACTATCAGCTCGGCACTTCTGGCTGAAGCTTGGTGCATAATGATGTGCTGAACTCTTCCATCACTGAGGATGCGTGTATGTGTGGAGCCTTCTCCTCTAGCAAGTTGTTTAAGTGTCTGTTGGCACACTGAAAAGCAATGTAAGTTTTACATGGTGTGGCCCTCCTTAACATTGAAAACATCTATTGTGACATCACCTACAGGAGAAACCAATACTGAAAATACTTAAAATTAGTTGTCAATGTAGTTCATATCCCATGTACCATGTTTAATTATCACATATTTTGTCCTGTTGCTTATTGTTTTATTCTCTTAGTTGCTATATACTTTATATTATCCTTATCTCCGTCACGTTATGAATGTTCAACACTTTTTTTTTTCTGCAAAACCTATTTGAGCTTGCAGTTTGAGTTTATAACTTTTATGAAATGGAAGAATCAGCAAAGTCTGCTGTTCTGCACTGTATAAGTGGCTGCCTTCTGTTTGTGTGGAAACTGAAAGATAGCACAGTGCCGAGCCATGCAGAACTATACAGGACATGTCTTTCAAGATAATGCTAATTGATTATTCTGTATTTTGAGCCAACAGTCATCTAAGCAAACTGGCTACGTAATGGCATAAAACTATGTATATTGGCAATGTGAGCCATTCATGTTATTTGCTATGTCTTGAATTAAACCTCTTTGTATTGTGTAGAAAAAGATGGGTACAGTAGTTGAAATTTCAAAAAGTAGAGAGGGCTAATATGAGTGTGTACAAAGAGCAGATATTTTCCTAGCAACGTGTGGTTGCATTCTCAAGGTTTTTAACACGCTAATTATACTGGAAACTGCAAGATATATTTGTGACTTTAATGTATTGAGCATTGCAGATGAAAAAAAATGTTTGGCATTGATCCCTGGATATAAACTATATATAGTTTTTTGAACAATACCATACAGCTGTTATAGACCTAAATATAGATTTGAAATGCACTCAAATATGCCACATGGGAATTACTAACACATCTTCATTAGCATCACCTCATTAGGCTAATGAAGTGAATATCTATGTGTTTGCATATATATGAAATGACAAAATAAAAACTATCCATCTGTAGTTCTCAGAACAGGGTCCTCGAGGTTGATCGGAACGTTTGGTTTAATGTACTCTTCCATGAGTTCAGCAGGTCTGTGTACATTGATTTTTCTCCTCCCTCAGAGCCTTTTTTTAACTGTTGTGTTTGACTGTTGACTCTGTCACTCTATTAACCTCCAGAACCCCCCTTGCAGATTCATTTCAGTGCTGGCTGTCTTTAGGGACTCTCTGTTTGTTTTTGTTGGCACACAACCCAGAATTTAAACGTTGATGTTCAGGGTTACTAAAAGCCCTCTTTACAGTGCAGCTGTGGGCACTTTCAGATGTCTGGTTTGAAGTTCTGAAGGGGAAGGAAGAATGTGAGAATTTGTTAAAACCTTGTGATTGTGGCTAATCTTTGTTTCCTAACAGAAGGTGAGAATTAGGTTGGAGCAGGAGTTTTCTAGTGTTGCAGAACTACTTATCACAGTCTCCATGCTTTTGTTTTGTCAAATGAACATTCTACACCAATGATACTGAAGCACATTTTAAATTAGAGATAACAAGCATGGGGCTGGATGAACGCAGCAGGTCAACCTGCTCCTATGATGCTGCTTGACCTGCTGTGTTCATCCAGCCCCATGCTTGTTATCTCGGATTCTCCAGCATCTGCAGTACCTTTTATCTCTGATACACATTTTAAATTAGACATTTTTAAAAATTATGTGTATCCATAGCCTGTGCCACCAGAGATGGACTCTATCATAGATATACTTCTGGCGGCAGCAGGTTGAGTAAAATCTTCAGAAGAGTGAAGTTAGCCTAATAGGGCCGTGAGCTTCTGGGCACAGTGCCACAGAACAGATTTCCTCCACTTTAATAAGTTCTGAATATTAATTGTGCAACATTGATCAAAAACTAGGCATCTTCTTGCAAATCGTATCATGGACCTACAGGAGCATCCTCACTGAACTGTTGTGTGTGCTTGCTGCTTGAAGCCACATTGACATTGTTTGGGAGCAAATGATTGATTTGCACTTTGAGTTGCAGGCAGCTGCAAAATTACCAAGTATGAAAACAAGGCAGTGTTTCAAGAAAGTTTCCCCACTTGCATTTTTTATTCAAATTAGGTCATTTCAGGAACATGGAAAGGTTAACTAAGATCTTCTATGCACTAAACAACTTTGAGTGAAAAATAGTCTATGGTGTATATGTGTGGATTGTGATTGATTCTGCCTTTCCCAAATCCCTTATTCACAGTGGGCATTTATGTATCATTGCAATACAGATGTTGGATGTGCTCAGCTTGACTCCTAAAGTGTGCTCTCTGATTAAACTAGTAATACCTAAGTTTAGAATATTAACTTCAATGGATATAATGATGCAGTATGCTCTCTTGATTTTCCATAATTAAACCTGTCTCAAGCCTTCCTTTTTTGAAAAAATTTTTAAAAAAAATAATTCAACGTGTATATAACACAAAGGATTATGTTAAATCTGACATTGGTAGTTGGCCAGGATTTTTGCTTTATTCCATCTGTCTGATAATCCCAAAGGTTGATGGGAAGAGAGTAAGCTGATCACTTGAATAAAACCAAGAACTGCAGATGCTGGAAATCTAAAAGAAATGTAGAAATTGCTGGAGAAACAGCAGATCAGATAGCATCTGTGGAGAGAAAGTTGAGTTAACATTTCAGATGCAGTGACCATTCATCAGAACTAGTCTTAGCTAGAAGAGGGTGGTATATGTGCTAAAGATAGGGTGGGGAGAGGAAAGGAGTAAGACGATAAGTGGATATGGAGCCCAGAGGGAGATAGACAGTTAGGCAAACAAAATGATGGATAATGGTAAACCAGGGAAAGAGAAAAGCTGATAATGGAGATTGACTGCTGAAATCATCCCATGTGATAAGGCCTCGGTTGTGGGGTGGGTAAAGGATGTGTAAGGCCGTGTTCGGGCCCCAAACCGACAGCAAACATCGTTTAAACCAACACCTTATGAACCTGCACTCTCTATAAAGCAGCAAAAATGATATGTCTGAAAATTACTGTATTATTGCAATGTCCAAGCCATCAGTTGAGAGTGGAGTTCATCGAATGCCCACAGTGTGGAAACAGGCCATTCGGCCCAACAAGTCCATACTGACTTTCAAAAGAGCATCCCACCCAAAGGGTTTGCTGTATTGAATTCAATATTGACTGAAGATTGCAGGACCCCTTTGCAGAAAATGAAATGTTGTTCTTTCAGCTTGCACTGAGCTTTGCTGGAACACTTCAGCAGGCCTGAGACAGAAATGTTGGCCAGGGAACATGGTCATGGGTTGAAGTGGCAGGTAACTGGAAGCTTGGGGTTGTTTTTGCAGACAGAATGTAGATGTTCCACAAAGCAGTCACCCTGTTTGTGTTTCGTCTTCCCAATGTAGAGGTGACCATATTGTGAGCAGTGAATAAAGTAGACTACATTGAAGTGCACGTAAATTGCTGCTTCACCAGGAAGCTGTCTGGAGCCTTGAATGTTGATGGGGTGCGGGTGCGGAAGTAAACTGGCAGATCTTACACATTCTGTGTTTGCATGGGAAGGTGCTGTGAGGGTGTGGGGAGCTGTCGGGAGTGGAGGAGGAGTGGACAACAGTGTCTTGGAGGGAACAACAGTACATGTGGAATGCTGCCAATAGAGGGGAGTGAAATATGTGCTTGGTGGCATCCCACTGGAAGTGGTGGAAATGGCAGCTGCACATTCTGTTTTTGTTTGAAGCTGATCACGTTTTGGTTTATGTTTTTTACAAGCTCATTTCCTTAAAATAGTTGCAAAGAATGAGTCCAAGTTTCAACATCAGGTGCACAATAGGTCTCATTGCAAAACCGATTGCAAAAGTAATTGTCATAATAATCCTAGGAATGTTACTATTTCCTCTGTGCAGCTAGAGTTCAAAAATGTAGTTTTGAAGTGATGATGTTGCAGGAGAATTAAGTTTTGAGTCCACTTGCATGTCGTCTGGCCAAGATAAATAAGCAAATGAAATGTTCAAACTGCCAGGGAATTTACATATCCCATATTGTCCCAGGATAGTATTCACAGTTTTCTTGTGTCAATAATTTTGTTACTACGTTAAAAGGCACTATAAACATTTTTTATGAGCCAATTTTTAGTTCCTAACTTCCTGGAATGCAAGCTAAACAGTCACAAGTGTCAATATGTCATTGAAGAAATTCTGTTTTATAGAAGAATGGCTGTTTTAGAGATTCTACTGGTAAACAGCATCATCTTCTGTTTCATTAAGCTCTGTTTGACTTGATGTTACTGCTGTACACAGTGAAATGGCCCCTTCCTCCTTATCTTACTACATGACCCTCCACCCTCTAAACCAACCAAGTAATTAATGAAGCATAGTTATTTTCACAGTGAGCTAGGCAGTACTCTGCACCGAGTGACACTGCAGTCTGTGTCTTCGTCTGTGTCCTTTGTATGGCATGCAGTCATACAACATTTTCGCAAAAGACAGAGCAAATCACAGAAATGCATTCTAGCTGAAAAGATGGCAAAGAATCGGAGTGGTAGGCCATTAATACATATTGAATGATCACAAAAAAAGAGAAGCAGATAAATTGAAGGGTTGACAAAACGGAGACTGTGACAGGAGAATAAGTAGCGAGAATAGCTATATTGTTGTGAGAATGCTAAAAGATAGAGGGTGTGATCATGTGTTTTTAATGCAGCATCTCTAAACCAGTAAAGCAGAAGCTGAATGGTTTAAAAGCAGCCGATGCAGCCAGTAAGGTTATGTGTGTAGGAGAGAGAGGGATGCATGTATATTCAGTGTGTGTTTATGTCGCTGTGTCTGTAGGTTGTGCAAAACATTTGGGAACCAGCAGTTATAGCACAGAGGAAGCAACTCAAAAGGGAAAGGAAGCTGGAGAAAAGCAAATGTGAGCAAAGTATTTTTTGTGCAGCACCTTTGAAAACAGCTATATTGTCTCGTGATTGTGGAGAACTGACATGAATCACCCAGATATGAACGACCAGTCAGAATATCAGCGGCTGTCGAGCGAGGAAGAGGAGGTATAACTGTATACTATAAATATATTTTGCATCTTGCAAAAATTATGGTATTAAAAATTGTGTAATAATATGGAATTGCAGCGACTAATAGTCTTTATGCTTTGGAAATATTCTAGTCAAAGCTCGTTGATTCAGCTTGATAAAAGGCTAAAATTTTTCTTATCTTTTGTTGTGGAAAGAAATGTTTTCGCACTAGAATGCATTTGCATATTTACGGGATGTGTCATTGGAAGGGTCGGCATTTATTTCTTATCAGATATAACCCTTGAAAGGGTGTTGATATTGGCTTTCTTGAATACAACTGAAATGACCTCCTAGACCATTTCAGAGGACATTTAAGAGGCAACCAAGTGGCTATAGGCCTAGAGTCTCAAACAGGCCAAACTGAATAATGGCTGATATCACAGACAGGTTTACTGGTTTAGTAACATGAGAGTTGCGTCTGTATATCTCTAAATAAGCTAAAGATGTGCAGGTTAGGTGGATTAGCTATGGGAAATGGGGGGTTACAGGGATAGGTCCGGGCAGGTTGCTTTTTGGAGAGGGGTCAGTGTGGACTCAATAGGCCGAATGGCCTCCTTCCACACTGTAGGGATTCTACAAAGTAAAGAAGAAATACATTTCTTTAAAAATTAAAGGACTGTTGCAATTAAATAAATTTTTGTTTCATTCTCTGATGGTCATTCATGGAATGTGGCCTTTGGTGGCTGGGTCAGCATTTAGTGCCCATCAGTTGTTGCCCTTGAGAAGGTGGTGTGAGCTGCCTTCCTGAACTGCCACGATTGATGTGCTGGAGGTAGACCCACAATGCCATTCGGGATGGAATTCCAGGAATTTGACTCCATGACACTAAAGGGACGGGAATATATTTCCAAGTCATGATGCTGAGTGGATTGGAGGGGAACTTCCAATTGGTGAGGTTCCCAAATTCATTTGAAAGGCCCTTGTCTTTTTGAGATTGTAGCGGTTGTGGATTTGTAAGGTGCTCTCTAGGGGGCTTTGGTGGATTTCTATAGTACATCTTGTAGCTGGCACACAGCTGCCAACCTTGGCAGTGATGGGGGTGAGTGTTTGTGGATGTGGTACCAATCAAGGGGCTTGCTTTGTTTTAGATTGTGTAGAGCTTCTTGGGTGTTGTTGGAGCATCGTTCCTTCAGGCAAGTGTGGAATATTCCAACACTGCTGATTTGTGTTTTGTTGAAAGTGGACAAGCTTTGGAGGATCAGGATGTGAGTTACCTGCTGCAGGATTCTGAGCCTCCAACCTGTTTTGTAGGCACAATACTTGCAAGGCGAGTCCAGTTCAGTTTCTGGTCAATGAAATATCAGGATGTTGATAATGGGGGATTAAATGATGGTAGTACCATTAAATGTTAAATGGTGATGATTAGATTCTCTCTTGTTGGAGATGGTCATTTCTTGGCACTTGTGTAGAACATTTGTTACTTGCCACAAGTTGGTCCAAAGCTAGCTATTATCCAAGTCTTGCTGCATTTGGACATGGACTGCCTCAATATCTGATGGGTCACAAATGCTGCTGAACATTGTGTAACCATCAGCAAGCATTCCCATTTCAGACTTTATCATGGTGAGAAGATCATTAATGAAGCAGCTGAAGATGGTTGAGCCTAGAACACTACCCTGAGGAATTCTTGCATAGATGTCATGAAGCTGAGATGATAGATCTCAACAAACGTAACCATATTTCTTTGTGCGACGTATGAGTTCAACCAGTAGAGAATTTTTACCCTCATTCTCATTGACTCTACTTCTGTTAGGGGTCCTTGATGCTACACTCTTTCAATTATGACCTCGATATTGAGGGCAATCACACTCCCCTCTAGTTCAGTCATCTGGTCCATTTTTGAACCAAGGCTGTAATTAGGTCCGGAGCTGAGTGGCCCTGGCAGAACTCAAACTGAGGCTCAGTCAATAGGCTATTTCTAAGCAAATGCTGCTTGATAGCACTGTTGATGACACCTTTACACTATGTTGAGAATCAGCCAAGGGTGTGGTAATCGGCTGGACTGGATTAGGAACAAAAACAAGGTTGCTGGAAAAGCTCAGCAGGTCTGGCAGCATCTGTGAAGGAAAAAACAGTTGATGTTTTGGGTCCGGTGACCCTTCCTCAGAATTGGATTAGATTAGCACTGTTTTTGAGTAGGGTGTTGTAGTACTGGACCAACTTGGCATGGCTTGATCAAGAACATAAGTCTTCAGTGCTGTGCTAAGCAATATTGCCTTTGCTGTACTCTGTGCCTTCAGCTTGATATCATTTTGGAGTGGATTGAATTGGCTGAAGACTGGCATCTGGGACAGCTAGGATCTGCACTAAAGACTGAGATGGGTCATCCGCGTGCAACTTCTGGCTGAAGGTTGTTTCAAAGATTTTTAAGATTTTTTGCACTGAAGTGTTGAGCACCTCCTCCATTCAAGGATAGAACTATCCCTTCCAGTGAATTGTTTAATTGTCCACCTCCAATCATGACTGAATGTGGCCAGACTGCAGAGCTTAAATTTGATTCGTTGGTGAAATTGCCTAATCTGGTCTGTCACTTCTATTTGCATGCCAAACGGCATTAAAAGTTTTTATAGCTCTGCCTCTACCAGGTGGACACCTCATTTTTAGGATTGTCTGATGCTGCTTCTGGCATGCCCTTCTTCACTCTTGAGCCAATTTTGATCCTCAGGTTGATGGTAATGGTAGATTGGGGAATATGTCATGCCATGAGGCTCCAGATTGTTTGAAAACAGTTCTCCTGGTGCTGATGGCCATACCTCCTTTTGGATACCTAATGTTATGTTTCTAAATCTGTGAGAAGTCACTTAGCCTGGTGATAGTGCCATAGAATATGATAGAGGATATCCTAAATGTGACAGTGGGAATTGGTCTGTGTGGTGGTCACTCCTGCTGATACTCAAGGATGTTTGTATCTGCGGCAGGCTGATCGATGGTCAAGTAGGTTTTTTTATCCTTCTGTTTATTCCTTCACTGCCTGTGTGGTCCCAGTCTAGCGGCGACGTCTTTTGGGATTTGACTAGTCCAATAGATAGTGGTTCTGCCAAGCCGCACTTGGTGGATGATATTGAATACATTCTGTAACCTTGTCACGCTCTGTTTCATCCAAGTGATATTTAACGTTAAGATTGATCAGATGAAGGGTGGGGCGTGTTGGGGAGTAGTAGTAAGTGGTAATCAGCAGGTGGTTTCCATGGCTATGTATAAAGTGATGCCATGAGACTTAAGTTTGAGGAGTCCCAGGGCAACTCATTCCCACCTGTATTTCACTTTGCAGTCTCCAGTGCTGAGTCTGTCTTGCTGGTAGGACAAGCCTAGGGATAGTGATGGTGATGGTGTGTTCTGTAGAGTCTGAGAGTATGACTGTGTTGGGCTGTTGAGCTGTTGCTTGAATCGGATGTAACATCGCTGTCCCAATTTTGGCTGTAGCTCCCAGATGTTGGTAAGGAGCATTTAATAAGGTTGGCAGGGCTGAGTCAGCTAGGTGTCTAGATTTGATGCCAGTTGTTCTGACTGGTTTCATTCCCTTTTTTTTTGAGACTGTGTGTGTGTAGTGGTTTCCTACAACTGAATGGCTTGCCAAGAGACATTTCTGTGGGTGTGATGTCATTTGTAAGCAAGACCAGGTGAGGACAGCACATGTCCTGTGCTAAAGGACGTTAGTGAACCATATGGCCTTTTGCACAATCAACAATGTTGTGTTGATTATCTTTTAATCCCAGAATTTTATTGAATTCAGATTCAACCATCTGACATAGTGGGAGTCTAATCTGGGTCGCCAGGACATTGGATTAATACACCAACAACAATACCATTGGGACTCCATCGCTTCCCTTTTTATCCTTTCATGGCATGAGGATGTCACTGGCAAGGCTAACATTTGTCGCGCATCCCTATTTGCCCTTGAACTGAGTGGCTTCATAGACCATTTCAGAGGGCAGCTTTCAGAGTCAACCACATTGCATTCGCACACTATAGCATTTTGCAGTAGCAAATTGAAAAGTGCTTGTATTGTGTTGTGATAACAAGCAGTAGAGCTGGATGAACACAGCAGGCCAAGCAGCATCAGAGGAGCAGGAAAGCTGACATTTCGGGCCTAGACCCTTCTTCAGAAATTTCTGAAGAAGGG
>JAHRHZ010000017.1:27744961-27761127 GCA_024137785.1 Ginglymostoma cirratum | reverse complement strand
TCCTCTGATGCTGCTTGGCCTGCTGTGTTCATCCAGCTTTACAGCTTGTTATCTCAGATTCTCCAGCATCTGCAGTTCCTACTATCTCTGTATTGTGTTATGGCAATGTTACTCTTGTATGCTGGATTAGGAGCTTGAATTTTGATTATCTTTTTAAGTATGTGTATATTTACTTGACAACATTACACCTCAAAGGGTTACTGAATTTTGCAGCTGTTTACAGAGGTGTGCTGAGGGGCAGATCACAAGAATCAACTTGCATTGGATTTATTTTGTGGCTGAGAAATAAATCACCTGCTCCTATTTTGCACTGATTATTTTCTTATTAAAATAATTATGAAAGTTTCTTCAGAGCTAACAAGCACTATGATTTGTTTCAATGAACTTGTTTCCTGCCCCATTTAGCTGTTGCAGTGAAAAATATGCTTGTTTAGTGACTATAATATTCTGAGTAAAAATATTTGTTTCCATCAAAAAAATCAGATGAGTAAAGTGTTGGTAGAAAATCATTGGAAAATACCTTCTGTTCCTTTATGTTGCAGTTCGAAGGCCTATGAAATTATTGTCACAAAACAATTACATTTCTCAAACCACCTCCGCACTCCGGTTTCAATTTTAATGATTCCTCCAGGGTGGCAGTAAGCCTGTTGCCATAGTAATTGTCACTGAAAATCCAGTTTAATTTAAATACCCTGAAATCTATTCATTTCTCTTATAAATGTTCTAATGATATTCAGATTTGCCGTAGTCTGTCTTCCAGGACAGGTTGAATAAAAACATTGAAAGCATTACATTTCTTTGTTCAATATTACAGCAGAAAGTGATTACCAAGACTTATTAATGATAGTTGGCTTGATTAAAAGAAACCAGTTTGTTGTGAAATCGTCCTGTTTGGCATCTGATTTAATCACCTAGGGATGAATGAAATTGAATCGGAGCAGTAATTGCTCAATGCAATGGTTGCAGAGTACACGCACCTCGAGATTGATCAAAGTGAAGGCATAATAACTTGTTGCTCGTGATGACCTATTTAAAGATTGCACAGTTTTTTCTCCTGTTAACACATTGCCTAGCTGCTTCACTACTCTTGCATGTGTTTTGTGTAAAAACTGCGGTGGCCATCATGCTTTGTCTGCAACATTGATAAGGATTATGCAGAAAGTAATACACTCAACATACAAAACCATCCCTATGTTATTTATATCAGAGATAAAAGGTACTGCAGATGCTGGAGAATCCGAGATAACAAGCATGGGGCTGGATGAACACAGCACGTCAAGCAGCATCATAGGCTATGATGCTGCTTGACCTGCTGTGTTCATCCAGCCCCATGCTTGTTACCTATGTTATTTATATGTTTTCACACATTTTGTGACAGAGTGCTGTCAGCCTTCTCTGCGTAGACATTTAAGGTAACCACGAATTTGAGCAATTTTTCTACTAATGAGTCTTAATGCCAGAGAAGCATGTCATCAAAGGAAATAATTTTATATTGTACAGTACTTAATCAGTGACAAAGGATTTCAAGTATCATCTAAAGTTCAAATGCACATCAGAATGGATAGCTGAGATAACAAGGTGTAGAGCTGGACGAGCACAGCAGGCCAGGCAGCATCAGAGTAGCAGGAAAGCTGACATTTCGGGTCTGGACCCTTCTTCAGAAAACTTGTTCTTTTCTTAATTTAATGTTGTGAAAATTGTAGGCAAGGCCAGTATTTATTGGCCACCCTGAATTACTTTTGAGAAGGTGGTGGTAAACCTGCCCCTTGAACAACCATGGTCCATATAGTTCAGATACTCCCATAGGGTGTTTCCTGCAGCAATTTTATGCAACTGAATGGTCTGCTCCTTCATTGTAGAGGACAGTTAGATGGCCCTGGCATCACGCACAAACCAGACTTTGTGTATAGATGCCCCCAGGATGAGGCATTTTACTCCTGTACATCTCCGATGTCCTCGTTTTTTCAAGGACCACAACTTCCTCCCCTCAGTGGCCGTTAACGCCCTCGACCGTGTCCCCCGCATTTCCTGCAACTCATCCCTCATATCTCCTCCCCGCAATAACAACCAAAACAGAATCCCCTTCATCCTCGTGTACCACCCAACCAACCTCCAGATCCAATGCATCATCCTCCGACACTTCCGCCATCTGCAACCTGACCCCACCACCAAAAACATTTTTCCCTCCCCACCCTTATCTGCTTTCCGGAGAGACCACTCTCTCCGTGACTCCCTTGTCCGCTCCACACTCCACTCCAGCCCCACCACACCCGGCACTTTTCCCTGCAACCGCAGGAAGTGCTACACCTCCCCCTACACCACCTCCCACACCCCCATCCCAGGCCCCAAGAAGACTTTCCACATCAACAGATGCTCACCTGCACATCTGCTAATGTGGTATACTGCATCCGCTGTTCCCGTTGTGGCCTCCTCTACATCCGGGCAAACCAAGCGGAGGCTTGGGGACCGCTTTGCAGAACACCTACACTTGGTTCACACTAAACAACTGCACCTCCCAGTCGTGAACCATTTCAGCTCCCCCTCCCGTTCCTCAGACGACATGTCCATCCTGGGCCTCCTGATGCTACCCGAAGGTTGCAGGAACAGCAACTCATATTCCGCTTGGGAACCCTGCAGCCCAATGGTATCAATGTGGACTTCACAAGCTTCAAAATCTCCCCTCCCCCTACTGCATCCCAAAACCAGCCCAGCTCGTTCCCGCCTCTTTCCTCCCACCTATCCCCTCCTCCCACCCCCATCTCTTACCTACTAACCTCATCCCGCCCCCTTGACCAGTCCGTCCTCCCTGGACTGACTTATCCCATCCCTAACTCCCCACCTACACTCACCTTTACTGGCTCCATCCCCACCTCCTTTGACCTGTCTATCTCCTCTCCACCTATCCTCTCCTCTATCCATCCTCTATCCGCCTCCCCCTCTCTCCCTATTTATTTCAGAACCCCCTTCCCCTCCCCCATTTCTGAAGAAGTGTCTAGGCCCGAAACGTCAAGCTCTCCTGCTCCTCTGATGCTGCTTGGCTTGCTGTGTTCATCCAGCTCTACACCTTGTTATCTCAGATTCTCCAGCATCTGCAGTTCGTACTATCTCTGTGTATAGATGGCATATTTCCTCCCTTGAACAGTAATGAACCAGAATAGGTTTTTAATGACAGTTGAGTAGTTTCATGATTATTATTAATAAGGCTGGCATTTTATTCCATAGTAGTTAACTAATTGAATTTAAATTACTTCACCTACTGTGAGGGATTTGGATTTGCATCTGAAACATTAGCCCAGAGGTCTTTAGATTACTACAGTAATATTACTACAAGGCCATAAGGTACTAAAGCAGATGGATACGACTTAGCTCATTTGCCTATTCCACCACCCAACTGCACTTTACTGTCTTTTTTCCATACTCCTTGGTACTCTTACTGATGAAAAATCTGTCTGCCTCAGTCTTGAATATTTTTAATCCCGCCTCCAGTAGCTCTCTGCAGTAAAAATCTACAGATTTACGTCCCTCAAAGAGAATAAGTTCCTACTTATCTTCGTCTTAAGTGGGCAATTCCCTTTCTCTGAAATTATGTTCAATGGTTACATTGGCTGATCTTCCAAATGTCTGGGATTTTTCCAGAATCGATGAATTCTTAGAAGATTTCCATGGCAAACACTGTAATTACTTCCTATAATTTTATGGAAGCGACCTGTCAGGTCGAGGGCTAAGGGCTGATATGAGATTATTGTTATTTCCTCAACTCATTTTCTAAGGGACCTATGTTCACTGCAGCCTCTATCTTTATACATTTAAAGAAGCTTTTGTTATCCATTTTGACGTTATCCATTGATGTCCCCTCAAGGTTCATTTTCTCCCTCTCTTTTGTTAATCTTTTGGTTTGCCTGTCCTATGACCTATTATTCTTTGCCACACTGTATGTTTTGTCTTTCAATTTGATGCTATCCTCAAGTTGGTTAACCAAGGTTTATTTCCTTCCTGGAATCCTCCTTTTGTCACTGCTGAGAGTCAGGACCTATTTTCTTAAATGTCTGCCACTGTTCCTCAAGTGTTCTTTCTGCTGAACTCATTTCCCTGTTCACTCCAGATAACTCTGCCCTCATTCCTTTGTAAATGCCCTTATTTAAGTTTAGTGCAGTTGATGCTGACCCAGGCTTCTCACTCTGAAACTGAATGCTAAATTTTACATGTTATGGTCACAGTTTCCTCCGAGATCTTTTGCTCTGAGGTCTATTAAACCTACCCCCTTGCACATTACCAGATCCAAAATAGCATGATTCCGAGTTGGATCCATAAGATATCGTTCTAGGAAACTGTTCCAAGTACACTCCATGAATTGTTTCTTGTTCCATAAAGCCGTAGGATATAGGAGCAGAATAAGGCCGTTCTTTTATCAAGTCTGCTGTGCCAATCAATCAAGCTGATGTATTTTTCGATCCATTCTCCTGCCTTCTCCCCATAAGCCTTGATCCCCTTACTAATCAAGAACCTATCTATCTCTGTCTTAAGTATACTCAATGACTTGGCCTTCACAGCATTCTGTGTCAGCGAGTTATCTTATTCATCACCCGCTGGCTGAAGAAATTCCTCCTCATCTCATTTCTAAAGGGTCATTGCTTCATTCTGAGGCTGTGTCTGTGGGTGCCATTCCCTCCTACTAGTGGAAACATCTTCTCCATGTCCACTGTATCCAGGTCTCTCAATATTCTGTAAGTTTCAATGAGATCCCCCTTTATCCTTCTAAACTTCTTTGAGCACAGACCCAGATCCTCAACCACTCCTCAAATGACAAGCGCTTCGTCCCAGGGATCATTCCTGTAAAACCTCCTGTGGACCCCGGTATCCTCCACCTCCCCCTCCAAAATACCTGCACATCTTCCTTACATGTGTCACCCAAAGCCACTCAATATTCCAAATATGGTCTGACCAGAGCTTTATACAGCCTCAGCAGTACATCCCTTCTCTTGTATTCTAGCCATCTCAAAATGAATGCTAACATTGTATTTGTCTTCCTAACTGCCAACTGAATTATTGTCAGGGCCCAAAGCCTTTGTAGTATACTGTGTCTTCAGCCATTTCTTGGTATTTTATAAATGATTTAAATTGGTTGAGGACTGACATCTGTGATGTTGGCAACCTCAAGACGAGGCAGCAATGGATCATTCGCTTGGGCATTAATGGCTGAAGATAGTTGCAGATGCTTCAGCATTGCCTTTTGCAGAGATGTTCTGGGTTCCGCCCATGTTGTCGATGGGGATCTTTTGTACAGTCGTCTCCTCCAGTGAGTTGTTTAATTGTCCTCTACCATTTGTGATTGGATGTGGCAGGGCTGCAGAGTTTAGACCTGATTTATACATTGTAGAATCACTTCGTCCTATACTGTATGCTGTTTATTCTATTTGGCACACAAGTAGTCCTGTGTTGTGGCTTCACGTGCAACCACCAGTGGCATACCCTCTAGTATCTCTCTTTTTAAATAGTATACTGCTGTCTTCCTGCCAAAGTATGCAAGCTTACATTTTTCACATTATGCTTCATCTGCCAATTTTTACAAACTCTCTTAACTTAAGGAGTCTGCAAAGGCATACAGATATGTCCTTTTTGCAGCTTACTTTCCTATTTACCTTTTGTGTCATCAGCATATTTAACAGACATGCATTTGATTCTTTCATCCAAGTCATGAATAGAAATTATAACTCGTTGCAACCCCAGCATCGATCCTGGTGACACTCCATTTGTCACAAATTTCCAACTACAAAATGAACTACTTTGTGTTTCCTGTCAGCTAACTGACCTTCTTTCAATGCTATTATGTTACTCACTACACCATGATTTCTTGTCTGGCGCAGCAACCGTTGTTGTGATGTAGCATCTTGCCAGAAACCACTTTATCCTTTATCCACGTTACATGTTACTTCCTTAAAAAAACTCTAGTTAGTAAAAGGCCAAGCAGCATCAGAGGAGCGGGAAAGCTGACGTTTCATTTCTGAAGAAGGGTCTCGACCTGAAACGTCAGCTTTCCTGCTCCTCTGATGCTGCTTGGCTGCTGTTTGCATCCAGCTCTACACCTTGTTATCTCAGATTCTCCAGCATCGGCAGTTCCTACTATCTCTAGTTAGTAAAACATGTTTTTGTTAACACAAAATATGCTGACTATGTGACCTGTTGAGATTTTCTAAATGTCCTGCTGTATCTAACCTAATAAAGTAGTCCATTATTCTCCCTACAACAAGCTTGTAGTTTCCTGCTTTCAAATATTCCTCCTTTTCTTGAATGAAGAAGTTATGTTCACTCTTTTGTAATCTGTTGGGACCTTTCCTCATTCTAGGGAATTTTGAGAATTAAAGCCAATACATCAACTATATAAGCAGCAGCTTGTTCTAAGACTCCAGGATGAGGGTCCTTAGCTTCTGGAAACTTTTCAGCTTTTATTTTGAGTAATGGTTTTCAGTACCCTTTCCCTGGTGAATCTAATTGTTTTAAGTTCCTCCCTCCCTTTCACCCATTGATTCATAATTATTTCTGGAATGTTATTTGTAATCTGTACTATATAGACAGACATAAGATATTTGTTCAATTTATCTGTCATTTCCTTATTTTCCATCATTAATTCCCCAGACTGTGTCTCTGGAGAACCAGTGTAAACCTCACTTTTGTTTAAGTTTTTTATTGGCTTGTGTGATTGCATTATGATGTACTTCCATTCAGTGAGCATGGCCCTGAGTTTCTAGTAGCGTGCAATTTTGATTCTCTATCTTACTGCCGTGTTGACATCTTTCTCCTACAGTGTTCTAGTGAAACGGAGTGCAAGCTCAAGGAACAGCACCTCATCATCATTCACTGAAGTACTTTACAGACATCTGCAATTAATATTAACTCAGCAATATCAGCAACTCATGAGATTTAAACCACTGTGTGGAAGTCCAGACCACTTGTCTCACAATTGAATCAGCTAAGGTTTAATATGTTCTTAAGACAGATCTGTTACACTTTGTCCAGAACTAAAGTGAATAGTTGCAGTGGGCAACTGCCAAAGATGTTCATCGCTCAGCCCATTAAGTGTAGGAGTTGGGAAGTCATTTTGCGATTGTACAGGACGCTGGTGAGGCCACTTTTTGGAGTACTGTGTACAGTTCTGGTTGCCTTGCTATAAGAAGGATATTATTAAATTGCAGAAAAGTTTTATGAGGTCATTGCCAGGACCGGAGTGTTTGAGTTTTATAAGGAGACGCTTGATAGGCTAGGACATTTTTCACTGGAGTGTAGGAGGTTGAGGGTGTCCTTTCAGAAGTTTATAAAATCGTGAGGGGCATAGATAGGATGAGTAGCAAAGGTAATTTCTCTAGGGTAGGAGAGTTCAAAACTAGAGGGTATGTTTTTAAGGTGAGAGGACAAAGACTTGAAGGTGACCTGAGAGGCAATTTTTTTTCCACACAGGCTGGTTCTTATGTGGAATGAACTGCTTGAGGAAATGGTAGTTGGAGGTACGGTTACAACGTTTAAAAGACATTTTTGGACAGGTACATAAATAGAAATGTTTTCGAGGAATATGGGCCAAATACAGGCAAATGAGACTAGTTTAATTTGAGAAACTTAGTTGGCATGGATGATTTGTACTGTAGGGTCTGTTTCTGTGCTGTGTGACTCTGCAACCATAAGGGTTGCAAAAGACCATTATCCAGGGTGGCCTGACAGTATTAAAGAAGTTCTTGAGAACATTTGTTTATTTTGGCGGTACAGAACAAACTTAGTACATCATGGCCAGTCATTTCTAGGGGAGGACAAGTCGTAATACCAAAAGCATTATGCCAGGATATCATGACTATGTTACACTGGGAATTGGATGCACAAGAAGAATAGGGCGTAATCTGTGTGCTGGACAGGGGTGAATCAGGCTATTCAATGACTCGTGAATGTGAAGCATGCCAACTTATTGATCCCAGCTGCAGCAATACATCCACATGATGTTCTAACAGGTTGTTGGACAAAAATAGCAATAAACCTATTTAAAGTGCATGGAGAACATTACATATTTGTGATAGATTCCTTCTCCAAATTTCCCATTGTCAACAGCTTAGCAACAAGAGGGCAACTATTGCTGACATGATGACCCTGTTTTCAGTTTATTCAGTGACCTGGAATGACTGGGGCCTGACAACAGACTGCAGCTCACCGGCAAATCATTTCAAGATGTTGCTCAATTTGTAGTTGTATCAGATTGTTGCCCCACTATCCTCATTCAAATCATCAAGCAGAGAGTGTGGTATATTTTATCATATTAATGGCCAACAAATGTCAAGTACTGCAAAATCAAATTTTTGCATTGCATTGCTGCATTTTTATATGACCCAATCGAGAAGGATTACCATGCTGACCATAATGTATGACGGGAAGGAAAGTGTGAATGACCTTGCCTGGCAACCAATTGTCTAACGATTCTGAGACGCAAGACCTTCTTTGTCAGAGACTAAAGAGAATGAAAGAGAGATACGACCAGTAAACTTCCAGAACTTGGTTCACTGGGCAGTGAGCGTTCCAAATACAAATACATGGACACTAGCAAAGTTTTTTAGATTTTTGCATTTAGCCTAGATTGTACGAATTCATTGCTGATATGCTGTGACAGAAGCCAGCTCTGACTGATGCGTGACATTCCAGTCATGCATCAAGAGAGTGAGGAAGAAAGCTTTAACAATGGTGATTGTGCCATGATGCTGAATGACACTGAGTAGCAGCAAGACAGCCAGGTAAAAATTAGAAATACTTACCTGTTGGATGATGCTTTTGATCACTTGCCCAAATATCCAGTGAAGTGACTTGAGCTGTTATTACATAAAGGTTCTTTATATATGAAATCTGTTGTAAGCACAACTTTGTTTTGCAAAGTCAAGTTGAATGTCACTGAAATATGTTGTTACCAAACTAACCGGCCTCTACTTCTATGGATGTGACTTACTGCGTTTTTGCAAATCTAAACAACACGAGTACCTTTCAAATCCAAGGGGAAAATCTTAGACTAGAGGGAGCTGTTAATGTTGTAGATGCACTTCCCATCCTTGGGTGGATTTAATCAGGAGCAACAATCTAACTTACTTTAAAAAATCCTCAGCTGTTTTAATTATTTCTACTCTGTCTCAAGTAGAATCCATAGCTGGCTGTGTAGTATTGTCCACGGGCATGATAACATACATAAAGTAGCCATTTAACAATACGGCCAAACTTGGGAATTGATTTAAATCTCTGTATTTGGGTTTCTTTCAATGGTGTGTCCATTTTTTTTGCCCCAGGCGTTCCCTTCCTTCTCTTGCCCATTGAATGCTATACCGAGAGCCTGCAAAAAAAGGGTTGGAAAAGTCATGTGACCACTGACCAGAATAGACGGAGAGGGAACACTGACAGCAGAATTACTTGGATTCATAATCTGATTCAGAAAATGTTAAAACAAACTTTGCTGTATGAACAAAAGACTTGCAGCTTTTGAGAGGCTGTGGAAATTTGTGACAATATAGAAAGTCCTATTCATGTGCTGCACTGAAAAGAGGAACTTGCTGTAATAGAACCCATAGCATGTTCAGGAAAAACAAAGTCTTTAGTGGGGACCCAATATTGGTGCTACTGGACATTTGCAGCACTATTGAAGTTATTTTAGAGCTGCAAAGCCACCACAGCAATTCTTAATCTGATGAGATTGACAGCGAAGAAGTAACGTAGTTTAATAAAATCAGAATCATCTTTAAAACAACACAAAGTACTATAGCTGAATAATCCAATTTGTGACTTTCACAAGTGAAGCACATTAAAGAACTAGGTAGTAATTGACATTGTTGCTAAATATCTCATTCTGTCTAATTCTTGACCTGCTATGTCAAAAGATAACATTTTAATGCAAACAGACAAGTGTATGGTTTAAAAGAATCCTGGAGTAACTCGACAGGTCTGGTCGTAACACAGAGAAACAGAGTTATTGCAGAGTTAACAAGGTGTAGAGCTGGATGAACACAGCAGGCCAAGCAGCATCAGAGGAGCAGGAGAGCTTGACGTTTCGGGCCTAGACCCTTCCTCCCCCATTTCTGATGGGAAGGGGTTCTGAAATAAATAGGGAGAGAGGGGAAGGCGGATAGAAGATGGATAGAGGAGAAGATAGGTGGAGAGGAGAGAGACAAGTGAAATAGGCAGGGATGGAGCTGGTAAAGGTGGGGAGGTAGGGAGGAGATAGGTCAGTCCAGGGAGGACGGACAGGTCGAGGGGGCGGGATGAGGTTAGTAGGTAGGAAATGGGGGTGGGGCTTGAGGTGGGAGGAGGGGATAGGTGAGAGGAAGAACAGGTTAGGGAGGCGGGGACGAGCTGGGCTGGTTTTGGGATGCTATAGGGGAAGGGGAGATTTTGAAGCTTGTGAAATCCACATTGATACCATTGGGTTGCAGGGTTCCCAAGCTGAATATGAGTTGCTGTTCCTGCAGCCTTCGGGTGGCCTCGTTGTGGCACTGCAGGAGGCCCTCCCTCACCCCCATCCCAGGCCCAAAGAAGACTTTCCACATCAAGTAGATGTTCACCTGCTCATCTGCTAATGTGGTATACTGCATCCGCTGTACCCGTTGTGGCCTCCTCTACATCGGCGAAACCAAGCGGAGACTTGGGGACCGCTTTGCAGAACTCCTGCACTCGGTTCGCAACAAACAACTGCACCTCCCAGTCGCGAACCATTTCAACACCCCCTCCCATTCCTCAGACGACATGTCCATTCTGGGCTTCCTGCAAGGCCCGAAACGTCAAGCTTTCCTGCTCCTATGATGCTGCTTGGCCTGCTGTGTTCATCAGCTCTACAGCTTGTTATCTCGGATATTTCAGCATCTGAAGTTCCTATTATCTCGGATACAAAATTATTGCAGAGGTAATGTTTTGAGTTCAGTATGACTTTTCTTTGGAACTGAAGAGTTCTGGAAAGTTCGTGCTTTGTATGCTGTGGATCAGAGGTGTGTGGGAGGAGAGAAGAACAAAGAACAGATAGATAGGATAGATGCCTCGGTATAAAAGGCACAAGGAGTGCTAATTGTACTACAGTAGAGATATAGGTAAAGATGGTGTTAATGGTAGGTGGTAACATCAAAAATGGGTCAGCTCTGCTGAGAGGAAGCCCATGCAAATGAAACACTGATTCCCCCCTGCCCTCAATCAAAATGGAGGGTAGAGTTCCCGGTGTGAAGTTATTGAATTTTTGTGAGTCTTGAAGGCTATAAAGTTTCTAAGTGTTCAGTTTTGCTTGAACACTGCCTCTGGCCTTGGCCAGGCATGTTAGTATGAGTCCAAGAAGGTGATTTGAAATAGCAAGTGACTGGAAGGTTGGAGTCATATTTGTGGAGAGGGCAGTGCTTTTTTTTTGGGGGTGTCCAACTGATCCTTGTGGTACCCCAGTAGTCATTGGCTGTCAGTCAGAAAAAGACTCAGTTATTTGTGCTCTTTGTTTCCTGTTTGCCAACCAGTTCTCTAGCCATGTTAGTATACCACTCCTAATCTCCCACACTTCAATGTTATATGCTAACGTCATTGTTTTCCAAGTGCTTTGCTATTAAATCGTTTCTAATCAACTCTTGCATTATCCCTACTTCCAGCGTCTGGCTAACTGGTCTATAATTCCTGTTTTCTCAGTATCTCTTTTTTTTTAAAATAGTGGGGTTACATTAACTATATTCCAATACATAGGATCTGTTCCAGAGCCTATAGTATCTTGAAAGATGACCTTCAACGCATTCAGTATTTCTAGGCTCACTTTCTTAAATACTCGAGAGTGGAGACGATCACGACTTGGGTTAAAGGCCATTAAAAAACCCCATTAATTTCCCCACAGAATTTCCCTACTAATACTGAGTTCCTTCAGCTCCTCCCGCTCACTGGACCCTGTGTTCCCAAAAAAAACGTTTGGGAACATTATTTGTGTCATCCTTTGTGGAGATAAAACCAAAACACATCCTTAATTGGTCTGCCAGTTCTTCGTTCTCCACTAAAACTTCCCCTGTTTGTGATGGTATGGGACTTATGTTTATCTCCATTAATCTTTTTCTCTTCACTGAACAAGAGGAAAAAAATAGTCAAGATAGGAAGAAATAAGTTCAGTGGGGCAAGAACTGGCTGAAATGATGATTCTACTGGGGCAGTCTGGTTTATGGATTTTGAGAAGAAGTGGGCAGTGCGGAGTTTGGAGACTGTGGTGGGAAGATGAGGTCAGTATATGATTTTCTGTTTTAAAGTAATCTGGACTGCGTGTTATCCCAGTGGTGTTCTATTTTTAATACATCAACAACTGAACTATCACTTTCAACTAAAATAGTGTTCATCTTAAAAGTTGGGAAAAGGTGGTGACCAGCTTGCCTTATGGAATCCTGCCATCTACTGGATAATCGTAAAATGAATTGCAAGTAACTGTGGAATCTGACCAGGCCAGTGCATTGTGTCTTCCTAGGCAGGTGATAAATAGGCAGTGGCTTGTGTAGAGAGATAACAAGGTAGGAAACTGTCAACTACAAAAGAGGAGAAGCTGATAGAAGTCAAGGGGCTTTTCTGTTTTAGAGCTGCTGTGTCCTAAGTATACCTGTACTCTTTAAAGCTATTGCCACATTCTTGTTGAGTGGTTGAATGACAGCAAGGGTGACTGAAATAATAACCTGATAGCAATGTCGTGCCCGTCTTCTTGCAAGTCTGTCTCCTTCTGGAAGTTTACAAGGAACTGTCAATTGGCATGTAAATGTTAAAGTGAAAAAATTTCAGAATTTAGCATAACTGTATGCAACTATTAAATATTGTAGAGCAGGAAACAGGTATGGAGTTATTTTGTTTAATGTATTGGCTACAGTATTTAATTTTATTCATAAGATGAGATGCATAACAGTGTTTAGGAATGATCAAGTTTACTGTAATTTCATAACATTTAGCTCTGCACCAAAAATAGTTCAGAAATATTTAAAAATTGGACCTACCTTGATGTTGCTTCCGGTGAGTTGTGATTATGCAAAATACATTTAATGCTTTCATACCTGTGCAGCCTTTGCACCACCAATTGTCACTAACTCCAGGGTGTTATTCTAAGTTGATGTTCTGTAGCATTGCTCAGGGATACAGGTAGTTTCAGCTCTTTTACTTTTCAGTTCTTCCTGTCTTTGTTTGTCTCTATTATCATTTTCAGATCAGTTATTCTAATACCAATAATTGGGAAATTAAGACCCTATGATGAGAGGATGGCTGATCTCTTTGAAAATTGTGAACTGCTCAGAGAGAGACAGCGTGGATTTGTAAAGAATCGTTCATGCATAAGGAATGTGATTTAGCCACCTGGTCAAAAATTTTTTGGACAGGGATAGGTCAATGGATGTTGTTTATTTGAATAAAGACCCTTAAAAACTGTTAGTTAAAGTTGAAGCTTCCGAGATTGGAGACAGATTTTTATTTTATATACTGGAGACAGATAATTGATCTAATTAAGAAATTGACAGGAGAAGAATAGGGATAAGAGGCAGGTGCTCTACTTGGTAACTAATCCTGTGCTGAAAGCTTCAGTGTTAGGATCTGAACTATTTCTTGAATTTATTAACAACTTTGATAGAATAGTGAGCCAATGGTATAAATTTGCTGGTGACACAAAATAAACATTGCAGGCAGTATGAGTGGAAACGTAAAGGTATTTATAGAATAAGTGAATGGCTTACAAAAAGCAAATGGATTTCAGTTCAAGCAAGTGTGAAGTCATCCCACCGAGGAGACTTGCATTCGGACACATAGCTCATCAAAAATCTCACGATTAAACACAGATAAATGATCAAAAAGTCTAATGGGAAACTGGTTTTTATATCTAGAGGACTAGAATCCAAGGAATTGGACATCAAGCTTCATTTGTGGCTAAACTACACCCGCAAGCAGTTCTGGACACTTAACGTTAAGATAACAAATTGGCCTTTGAGAAGGTGAATGTGGACCCCCAGGGTTAAGTTCCAAGACAGATTATACAGGTTAAGATTTCATTCCTTGGAGTTTAGAAGGTTAAGTGTTTGATCAAGGGTTTCAACAGTTGATAGACCTGTGGGTTTGATCTGGAGGGTAGTGCAAGAAGGAACTGCAAGGGAAGGTCACGTCAGCTCTGAAGAGTCACCTAGACTCAACGTTAGCTTGCTGTCCCTCCACAGATGTTGCCTGACCCACTGTGATTTCCAGCATTTCTTTTTTGAGAACTGCAAGGGAATACTGGGTTAGATTGGATGGATTAGACAAGTGGTGTTGAGCTGAAGTGTGGAAGGGAAAAAGATTATTTGGGAGCTAGGAGAGTGAACTAGTAAAAATTGGGATAAATGAAAGGAATAGAGAGGAAAAAAGCACCTGGGAAAGGGGAGGAAAGGGTCCCGCAATGGTGTGAAGCAGCAGTCAACAAGTTACCTTTTTTATATTTAAAAAGTTGCTGGGAGTAGTCAAGGTACTTATTCTGTTTTGGATTTATTCCACTAAAATATCGTATGCGTTCACAATACTGAGTGGGCGTTCACCAGGTGCATTTTGTTTATACAGTAAGCACTTTATGAATGGTGTACTGTTTCACTTTAATACTAGTTGCCTGACTTTCAAAGAAGAATGCCTTGCGTGAAGCATCTTCACTCCATCTACAGATTGGAAAGCATCATGAAGGCTGGTTCTCTTACTTTCTCCTTCTACCAAAAGTATAGACTGATTTTAAAATGCTGTACCCTACTGAGCTTGCCTTAATTGTCTAATTTCTTCTGCAAGTTGAATGGAGCAAAAGAGGTAGGTTGCAGATAAAAGGCCACATTTTTAGATTGTACTGTCGCTCCATATCTAGTTTTATTGCACAAGAGCTCCAGTGTTTATCTGTTCTTTAAAATCCCAGCATTCTTGTCCCTCTCCTCCCTGCCATATCCCATCAACCCAACCCACATCTGGCTGTATGCCTAAGCAGTTTGAATTTAAGACGTGGAGCTAGATTGACTTGAAGTTAGTGTTGAAACTGATCAATTTTGTAACATGGTATTAAGTGTGATTGTCATAGCCAAGATCTCTAGGCTTTTCAAAACTGTTGGTCTGATTGTTGACTTTGGTGCTGCTCAATCAAGTTTCTTCTTACACCACCCAATGGGGTCAGTGAACCACAGAATTCCTTCTGCCTCCTGCATAGTGTGTGTACAAGTGTCCTTTTCTGTATTCCATTCATCAGTTGGATTCCTGAGAATGTTCTGTCTACATCTCCATTGCCCCCTTTTCCCCTACTTGCTGATATTTTTCTCGCAAACTCTATTCTTCCCTACAATGATACTGAAAACAATAACCTTGGCTTGGTTTCTCATCATCGTGTAGCTTTCCTTTGCTCCTGCCCTTGCCTCTCGTACAACTTATTTCTCATTCCTTTTCAGTTTCTCTTCATCGTTTTCTGTAAAATTGGTAGAGAAATATTTTGTACAGAGATCAGGAGGAAGTTGGTAAGAACAAAATGTTTTAGTGCTGTGGGTAGCATACGGTTCTATAGAAGCTTCTTAGTGGAAAGCAACGGAGGACAGGAGTTTTGCACAATGTCTTTGAGAAATAGTGAAAATAATTAAAATGCGAATCAGAAAGGGAAAAAAAGGCAAACTGAACCAAGAAGAAATAAGGAAATTTCATCAGTTGACACACAGATGTAAACATGACTACCAAAATGTTTGCTATATTTCACGGTATGTGAAATGTATTTTGCATTATAAGATTTCTGCAAGCTGAATTGTAAAATTGTATCAGTTTTTAAGTACAGAGAATCCTTGTCCTAATAAACTTGTTGGGTGGTGTAGTATGCCATCAAGGAAGCTTTTTAAACTGGTAACTTAGTTGCTTCTTTGTTAATGCTTTTTTTGGTGACACCTTCTGTCACATCCTGCTGCCAACTGCTTAAAGCACTAGAATTATCAAAGTCAGGCCTTTCCCTAGTGGTGTATTAGTTACTTGTCTTTTTTTAAATATTGGCTTCAGGTTATAAAATGATCACTGTATTTTTGCTGATAATTTCTCAGACAATTCTGCATAAGAATAATCTTCTGTCAAGTACAGAGATAAAAGGTACTGCAGATGCTGGAGAATCCGAGATAACAAGCGTGGGGCTGGATGAACACAGCAGGTCAAGCAGCATC
>JAHRHZ010000017.1:27626576-27710233 GCA_024137785.1 Ginglymostoma cirratum | reverse complement strand
CAGGATGGACATGTCGTCTGAGGAATGGGAGGGGGAGTTGAAATGGTACGCGACTGGGAGGTGCAGTTGTTCTTTGCGAACTGAGCGCAGGTGTTCTGCAAAGCGGTCCCCAAGCCTCCGCTTGGTTTCCCTGATGTAGAGGAAACCACAACGGGTACAGCGGATGCAGTATACCACATTGGCAGATGTGCAGGTGAACATCTGCCTGATGTGGAAAGTCTTCTTGGGGCTTGGGATTGGGGTGAGGGGGGAGGTGTGGGGGCAGGTGTAGCACTTCCTGCGGTTGCAGGGAAAAGTGCCGGGTGTGTTGGGGCTGGAGGGGAGTGTGGAGCGGACAAGGGAGTCCTGGAGAGAGTGGTCCCTCCGGAAGGCAGGTAAGGGTGGGGAGGGAAAAATGTCTTTGGTGGTGGGGTCAGATTGCAGTTGGCGGAAGTGTTGGAGGATGATGCGTTGGATCCGGAGGTTGATGGGGTGGTACGTGAGGACGAGGGGGATTCTTTTTTAGTTATTATTGCAGGGACGGGGCGTGAGGGATGAGTTGCGGGAAATGCAGGAGACACGGTCGAGGGCGTTCTCGACCACTGTGGGGGGGATGTTGTGGTCCTTGAAGAATGAGGACATCTGAGATGTTTGGGAGTGGAATGTCTCATCCTGGGAGCAGATGCGGCGGAGGCGAAGGAATTGGGAATAGGGGATGGCATTTTTGCAGGAAGGTGGGTGGGAGGAGGTGTATTCCACGTAGCTGTGGGAGTCGGTGGGCTTGAAATGGACATCGGTTTCTAGGTGGTTACCCGAGATGGAGACAGAGAGGTCCAGGAAGGAGAGAGAAGTGTTGGAGATGGTGCAGGTGAACTTCAGGTTGGGGTGGAAGGTGTTGGTGAAGTGGATGAACTGTTCGAGCTCCTCGTGGGAGCACGAGGCGGCGCCGATACAGTCATCAATGTAACGGAGGAAGAGGTGGTGTTTAGGGCCACTGTAGGCACGGAAGAGGGATTGTTCCACGTAACCTACAAAGAGGCAGGCATAGCTTGGGCCCATGCGGGTACTCATGGCCGCCCCCTTTGTCTGTAGGAAGTGGGAGGAATTGAAAGAGAAATTTTTGAGGGTGAGGACGAGTTCGGCTAAGCGGATGAGGCTGTCAGTGGAGAGGGACTGGTCGGGCCTGCGGGACAGGAAGAAGCGGAGGGCCTTTAGGCCATCTGCATGGGGAATACAGGTGTATAGGGACTGGACGTCCATAGTAAAAATGAGGTGTTGGGGACCGGGGAATTGGAAGTTCTGGAGGAGGTGGAGGGCGTGGGTAGTGTCGTGGCCGTAGGTAGGGAGTTCCTGGACCAAGGGGGTGAAAATGGAGTCTAGGTAGGTGGAGATGAGTTCAGTGGGGCAGGAGCAGGCGGAGACAATGGGTCAACCAGGGCATTCAGGTTTGTGGATTTTGGGGAGGTGATAGACGTGGGCGGTGCGGGGTTGGGGAATGATGAGGTTGGAGGCGGTGGGTGGGAGGTCACCTGAGGGGATGAGGTTGTGGTTTGGGAGATGATGGTTTGGTGCTCGGGGGTGGGGTCATGATCCAGGGGGCGGTAGGAGGAGGTGTCGGAGAGTTGGCGCCTGGCCTCAGCAATGTAGAGGTCAGTGCGCCATACTACGACTGCCCCTCCCTTGTCTGCGGGTTTTATGGTGAGGTTGGGATTGGAGCGGAGGCAGCGGAGGGCTGCACGTTCTGCGGTGGAGAGGTTGGAGTGTTTGAGAGGGGTAGAGAGGTTGAGGCGATTGATGTCTCGACGGCAGTTGGAGATGAAGATGTCGTGGGAGGGTAGGAGGCCTTGGGGTGGTGTCCAGGAGGAGGGCTTGTATTGGAGGCGGGAGAAGGGGTCAGTAGGAGGAGGGTTGGATTCGCGGTTGGCATCAGAAATGGGGGAGGGGAAGAGGGTTCTGAAATAAATAGGGAAAGAGGGGGAGACGGATAGAGGAGAGGATAGGTGGAGAGGAGGCAGACAAGTTGAAGAGGCGGGGATGGAGCCAGCAAAGGTGAGTGTAGGTGGGGGGGTAGGGAGGAGATAGGTCAGTCCAGGGAGGACGGACAGGTCAAGGGGGCAGGATGAGGTTAGTAGATGGAAGGAGGGGATAGGTGAGAGGAAGGACAGGTTAGGGAGACGGAGATGAGCTGGGCTGGTTTTGGGATGCAGTTGGGGGAGGGGAGATTTTGAAGCTTGTGAAATCCACATTGATACCATTGGGTTGCAGGGTTCCCAGGCTGAATATGATTTGCTGTTCCTGCAGCCTTCGGGTGGCCTCATTGTGGCATTGCAGGATGCCCAGGATGGACATGTCGTCTGAGGAATGAGAGGGGGAGTTGAAATGGTTCGCGACTGGGAGTTGCAGTTATTTGTTGCGAACTGAGCGCAGGTGTTCTGCAAAGCGGTCCCAAGCCTCCGCTTATTTCGGATTCTCCAGCATCTGCAGTACCTATTATCTCTGAACCAGTAATACCATCTAAGATCTGTTTGCTGGCACTGGCAATGAGGAACGTGATCAAGAGGACAAATGAACTAACTGGAGTGTGTCAGAGTGGAGGAATTAGGAAGGGTACTTCTCTGGGAGTGGGGGAGGACTTCTGTGTGAGAGGGGAGATGTTAAAGCATAGCTCTGGGTGGGTGGAGTTGGAGAGTGGTCACTATGGGAGAGGAGAAGGGAGTGGAACTGATACCCTGATTAGCGTTTTGAAAAGAGCGGAAGTCCAATTACAGTTTTCTTTTTCTGTAAAAATCTTGTCCTTAGAAGTAGTGAAATATGAAGCATACAAGCCTTTATTAAATAAGAGTTAAAAATATTCCATTGACTAGAAACTGATCTGGACCAGCCACATAAAACTGCAACTACAAGAGCAGGTTGGAGGCTTAGAGTTCTTTGATGAGTAACTCTCCTCCTGACTCCTCAAAGACTGTCCACCATCTACAAGGCACAAGTCAAGAGTATGAATGAATAATGGATGAGTATAGCTTAAACAACACTCGTAGCCTTTCTCTGAATGGTGCTGAGCTTCCTGTTTGAATAGTACCCACCATCAATACTCAAGTCACCCAAGTTCTTTAGACAGCATTTTCCAAACCTGTGATCTCTGCCACTTCGAAAGACAAGGGCAACAGATAGATGGGGACACCACCAGCCCCAAGCCTGACACAATCCTGACTTGAAACCCTGTCCTTTACAGTTGCTGGGTCAAAATCTTGGACTTCCTGTCCTCCAGGATTATGGGTGTATGTACATTAAATGAATGCAGCAGCTCAAGAAGGCAGCTTGCCCTCACCTTCTCATGGGAAATTAAGTATAGGCAATAATAGTTATCTAGGTAGTGAACCAGCATCCTGTGAATGAATTAAAAACAAAATCTGTAAAGCATGCCATTGATGACACTGTGTTTGAAAATTACTGCTCCATTTTGAACATCCCTTTGCTTTCAAAGATTTTGGAGAACATTGTCTTCCTGCAAATTTGTATCCATCTGAATTGGAATTCCTTGTTTGAGTCCCTTCAGTCAAGTTTTCGCAATCCATGTTATTGCCAAAATGGCCCTTAACGAAGTCATATCTGGCTCTGATTCTTCTCAGACTGGCTGCAAACTTTGAGGAGTTAATAAATTTTACTTCAATGTCTCCCTGTTGCCATCCAGATGGGTGGACTGCTCCAGCCTTACCTGAATTGTATCTATTCTCTTGCAGCCTGAGTCACTTGCAATTATTTTCATTCTCACTACCACACCATAACCTATTGTTTTTCCAAGGATATATCCTTGACTTCTTTTTCTCATTTATTTGTTGCCCCTCCCAGCATTATCTGAAATCATGGCATCAGTTTCCGCATGTATCCCTAAGATCCTTAACTCCATCTCTACTCTAACCTCCTTCACTGCTCTATCCCTAAAGTATCTGACTGCTTGTTCAATATTCAGTATTAGATGAGCAGTTAAATATTGGGAAGACGAGCATTATTTTTAATCCCCATCATAAACCAATTGCTTTCTCAACAACTCCATCGTCTCCTTTGTGATTGTATGTGACCTTGATAAACATGATCCTGGGATGTGCCTTAAACCACATATCTGCACCGATCCAAAGACTGCCTTTTGCACCTTCGTGAGAATACCTGACTTTGACTTCAGCTTGGCTTTTCTGCTATTGAAACTTTCATTTCAGTCTTTGTTCTGTCTAAATTGGAATAACCCAGAGCATCCGGATGAATGGGTGGCACAGTGGCACCTCACAGCACAAGGGACCCAGATTCGATTCCACCCTGAGGCTCTTGTTGGTATCGAGTTTGCACATTTCCCCATGTCTGTGTGGGTTTCTGCTGGGTGCTCTAGTTTCCTACGAGAGTCCAGAGATGTGCAGGTTCGGTGGATTGGCCATGCTAAATTGCCCGTAGTGTCCGGGATTGTGTAAATTAGGTGGATTAGCCATGGCATGTGCAGGGTTACGGGGGAAGGGTATGGGGATGTGTCAAGGTGGGATGCTCTTCAGTGGGGCGGTGTGGCCTTGTTGGATCAATTGGCCTGTTTCCACACTGTGGGTATGATATGATTCTATCCCTGATTGGACTCTAATGCTGTATGTGTCATCCCATTAACTTGAGGTAATTCAGAATTCTGCTGGCAATGTCCTAACCTGTATCAAATCCTGTTCACCCGTCTCCTTTGTGTTGTTGATGTACATTGGTTCTTGGTCATGCAATGCTTTGATTTTAAAATTCTCGTCCTTGATTTCAGATTGCTTCATGGTCACACCCTTCCATAATTCCTTCATTCTATGACTCCCTTGAATCTCTGTGTTCTAATTCTGGCCTATTAAATTAATCCCTTTGGTGTTGACACCAGTGCTATCAGCTGCCTAGACTAAAGCCCTGGAAATCCAACCTCCTGGCATGCACCCCATTTCTCCATATCTCTCAGCTTGTGTTCTTCTCATTTCCTCTTAGGGCACTTTCTGAAACCTACTCTATCAGCAAGATGCTTTACTATGTCAGGGAGCCTATATAAATGCAAAATGCCTAGTAGACACAAAAACAAAGACAGAAATTGCTGGAAGGGCTCAGCAGTCTGGCAGCATCTGTGGAAAGAAATCAGAGTTAACATTTTGGGTGAAGTAACCCTTCCTCGGAACTGGATTTACAGCGATCACAGTTCTTTCAGGTTTTATACTTATTAGACATACTGGTAAAGGAGGGGCAGTGTTAGTATTAGATATTAGTGCGTACAATTGTACATCCATGATCCTTTGCTTCCTCTTTATCCATATGTAGAACCTGCTGCCTTTTTGCTTAAAAAGAAGCAGTCCTGCAAATCTATTTGTCGGCGCCAATACATAAAACTACAGGGCTCAGTTGATTCAGTGTTGTGCAACCTTGTTTTGGGTCTTACTGAAGACAGTGTTTGAGATGGAAAGTTAGCTGGCAATCAGGACCCCACATTTCTGCACTATGTACGTGGGCTCAGTGTTTGTCTGCAGAGAATCAATGGCAATAAGAACGTTCTTTAACGGAGTAACATCCTGAAAATAAAGTGAATTTGTGATTTTTTTTATGCTGAACCATACATATTCTGCTGTTTAGTTTGAATTTATTTGATCGGAATTGATTCATTCTGCAGCACTATAAGGGGGTGTACGTATTTACTGGTAGATGTTGAAAATCCTTTTTTGTAAAACTGGTTCAGGAAGTAAAATATTTAGGCAGCAAGTAGAAATGGGAATGAGGGTTAGAGTCAATTCTATGTACAGTCAGTTGTGGATATCATTCCACTTTTACCATCACTCCAGGGGAAATTTCTGTATAAAGTATTTGTATTTAGAAAATGCCCAGATGCTGTTTTTCCATAAAGTGGTGAATTTAGAACACCAGCAACACTTGCAATTATGTGCATATGACATGTTTGGGGATGTTAAAGAACAATGCTCATTATTGATTTTGCCATTTTATTTGAATGATGGGAGAGATAGACTTGAGGAAGAGGGCGAGCACGATCATGAAATTAGCACAAGTCTCAAAGGTCTACAAACTCCGATTGTTTACTTTGTATATTCTTAACTTCAACACATTGCCTTATTTTTGTTTTGTTTTAAATTGAGTGCTTCTGCTGTCACTAGTATAGTTGTAGCGATTCTTCTATGTTTTGACATTGTGACTTTTAAAGTAAATGACTCATTAATTAACACATTTTTAACATGGATTGTAAATGGGATCTAATAGAAAGTGTAATCGTTGGAAGTACCATTAAAGAATTTCCTGCGTCAGTGCAAAATCTTCGGTTTTCATGCTGTGATCAGGTGTCACTTTTTTTGATACTTCTTACAGGGGTCCCATGGTAATGTCAAACTTGGCAACATTTTAGACAGGAGATTTTGTGGATATGATAGTTTTTAAAGTACTTTCTAATCAACCTGTTCAGAAATGCAATGACACACCTCTGGGGCAGGTGGGACTTGAACCCAGGTCTCTTGGCCCAGTAGTAGGGATGCTACCACTGTACAACAAGAGTATTAAAATGTAATGGGTCAAAGCGTCTAGTCTTTGGAGACTGCACGTACATAAAAAGATGCACTTTGTAACTCAGTGGAAGTCCTGAGATACAAACCTGTACGAGATATACAGGAGTGGAGACTCTTAGATATATACGTACATAACTCAGTTAACTTGGCAGGTTGGTAGAATAAGCTATTAATAAAGATACAGAATCCTAGACTTACTTAATTAGGACAGAGTACAGGAGCAATACATTTATGCTGAGACAACACAGTGTCGAGCTGGAGGAACACAGCAGGCCAGGCAGCATCAGAGGAACTGGAAAGTTGACATTTCAGGTTGGAACCCTTCTTCAGAAATGGGGAGGGAAAAGGGAACTGGGAAATAAATAGATAGAGGGGTGGGGCTGGGGAAGGTAGGCAGGATGGTGATGGGGGTGGTGGGATTGGTCAGTGGGATGGGTAGGGCAAATAGGTGGGAGAGAAGATGGACAGTTTGTGCGGAGGCGGGAATGAGAGGGAGGCTTGGACATGGGATGGGGCCAGGGGTGGGGAGATTTTAAAACTGGTGAATTCTATGTTTAGGCCATTGGGCTGTAGGCTCCTGAGGTGGAATGTGAGGCGTTGCTCCTACAGTTTGCGTGTGCTGTCAATGTGGCACTGGAGGAGGCCCAGGATGGACATGCCACTCAGAGAGTGGGAGGGGGAGTTAAAATGGTTGGCGACCGGAAGGTGTTGTCGTTTGTCACGTAGGGAGCGTAGATATTGTACGAAACGGTCCTGACCTGAAGCGTCAACTTTCCTGCTCCTCTGATGCGGCCTGGCCTGCTGTGTTCCTCCAGCTCCACGCTGTGTTATTTCTGACTCCAGCATCTGCAGTTCTTGCTATCTACATTTATGCTGAATTTGTATGATGTACTAGTTGGACCTCAGCTGTAATATTGTGTACAATTCTGGGCCCTACACTTTAGGAAAGATGTGAACATGTGTGAGTGAGTGTAGAAGAGGTTTACACGGATGATTCCAGGAATGATAAACCCCAATTATGATGATATGTTAGAGAGGAGATTTGTTAGAGATTTTTCAAATCATGAGGGGTCTGGACAGTATAGATAGGGAGCAAAAAAGTTCCCCCCTCATAAATGGAATAAAGCAATTTGCCAAAGGAGCAAATGTGATGTGAGAAAAATATTTTTCTCACACCGAGTAAATAGGTCTGGAACACAGTCCCTGTGTGGCAAAAACAGGTACAAGTTCAGTGTAGCATTCAAGGGGGCAATAAATTATTTAAATAGAGACAAATATGGAGTGTAAAGGAGAAAAAGCAAGAGATAGGCACAGAATCATAATGCTTATTCAGAGAGCCATTGCAGACACAACGGGCATGAAGACCACCACCTGAGATGTAACAGTTCTATGATTGTACAAGTTTCAACTTCCAATCAAAATTCCCTTCTGTGTTATTTACTGAGGTATTACTCAGGAACTGTTAGATAATTTAAAAGCTATTCTAACATCTGGGTAACTGCACAGCTGACCACACGACCCCCACCCAAGAGCTTCCAACTACCTGACTGCCTTCCCGACCTGATTGCTTCCCTGACATCATTACCCCTCCCAACACTATCTGACCAACCCCCTCTTGACTGTCCTACTTACCCACCTAATTAAGTGCTTCATGTTGTTTTAACTTTTCAGTTATTTTGTGAAATTTTTATCGAAAAGTGAGATGTGTCAGAAACTAAAGGCCAGATATTAATCTGTTACAGAATGAAAAGATTTTCATTTCTTAAAACTCTGATAAAACAGGAGGGCGTGCATTGTTTCTGTTTTGTAAAGAGTCTGGGCTTCCAGCAGCTGAGAAGTTGCACAAAGGCTACAACTAAATACGAAGTTGTTTTTGCCTGGAGTGATCCACAACTCTGGGCTGATTCCCAAGGTTCATGAACAAGCAGAACTGCCTTCTTGACCCCTGGGCACCAATAACAATTAACACGTGAAAGAGGAGGAAAGGAATTCAAGATTGCCATCATCTCATAAACTGAGGCTACAGGAACTAATTAAGTCAAATGAGCTGAGGCTGGGTTAGCGGTATTTGAAAAGGGCCTCACTGTTACTTTTGTTCCTAAGCAGAATGTTTCCTTCGAATGATTTCTGTGGGGACAGGGGATGAGAAGGAAGTAATTTATTTGAAGTCAAGGGCAAATATTCTTCTTTAAATAATATTGGCAGAGTTTTCTGGTCCAGCATTTTGTTTTCTCATTTTGGTTGCTTGACATGCGCTAAATGAAGTTTTAATAGGAACACCGTTTCTATTGACCTACTCCATATTGAGGTGATTACAGAAACAAATGAAGATTGCAGAATTTGAGATGAAAATTAGTCTGAACTTGAGAAACATAGGAACAGAGGAGGCCATTCAACTCCTTGAGACTACACCATCATTCACTTGGATCATGGCTGAATTGTAGCTCTACTTACTGTAACTCGAGATCCCTTAATGTGCTAGCCTTAATCTGAATTCGCAGTGTTAATTGCCCAGGAATTGATAGCCATCCTTTCAGTTGCCGAGCTTCCAATTTCTGGAATACTCTCCATAGCTTCTCTGTCTTGATGACGTTTCTTGCAACCTAGTTCTTTGTCCAAGCTTTTGATCATCTGAGCTAATATCTCCTTGTGTGCTTCAGTGTTATACTGTTTTATAATGCTCCTACGATATGAATTGCCTTGGGACATTTCATTACACTATATGACTATAAATTGTTGTTGGACTCCGTTTGAATGAATTCTCAAAATTTAATGTACTTTATGTCTCTGAATTGTTGGATTGTGTCTGATTGGGTTGGTGAAGTATACAGAAGTCTTAAGTCTGAGTAAGCTGCTCATGGAATCTGCATCAAAGAACATTAGACCTGTAGATTAATGTTTACAAATCACCATTGTTAATGAAAAAAAGGTTTTAAAAAAGTAGCTTTCACATTTTACTGTATTTTGTTTTACCTTCTGTACAACTGATTTCATAAATTCCTCTTTTCTGAAAAATGATGCCAGCAATCAGAAAATCCCATTGTGATGTCACAGTAGCAAAGAATTATCCTCTGAAATTCCTTCAGTGGTACTGCACCAGAAGCTCAGTCACTCCATGTGGAGATGGGTAAATAAATTTTTATCCAAATTTTCAGTTGCCATGCAGACAAACATCCAGAAAATGAAACAAAATTTCCAGCCCTCATGGACTTTCTGACAACAAAGTAACACGTCAGTAAATCAAAAATTAGAGTAATCTGATCATGACTTTCGAATTCAGGAGGATTCCCTTAACATAAGAATTTAGGGACCTCAGTTTGAAAATCTGTTGTGTAAAATTGATCGTTATGGACTGACCATGTGATACTTTTGTTACTGTGCTGGCTCACTTTCCCACTTAGCACAGTTTACCAATTGCCTAAATTTTTTTTTGCCTTCAGGTGCTTGTATGATTGTTTTGTTGAAAGACATGATTGAATCTGCCTTCACCACCTTGTCAGGCTATGTATTCCAAATCCTAACTGCGTGCTATGCATTAAAGATTTTGCTCATATTGCTTATTTTTTCCCCAGCTGTGTCCTTTGATTTACAATTCCTGTTAGTTAAATGTCCTTTCAGTTTTCCTTTTTATCATTGTTTTCTGAGAAGAATTTACTCAACTTGTCCGAACTGTCCATGTAATTGAAGTTCCTGATCCCTGGAACCATACTCTTAAATGTTTTTCACACACATTATTAATGCCTTTGCATCTTTCATAGAATGTGGTACCCTAAATTGGACACTATTGTCCATTGAGTTTGGACCAGAGTTTGATAAAGGTTCATTGTAACTTTCTGCAGTTCTTGCTATCTCTGAAGTGCTGGAGTCAGAGATAGCACAGTGTGGAGCTGGAGAAACACAGCAGGCCAAGCAGCATTAAGGGAGCAGGAAAGATGACGTTTCGGGTCAGGACCCTTTTTCAGAAATGGGGAGGGGAAGAGTGCTGGGAAATAAGTAAAGAGAGGAGGGGTGGGGCTAAAGAAGGGAGGTGGGATGGTGATAGGTGAGTGCAGGTACGCAGTGATGGGGAGTGGCCACATCTGGAGTATTGTGTCCAGTTCTGGTCACCTCATTACAGGAAAGATGTGGAAGTGTTAGAAAAGGTGCAGAGGAGATTTACCAGGATGTTGCCTGGAATGGAGGGAGGGTCTTACGAGGAAAGAGAGAGCTAGGGCTTTTATCTTTAGAACAATGAAGGATGAGAGGTGACTTGATAGAGGTGTACAAAATGATCAGAGGTATAGATAGAGTAGACAGCCAGAGACTCTTTGCTAGGGTGGAGGTTGCTTTTACGAGGGGACATAGTTTTAAAGTGAAAGGAGGTAGATATCGGGGAGACGTCAGAGGTGGGTTCTTTACTCGGAGAGCGGTACGGGCGTGGAATGCATTGCCGGAGAGGGTAGTGGAGTCGGCCTCATTAGGGTCGTTTAAGCGGCTATTAGATAGGCATATGGCTGATAGTATAAGGTAGCAGTGGAGGTTAGATAGACCTTAGGTTTAGGGAAAAGTTCGGCACAACATTGTGGGCCGAAGGGCCTGTACTGTGCTGTGCTGTTCTATGTTCTATGTTCTATGTTCTATAGATGTGGTTGAGGGCATTTTCGATCACCGGAGAGGGGAAGTGACACCTACCACAAGGAATTCGGTTAGCTCAGTTGGCTGGATGGCTAGTTTGCAATGCAGAGATGTGCCAACAGCGTGGTTCAGTTCCAGTTCTGCTGAAATCTCCATGGAGGTCCTGCACCCCTTGACTGAGGCTTGGCGACCATCACTTTAAACCACCAGTCGTCTCTTAAATGCGAGGGCAGCCCGATGTTCATTTGGGACTTTGGTGACTTTGTCTTTACCACTCTTTATGATTCAGTATAGCCTGTTTATCTGTCATCCAGGGTACTCTGGCTTTGTTTGTACTACTTTTCTCCTCAGTTATATCCAAAACATTTCTTTAAAGGCAGCCTGCTGTTTGTTTACAATTTTATCCACTGATTTTATTTTGATTATAATTTATCTGTATAGTTCTGTTCTTAAATCACTTAAGCTTAGACCTCCTCCAGTTAACTGTTTTTACTCTCAATTGCTCTTTGTGAATGTTTAAAAACCTAATTAAAATCTTAGAAAATAATGATTACTGTTTCTTAAGTGTTCGCTTACTGATTGATCCCTTTGACCCACCTTGTTATACAGAAAAAACTCCCAGCAGTGGTCATCGTAGTGGGTAGAATGTACTGATCAAGAAAATTCTCCTGAACACACTTAAGAAATGCTTAACCCCTCTGTATTAATGTACCTATAATACTAACCAAATAGATTTTGTCCTTGAACCCCCAAGGACATTCTCTCTTCAGCACTGTATTACTTTCTCCTTAATCAATGCTGCCACCCTTCCTCTTTATTTCCTAGTCTTTTCCTACATTCAGGATAATTAGTACCCCAGTCCTGCCATCTTTGAGTCAGGTTTCCATTATTCCTGCAGTATCAGATTTCTATGTAATTATTTGCATCTGGAGCTCGTCAACCTTATTTACCATGCTAAGTGCATTTACATGCATGCACTGTAATCCTGAAGTTGATCTCACTATATTTCCTCTTAGTCTATCCTTTATGACCCGATGGTATATTTACTATTTATTACTTTTAAAGCTGTCCGTCTCTCCCAGTCTTTTGAGTTCCTCGTTTCTACTTTGTAGCCTGGTTCTATCCTTCTACCAAATTATTTTAAACCTTCTTTCATAATACTAGCACACTACCCGACCAGAGCTTTGGCCCCAGCATTGTTGAAGTGCAAGCTGGTTCTGTCTTTGTAAGCCTGGCTTCTCCCAGAGCCAGCCTCATTGTTCCCGGAAAGTAAAGCTCTCCCTCATGCATCATCTCACCAGCCATACATTCATCAATATTATCTACTCACTGGCACTGACACCTACCTGGAGAGTACTACCTTCGTGTTCCTGCTTATTAATCTTCTTCCTAACTTCTAAAAATTTGCCAGCAGGCCCTTATCCCTTTCTTTTGTTTACTCATAACCGATACAGATATGGACCACACCTTGCAGCTGTTCAAACTCCGCAATATTTTCCAGTTATTCAACATCTTGGATCCTAACACTAGGAAAGTATCTACCTTTCTAGAATCGCATCCGTTGCTACATAAATATCTGTTAGCTTGAAGACTTAAGGCAGCATGGGTTTCGCAGACATGCCTCGATCTTACTCAGTTCATCTTCCCTAACTGGTTTTAAAATTGGGTCACAAATCTGCTAAAACTTTGTATTGTTGTACTACTCAGTGATTTCAGTGAATACATACAGAGAAGTTCAGCAAGAGTTATTGATCTGTTTTGGCTGGGTTTACTATTGAATTCTAGGAGAGTTGGAGTATCTTTCATTTTCACTGTGGTAACTTGTCTTCTTTCGAGGTTCTCATTAGATCGTATATGTGGGTTTTGTCCATTTACTCATGAAAAACAAAACTAGCAAAAGTATTAGAACAGTTCTTTTGACTGTCAGTCTTGGTTTTACTTCAATCTTGCTGCTTAATGCTGAAAACCATTTTGCAACAAACTAGAGATATGAACACTTGAATAAAAATAGCAGCTTTATGACATTCTGTTTTCCAAGTCAGTGAATTGAACTGCTGCTCACTGTGAGAATGCTTGATAAATAGTGCTGTCAGTCCCTCTGTTTACAAGTAAGTACCTCATTGATCCTTGAGCATAAATGTAATTTTGTAAGTATTGATTATCTAGTTGATGTGGATCTATTCAGTTGATCCTCAAATTTTCTGCTGTATGTTTTAGGAGTTTTGAAGCACATAGTTCTTTCGATTAAAATATCTGGATTCCAAATTATTCCATTATAACAAAGGAGACCCCACGTTGCCAGACATAACCAGGTATGATCAGCCAGTATTAATGAAGTAAGATGTTAAATATACTTAGCACAAGAGGTAAAGAGAGCGTGGATGTTTCTTATTCCTCTAGATCCTAGGGTTCCTTAAAAGCTGCTAGAACAGGTGATGCCTTATCACCGTTATTTCAGAAGTAATAACCCCCTAAAAATTTAAGTAGTGTTATCAAAATCATAGATTTCATTCATCTCAGCTTTTCTCTGCTCATTTTGAATGTTATTTGTTATCTTTATCAAGAATTTCAGACTTTATACTTAATGTTGTTCTTGGATACAGTATTTCAAATTTAATAGGTCAATGGGCTGAAAAGTGGCAGATGGAGTTCAATCGGGATAAATGCAAGGTATTGAATTTTAATGCAACAAACAAGGGTAAGGCTTATACAATTAATGGTAAAGCCTTGGATAGTGTTGTAGAACAGAAAGGCCTAGGAGTGTAGGTACGTAATTCTTTAATGTTTGCGTCACACATAGACAGGATGGTTTAAAAAGGTGTTCAGCATGCTTGCCTTCATTGCTCAATCCTTTGACTGTAGGAGTTGGGAAGTTATGTTGAGGTTGTGCAGGACATTGGTGAGGCCTATTCTGCAATACTGTGTCCAGTTCTGGTCGCCTGGTTATCGGAAGGATGTTATTGAGCTGGACAGGGTTCAGAAGAGATTTATCGGGATGTTGCTGGGTATGGAAGGTTTGAGTTAAAAGGAAGGGCTGAATAGGCTGGGACATTTTTCACTGGAGCATAGAAGGTTGAGTGGTGACCTGATAGAAGTTTACAAAATAATGAGAGGGAAAGATAGAGTTGATCGTAGTTGTCTTTTTCCTAAGATGTGGAATTTCAAACCTTGAGGGCACATTTTTAATGCAAGAGGAGAGAGATTTAAAGACACGAAGCAATTTTTTTTTACACAGAGTGGTTCATGTGTGGAATGAACTTCCTGATGAAGTGGTGGGTGTGGGTGCAATTAGAACATTTAAAAGACATTTGGATGGCTATATGAATAGGAAAGGTTTGGAGGGATATGGGCCAGGAGCAGGCAGGTGGGTGTAGTTTAGTTTGGGAATATGTTTGGCACGGACATGTTGGACCGAAGGGTCTGTTTCCGAGTTGTATGACTCTATGACTCCATATTTTCTAACATTGGTCAGGCTAGCTACATCTTCCTTGTTCACGTGCTTGAAAGCACTGCTCTGCATCATAATTCTAAACAGTTTGAAATGTAATTCAAATACATCCTGAGCAGTCTGTAGACTATTTTATTCCTTTGAGGGATGCTTCTTTTGTCCAGTACTTGTTTTCCATGTTTTTGTTGAACAAATGTGTCTGCATTTCAAAATAATATGGAAAAAGGACTGTTTTAACTAGAAATTCTGGGATAGATTGTAGCACCAGGATGTTAGACACATTCAAAGCACGTTACATTGTATTAAAGCTACCAAATTCCTGAAGGCTGGGTGCTGTGCAGTTGGCTGTAAGCCAAATGTAAAACTACCAAGATTAACTGAGACTGATGGCCCGGAAGTCCAGTTTAGAATGGATCTTCGCAGCCACTGACCTTGGTGTGACTTGTAGTTTTAAATTTGATTTGCTGGCTGTACATGATTGTTTCTTTGGTAATTAACAAGTGACATTTACATCAGTGCTGTGTGGATATAGAAATTCCTTAAAAAAAAATGGATCCTCGAATGGGAAAGACAGAGGTCTCTCTCCAAGGCCTTCCCTAACTTTATTGTTATATCTGTACTTTTTATTTGAATTATCTGGACAATGGACCCGAAGATCTTGTTTGCTTTAGGTGCAGCCATCCATCATGAGGTGGAACCATTAATCGTAGTTAGTGACTCCCTGAAGTGTCTGTCACATTTAAACCATCCATGTTGCGTTGTCCAAATTCTGTTCATAATTCCCCAATTATAGGCGTTAAAGGACCTTAGCTAGTTTGCACCTATTTCTACAATTTATCCAAATACATTTGTGTTATATATCTTTATTTTAAAGTGATCAACATACTCTGGTTCACCCAATATAATGTAAATTGTAGCTTTGACAACTGTACTATCTACACCCTGCTCCACATTATTAAAAAATATCACACGCAGAACTGTGTGGGTCCATCACTCATGCTAAATCCCATTGAAGAGCAGCTCCAATTAAAATCCCTGCTGTTTGTCAACTTCCTTTTGCAGTTTGTCAGAACGTATTGTTTGATGTCTTTTAAACAACACACCTTTCACCAGTCTTCTCTGTGCTTTGTTTCTGATAGCCTAGTACATCAAACTTCCTCTCATACATTTTGAGATTTGTGAACGTTAGTTCATAGTGTAGTAATTAGCATTAGACGTTGTTGATATCCCACCTTGTTAGGCTAATTTGGATATATAAGCCATATAAGCAAATGATTGTGGATACTGCAAATCTCAATAAAAATGAAAAGTGCAAGAAAAACTCAGGAAGTTTGGAAGCGTCTGTGGACTGATTTACAAAGTGTTTGAATCCCAATAACTTCTTCAGAACTGGGAGTGTTAACTTTGTTTCTGTGCTGCCAAGCTTGCTGAGTTTTTCCAACACTTTGTTTCTCTATTGGATATTCTGTTTGATTTGCATAATTTTTTTTAACATGGCAGGAGTTTAATGTTCAGTTCTGGTGTTATACCTGTAAGAGGATGGTTGTTTAAAACAAATGACTTTTTAAAGCAGAATGCTGCTTCTGTCCTATTCTTAGAAACCTTTAATCTGGTCCCTGGATTGACCTTTACTGTGACTGTTGTGTGTTCAGTTTTTGGGTTGCTGACGAAGGATGATCTAACAGACCCTTTCCATAGCTTGTCTGAAACGTAAATCCTGCATCCTGCTGTATGTCAGCTTGTGTAGATTTCAAGGTCTGTAAATTTACAGAAGCAGGTGATTTATTTCAGAGTCTGGTTACAGGATTGCATTTGCTCCAGCTGTAGTATCATGTCAGACTGTTAACTTCCTCGCAGCTTTTCTTTTCCTTCTTTCGTCCCTACCCTCTTTCTTTCCATTTTGCCAGGTCTCAGTACAGAATACATATTAATGCATTCTAGGGTGGCAAAATGTAAATTGTTGTCAATACCACCCGGTTTATTCGGTTCATACGGAGCTGGAGGAGTGCACTGCAGTTCTAATCCAACAACTCCACAGATTGTAACAGAAAACAAAAATACTTTTCCAGTTACCAAGGTGACTTGATGCCTTATCAACATCAAGTTTCAAACAAAGAGATTTATCAACTGTATTTTGTAATAAACACAATTATGGATTTACAATCAAACCAAAACTTAATTCAAACAAAGATGCAATAATAGGTTAACATTTATGGTAATATAGAATTATAAATACTTATCCCTATGTATATCCCTAAAATACACACATAAACATATACGGTGTTTTCCAAGTGAAAAGAAAGACAACATGGGATTCTGAAGAAATCATTACCAGACTCGAAACGTTAACTCTTTTTTTTCTCCGCGTATCGCTGCCAGACCTGCTGATTTTCTCCAACATTCTCTGTTTGTTTCAGATTTCTAGTATCTGCAGTGCTTTGCCTTTATTGTTTAAAACAAAATCTCTGTAGATTTTGGCTGTCTGAAAAGAGAACACTTTACCTATTCGGTTGTTCCTGAGTCCACAGCAGTGAAGTGGGGAATGTTCCAGAATTTATTGCTATAATGCTCTGAAAACCATCTGGTCAAGTCACTAATCATGTCTGTGTGGTTTTGAAGGCACGAATTGCTCAGGAAGTACAATATTGACATGTCCTTTCAATTGGATCTTCAAAAGAACAAATGGGTTTCATCCTGAACTGATATAGAAAAATTTTTATTCTGAAATGGGAGAGATTAGCAGGGTAACTTGTTTTTTGGCAAGCTTTCCTCCAACTCGGCTTGTTCTTAGCAGGCTTCCCTCCAACTAAACCAAATAAAACGCAGACTTCTCCAAGTCAGCCAATGTTCAAAACAGCCTCCAACAGATCTACAGCAGAATAACCAGTCATCACTAGTCATGAGATTTCTAGGAAGCCTTGTTTTTACAAAAAAATTCTCCAATGTCCACAGTGAACTCTCAATGACCATTGTATAAACAAAACATTAATCTTTCCACAATTATTCAAAACTTAAGTTCTCTAAACAGTATTAAATGTAAACAGGTAGGAGGGTCAAAAGTGCTACATTGATTTTTACTCTCAACGCCTTATCCCCTTCCCTTCTTCCTGAATGAGTAGTCAGATGCTGATTGGTTCTAAGTCACTTTTTTTGTTTCAGTACAATGTTTAGATATTGAGAATAACATTATATATGAAAAAATTGAACCTAAAGTCCAGATCTCTGTTGTACAGTAATAGCTTTACAAAAATGAATATCAAAAGCTGTACCACGTGCTAAGTTTTACTTTGGAAAAATAAGACTGAAAGATATTGTGCAATTTAATCAAAGCAAAAAAACAAAATCCTGGAAATTCAAAAATGAATTATTTTGCTAATTCTGGAACTGCAGAAAATGTATTTACTTTAGTTTTGACTTTGTTCCGCAAACCTGTTCGTTTCAAGGAATTGAAATGTTATCAGGGATAGGTGGAAATGTGGAGTAGACAGTGTTCAGAGTAGCCTACTCCTACTCCTAAATTGTGTGTACTCCTAAATTATGGATTATTTCCCAGGCGTTGTTTTTAAGAAGGTGTTTGTTGAATACAAATGAATGCTTATTATTTTGGACCACCTGACTCGGTCAGTAGCTGCAATGAGAGAGATAGCAATCTCCTTTATTCAGTTACTCAGACATGCTATTATTTCCAGCAATCTGTAGTGTATTGAGGGTGCACATTACTCTATGTAGAAAGTTATTATATTACTGTTAGTAAATCACAATTTTAGGAAGAACAGCTTTATCACACAGTGTACAACATTTTGTCATGTAAAGTACTGTATTTTATAAACACTAATTAGTTGTGCTGTCTGGCTCTTACCATCTGAATTGTAGCAATTGACCAGAGCACTTGTGACAAATCAATAGAAAATAGATAGGAAGAATAAATTAAACTTTTGTTTTGGAACAATGACAGCATATTTAGTTTATTGCTAATTCTACGGCTTGGACTTTATTACTAGATTTGAAGTTGAAAGAAATCCGTGACTGATCCACCACAGCACGTAGTGGAAGCGTGTTTAGTATATGCTGCTGTAGCATGTTTGTGGCAGAAAGCTTGAAAGAAAAACCTGGCCTGGGAAGCATCTTGCATGTGAGAGGTCTGCTCTAAAAACTTAGTAACAAAAACAGAAGTTGCTGGAAAAGCGCAGCAGGTCTGGCAGCATCTGTGAAGAAAAAATCAGTTAACGTTTCGAGTCCGGTGACCCTTCCTCAGAACTCACTACTCTTAAAAACGTAGTCTTGTGTTGGAATGTGACAAGTCATTCACGCACTCATGTTTATGCTGCTAAACATGCTTGCTTTAGTCTTGCAGTATTGATTGATGTGAACAGTGATCAATTTTCTGTTTTTTTTGGTAACCTTTTTGTATTGCAAAATGGCGCCTACTCCATTGTGCTGCAGGTTCACTATATATGTTCACTATATTGCTCTACCTGTCTTCTGAACTCACATAGAGTTCATGGTTGGATCTATATTGAACCTTTAGTAATGAATGCTTCCATTGTAAACTTACCTTTTTATCATCGGTAAATTTAGCAACCATGCATTGGTTTGTTAATAAGAGTAATTGTTATAGATTGTAAATAGTTGAAACCCCAGCACTGATCTCTGTGGCACTTCGTTCATTACAACCTGAAAAAGACTAATTCATGCCTACTCTTCATTTCCCGTTAGCTGACCAATCCTCTCCATGCTATAATGTTATAATCTAAGGCTTAAGCTCCAATTTGTGTCATAATGTTGATGTGTTATCTTGTCAAATGCCTTCTGGAAGTCCTGGTATGCTGCATCTGCAGGTTCTGCTTTATCCTTACAGCTTCATCAAAGAACTCCAATAAATTAGCTGAACGTGATTTCCCTTTCACAAAGCCATATCGATTCTGCCTGATTGAATAAGATTTTTTTAAGTACTGCACAATGACATCCTTAATATTAAATTCTAGCATCTTCCTTGTTACAAGTGTTAGGCCACTTTTCCTGGGGTTTCCTGCATTATGTTGTCCCCACTTTCCTGCAGTACTTGAGTAGAATGTATTTGCTATTTTCCAAACTGCTGGGATCTTTCCCAAAATTGATTAGATTCTATATATTAAGACCAATGAATTTACTACCTCAGCAGCTATTTCTCTTATGACTGTTGGGTGAATTTCATCAGGGCCAGTGGACTTAACAGCCTTTAGTTCCAATAATTTTCTCTGAATGCTTGTTGTGGTGGTCATAATGAGTACCTCCCTGCCTTTTACAACTTGTTTGACTACTGTTTCTGGGATGCCGTTTGTGTCTTCTACAAGAATTTAACAAAATGTCATCACTGACACTTGTTTTTGTTACTAAGTTCTGTTTTGAATGATTAGAAACTCTTGTTATCTTAGTTTTATATTTCCAGCTAGCTCACTCTTAGTTTCTCCCTCACTATTTTTGTCCATGCTTTACTACACTTATCGACTATTCTTGGCCCTCTTGTATAAAACCAGTTGTATCTGAAATATCATTATTAACACAGCTACTTCTGACTATTGCAGGTATAGCCTGTATGCCTGCTATTTTTGGCATTATTATTGCTGAGTGTTTATATTTGCAAAATGAGCTGCATGATATTGCACACAGTGGTTTATCAGTTCTTAATGGATTGGTAGGTTATTACAATGCTGAATCATATTTGACAATATGAATAAAGGTGATGATGGGATAAGGTGCACAGTTAGACTGCTAATTGACTTGGCCAATGAATCAACCCACTCTGATATGTAATGTGATTTTTGCCAAGATTTGCATAACTTCAACACAAGTCTGTCCAAATCATGGAGCAGTGTGGTGATGGGGCCATTTTACAATTGATGGCTGCTCTTATAGATTTCATTCAGTACTTGTTTACACATGACTGTCAAGTGAGTAATTGCATCTAGAGAGAAAATTCAAATGGGTTGAAAAGAGAATTAAGTAGGAATGCTGTTTTTTTTTTAAAAGGTTCAGCATTCACCTGACTTGCTGTAGGTGGTAGCATGCCCACGGCAAATGGATTTGAGACATTGGACTGCCTTGACAGATTTATTACATTTGGGAGTAATACTTTCCATCCTTTGCTGGAACAATAATTAGAACAATGTGAGATGGGACAATCTATTATGTTAAGGAAAGGAAGCAGAAATATAAGGCATCTCAATGCCCTGTTGCAGTCAGTCGTAGAATGCAAGTAATATGGAGAGGTCCAGCAGGGTTCCTTGGAAATATGGGAGAATTTCTGGAGAAATTAATGTAAATTTCAGGTGAGAATAATCTGAAAACTAATTTTCTGAAGTCAAATTTGAATTGCCAATCATTTTATTTACCTTTACCATAAGGTTCATTAATCATTCTGGGAGTGAAGAGCTTATCCTGGGAAAAAAAGATTTTAAAAGGTGGGATTTTAACCATTAGAGTTTAGAAGAGTGAGAGTGGTATTATTGAAACATTTAAAATTCTGAGAGGACTTGACAAAGTGATTTCCATGAGGATGTTTGCTCTTGAGGGGGAGACTTGTGCTAGGGGCACAGTTTGAAAATAAGAGGTCTCCTGTTTGAGACAGATGAGGACAAATGTTCTTCCTCAGATGGTAGTTAGTTTGAAATTCTCTTCCCCAGAAAGCAATGTAGGCTGATTCATTACATTTATTTAAGGCTGAGTTAGACTTTTCATAGTCAACAGTTGAGGGTAATTTAAATATGTTCACTTTCATTGGAGTTATAATATCAAACTTCTTTGGAGTGAAAACCCTGAGCAGGTGGCCTTAAATAGTTTGAAAATGACAAACTGCCAAAAATAATAGTCAAGGTTAGTGGTAAATTTGACACAGTGTACATTAGTTGAGTTTAATGGATAAGATACTATGCAACAGAGTGATTCTGACAGCTTCAGGTCAGAAAAATTGAACTTTAATGTTAAACTCAAAAACAAAGTGGTGAAAATACTTGGTAGACCTCTCAGCATCTGCACTATTTTACTTTGAGTTAACTTAGCTATCACATCTTTCCCCTCTCACTTATTTTCCTAGTCATTTATAAGCCTGATCGATTGATTATCAAACATTTTATTTAGTTAATCGACAGGTATAGATGAATACATTTTTCTCCCTCAGGATTGTACTTTTAAGGAAACAAATTTCTCAAATTATTATGAGTGAGTCAGAATATTACTTCCTGTGGCCCTGTCTGTGGCCCAAACAGTGAGTCCCTTCTGGTGAAAGCAGGATGTCTGGTAATTAGTGCTCTTTATATGGAGAAAAGAAAACAACTTTTCCAAAATATATTGAAAGATAAAGAATCACTCTGCAAAATGGCAGAAAATATGCAGCTTATATAATTTGTGCCAACACCAACAAATGGAAAAATGTGTTAGTCATAACTTTGGCTTGTTTTCCACAATGGAACAGTTCTAACTGCAATAGCCAAAAGAAGTGTGGATCCAAGGTTCTGGGCTGTGTTTGCTCTGAGTAGTGGGAGGTTGGAAGCAAGTTGTGATTTGGAATGGTGTTCAATTAAAATTTTTGACCTCCTTTTGAGCTCAGCAAATTAACTTTAGGTTCTATATGGCAAGGTTCAAGACTCCTTTAATACATTGAATTCTTGGTCAAATTCACACTGTTTGCTAATGACAAATTAGAATAAGGTCTATGTTATGCTTTCCCTAGGGGCGGCATGGTGGCACAGTGGTTAGCACTGCTGCCTCACAGCACCACGGACCCAGGTTTGATTCCAGCCTCAGGCGACTGCCTGTGTGGAGTTTGCACATTCTCCCCGTGTCTGCGTGAGTTTCTTCCGGGTGCTCCAGTTTCCTCCCCCAGTCCAAAGATATGCAGGGTAGGTGGATTGGCCATGCTAAATTACCCGTAGTATTCAGGGAGGTGTAGATTAGGTCAGTTATAGGGGGATGGATCTGGGTGGGATGCTCTGAGGTTCGGTGTGGACTTGTTGGGCCGAAGGGCCTGTTTCCACGCTGTAGGGATTCTATGAAAAAAAGTGATGCTGGACGATTGGATAGACAGACTTTGGAACCGGCTATGTTCCTTTGAGGTGCTTGTTTTATACATGCAAGAAGTTTGAAGCTGTGATTACTACATTACAATATAACTTTATGCAAGATTTTGGTAGGTTTTTTGCTGATTTGGGATGTGGGCATCACTAGCTAGGCCAGCATTTATTGCCCTTCCCTATTTACTGAGAGGGCAGCTAAGAGCCAACCACGTTGTTGTGGCTATGGAGTCACATCTAGGCTAAACCAGGTGAGGACAGCAGTTTCCTTTCCTAAAGGACATTAGTGAACTAGAAAGGTTTTTCCAACAATTGACAATGATTTCATGGTCATCACTAGATCCTTAATTTGAGATTTTTATTGAATTCAAATTACACCATCTGTCATGGCAGAATTTGAACCTGGGTCCCCGGAACATTGCCTTGGTCTTGGAATTAACAGTGTAGGTATAATATCATTAGGCCATTGTCTTCCCTTAGTAAGTTTGGATATGATGATGTGAACACACAAAGAAGGACATTTAACCCTCTATCATGCTCCTCCCTTCGAAATAGTCATTGCTGGTCTGATTGTGCTCTCAACTCCATTTACCAGTCTATTTGCAATGCCTTAAATTATTAATGATCAAGGGACCCTTTCTACTTCTGCCTTTGCTGCTGGCTGGAGAAAACTTCGGAGATTAACGGCTCTGCAGGAAAAAAAATCCTTATTTCTATCTTCAGTGGAAGAAGTCTTTATTTTTAAACTGACTCCCTGAGATGCTGAAACGAGAGACTAGAAGTATCTTGTTACCTCCCCTCAGGACCATATATATTTCAATTAGATAACCTCACATTCCTTCTCAACTCTGGTGAATACAGGCCCAACTTTGGAATTTTTCAGTAATATGAAAACTCTTTCATCCCAAGATTCAGTGTGAAACTTCTCTGAGCTGTTTTGAATACGGTTATGTGCTTTGTTAAATAAAGACACGAAAATTGCAACAGTACTCTGGATGTCGTCTCTCTAATGCCCTGCACAGCTGTACCAAAACTTACCTACTTGTATATTCTCTTCTTGCAATACACCACATTTCATTTGAATACAAAAAACAAACAGCTATGAATTCAGAATTTAAGTCCTATTTGTTCTGGTTGTCATTTAATTAAAAATGAATCTAAAAACAGCTTCAGGGTGATCAGGATTTTAATTGAGGAATTACTATGGTTCTGTTTTTATTTTCCTGCTGAGCTGAGGGGGACATGCTGATTACATTTGTTCAGATTCAAAATCGTACTTATCATGGACGGGCTGAGTAAGCAGGAAGGGTAGGAAACAAATTTAGCTAGATTTCCTGTACTGCCTTGTTATCCAGTGACTCCTGCTGGGAATCTAGTGGTCAAATATTGGCAAGATTGGATATAGCTGTTGATGGGCTGCACTGTTCAGCGTTTATTTATAGGTTCACACAAGAAAATGGACTCTTGATCAAAGTGCTGGTAGACTTCTGGTTCTGCGTTAGATGAGCCATTAAATTAAAATAAGGATGAAAATCAGAGAAAAACTGACAAATTTGTGTAGCAGGTTGTAGTGACTGTGCATGGATCAGCACTCTGGAATGTTTCAGTTCCAGTTCCACACCGCATTGATTTACAACCTTAGACGTGCAAGAAATCCATCTATAACTGTGGTCATAGCTGATATACAAGTAGTGAAAAGTGATGTCAAATATAATAAATATAAAGGAGTGTTTATCAATACCTCAAAATTAATGATATAACTTGAGGCACTTCATGATCTGTTGTTGAACATGCGTTCAAACGTGAGCAGCTCGGTTTAATAGGACAAATGATGGTCAACTTTCTGAAATCTTAAGTCCTCTGTGAAATGGTCTAGGATGATCTTATGTTGGTTTTATTGAGCAAACTGACTACAGAAAACTCTCCAATATTTGAAACTGTTAGTAATTTATCTTTGGCATTGACCTGGGAATAGAAATGTCACACTGGTTCTAATAGTTCTATTCACTCAGTCATAGGTACTGCAAGCGTAAGTCGTCTCTATTCCCCTCACTGATATACTGCATGACAATTGCAAGAATTCCAAACTTAGATCAAATGGAGTAACAGGGAAAGCATAATGTCTTCCACATGAAGGCATTTCCTTGCAGCATTCAAAATCGCACTCTGGTGCATAATGCACCTTTGGTAAATCCGGAATTCTAATTTTATAAATGTTTTCTGTTCCCCAATTTTCACTAAGTAGTGAATTATTTCTCTAATATTTTGGTTTTGTATCATTTCTGCATTCTCCAGTATTTCTTGCCACGTGTTGAATAGGGTTCTAATGCTGTTTTGTGCACCTTTTATCTTCTAGAAGCTCAGTGGGAGCATGCAGTCAGATGAGGGAACAGAGTGGCTTCTTGAACTCCTCACTGAGGTACAGTTGCAGCAGTATTTCCTCCGCATTCGTGATGATCTCAATGTTACCCGGCTGTCTCACTTTGACTATGTGAAAAATGAGGATCTTGAAAAAATAGGAATGGGCCGTCCTGGTAAGTGCTATCTTTGCAGAAGAATATACTTTGTTTCTTTCCATGTAGAATTTCATAATACAAAAAAAATTTCTCTCAAAGGCACATACAAAGTGGTTTTAAAGAAGATGCTGCATATATTTTGGTTCCAACAGGGTATTCGTGATCAATATATGTGTGTAAGCAAACTTAACAAAGACCATAATAAAGTAGCAAAATACACCCATTTGGCCTCGCAATGCGCTTCTAACTACATTTGTTACCTGTGGTCTTCACAATTCCAATTTTCTCTTGGATTGTCTCTTACTTTCCACCTTTTTGTTAAGTTGAACTCTTGCAGTTCTCTGTTTTCCCTAACCTAACGTCAAGTCCCCTTCACCTAGCAATTCTGTGCTCAGTGACCTACCTTTGCTTGCAGTTTGACAAAGCCTCAGGTGTAAAATTCTCCTTGTTTTCAAATCCTTAAATTAAAACAGCTTCCTTGCCTTCAATTTCAAAATGAACACATGGAGATTAGAGAAACAGTAAAGACAAACTGTGCACACCTGACTACATGTCCTGATTTCCAGATCAATGTTTTTATTAAGTGTTATTTGGCCAAGGCAGGGACAGTTCTTTTGAAATTTGATGGAATGAGAGCCCTAGTTCATTCGCATTTTGTGGAAAAAAGTTTTCTTCTTTAACTGTGGATTTTCATAAACCTCTATCTTTGCAGTCTTTTGATGACTTAAGTGCTAGGAATTATGCTGTAGCATTTAGTTCTGGCTGGAGAAGCAAGTTCCATGAATTGACTGATTGTCCAAGTACAACTTTACATGAAAGTGTATAAAAGACTGTGTTTATGCAGGAGTTCTGTTCCTCCAACCAATAGTATGAGAAATATTCTTTGAAAAGCATTTTAGTGATTCCTTATGGTCAGATTTCAGCTTTATTTGCACCTGGATCTATGAAGAGGCAGACACAAATATCTGAAAGAGCAAAAAAAAAAGCGCTTTGTTTGCTCCTCAGCCACTGAAAAAATAATGAAACTGGAAGGCCTCTGATAGTCTTTTGTTAGTTTTAAAGCCTGCGGGATGCTATCAACCATTTGCAATGTTGAAAGTCATATGAAGCTTGCAAGAGGTTTCCTCACCAACAAGTTCTCTTCCAGGGCCTCTTGTGTCATAAGATTGTCAGGATATTAACATTGCCTACCCCAACATGTGGATTCTCAGGTTCCATTTGGTGACGTGCAGGACAAGTATGTGCTGTGATGTTTTAGCTCAGGTTGTGTGGGATTTGGACTGAGAATTGCTTCCTTTGTTTTAAGCCCCAGCTGAGAGTTATTTTTCCATTCCATAATTATTGTCACTTTAATGTGTAATTTAAGCTGTTCAAATCTACTTAGCAAGATATCATGGCAAAATGTCTCTCTGCCTGCCTTTTAGCATTTTATGAATTATTAATTTGTGACTTGACGTGGATGACTATTTGCATGCTATCCAATTAATTTTCTAACCAATGGCTCTTATAATTAGAAAGAAAAGCTTCAGCTATTTATATGGTTGCCTGTCACTTCTTTAGGACATCCAGAAGTATATTGTAGCAATTGCTTTTGAAGTGCTTATAGTTTTAATGTAGGCTATGATCTAAGATGGAAATGGCTAGTGTGGGTTGGTAAATGAAACACAAATCACTGAACTTGCCAGCTTGTGCTAGAATTTGGAAATGGAGTCTTTGAAAATGATAACTCCCCACTTGAAACATGTATTGCAAATGCAAAGCTTTGAGAGATGATAGTTTTGGTCTGCCTCTTTAACTGAAGTTAAAATGGAGAAATTAAGACAGTCCCGTGATGTGCTGTGTTCTTCCTGACAACCAGCATGTGAGGCTTGGTTATCATAGAGATAGTGAGACCCTGGTTCAACCTTATAGGGAGCAAGGTTCAAAATATTTGCATCTGGAACAATAAGTCATGAACAGTTGGGTAGATTTGTTGACATACTTTGTCTGCTGAGTGTTTTTAATGAAAAAGATTTAGGAGGATGTTGCCAGGGTTGGAGGGTTTGAGCTAAAGGGAGAGGCTGCATAGGCTGGGGCTGTTTTCCCTAGAGTGTCAGAGGCTGAGGGGATGACCTTTATAGGACCTTATAAAATCATGAGGGGCATAGACGGTGAATAGCCAAGGCCATTTACCCAGGATAGCAGAATCCAAAACTAGAGGGCGTAGGTTTAAGGTGAGAGGGGAAAAATCTAAAAGAGACCAAAGAGGCAACGTTAACATGCAGAGGGTGTTGTATGTGTGGACTGAGCTGCCAGAGGAAGTTGTGGTGGCTGGTATGATTACAACATTTAAAAGGCATCTGAATGGGTATATGATAGGAAATGTTGAGGGATATGAACCAAGTTGCAGCAAATGGGGCTAGATTAATTTAGGATATATGGTGGGTACGGGCGAGTTGGACCGAAGGGTCTATTTCCATGCTGTACAGCTCTATGACTCTGAGAGAACAATGTCTCTCAAATACCGAGGGTTGCAGCTGGTTTGAGGAAAGCTGAAAGTGCTTTGGAACGACCAGGCGAAAAGCAGAAGGAAGGACAGTCTCTGATCAAAGAAGTGTATCCCATGACACTCTAAAGACTTTGGAAGATTTTCCCTGGCAAAGCTGATGTGAGAAAATGCTAGAATAAGTGTTACTTCTGGTAGATGGTTTCAGAATTCTTTGAAAACTAAAAAGAAACTGCCCAGGACTGGGACTGATGCCCTAGGGGGACTGCTTGCGAGAGCAGTTGGAGAGGGTTTAAACTAATCTTCCAGGGGGATGGGAACCTATGTAAGGAGTCGGAGAAGGAGGGAGCAAGGACAAAAACAAAGGTAGAAAAAGGAATAAGAAAAGTGATAGGCAGAGAAACCAAGGACAAAATTCAAACAGGGCTATTAAGAAAAATAATAGCGAGTCAAGCAATGTTAAAAAGGCAAGCTTTGTGCCTTAATGTGCGGAGCATTTGCAATAAAGTTGATGAACTAATTGCGCAGATAGGTGTAAACAGGTACAATATAATTGGGATTATAGAGACATGGTTGCAGGGTGACCAGGGATGGGAACTGAATGTCCCAGGGTATTCAGTATTTAGAAAGGGCAGGCAAAAAGGAAAAAGTGGTGGAGTGGCATTGTTGGTTAAAGAGGAAAATTAATACAAAAGTGAGAAAAGATATTAGCTGTAACAATATCAAGGGGCAAAAAACATTAGAAGGTATCAGATGTAGACCCCGAAACTGCAGTGGTGACGTTGGGAATGGCATTTAAACAGGAAATTAGAGATGCATGTGATAAGGGAATATCAGTGATCATGGGTGATTTTAATCTGCACATAAATTGGGCAAATCAAATTAGCCACAATACCGTAGAGGAGGAATTCCTGGAGTGTATATGGGATGGTTTTCTTGACCAATATGTGGAGGAACTAACTAGAGCGCAGGCCATCTTAGACTGGGTACTGTGTAATAAGAAGGGAATCATTGCCAATCTAATTGTGTGAGACTCATTGGGGATGGCGGGGACAAGCTGGGCTGGTTTTGGGATGCAGTAGGGGGAGGGGAGATTTTGAAGCTTGTGAAGTCCACTTCGATACCACTGGGCTGCAGGGTTCCCAAGCGGAATATGAGTTGCTGTTCCTGCAACCTTCAGGTAGCATCATTGTGGCGTTGCAGAAGGCCCAGAATGGATATGTCGTCTGCAGAATGGGAGGGGGAGTTGAAATGGTTCGCGACTGGGATATGCAGTTGTTTAGTGCGAACTGAGCGTAGGTGTTCCGCAAAGCGGTTCCCAAGCCTCCGCTTGGTTTCCCCGATGTAGAGGAGGCTACAACGGGAACAGCGGATGCAGTATACCACATTAGCAGATGTGCAGGTGAACATCTGCTTGATGTGAAAAGTCTACTTGGGGCCTGGGATGAGGGTGAGGGGGGAGGTGTAGGGGCAGGTGTAGCACTTCCTGCAGTTGCAGGGAAAAGTGCCAGGTGTGGTGGGGCTGGAGGGGAGTGTGGAGCGGTCAAGGGAGTCACGGAGAGAGTGGTCCCTCCGGAAAGCAGATAAGGGTGGGGAGGGAAAAATGTTTTTGGTGGTGGGGTCAGATTGCAGATGGCGGAAGTGTTGGAGGATGATGCGTTGGATCCGGAGGTTGGTGGGGTGGTACGTGAGGACGAGGGGGATTCTCTTTTGGTTGTTATTGAGGGGAGGGGATGAGTGATGAGTTGCGGGAAATGCGGGAGTCACGGTTGAGGGCGTTTTCGACCACTGAGGGGGTGGAAATTGCGGTCCTTGAAAAACGAGGATATCTGAGATGTACGGCAGTGGAATGCCTCATCTTGGGAGCAGATGCGGCGGAGGCGAAGGAATTGGGAATAGGGGATGGCATTTTTGCAGGAAGGTGGGTGGGAGTAGGTGTATTCTAGGTAGCTGTGGCAGTCGGTGAACTTGAAATGGATATCGGTTTCTCGGTGGTTGCCGGAGATGGAGACAGAGAGGTCCAGGAAGGAGAGAGAGGTATTAGAGATGGTCCAGGTGAACTTAAGGTTGGGGTGGAAGGTGTTGGTGAGGTGGATGAACTGTTCGAGCTCCTTGTGGGTGCACGAGGTGGCGCTGATACAGTCATCAATGTAACGGAGGAAGAGGTGGGGTTTAGGGCCAGTGTAGGTACAGAAGAGGGAATGCTCCATGTAACCGACAAACAGGCAGGCATAGCTTGGGCCCATGCGGGTACCCATGGCCACCCCCTTTGTCTGTAGGAAGTGTGAAGAATTGAAAGAGAAGTTGTCGAGGGTGAGGACGAGTTTGGCTAAACGGATGAGGGTGTCAGTGGAGAGGGACTGGTCGGGCCTGCGGGACAGGAAGAAGCGGAGGGCCTTTAGGCCATCTGTATGGGGAATGCAGGTGTATAGGGACTGGATGTACATGGTAAAGATGAGGTGTTGGGGACCGGGGAATTGGAAATTCTGGAGGAGGTGGGTGGTGTCGCGGATGTAGGTAGGGAGTTCCTGGACCAAGGGGGAGAAAATGAAGTCCAGATAGGTGGAGATAAGTTCGGTGGGGCAGGAGCAGGTGGAGACAATGGGCCGACCAGGGCATTCAGGTTTGTGGATTTTGGGAAGGAGATAGAAGCGGGCGATGCAGGGTTGGGGAACGATGAGGTTGGAGGTGGTGGGTGGGAGGTCACCTGAAGTGATGAGGTTGTGGATGGTTTGGGAGATGATGGTTTGGTGCTCGGGGGTGGGGTCATGATCAAGGGGGCGATAGGAGGACGTGTCGGAGAGTTGGCGTCTGGCCTCAGTGTTGCCGAAAATATTGAAGAATACAAGCTTTAGTAAGAGGGAGGAATTGAGGGAGATCACTATTCGTGGAGAAATGTTGCTGGGAAGATTGATGGGATTGAAGGCAGATAAATCCCCAGGGCCTGATAATCTACATCCCAGAGTACCTAAGGAAGTGGCTGTAGCAATAGTCGAAATAGTAGATGCGTTGGTGGTCATCTTACAGGCTTCTGTGGATTGGAAGGTAGCTAATGTCATTCCAATATTCAAAAAGGAAGATAGAGAGAAAACAGGGAATTATAGACCAGTAAGCCTAACATGGGTAGTGAGGAAAATTCTCAAATCCATATCAAGGACTTTATAGCAGAACGTTTAGAAAGCATTGGCAGGATCAGACAGAGTCAGCATGGACTTATGAAGGGGAAATCATGCTTGACAAATCTGTTGGAATTGTATGAAATTGTAACTAATAGAGTTGACAAGGGGGAGCCAGTTGATGTGGTATATTTGGACTTTCAGAAAGCATTTGACAAAGCCCTGCAAAGGAGACTATTGTGCAGGATTAAAGTGCATGGGATTGGGGGAAGTGTGTTGAGATAGATAGAAAACTGGTTGGCAGGGAGGAAAAAAAAGAGTAAGAATTGACGGATCCTTTTCACAATGGCAGGCGGTAACTCGTGGGGTGCCACAGGGATCGGTGCTGGCACCCCAGCTATTCACAATATATATTAATGATTTGGATGAAGGGACAAAATGTAACATCTCAAAGTTTGCAGATGATACAAAGTTGGATGGGAGGGTGAACTATGATGAGGATGCAGAGATCCTTCAGCATGATCTGGACAGGTAGGGTGAGTGGGAAAATCAATGGCAGATGCAGTATAATTTGGATAAATGTGAGGTTATTCACTTTGGAAGCAAAAACAAGAAGGTAGATTACTATCTGCATGGCTGTAAATTGGGAGAGGGGAGTGTGCAGCGGGACCTGGGTGTCCTTGTGCACCAGTAGCTGAAGGTAAGCATGCAGGTGCAGCAGGTGGTGAAGAAGGCAAATGGTATGTTGGCCTTCATTGCGGGAGGTTTTCAGTACAGGAGCAGAGATATGTTGTTGCAGTTATACGGGGCCTTGGTGAGGCCACACCTAGAATATTGTGTGTAGTTTTGGTCTCCTTTTCTGAGGAAGGATGCTCTTGCTCTTGAGGGAGTGCAGCAAAGGTTGACCAGGCTGATTCCGGGGATGGCGGGATTGGCGTATGAGGAAGGATTTACCAGGTTAGTATTGTTTTTGCTGGAGTTCAGAAAAATGAGGAGGGATCTCCTAGAGACTTACAAAATTCTAACACTAGAACTGGACAGGGTAGATGCAGGAAGGGTGTTCCCTATGGTGGGTGTGTCCAGAACCAGGTGTCACAGTATGAGGATTCGGTGTAGACCATTTAGGACAGAGATGAGGAGACATTTCTTCACCCAAAGAGTGGTGAGCCTGTGGAGTTTATTACCACAGAAAGTAGTTGATGCCAAAACATTGAATGTATTCAAGAGGCGATTAGATACAGACCTCAGGTGAATGGGATCAAAGGTTGTGGAGAGAAAGCAGGATTAGGCTATTGAGTTGGATAATCAGCCATGATCATGGTGAATGGCAGAGCAGGCTAGGAGGGCCAAATGGCCGTCTCCTGCTCCTGTTTTCTATGTTCCTATGTTTCGGTGGTCACTTAGAAGTATGACTTGGCAAATTAGGAAGATACGAACCCGTAGAAAGCTGGGTGTGACTGTGGACTGTATCATGTAAAGACTCTAATCCTTTTCAGAGTGTGCTGTAAACTTTGTGTGCAGGTGGGTTATTGGTCAAGAAAGTCTCATTGTTTCTTTCGTTTAAAGTATAGATTTCTTCCTAGCCAACATTTAATGGATCTTGCTTACTGAGGTACAGAGAAAGTCTTTAAACTTTACATCTTGTCATGCAACTTCTTTAAGTCATCGACTGACAATTCAAACAAAAATAGAAATTTCTGTAGAACTTCAGCAATCTGGCAACATCTGTAGACAAAAAGCAGAGTTACCCTTCTGGATAAGGGTCACTGGACTCAAAATGTTAAATTTGCTTTCTCACCATAGATTCTGCCAGACCTGAGTTTCTCCAGCAGTTTCTGTTTTTGTTTCAGATCTTTAGCATCTGCAGTCCTTTGTTGTATTTTACTGGCAATTCAAATAGCTTTTTAAAAAGTTACTGGTCTCAAGGGAAGGTAACACAAATGAGAGCCTAATTCACATATTTATCTCAAGGCATCATGGCTTATTCAGCATCCCAGAACAGGTTTGGTCTCCTATAGGGCAGAGCTCAGGTTGCATGCATTGCAACCTGTGAAATTGAACATAAAGTTGTCGGACTGTGGGCCGTTTAAAGGGGCCACAGAAGGCTTCTCAGAAATCTTTACAGGTGAGAGTATAGACTGATTTTTTTCCCCCCATACTGGCACTGATTGAAATGTTCGGCTGCCATGGCTGGAAAGATCCATGCAGGTGTCTTTTATGTATTATTCATGTGTAGTGTATACTTTGGGGAGGGTTCACAGATGTTCAGCTGGCTCATTTAATATTGTCTGATTAATCATTTTCTGTGAATTATTAATTTGTAGGAGTTTTAGTTAATAGTTCGGTGCTGGCAATTATGCAATGGAAGAGGGCAGTGCATGAGGAAATGTTAGGCAGGAGTGCATCATTTGCAATAATCAGTTGATTACTGACTAAATTATTGCTAGGTAAAGATATGTCCCCTATCATTGCCACTGCTCATCTAACCAGGTGAAATTGCAATCTGTCGCCAGTTAGTACTTCCTACTAGAAGTAGAGCTATTCATGAGAAAATAATAACTTCCATCGTGTGTTCACAGGCCAGCGGAGGTTATGGGAAGCTGTAAAACGAAGGAGAGCTGTGTGCAAGCGTAAATCGTGGATGAGTAAGGTATGCCTGTGGTTGTTGTCCATTTTATTATTGTATATGTGGAAAGGAATTTCTGATTCTGTCCTCTGTCTGTGGAAAAGCAGTTGTCTCTATAAGAGATAGTAAGAACTGCCGATGCTGGAGTCAGAGACAATAGTGTGGAGCTGGAGAAACACTGCAGGCCAGGCAGCATCAGAGGAACAGGAAAGTTGATGTTTTTGATCAGGACCCTTCTTCAGAAATGGTGAGGGGGAAGGGAGCTCAGAAATACATAGGGGAAAGAGGACAGGTGGGGCTGGGAAAGGTAGGTGGAATGGTAAAAGGTGAGTGCAGGTAGGGAGTGGTGGGAATTGGTCAGTGGGATGGGTGGGGCGGATAGGCGGGAGAGAAAATGGGCAGGTTGTGTCAAGTCAAGGAGGCAGGAATGAGAGGGAGGATTGGACATGGGATGAAGCTGGGGGTGGGGAGATTTTAAAACTGGTAAATTCCATGTTTGGGCCATTGGGCTGTCAGCTGCCAAGGCGGAATACGAGGTGTTGCTCCTCCAGTTTGCGGGTGGTGTCATTGTGACACTGGAGGGGCCTAGGATGGACATGTCACTCGGAGTGGGGGAGGTGGGGAGTTAAAATGGTTGGCGACTGGAAGGTGTTGTTGTTTGTCGCAAACAGAGCGCAGATGCTCTACAATGCGGTCTCTGAGTCTACACTTGGCCTCACCGATGTAGAGGAGGCCACATCGGGAGCAGTGGATGCGTTATACCAAGTTGACGGATGTACAGGTGAATCCCTGTCTGATATGAAAGGTTTGTTAAGGGCCTTGAATGGAAGTGAGGGTTGGGGGGAGGTGTAGGGGCAGGTGAGGCACTTCCTGCGGTTGCAGGAAATGGTGCTGAGTGTGGTAAGGTTAGTGGGGGAGTGTGGAGCAGACGAGGGAGTCAAAGAATGAGCAGTTCCTATGAAAGACAGATAGGGGTGGGGAGGGAAATATATCTTTGGTTGTGAGGTTGGATTGTCGGTGGCGGAAAATGATGCGCTCAATGTGGAGGTTGATGGGATGATATGTGAGGACAAAGGGGATTCTGTCTTTATTTTTGTTAGGGGACGGGGGTTTGAGGGCAGAAGTGTGGGAAACGTAAAAGATGTGGTTGAGGACATTTTTGATCACTGGAGGGGGGAAGTTACGGTCCTTGAAATAGAAGGACATCTGGGATGTCTGGTAGTGGAACACTCCATCTTCGGAGCAGACGTGGTGTAGGCAGAGGAGTTGGGAGTAAGGGATAGTATTCTTGCAGGAGGGTGAATGAGGAGGTGAATGAGGTTTGAATAAGATGTCAGTTTTGAGGCGGTTACCAGAGATGGAGACGGAGAGGTCCAGGAAGGAGAAGGAGGTATTGGAGATGATCCAGGTGAATTTGAGGTTGGGGTTACCTCAGCCTCTCCTGCTGATGCCACCAACCTCTTCACTTCCGCCAATGCTGTTCATGTCACTTCCACTCCTGAGACAGTCTCCACCCCCACACCCAGCTCCAGCTCTACACCTAGCCCCAGCCCCAAACTCTGCCGTATCTTCACCATTCCCCAAGACGTCCCCCTCACTGAGGACGAACAGTCCTTAGCAAAGAACTCGCCGTTAATGCCCTCACCCACACATCAATGAATTTCGTTCATGTTTGGATGTCGAACTCTTTTTCTGCTGGCTCTGCCTCTGTGCCTATTTCTTTAACAGGGAGTCTAACCCACCCTCTACAGACCCCTTCTCCGACCTCCAACAATCCTCATCCTCCTGGACACAGCCTCCTACCCTCCCTCAACCTCTTCGTTTCCAACTGCCGTTGTGACATTGATTGCTCCAATCTCTCCACCCTCCTCACTCACTCCAACCTCTTCCCCACAGAGCTCGCAGCCCTCCGTTCTCTCTGCTCCAACCCTAATCTCACCATCAAACACAGAAAAAAGATGTGGGTGCAGTAATGGTATGGGGCACTGACCTTTACATAACTGAAGGCAGGTGCCAACTCTGACACCTCGTCCTCCTACTGCCCCCTCGATTATGACCCCACCCCTGATCACCAATCCGTCATCTCTCAGACCATTTATAACCTCATCACCTCAGGTGACCTCCCACCCACAGCTTCCAGCCTCATCGTTTGTCTAACCCCACACCACCCATTTCTATCTCCTTCCCAAAGTACACAAACCTGACTGCCCTGGTCGACCCATTGTCTCTCCCTGCTCCTGCCACTCTGAACTCCTCTCCGCTTAGCTTGACACCGTATTTTCCCCCCATGTCCAGGAGCTCTCCACCTACGTTCAGGACACCACCCATGCCCTCCATCCCCTCCAAGACATTCCAATTCCCTGGCCCCCAACACCTCATCACACCTCATCTTCACAATGGACATCCAGTCCCCGCACACTTGTATCCCCCATGCAGGTGGCCTAAAAGCCCTCTGCTTCTTCCTCTCCCGCAGGTCCAACCAGTCTCCCTCCACTTGCCCTTACCCTGAACAACTTCTCCTTTAACTCCCCCAACTCCCTACAGATTAAGGGGACGGTCATGGGCACCCGCATGGGCCCAAGCTATACCTGCATCTTTGTAGGATACATGGAACAGTCCCTTTACCACAGTTACACTGCTACTATCCTCCATCTCTTCCTCTGCTACATTGATGACTGTATCGGGCTGCCTCTTGCTCCTGTGAGAGGCTTGAACAGTTCATTAACTTTACTAACATCTTTCACCCCAACTTCAAATTCACCTGTCCCATCTCTGATACCTCCTCCTTCCTAGACCTCTTTGTCTCTGTCTCCCCCATGAAACCGACATTTATTTCAAGCCCACCGACTCCCACAGCTACCTGGACTACACCTCATCTCACCCACCTTCCCCTACTCCCAATTCCTCTGCCTCTGCCACGTCTGCTCCCAAGATGGAGCATTCCACTCCTGGACATCACACATGCCATCCTATTTCAAGGATCGCAACTCACCCCTTTTGGTGATCAAGAATGCCCTCAACTGCATCTCTTGCATTTCCCTCACTTCCTCCCTCCCAACAAAAACAAAGACAGAACCCCCCCTTGTCGTCACACATCACCCCATCAACCTCCTTATCCAATGTATCAGTCTCCGCCACTTCTGACACCTACTATCCGACCCTACAACCAAAGAGATATTTCCCTCCCCATCCCTATCTGCCTTTCGTAGGGACCGCTCACCCTGCGACTCCCTTGTGCGCTCCACACTCCCCACTAACCCTGCCACACCCAGCACCTTTCTCTGCAACTGCAAGAAGTGCTACACCAGCCCCAACAACTGCCCCCTCACCTCTATTAAAGGCCCTAAACAAACCTTTCATATCAGACAAGGGTTCACCTGTACATCCATCATCTTGGTCTACTGTGTCTGCTGCTTCCAATGTGGCCTCTTCTACTTCAGTGAACCAAGCGTAGACTCGGAAATCATTCTGTAGAGCATCTACGCTCTGTTCGTGACAAATGACAAACCTTCCAGCTGCAAACCATTTTAGCGCCCCCCCTTACTTCCTGAGTGGCATGTCTATGCTGGGCCTCCTCCAGTGTTATAATGACACCACCCGCAAACTGGAGGAGCTACACCTCATATTCCGCGTCGGGAGCCTACAGCCCAATGGCCTAAACATGGAATTAACCAGTTTTAAGATCTCCCCACACCAAGCCTCATTCCATGTCCAATCATTCCTCTCATCCCTGCCTCCTTGACCTGATACAACCTGTCCATCTTCTCTCCCATCTATTCACCCCACTACTCCCCACCTGCACTCACCTATCACCATCCTACTACCTTCCCCAGCCCCACCCCTCCACTATCTATTTATTTCCCACCTCCCTTCTCTCTCCCAATTTCTGAAGAAGGGTTCTGACCCCAAACATCAACTTTCCTGCTTCTCTTATGCTGCCTGGCCTGCTGTGTTCTTCCAGCTCCACATTGTGTTATCGTCAGTTATCTCTATAAATTGGCTTTTGCTTGTTTTACTTGTCTTAAACATAAAAGCTAAATTTGTAATGCACCAGCCCACAAATTTACTTTGGGTCTTTGTAAGGTACCACATATTTTCATTTTTTTTTGGACTATAAACTGAAATGAGATTTAGACTGCTATATAGCTAAAATATCAGGTGAGTTTTGCAAATTGGGGTAAAAAGCAGTCAAGTGGTGCAAACTTTTAGCCATGTAAGACAATGTGTGTTTTTGAAGCAGTGAGCAGTATACTTTGAAACAGGGTGGCACCGAGAGTCTTTGAGTTAAGGAAAGTCTGCTTGCTGACAGCCTTTATTGGTTGAGTTGCCGAGTTGCATGTGCTGGGCAGCCAGAAACATCCTGAATCTGCAAACTGAAGATATTCGTTTCTATCCCTTTTAGACAGACAAACAAAAAAAAAAATCCTCGAAGAAAGAATTCTAACAGGAAAAGACTTGTGTCCACTAGATCAGCTATTACAGTCAATTATGGCCATCACTGTATAGCAAGTAATCATTATTGAAATTAAAAGAAACTGAGAGAGACACCCTTCAGATGTGGATTTTTCATCTTCAGAATTTAGTTCTCATCTATATTTTTTACAACTCATAATATCTGTCAAACCATCTGCCTTAATCACGAATGAGTGTGAATGCATTTGGGGTTTCTGAAGGAATTGTTTGAGTCAGAAAGTAGTAGATTAGAAATTCTTTGTTTTCTTTGGAATTTGTTAAAGTTAAGTGTGTGACAATAAATAGTTTTTCCTGTTAATAACAGAATTTCGTCTGAATTGCTTTCATCCTGAATAGCAGTCATTCAAGCAAAATGGTCATCTCGTTCATGGAATTTGGACATTGTGGGCAAGGTCAACATTTGTTGCCCATTTCAAAAGGCCCTTGGAACTTCCTGTTCCACACTTGGGACTGGCACAGTATAGTTAAAATTCCACACAGTATTAGTTCTCATGTACTCAGGGAAAGTTGGTGATGTAGTGATAATGTCATTAGCCTAGTAACCGAAAATCCCAGGCTAATATTCTGGAGATGTGTATGTAAATAAATTCAATTAATAAATCTGAAAAACAAAGCTGGTCATTGTAATGTTGGAACTGTATTACATTGTTCTCAAAACCTACCTGTTTCACTGATGTTCTTTAGGGAAGGTAATCAGATGTCGCCATCTGATCTACCCTACATGTGACTCCAGCAACAGCAATGTGAAACGGCCCTACAAGCCTCTCATTTCAAGGGCCATTTGAAATGGACAACAAATGCTGACTTTGACTGTGATGTACTCATTCCATGACAGAGCTCAAAATAAAAGTAGTTGTACCTTACCACCATCTCCGTCAACTCGAAGGAGTTGCTAAATGATCCAACAGCTTATTCAACATCCAAAACTGGATGAGTAGAATCTTCCTCCAATTAAGTTTTTCTTTTCGTGTACTTGACATAGTTTGTGCCCTGATCACTAACTCCTCCCCTTACCCGGGGGAATGCCTGAAGCCAAATGCCCACCCTGCCAAAACCTTTGTACTATACTTGACCCCAAGGTGATCTTTTGACCAGCTACATCCACACTGTTTTTAAAACTCAGTATTTCTACCTTCTGTAACATCCCCCGACTCTGTCCTAGTTTCAGCTCATCTGCTGAAAACCATATTCATGTCTATGCCTACAGACCGGACTATTCAAAAGCACTCCTAGCTGGATCTTCCACATTCTACCTTCAGTAAGCTTGAGTTCATCCAAAACTTTGATTCCTATGTCCTTAGTCTCACAAATATTCATCAATCATTCCAGTGTTCCCTGACCTACTGGCAGTTGGATTAGCAGTATTTTGATTTTAAAATTCTCATCCTTGTTCTCGGAACTCTTCATGGTCTATCCCTCCCTCTCATTCTAATTTCAGTTCTCACAGCCATCTGAGATATCCATGTTCATTTATTTCTGGCCTTCTGGGGAAGATAAAGTTGATATTTTTAGAAAGCAACATAATAGGATGGATTTTTGTGAGTGAAATGTTCACAATTTGAAACATATCTTGAGGGGATGCAGTAGGAAATGATTATGTGGTCAGAACGCTACAGCATTATCTCGTATAGTTTCCAACTTCATGTCAGAGTTTTTGGAATTCCCACAGCATGTCCTTGGTAATATAAACAGCCTATTGATTAGGTTATGTTGGTTGACTAACCTGGTGCCATTGCAATAAAGCTTTAATTGAATTGTGTTAAGGATCAGTGATTTTCATAGATCTGTCTGAGAGTTCCTTTTGAGAAGGGAAAGCCTCATTGCCATGGCAGCTGTGATTTCCGAAGACCTGTAACAATTAACAATGAGGAGCTGATTTGAATTGGAAGTACCAGAGCATATGTAATGGGACACCCATGTCTGAATGCGGAGCCCCACTTCTGTGTCTGGATGACTTCTCAAATAGTCTTTAACTTTTTCTGAGTTTCAAGTGTCAGTGATACTTCAGTCTCAAAGTAGTATTTGCTTGGTAGCTGATTTACATTGGTAGTGATTAACAAATCTCCTTATGGTCATCGGGGATTATACCATGTGTAATTTACAAATTTAACAGAAAGACATGGGTGAACAGAACTTTGTGATAAGCTATCATTTAAACTCCTTAATGAAAACAGGCAATAATGTCAAACATTTGTCAATTGATCAATAATGAGATATTCAGTTAGTTAAAAGAGATGGCCTTTTATTTTTAATGTTCTTCATCAAATGTTGCCAGTGAAGTAGTCCAAGATCAAAAGCAGTTCCCAACCAGCGAGAATCATTAGCTGTAAATGAGTTCCAACCCCAGCAGATATGTCATACTGCTGAATGTCCTGAAGGGGTGCTACTTCATAGCCTGACTAGATGCTGACAGTTACAGAATGTGACATACCCAATTTGGATCAGTATTCAAAGGTTTGCTAGTATTAGCTAAACAAATGTAAGATGCGGAGAAAATCTGGTTGTCATCTTTGTGAGGCTTCTGCTTTTCTCCCAAACTTTTGTTGAGAGCAGGCTGATGTTGCACAAAGAGCTTCTTGTATGCCTGTGAATGCAGGCACTTGGACCAGATTTTCAAGTTTGAGGAGGAACCCAGGAACCAGTTCAGCTTTTGTGAATGAAACCCCACTTGGTAGAATACTAACTCAAGTTTGAAATTTCCCTTCATTGAAATGAAGATAGGTTTTCTCTCCAATTAACATTACAGGTGGCAAGATTTCGAATTAGGTCTCAGACACCCAAGGCAATCAACACTGGTTTCCTCGTGAAGAGAGTTTGTCAAGCCTGCAACTGCACTACAGAGTAGCAAGATGTCCCAGGGCAATAGAACACCTAACACCCATGAGGACGAGGAGGTAATCTCCTTGTGCAGTGCTGGCAACTTTTTGTTCAGTTGCATCTCTGCCTTTAATTCATCCTATTTTGTCTGTTGCTCCTCCTTCTCCCCAATAAGCTATTCCTGTCCAGGCCCTCATTATACTCAAGGTTCACAAGGCTGGAGGGTCAGGTTTTGAAGAGTGCAGTAGACCATCACGTTAATAAAGACCCCTGCAGGAATGTATTCAGAGCACCAAGCACTGCCCAGGGACATCTCAGTCTGCAGTGGCCATCAGTAGTGAAGTTGGAAACAAAAGCAGTAATTGATGGAAAGTCTCAGCAGGTCTGGCAGCATCTGTGAACAGAAATCAGAGTTAATGTTTCAGGTCCGGTGATCCTTCCTCAGAACGGTCTAAGAACCTTTTGGTACATGTGTTTTAGCTTTTGTATCTTCTGCCCAACAGAAGAGGTTGGAAGAGATTATAAACCAGGATTGGAGGGGTCTTTGATTATGTCGGCTGCCTTCCCAAGGTAGTGACAAGTATAGACAGAGTCAATGGATAGAAGGTTGGCTTGCGTGATGGACTGGGATGTGATCACAACTCCCTGTAGTTTCTTACGGTCCTGGGTAGAGTGGCAGTCTTACCAAGCCGTGATTCATCCAGATAGAATGCTTTCTATGGTGCATCTATAAAAATTAGTAAGAGTCTTGATTTCTGAACAGTGACCTCCAGTTTTAGATTCTTCCACAAGCGGAAACATGCAGATGCACCGTGCCAAAACCCTTTTGGATCTTGTATGTCTGAATCAAGTCACCTCCTTCTCTTCTAAGCTCCAGCAGATACAAGCCTTCCCAACTTTTCTTTGTACGACAACCTACCCATTCCCGGTTGTAGTCTAGTATAAACCTTTTCTGAACTTCGTCCAATGCATTTACATCTGATTAGGTGATATATCAAAGCTTATTGAGAAAAATAAAGCCTTATGCTGTGTTGGCGTGGGAAGAAGATTGGGTAGCTAACAGTAAACGGAATTGGCATAAATGGGACATTTTATTTTTGGCAAGATAAGGAGATGAATACTTTACACAGTAATCCCGATATGGACTCATCAAAGCCCTGCATAATTGAGGCATAATTTGCTGACTTGTATATTCAATTCTTTTCACATTTTAAAAAAAGTTCTATCACCTTTCCAAATTACTTGCTGTACTTGCGTACTAACCTTTTACTGACCGTACATGAGGATACCTAGCCTCCTCTGCATCTCAGAGCTCTGTGATTTCTCACCATTTAGATAATGTGCTTTGTACTAATTACTGACAAATGAACAATTTCACATTTTCACACATTATACTCCATGCCCACTTGTTTAATCTATCCGCCTCCCCCTCTCTCCCTATTTATTTCAGAACCCTCTTCCCCTCCCCCATTTCTGATGAAGGGTCTAGGCCCGAAACGTCAAGTTTTCCTGCTCCTATGATGCTGCTTGACCTGCTGTGTTCATCCAGCCCCATGCTTGTTATCTCGGATTCTCCAGCATCTGCAGTACCTTTTATCTCTGATACAATTTTAACCCCACTGCGAAGCCTCTTCTAAGGATGCCTACCCTGAAGAAGTTACCCTCCTCCCTCCGGACAAACCTCAGGGAATCTCTCTCCCACTGCAACTCTCTCATCACCTATCCATCCTCTATCCGCCTCCCCCTCTCTCCCTATTTATTTCAGAACCCTCTTCCCCTCCCCCATTTCTGATGAAGGGTTTAGGCCCGAAACGTCAAGTTTTCCTGCTCCTATGATGCTGCTTGACCTGCTGTGTTCATCCAGCCCCATGCTTGTTATCTATGTTTAATCTATCTATCCTTTTGTAGCTTCCTTAGTTCCTCTTAACAGTTTACATATCTTTGTCATTAGCAAATTTACCAGTCATAATGTTAGTCCCTTCATTCAAGTCATTTAGATAAATTGTGAAAAGGTGAACCCCAGCACTGATCCCCATTGCATCACATCTTGTCAATCATAAAAAGACCCATTTATGCCAATTCTGTTTGCTGTTAGCTACCCAATCTTCTTTCCGTGCCAACACAGCATCAGCCTTTATTTTCCTCAATAAGCTTTGATATATCACCTAATCAGATGCTTTCTGGAAATCCAAGTACAGTACGTACATCAATTTTCCTTTATACCTGGCACGTTACTACTTCAAAAAAACTCCAATAAGTTGGTGAAACACGATTTTACTTTCACAAAACCATGCTGACTGTCTGATTACCTTGAACTTTTCTATAATCAGATGTTAAACTAATTGGCTTTCTATCTCCCTTTTAGAATACAAAAGTTACATTCATTATTTTCCACCTACTGTCATTAGCCATTCCTTTTAAGACCCTAGAACAAAGTCAATCAGGATCTGGGACTTGTCAGCCCACAGCTCCAGTAATTAGGTCAGAACCACTTTCCTGGTGACTGTAATTTTCTTCAGATCCCCCCACCCTTCACTTTCCTGATTTACAGCTATTTCTAGGATGTTATTTGTATTCTCTATCCCAATGTATAATACCATTGTAATAAATTATAATACCATTATAATAAAAAAATTCTTTTTATTTCAAAATATACTCTATTCATAAAAATATCTTTTATATACATACATAGTTACTAAAGCAGTTTGGTTCTGGACAGTAGAATATAAAGAAACAAACAAACATTGCAGTTTGACTCTATACAACAAACAAAGCAAAGACATTTCTTTCTTGCACAACACCGGTTTGTTAGGGGGTGAATTACTGATCCCAGAGCAGACCTGACCCAGTTGGTGACGACCAACTGGGATTTTGAAATTCACAATCAACAGTGAAATTGGTCACCAATTTCTAAATTTTCCCTCTCACCCTTCTGCTTGTAGATGAGGGTGATAATGCCTTTCCTCATCAATGTGCACATGCTACCTGCCAGAAGCACACTGTCATACACCACTAGCAGGTCCTGACCAGTAAAGTCCCACAGAGCTGAATACAACTCAGCTGGTAAATTGTTGTTTCTGGGAGTTTTCTGGGAGTTTTGTTCTTTTCTGAGGACTCAAGGGCCTTGTTCATCTCATTCAGGGATAACAGCTGGTCCATCCTCTCCCGTGTGCACAACTGAGAGGCCATGCTGTCTGGGAGCTCTGTGTCATACAGTCTGGCATCTTCAGGATGTCAGACTAAGATGACATTACCAAGCCATCTTTTTTCCTTCAGGTTGCTGAGCACAGAGCTTTTCTTGTGCACCTTCTGGAAGAAGAAACGACAGCATGTCTCGTCCAGCTGTACTGTACGGTGCGGACTCCAGACCATTTGGAGGCCTCAGAGACAAAGATCGAAGCTTGCTGGTTCCTCACCTCCTGGAGATCCTCTGTGACAGCTCTCACGGTTCGTCTTGCTCTCTCTCTCCCGCTTTTGAACACCTTTGAGAATCAAGAACCTCTTGATGTTCCCCTTGACTGTTACCCACCAGTCTGCTGTAGACTCAGAGGGGCTTCACCGTTCTCCAACCTGTCTAATCCCTTTGGAGCTCCTTTGTGTTCTGAGTCAAGTTTTACATTCAACTTCAGTGTTCCCTTGCTGGCCTGCTAGTCATCCTGTAGGTGACAGTAAGCCAGCAGAAGGCAGCGGTCAGAGAAGAACATTGGCTTGACCTCGGTGGATCTGACAGAGAGCGTGTGGGACACAAACAGGAAATCTATCCTTAACAGACCTGTCTCACAGTGACCAGATGTATCTACACTGCGCTCTGTCTGTAGGGGTGCTGATGATGTTGTGCATCTCGGCAACTTTAACAGTTTCCATCAGCAATCCGGACGTGGAATCCAGTTTGCTGTCAGCTCCTCTGGATCGTCTAGCTGCATTGATGATGCGGTTGAAATCTCTGGCCAGAATGACTGGCCTGGAATGCACCAGCAGAGTGGGAGCTGTTGCAGGACTTACTCTTGTCACTTACTCTTTCCCATCAGGGAGTACGTGTTAATTAATCTCAGGTGAGTGTTTCTGTACATAACGTCTGCTATGAGAATGAACTTGCCCACCACCCCCTTAACCTTGGAGATGATGAAGTTGCCTCCTCACAGCAAAATACCCAGGCCAGAGGAACGGCAATTGTTTCCGCCTGACCAAATTGATGGCACATAGCTTGATCATATAAGCTTGATCATTTCCTGTAGCTAATGAGATGTCGTACCCTACGCTCCTGCAGAAATAGATGGTCTGCTTTGACATTGGTCTGGTAAGCCAGTATAGAAACAGGTTGTATACTGGTCTTTACGCTACACACTGGCAATTTTAAAACCCATTTTATACTGGCAATTTTAAAACCCGTTTTATGTTAGCAACTTTAAAACCCATTTTTAAGATTTGATGAAATTACCTATATAGCCAGTGACCGTTCACCCGTGGGTTTCATCACTGGGGGAGTCCCTGCATCCCCTTAGTGTGGCCAAACTGTTGGACACTCTGTGCCGTGCTGTTCCTCTCTAGGGACATTGTTGTGATTTGGTGTCATCAAGGTAAAGACAAAGCCAGAAAGGTCCAGTTCTGAGTCTGACAGAGGGGCTGTCGTGCTTTTGCTTCAGTGCTGTTGCTTCCGGTTTTCTGGAGCTCTGGTATGGTGGGTATGACTGGTATTTCTAGTTTGGGGGTTGCACCTCTCCTTCGCCCTCCGTGGAGCTGTGCCTCCACACAGCTTCATTGTCCGAGGAGCTGCTGGCATGTTCGTTATTCAGCTGTCTCTTTCCAGTTGTATCAGAGTGGATTTCACAAGCTTCAAAATCTCCCCTCCCCCAACCGCATCCCAAAACCAGCCCAGCTCATGTCCACCTCACTAACCTGTTTTTCCTCTCACCTATCCCCTCCTCCCACCTCAAGCCCCACCCCCATCTCCTATCTACTAACATCATCCCGCCCCCTTGACCTGTCCGCCCTCCCTGGACTGACCTATTTCCTCCCTACCCCCCTACCAACACTCACCTTTACTGGCTCCATCCCCGCCTCTTCGACTTGTCTGCCTCCTCTCCACCTATCCTCTCCTCTATCCGCCTCCCCCTCTCTCCCTATTTATTTCAGAACCCTCTTCCCCTCCCCCATTTCTGATGAAGGGTCTAGGCCCGAAACGTCAAGTTTTCCTGCTCCTATGATGCTGCTTGACCTGCTGTGTTCGTCCAGCCCCATGCTTGTTGTCTGTTTCCAGTTCTCTGTTTAGCTCCAGGGAGATACTATTCTAACAATACAACCTGAAAGCATTCTATGAACTCGTCATCTTGGTTAGCTTCACTTTTTTGTTGTCAAATTTGTTTATGCTTGGTACCAAAGTCTCATTAGCTGATACGACGTGAACTGTAATCAGATCTGTAACAATGATTTTATGATAATATGCTTGGTCCAGAATTTCTGTCAGTTCTTGATTAAAATCTCTCTTTGTCTATCCCTACACTTCCCATCCCCCATTTTCTGTCTCTTGCTGTGTGTGCCAGAAGTGCAAACAAACAGGAAATCCAGGATTAAGTAGCTTCTAAAATTACATGTGTACATTGCCGTTTTTGGCAGCAGTGGCTGATAGTGTAATCAGCAGCTCAAGGTCCTGGTACCAATCAATCAACACATCACAGCTTCTCTGTGACAAAACATACACCCGCTTTTATCATTCAGGGTGGATACAAGTCTCAGGAAATTCTTTGGAACAACAGATTTAAATAAAGTACCTCCTGCTCGCTGCATTATTTTTAGCCAGTTGTCTTTTGATCTCCCTTTCTAGAGTTAGAATTAGCTAACAGACAAGTTGCTGTTAGTATATTGGAAATGTAACCCTTTCGTCTGCTACCTGGTTTGAGTGGATACCCAGTTGTGGAAAAATAACATTAAGGATGAGTTCTAGTATTAAGCATTTTTTAAAAAGAAAATTGATGCTCATTCTTTTTTATTCTTTCATGGAATCTGAGAATCGCTAGCAATGTCTGCATTTATTGCTCATAGGTAATGACTCTTTGCAAGGCAGTGGTGAGTTGCTTTCTTGAACACTACAGTTTAGATGAATAAAAGCAAAATATGGCAGTGCTAGAAATCTGAAATAAACTCTCAGAATGCTGGAGAAACTCAGTGGATCTACAGAGAAACAGAGACAATGTTTTGATTCTGATATGACGTTATTCAGATAATTGCCAGACTGCTGAGTTTCTCCAGGACTGTTTGTTCCAGACTATATGGTGTGGGTACTCCAATTAGGTTACTCGCAAGGGATTTCCAGGATTTTGACCCAGCGACATTGAAGGCACAGTGATTCAACAATTGTTGTTTTTCCAACAATCAATAATGGTTTCATGGTCATCATTAGATTCTTAATTCCAGCTTTTTTATTAAATTCAGATTCCACTATCAGTCATGGCAGAATTTGAATCCGGTTTTTTCAGAACCCTCTTCCCCTCCCCCATTTCTGATGAAGGGTTTAGGCCCAAAACGTCAAGTTTTCCTGCTCCTATGATGCTGCTTGACCTGCTGTGTTCATCCAGCCCCATGCTTGTTATCTCGGATTCTCCAGCATCTGCAGTACCTTTTATCTCTGCCAGAATGAGTGTCTGCGTCTCTGGATTAACAGTGCAGTGATGATACCACTAGGCCATCCCTTTCCCATGAGGGTCATACTTATGAAATACTTCAACCTTATATATCACATTTATTCCACGTCTCCCCACCCTGCCCCTTCACGGGTGGAGACCTTTCTGAAACCTCATTCTCCTGATGCTTGCCACCATTTACACTTGGATGTGGCAGGACTGAAGAGTGTAGATCACCTTAGTTTTTGGATCGCTTATTTCTGTCTATTACATTCAGTTTCCACTGATGCCATGCAAGTAGTCCCATGTTATAGCTCCACCAAATTAACAGCTCATTTTTAAATATGCCTGATGCTATTCCTGGCATATGCTCCTGAACTGTTCCTTGAATAAACGTTGATATCCTAATTTGATGGTAATGGTAAAGTAGGGGATATTCTAGGCGCTGATATTGAATGAGATTGTGGTTGAGTACAATTCTGTGACCTCAGGCCCACAGTGCCCAATGGATTGCCAATCTGAGTTACTAAATCTATTTGAAGTCTGTTCCATTTAGCACAGTGGCAATGCCCTACTACACATTGAAGTGCATCCTGAATGTGAAGACTGGGAGAGAAATTTTTCTTTTCACAGCCAACATTTTGGAAGTCTGTTCCTTCAATTGACACACCTGGGTGTGCAAACTGAAACAGCAACTTTGTTTCAGAGGCTGTTCGTAGGCAACCTTTACTACACGGCTCAATCTCTTTAAAACAAAGTTTGTCAAACAATTAAAGCCATAAAACCCATTTTTTAATGTCTCTCAAAAACTTTGCCTTGCATTCTTTTCAAAAGTCAATTTGACTGTTGGAAACAATTGATGTACCACAGCATACTAAATGTTTGGATCATCAGATCCAAGACATTTCACGATAAACTTTCCAAAATCCAGAAATTGTCCAAATCCAGAGATAGTAGGAACTGCAGATGCTGGAGAATCTGAGATTACGAGGTGTAGAGCTGGATGAACACAGCAGGCCAAGCAGGAGCAGGAATTTCTGAGATAACAAGGTGTAGAGCTGGATGAACACAGCAGGGTCTAGGCCCGAAACGTCAGCCTGCCTGCTCCTGTGATGCTGCTTGGCCTGCTGTGTTCATCCAGCTCTATACCTTATTATCTCACATTGTCCAAATCCAGCCAATTTTTCCAACCCCCTCTCTCAGATATTTTTAAGGACTATGTATTCCCAACAAACCTAAAGTGGGAAAGAAATGAATCCGGAGCGTCACCGTGTGCAAGAACCCAATGCTTCTAGACATTAGGACATGGAAATAATACAATGTCCAGCTAATCTGTGTTGACTTTTTAATTTTTTTGAAAGAAATTAGTTTGAATTGTACTTACCTACTATCTCCTGTCAAAGATTATGCCATTGTCCATCTGCCTACTCTTGAAGTTTGATATAGTGGCTGAGGCAGAAATTAACCTGGAAAGTGAATTATACACACTGGATTCTTTGTGAAGAAGTTCCTTCTGTTGTTAATTCTAATTCTTTGACAGTGGAAACCCATTGTGCTTCTCTGTTAATTTGCAGAGGTGTTTTCCATTTTTGAAAATCCCACAGATGAAAAAGAAGGTCAACTTGCATTTTCCGACCAAAAAAAACTGTAATTAACAAGAAATTGAAAAATAAAATTGAGGGGAAAAGAAATCAATTCATCTTCATTTGTTATTAACCATATACTGATACCAGGATCCAATCAATGCAAACTTCTGTTGAAAAGGCCCTACTAGATCTCTCCACTATGGGGGAAAAGCAAGTAAGAGAGCAGAGATTTAAAGTGATGTGCAAACACATCAATGATGACATTAGAAAATACTTTTTCAAGCAGCGAGTTGGGAGGATATGGAATGTCCTGCTTGGAAATGTGATGGAGACAGGTTTGGTCAAGACATTGAAGAGGGCTTTGGATGATTATTTGGATAGAAACAGTAGGCACGGATATGGGAAAACGTCAGGAGATTGGCATTAGGTAATAGGATCAGTGCGGGCACGATAGACTGAATGGCCTTCTTCTGTTGTAACAATTCAGTGAGTCTGTGGTATGTTGTGTTGGCACAGTCGAGACAACTTTGCTATCTTTGCTTGAATTTACTGAGAACTTTAGTTCAGCAAGACATTAACCTGTTTTTCTAATCAACCTGTTCAGATGTTATTACACATCTCTGGAGCAGGTGGGACTTGAACCTAGGCTTCTAAGCCTAATGGTAGGGACACTACCACTGCACCACAAGAAGTTGCGTTCAATTTACTGAGGACACTCTGATGCAAATTTGTGTAAGGTGGACTCTGTCTCTTCACAGTTGTTAATATATTTTTCAGGTGTTCAGTGGAAAACGTCCAGAATCTGAATTGCAGCCTCAGGCAGGAGCAACATTTCGCAAGCTACCAACTCCTCCGCCACCAGCTGAAGGAAACCAGACACTGACATGTTTGATCACTGAGAAGGATCTAACCCTTCATGAGAAATTAGGTGATGGGTCCTTTGGAGTTGTGAGACGGGGTGAATGGCAGTCACCTTCTGGAAAAATTGTAAGTACAGGTTCACAGGGTGATGAGTCTTGAAACCTAGATTTAATAGAAAAATGAACATTACTAATTGGAGCTAATGTAGTCTAAATGATTGCCTGCCTTTCATTGTGAAGATATACCTTCATTATGTGCTTTTGGGTTTTTTAACTCGTGATGTATGGAGTCACTGGTTGGGTCTGCATTTATTGCCCATCCCTAGTTACTCTTGCAAAGGTGGTGATGAGCTGCCATCTTGAATGCTGCAGTCCATTTGATGTAAGTAGATCCACAGTACTGTTGGAGAGTAAGTCCCAGGATATTGCACAGCAACAATGAAGGAATAGTGAAATATTTCCAAGTCAGGACTGTAAGTGGTTTAGAAGGGAACTTGCAAGCGGTTTTGTTTGCATGCATTTGCTGCTCTTGCCTTTCTAGATGATAGTGCTGTTAGTTTTGGTAAGTACTGCCTAAGCAATCACAAGATCTCAGCTTTACCTTGCTGCCAGATCTGTGCCCATTTTCTTTATCTATTTTTTTTCCCTCTCCTCTTCAGCCCTGAACGCTCCTGTATTATTTCATCCTCCTATGGTGCTGTCATGAGGAGATTGAGTTTATTTCTCCTTCTGAGATACTTAATTCCTCACTTCCAGATCCCTGTGTCAATCATTTGTCTTTGCACAGTTTTCCTTCTTTTCCATTGTTCTCCAAGACTTAACTTCGTTCTTATCCAAGATCAATTTTCCTTCTGTGCTGTTCTTTGACCATTCTCCAATGGCTCATTGAGCCATTCATCATTGTATGCTTAAAGATCCCATCCTACTATTTTTCTCTCTTTGACTTGTCATAAGGGGGCCACTTGGAAGTAATATTACCAATCCTCTTCCCGTCCCATTCATCCTTTCCGCTTCTAATTCTATGGAATCTACTAATAGATCTGTGCATCTCCTTGCAGACTATTAGTTTATTTGTGGACAAGGCCTCTTCCATTCTCCCCAATGGAAATTAAATAATTACATTGGTATCATGGACTTATTGGAAGCAGGACAATTGATTGATTTGCATTTTGCCGTTTACCGAAGTTCTGACACCTGGTGTACTTTCTACATCAGCCCATTCAAACTGCAGAGTGGAACTGCATACCTGCTCATCCAATTCTGAATATAGTTGAATAAAGCTGGAATTAATATGGTTTAACAATATGCATGAAGATATTCCCAGTTGCTCAGACTAGAACTAGTGGCCATTGCCCAGTATTATACAACATTGCTGCTGATAAAACTAATAGGGAATTCAGGCGTAGCTTCTTCACTTGGTGAGTATATGAGATAAAAAGCATTGATGGATTAAAAGGAAAATGAGGTAAGTATACAAGTGAAAATGAAGAATAGGGGTAGAAATTAGAGTGGATAGAAACTCATGTGAGCAATTGACACCAATAGGAACCAGTTTAGGAATCAGCTCAGTGAATTTCCTTTGAACTCCTGCAATTGTCAGTACATTCTTTTTTAAACACTGGGAAACCCAAACTGGACACAGTAGCTCCCAGTGTGGCTCACCATGGTCTGGCATGCATTGTGACTCCAGACTCCAGACCACTGTGATTGAGCAGCAATAAACGCTGGCTAAACCAGTGATGCCTACATCACATAAATGATTAAAAACTCGCATTACAAGTTAGTAAGGCTATAAAAAGCAACCAAAGTACAGGGCATAATCACCAGAAGGATAGAATTGAAAAGGAGGGAAATTGTGCTAAACCTGTATCAAAGTTAGCCTACACTGAAGAGCACTGCATGAGTTTCTAGTTCCAATGTTATAAAAAGGACATAGAGGCACTGGAAAGGATCCAGTAGGTTTTTAATGATGTCAGAAATATACGGGTATTTATATCAAGAAAGATATAAACAGACCGAGGGGTGACCTAATAGAGGTATTTAAAATGCATGACAGAAGGCCATCAATATAATAATCATCAAGAAATGCAAAAGGAATGAGAATGTTGTACATCCTCAGTGGTTAGCACTGCTGCCTCACAGCGCCAGGGACCTGGGTTCGATTCAGCCCTCTGGCAGCTGTCTGTGTGGAGTTTGGGCATTCTCCCCCCCATCTGCGAGGGTTTCCTCCGCGTGCTCCGGTTTCCTCCCACAGTCCAAAGATGTGCAGGCTATATGGATTTGCCATGGAAAATGCAGAGTTACAGGGATAGGTAGATGGGGAAGGGCAGTGTAGAGTTGTTGGGCCAAATGGCCTGTTTCCAAACTGTAGGGATTCTATGATTCATTCTATGGAACTTGGTACCCATATGGTGTGCATGGAGGTAAATGGTTATAGATACATTGAAGGGAAAACTGGATAAGCATATTAGGGTGAAGGAAATAAAAGATTATGATAGATTTAGATGAGAGGAGGTTCCACTGGAGCACAAACGTTGTCTTGGACTGAATAGCCTGTTTCTGTACTGCATGTATGACATACAGTAATCCTAGAGGAGGTATAGACTGGATTACATTTCATAAAGGTACGTGGTACTTGAAATCAATCTTTCCTTGCTTTTTACCAGATAAATGTGGCTGTGAAGTGCTTGAAAACTGATGTATTAAACCAACCTGAAGCTCTTGATGATTTTATACGGGAAGTCAACGCTATGCATTCTCTTGACCATCTCAACCTGATTCGCTTGTATGGTGTTGTACTAACCCATCCTATGAAAATGGTAAGGAAAAATTTCTCATAAATCACAGAGAAACTGTCAAAATTATTTAGGTTTCATTTCTACTTCTAGTCCTCTACCCTGCAAGTACTTTTGTTTCAACTTGCTGCTGGATTATGTGTTGGATACTGCCCCTGTTTCAAAATGGCTGTAATTTTGTATGATACATAAATTGACAGCAACAGTGCTATATCTGTAATGACATGGAGCAGCTGCAATTTGTGCTCCCACTCATGCTTCCTGACATGTCTTAACTGCACGTTCAGCTGTGTAAGATTTCCATTTTCAACTTTTATGGTTTTGCTGAGTGGAGCTGCCAAATTAATGCCTGTTGCGTTTAATTTGAAGTAGTCTTATGTTGGGGATTTGTGCCCATTGGGAACTGGATGCAGACTGACAAAACTTGTTCATTTAATAGTCAGTGTAAGATGGGAGCACTGATCCTTACTGTTAGCATTAGAATAAAAACCATGGGAAGGTTTTAATCTCTGCTATTCCCAAGTACTCCAGTTCCCTTATCGAGTCAGGAAGCTTAACTTTTTTCGAAATGTTGGCTCTGCTTTCTTCCCACAGACCCTGCCAGACTTGAGTTTTGCCAGCAAATTCTGTTTTTGTTTCAGATCTCCAGCATTCGCAATTTTTTGTTTTAATAACTTTTGTCCAGCCTGATTTTAAACTAGATTACTAAGTGTAATGACACTGCATCACTAATTTCTGTTCCTGAACATCAAGATTGCAATATCTCATTTCATTAAGCCATGATGTGGAGGTGTCAGTGCATGTGAAGAAACAGCAAGACTCCAAAAGCTTGTGTCTCCAAATAAACCTGTTGGACTATAACTTGGTGTCGTCTGATTTTTGACCATTATAACCTGGTGTCGTATGATTTTTGACTGTATTCCATTAAGAATGCAAATAGTATCAGGCGGATGTCATGTTTTGCATTACTACATAAATTCCTTTAACATTTTCTTTCTTTTTCAGGTTACTGAACTGGCTCCACTTGGTTCATTATTGGATCGTTTGAGAAAAAACCAAGGTTACTTCCTCATTTCTACATTGTGCCAATATGCAATACAGATAGCAAATGGCATGGCTTACCTTGAGTCCAAGCGCTTCATTCACCGTGACCTGGCAGCTAGAAATATCTTGCTGGCCTCGAATGAGTTAGTGAAAATTGGAGATTTTGGACTCATGAGAGCTCTTCCACAGAATGATGATCATTATGTCATGCAGGAACATCGCAAGGTCCCTTTTGCTTGGTACGTCTGGGAAGTTGCTTGCAATAAATCATATCATCCATGCAGAGCTGGAACCTGCACAATTCTAACATGTTTAGAAATGTGTAGGTTCCCCACAAATCATGGAAGAACTTACAGCAGCATTTATTTCATAAATTTTGTTTACAGAAGATTTATATAAACATGTTTCATTTACATACATATATACAAAATGTCAGTGTGATAAAATCTATGTAAACAATTTATGATTTATATTACATTTAAGTGCTTGTGTGCTCACAAGGAAAGGTGGAATTTTTAAGAATGTATTCATTTTTAATGGAATTGTGGACCTTATAACCTCACAAAACCTTGTAACCTCACAAAACTGGCCGGAAATATTTAGCCAACCTTGAAATACTCTTGGCATGGTGATTCCATAAGCTCAGGTTGTCCTAAGAAGACAAATTTGTGCCAGTGAAGCTAATGTGCAGCCTTGTTGGGCTCCCAGAATACCTGTCTGTTATCAGGCCAAGCCCTTAGACTGGGTCCTGAGTAGTTTCTGCCTGTCAGAATGTGGCAGTGCAACGGGCAATTAGAATACAGTCAGTAAAGCATGTACAGGACTGCCTCCAGAGCCCCTACCACCTCTCTGTGGCTCAGCTAGAGGACAGCAACAGAGAACAAACATGACCAGTGTGAGTGGGTGGAGTCTCTGGGCCAAAAGCTGAAGGTCCAGAACAAGCCATGAACAAGATAAAAGCTGATTGTGGTGAACGTAGTGATTGAATAGGGGAAATGGGAGAAGCATGGGTTGATGATTAAACAGATAAAGGCTGGGAGGGAGTACCTGCTGTCTGATGTCAGGGAACACCTTTGCTGCAGCATGAACAAACACAGCTCCACATTTCAGGAGATGTACAGTGATTGCAGCAGCATTTACAGTGCTGATTTATTTCTAAGCAAAACTACTTTTCTATCAAGTGAATGATTTGCAGTGGATTATTTCTAGTGGTATAATTTTAATGTGAATGATATTGAGAAGAAGTAGCTCTTATGAAATACAATCACATCCATCAACAGCGCTAGTGTTAATTTGGCTTTCCAAAATGCTTCTGCAAAGTTTTTTTCTAACCAACCTATTCAGAGATGTCATTGCACACTTCTAGTTCAGGGGGATCCTGTATCCCAGCCTCCTGGCTTAGAGAAAGGGCCACCACCACTGTGCTACAATACCCCTAACACTTCTGCTATGTAACTAGGTTAATGACAGCCTTGTAATTTATGGAGAATTTAATCAACTGTGCTTTCAATACCCATATTAAAGAACTATTGAACCTGTTACTGTACGTTTGTTGATAAATTTTCACCAATTTCCATTAAACGCAATAAAAGTACTGAGTTGGGAATGTTCCTGAGGAAGGGTCATCCGACCCGAAACGTTAACTCTGATATTTTCTTCACAGATGCTGCCAGACCTGCTGAGCTTTTTCAGCAACTTCTGTTTTTGTTCCTGGTTTACAGCATCCATAGTCCTTTTGGTTTTTATTTGATGTGAATTAGGACTTGGTCAGCAGCATCTTGAATGTTTTTAAGCTTGGTAGAATGTGGGAGGCCAGCCTAGGTCGCTTTGGAATAGTCAACTGTAGAGGTAACAAATGCATGCATTAGGGTTTCCGCAACATCAGCTGAGACGATAGAGGAGTCACACAATGTTATGGAGATGGAAATGGATAGTTTTCATAGTGACATGGATATATGATCAGAAGTTCAGCTTGGGATCAAATATTCCACTGACATTGCAAATAGTCTATTGAGATTAAGACAGTTGCCTGCAGGAGGGATAGAGTCATTGACAGAGAGCAGAGTTTATTGTAGGAACTGTAGACATGATAGCTTCAATCTTCACAACATTTAATTGAAAGAAATTTCTGCATATCAAGTCTGAATAGCAGTGTGATAACAGTGGTGAAGTTGTGCGAGATTCTGGTGAGCTGGGTACAATCAGTGTATATGTGAAAACTGATGATGTGGTTTTTGTTCATATCACCAAAGGAGAACAGGAGAGGGCCAAGGATAGATCCATAGGGTTATCAGCAAAAACATTGCAAGTGATACTCTTATTACAATTAGATGAGAAGCAAGTGCAACCCATCCAACTGGCAAACAGAGGAACAGTGATTGCAGAGGGATGATGTAATCAACTGTATTAGGGGCTGCAGATTCATCTAGAAGAATGAGAAGGAGCTATTTCACCTTTGTCATAGTCATTTAGAAAGTCATTTGCTACTTTGGCAAAAGGCAATTTTGTTTCTTTGCCAGAGCGAGAAACCTGACCACAGGGACCCAAGTGTGGAATTCCAGGAAGAAGAATTGAACTAGACGGCATGTACCTGAAGAGAGAAAATTGTTAACCATAGCAATTAGAATGGGAGTGAGGAAGGAAAGTTACGTCATCAGCAGTTTAGTGAAAATTATGGGAGCAAGCTTTGTGTATTGTGAAGAAGATAACCTGTAAGAAGGCAGAAGGCAGGTGAATGAGAAACTAGGAAACAAGGAATTCAGGGCTAGGGTGAGGGAAATAACCTTCTTTTAAGTTTGACCCAATGAGCTGACGAGAAGACAGCGGAGGCAGCTATCAGAGTCATACAGCATGGAAACAGATTTGTCTGCACCTATTAATATCCCAATCTGACCCAGTCCCATATGCAAGCCTATATCTGTCCAAACCCTTCCTATTCATGTACCCATCCAGATGCCTAGATGATAACAGTTGTTACACCTCATTGAGGTAGTGTGGTGGAAATCGAGCCCCAGTACTCCCAGGGTTGTCACAAAAATAAATGATTTTATAAAAATACGCAAATCCCCCAATTTGCCTATCTCTTAGACCCAGATTGACAGATAACATGCACCAGGTTTCTGTACTTATCTTTAATTAATAGTAATTCTTGTTAAATAGGTTCTAGCTACAGGTACTTAATTATGAATCATTGACATAGAACTCTACTAGTTAAAACTTTAACTTCCTTACAAAACTCTCCCTACACACATACAGACAGTAAAAGAAATATGGACAGAATGGAAAGATTGGAAGTCAGTTCAATGGTCCCTGACAACAGAATTCACTGAGATGATACTTCTGGCTTGTCAGAACTTGCTGTTTCTTAATTTTTCATCCCATTTGCTTGTAGGGGTCACAGGTGACTGCTTCACAATTACAGTCTCTGACTTATTGGTTAAAAGCTACAGCTTACATTAACTGATGAGGGGCAATAAACTGACTTTGTTCAGGCTGGAGGTGTCCTTTACTGCAGAAGAAAGAACTACACCTTCCATTCTGGATGTCCAGCTGTTCTGACCAAACAGCCACACCCATGAGCTGTTCAGCTACTTGGGATCTGAAAAACATGATTGGCAGGCAGAAAGTGTTTGTCATCTTTGTCACCATTCCACAGACTAATTAATTGTTGCTGGTCAAGTCTCATTTTTGAATGCATTCCCTGGTTCCAACTCGTCTACAATCTTTCTCACACTGTTTGAAGAAGCAACAGTATAAACAGCACTTACAATGAGTGTCAGATAACTTGCTAAAAAGGTATGGTCTTTACACAATATCTTTTTCTTGATTTTAATTATGATAAGACAAAAATCCATGGACCGTTATTCTGGCTGAGTCACTGGAATCAAGCATATATCAATGCCCTATAACACTGAATCAAGCAGTGTATATAGGGATGAGTGGGAGGCCATACTCACGAAGCTGAACAAGTCTTTTGGCAGTTCTGTTTGTTTGAATTCCTGCCCTATGATGCTGGGAACTGGTGTTCATTCACGCTCTTGGGCGAGTAAGGCATTCATGTAAAAAATTCAGCCCCTGAATATTTGTTCATCTAATACCACTTTGGATCTCTGGCTTTTGGGTGGTGCCATTGCACTTTGTAAAATCATAGCGAAAAAGCTTACATAAATTGAAAAGGGTTTGTTGGTATTCCACGTAGTAATATTACTTATATGCATTACCCTATGGTTCTTTGTTTTAGTTATTTATCCCAAGTGTGGTATTCAACCTTTAGTTATTCCTTTCCAGGAATTTTCATACCACCACCTTGATTTTATCACTGGGAATCTAAATGCTCCTGTAGCTGTATTATTCATTTACTGTGTTCCATTAATTTTAAATAAACACACCACTGGATTGTATGTTTAGAAACCTATTCTTCATACCAATATCAAGTATCTTGGTGTCTTTATTTTGATAGGTGTGCCCCTGAAAGTTTGAAGACTCGAACATTTTCACATGCCAGTGATACCTGGATGTTTGGTGTCACTTTGTGGGAGATGTATACCTATGGCCAGGAGCCTTGGATAGGCCTCAATGGAAGTCAGGTAGTGGATGTATCCTTTTGTTTTTGTGTGCGTATGAAGTTCTGAATTTATGCCTATATGTGACTTAAAAGTGCCTGCACCTATATGCCTCTGGTTATCTTCCTGCTATTTCCTCTGTCTCCGTTCATCTATTTAAGTTTATCTATATGTATGTTTCTGTACAGATAGGAGATTTTAAAAGAATTAATTCATGGGATATGGGTGTATCACTGGCTAGCCCAGCTTGTATTGCCCATGAGAAGGTGATGGTAATCAGCCTTCTTGAACCGTTGCAGTCCATATGATGCCAATGCATGCAATGCTATTGGGCAGTGAGGCTTCAAGGTTTTGTCCCAGTGAAAAGGAGCATTGACATATCTCCAAATCAGTTGTGTGGCTTGGATGGAAACTTGCAGGAAGTTAGTATTCCTTTGCATTGGCTGTCCCAGTTTTTCCAAGTGGTAGTAATGTCAGTGGAGCTTTAATGAGTTGTTGCAGTGCATTCTATGAATGATACACACTGCTGATACTGTGCATCACTGGTGAAAGAAGTGATTGTTGTAGGTGTTGAATGTGGTGTCATTCAAGCAGGTTGCCTTACCGTGGTTTGCATTGAGCTTCTTGAATGTGGCTGGAGCTACATTCATCCAGGCAAGTGAGAAATATTCCATGACACTCCTAACATGTGAATTGTAGATGGTGGACAGACTTTAAGGAGTTTGGAGGGGAGATACTGCAGAATTCCCAGCTTCGGATCCTGAGTCATAGCCACAGTTTTTATTTGACGTGTCGAGTTCAGTTTCTGGCCAGTGATAACGCCAGTGATGTTGATAGCGAGGGATTCAGCAATGATAATGCGATTGAACATCAAGGAACAATAGTTGGATTCTCACTTATCGAGATGGCCATTACTTGCACTTGTATAGCACAGATGTTGCTTGCCAGTTACCAGCCTAAGCATGAATATTGTCCAGGTCTTGCTGCATTTGGATACAGACTTCGCCAGTACCTAGCAGCGGTCAATGCTGCTGGAAGTTACGCAATTGTCAACATTCTGATCTCTGACTTGGTATACAGCAACACCTGAAGGTTGTTGGGTTTAGAACATTACCCTGGGTATACTTTTAATGATGTTCTATGGCTGAAGTAATTGAACCCCATTAACCACAATCATCTTCCCTTGGGCTGGGTATGACTCTAACCAACAAGAGATTTCCTGCTGTTTCCCATTGACTCTAGATTTGCTAGAGTTTCTTTGATGCCACACTTGATCCAATACTGCCTCAGTGTCGAGGGCTTCACCCTTGTTTTCTCTCTTGAGCTCAGTTGTTTTGAATGTCAGTGAACGTGCTGTTAAGTGCTGCTTGACAGTACTCTCAACACACATTATGTCACTTTGCTACTAATTGACAGTTGACTGCGATGGTAATTGATTAGGTTGGATCTGTATTACTTCTTGTTTACAGGACAAATCTGGGCAATTTTTCATATCGCTAGGTAGTTTCCAGTTTTACAGCTGGACTGAAATAGCTTTGCTAGGTACACAGCTAGTTTTAAGGTGCAGGTCTTCGGTATTAACACCAGAATGTTGTCAGGGCCAATAGCCTTTACAGTATCCAGTACATTTTGCTGTTTCTCTACCATGTGAAGTGAATTGAATTTGTGAAGACTGCCATCTGTGATGCTTGGGACCTGAGGAGGAGGCTGATTTGCATTGCTCATTTCTGGCTGATGATTGATGCAAACACTTTAATCTTGCCTCTTGCACTGATGTGCTGAGTGATCCATTGTTGGGGATGGGGTATTTGTTGAGTCTCTTCCTGCTTTTCATTAATTGTCCAGCACTATTCATGACTGTATGTGGAAGGACTGCAGAGAGTAGGTCTGATCCTTTGGTTGTGAATTGCTTAGCTCTGTCTATTCCATGCTCCATCCACTGTTTGGCATACAAGTTGTCTTATGTTATAGCTTCCAAATAGCTTCCTATATGTTGACATATGTTTGTATATGTCTGGTGTTATACCTGGTATGTCCTCCTACACTCTTGGAATCAGGGTGGATTTCCTGGCTAATTTTGATTAGTGATGGTAGTAATGGGGAATATAAAACACCAAAGTATTACAGGATGTGGTTGAGTGCAAATCTGTGACTGTTTAGGCCTTATAGGTACTAGATCTCTTTGAAATCTAACACCTCCAACATGGAATAGTGATGGAGTGCATCCTCAATTTGAAGATGGGACATTGTCTCCAAAAGGATTGTGTGGTCGACCCTTGTACTGGCATTGTCACAGATGCATCTGTTACAAGTAGATTGGTGAGGGTGAGGGTGAGGTTGAATACGTTCTTCCCTCTTGGGCCCTTAACATCTGCGACAGGCACAGTCTAGCAGCTTTGTCCTTAAGGACTTGACCAGCTTGATCAGTAGTTGTGCTCTGAGCCACACTTGGTGATAATTATTGAAGTTCTCCTCCTAGGGTGCGTTTTGTGCCCTTCCCCTTTCACTGCTTCAGAGAGTGTTATTTGACGTGGAAGAGAACTAATTCGTCAACTGAGGAAGTCAATACGTTGTAAACAACAGAAGGGCTTTCCTTGCTCATTTTGCAACTGATGTCATGAGACTTCATGGGATCTTGAGTCAATAATCCCACCCGACTGGATACAACTGTGTACCATGTGTACACAAGCTCGTGTTTTTCTGCATTGGTCATTTGATGTATGTGTGTAAAGCTGATTTTACACATGTAGTTCAGAATATTAGATAACACAGTGTGGAGCTGGAGGAACACAGCAGGTCAGGCAGCATCAAAGGAACAGCAAAGCTGACGTTTCAGGTTGGGACCCTTCTTCAGAAAGTTCGGAATATTTATGGCTGTACTTGTGTGTTCATTTGAATATGTTTATGGTTTGTGTAGGATTTTACCGAACACATTAATTCAGCAAAAGTTGCTGTTTTACATAATGACCACCAGATTTAGCAATGATTAATCTGTATGTAGATGTGTGTATGGATACCTTTGCATGTTCACGGTTATGTTTGTGGGGCTATTTATTCATTCGCCTGACCCACTGTTTTGGTGGTTATAATGTTGTAATATCTTTCTACTTTCCAGATCTTGCACAAGATTGATAAGGAGGGTGAGAGATTGCAAAGGCCTGAAGACTGTCCTCAGGATATTTACAATGTGCTGCTGCAGTGCTGGGCACATAAACCTGAAGATCGACCCACATTCATGGCACTCCGAGACTTTCTGATTGAGGCAAGTGAACATAAAACAACGTAAACTTGCATTTGTATAGTTCCTTCATTGTTGTAAAATTTCCAGAGGTAAGTTACAGGACTACAGCAGCAATATATTTGGAAACCATGCACAAGGGAGAAAATGACACCAGTTATCTCTGGATTCCTACCAGTGCCACGTGATAACGAGGTAAGAAATAAGGAGAGTGCAGCTAAACACGTGGCTACAGGGCTGGTGTAGGAGGGAGGGCTTCCATTATGTGGATAATTGGAGCACATTCTGGGGAAGGTGGGACCTGTACAGTAAGGACGGGTTGCACCTGAACCGGAAGGGCACAAATATCCTGGGAGGGAGGTTTGCTAGAGCTGTATGGGATGGTTTAAACTTGTTTGGCAGGGGCTGGGGAACCGGATTTATAATTCAGAGCATGAGGTATTTGGCCTTCCAACAGACACAACAGGGAGTGAGGAGGTTTATAAAGAAATGTGGTTGATGGAGCGTAATTGCGGAAACTGAGATGGATCGAGGTGTGTATACTTCAATACTAGAAGTATCAGAAATAAAGCGGATGAACTTAGAGCATGGGTCGGCACTTGGAAGTACGATGTTGTGGCCATTACAGAAACTTGGGTAACTCAGGGAGACGAATGGTTGTTGGAAGTTCTGGGATTTAGATGCTTTAAAAGAAATAGGGAGGGTGGAAAAAGAGGCGGGGGAGTGGCATTGCTAGTCAGGGCGAGTATAGCAGCTACTGAAAGGCAGTTCAAGAATGATATGTCTACAGAGTCAGTTTGGGTTGAGGTCAGGAACAAGAAAGGAGCAGTCACTTTGTTGGGGTTTTTTTACAGACCCCCTAATAGTTGCAGAGAAGTAGAGGAGCGGATTGGGAGGCAGATACTGGAAAGGTGCAGAAGTCACAGGGTTGTTGTCATGGGTGACTTCAACTTTCCAAATAATTGATTGGAAACATTTTAGTTGTAATAGTTTAGATGGAGCAGATTTTGTCCAGTGCGTTCAGGAAGGATTCCTGACACAGTATGTAGGTAGACCAACGCGAGGAGAGGCCATTTTGGAATAGGTGCTTGGCAACGAACCGGGCCAAGTGTTAGACCTGTTGGTAGAAGAGCATTTTGGCAGTGGCAATCATAACTCTGTTTCTTTCATGATAGTCATGGATAAGCATAGGTACATACGGCAGGTCAAAGTTTACAATTGGGGGAAGGGTAATTACAATTCAGTTAGGCAAGAACTGGGTAACATAAGTTGGGAACAGATGTGACAGGGAAGAGCACCGCAGAAACGTGGAGATTGTTTAAGGAATGCATACTGCATGTGCTCGATATGTTTGTCCCTAGCAGGCAGAGAAGATGCGGTCGAATGAGGGAGCCATAGTTCTCGAGAGAGGTCAAACGACTGGTTAAGAGGAAGAAGGAGGCTTATGTAAGGTTTAGGAAAAGAGGAACGGAAAAGGCTGTAGAGGGATACAAGTTAGCCAGGAAGGAGCTGAAGAAACGGCTTAGGAGAGCTATAAGGGGGCATGAGAAAACCTTGGCGGATAGGATCAAGGAAAACTCCAAGGCTTTTTACACGTATGTGCAGAACAAGAGAATGACCAGAGAAAGGGTAGGGCCAATCAAGGATTGTAAAGGGAATTTGTGCACGAAGCCTAAAGACATGGGAGTGGTCCTTAATGAATACTTTTCTTCAGTATTCACAACTGAGAGGGACCTAGTTGTAGGGGAGGACGTTGTGAAACAGGCAGGTAGGCTAGAGGCGGTTGATGCTAGTAAAGAAGATGTGCTAGGAATTCTGAGGAAGTTGAAGATAGATAAGTCCCCCAGGCCTGATGGGATTTATCCAAGGATTCTATGGGAAGCGAGGGACAAGATCGCAGGGCCTTTGGCGATGATCTTTCCGTCCACACTGCCCATGGGTATAGTGCAGGAAGATTGGAAAGAGGGAAACATTGTTCCCATGTTCAAAAAAGGGAACAGGGATAACCCCGGAAATTACAGGCCACTTAGTCTTACGTCAGTGGTGGGCAAATTATTGGAAAAGGCTCTGAGAGAGGATTTATGATCACTTGGAAAGGCACAGTTTGATTTGTGATAGTCAGCATGGATTTGTGAGGGGTAGATCATGCCTCACAAACGTTATTGAATTCTTTGAAGATGTGACCAAACACGTGGATGAAGGTGGAGCAGTTCATGTGGTATACATTGATTTAAGTAAGGCGTTTGATAAGGTTCCCCATGGTAGGCTTATGCAGAAGGTAAGGAGGCATGGGATAGGGGGAAATGTGGCAGATTGGCTTCAGAATTGTCTGACCCTTAGAAGACAAAGGGTTGTAGTGGACAGAAAGTATTCAACATGGTGTTCAGCTACGAGTGGTGTACCACAAGGATCTGTCCTGGGTCCTCTTTTATTTGTGATTTTTGTAAATGATATGGACGAAGGAGTGGAAGGGTGGATTAGCAAGTTCGCGGACGGTACGAAGGTGATTCATGTCGTGGACAGTGCGGAGGGTGTCCTAGGTTACAAAGGGACATTGATAGAATGCAGAGCTGGGCTGAGAAGTGGCAGATGGAGTTTAACCCTGAAAAGTGTGAGGTAACAAGCATGGGGCTGGATGAACACAGCAGGTCAAGCAGCATCATAGGAGCAGGAAAACTTGACGTTTCGGGCCTAGACCCTTCATCAGAAATGGGGGAGGGGAAGAGGGTTCTGAAATAAATAGGGAGAGAGGGGGAGGCGGATAGAGATTCCCTGAGGTTTGTCCGGAGGGAGGAGGGTAACTTCTGAGGTGATTCATTTTGGAAGGACAAACGTGAAAGCAGAATACAGGGTTAACGGAAAGATTCCTGGCAGTGCGGAGGAGCAGAGGGATCTTGGGGTTCATGTTCACAGTTCCCTGAGAGCTGCCACGCAGGTGGATAGAGTTAATAAGGCGTATGGTGTGTTAGCTTTCATTAATAGAGGCGTTGACTTCAAGAGCCGTGAAGTTATGCTCCAGCTATACAAAACCCTGGTTCGGTCACATCTGGAGTATTGTGTCCAGTTCTGGTCACCTCATTACAGGAAAGATGTGGAAATGTTAGAAAAGGTGCAGAGGAGATTTACCAGGATGTTGCCTGGAATGGAGGGAAGGAAAGGTTGAGAGAGCTAGGGCTTTTCTCTTTAGAACAACGAAGGATGAGAGATGACTTGATAGAGGTGTACAAAATGATCAGAGGTATAGATAGAGTAGACAGCCAGAGACTTTTTCCTCGGGTGGAGGTAGCTTTTACGAGGGGACATAGTTTTAAAGTGAAAGGAGGTAGATATCAGGGAGACGTCAGAGGTAGGTTCTTTACTCGGAGAGTGGTAGGGGCATGGAATGCATTGCCGGAGAGGGTAGTGGAGTCAGCCTCATTAGGGGCATTTAAGCAGCTATTAGATAGGCATATGGATGATAGTATAAGGTAGCGGTGGGGGTTAGATGGACCTTAGGTTTAAGGTAATAGTTCGGCATAACATCGTGGGCCGAAGGGCCTGTACTCTGCTGTACTGTTCTATGTTCTATGTTCTATGTTCTATGTTCTATGACAAAAAGTTATGTCAAAGAGCTAGCTTTTTAAAGAGCTTCAGAAGAGGAAAGAGAGAGATGGAGAGATTTTAGGATGCTGTTCCAGAATTTGGAACCCTGACAATTGAGAGTGTGGCAATGGTGACGTAGCAATTGAAGTCGGGCAGGCCAGAACTGGAAGAGTGCAAAGACCTCAGTGGATTGTGGGACTGGAGGAAATTGTAGAGATGTTGGAATAGTTTTGGGAATTGGGGGCATGATAGTGATGGTTGTTGCAAGGCTGTGAAAGGATTTGAAAATAAGAATTCAAAATTTTAAATCATTTCTTGTCTGGGAACCAGTGTAGATAGAGGAAGACGAGGTGGTTCAGTGGCAATGCTCTGTTATGGTGCTTCCACAAACCGTAAAATTGTCCAGCTAAATACAATAGGTGTGTGGCAAGAGGAAGATGCACAGGTTGCATACAAGAATGATAAAGCTTAGAGGCAACGTTTGTGAGTGGGAGTTCATGTGTGTTAGCACATGGGTGGTAGTTTGCAATTGGTAAAACATCTGTGAGTTTGTCAGGAGTGTGTTGAAATAATTAAGCAAAGAGGCAATAAATGCCTGGATGAGGATTTCAGCAGTGGATAAGTTAAGGCAAGGGAAGAGTTACAGGTGAAAATAGGCATTCTTTTTGTGGGTATATGATATCAAGATAGTGAACAGTTTGATTCAGTCTCACAACTTGCCACAGAGATGTGGTGTTAGTGACAATTGATTGGAGTTTGTGATCGAGACCAAAGACAATGGCTTCTCTAATCCCGCAATTTAATTTCCTGATTTGTCTGCTCATCCGGTATTGAATTTTGGAGAAGGAGTCTGAACATAGATTTAGGAAGGACATGAAGAGGGGGCAATGAAAGCTTAACTAAAGGCACAATTTCATCATCTGAGGTGGGACAGTAAGAAGGATGGAACTGACATTAGAGAGATTATCCTCTGGCCATTGCACAGGTTGGAAAGGGCTGAGAGAGAATGGGATGAAGAAATAGAAGTTGCTGCTGATTAAAAGCCAACTAATGTGTACCTCCAGAGATGTTTAGAAGAGGTTCTAGGATTACATAATTATATATGTTTATAATTACATGCAGGCAAACCAATCCTGAGAAGGGGAGGCAATGATCTAGTGGTATTGTCGCTAGACTATTAATCCAGAGACCCAGATAACATTCTGGGGACCTGGGTTCGAATGTCACCTCGGCAAATAGTGGAATTTGAATTCAGTAAGATATCTGGAATTAAGAATCTAATGATAACCATGAATCCATTGTCAATTGTCAGGGGAAAAACCCTTCTGGTTCGCTAATGTCCTTTGGGGAAGGAAACTGCCATCCTTACCTCGTCTGGCTGACACGTGACTCCAGACCGACAGCAATGTGGTTGACTCTCAACTGGGGATGGGCAATAAATGCTGCCTAGCCAGCGACACTCTTGTCCCATTAATGAATAAAGCAAAAAAAATGATGACAGCAGGAAAGATAATAACTGTTGAAGAATTGAAGTTTGTGAAGTTGAATGATCTGAAGGCAAAGAAAAGAAAGGAGACATGATAGTTGGAGGTGGGCTAGGGAGAAAAGGGGAGAAAGTAGACAAGGGGTGAAATAAAAGTGATGAGTGTAATTTCAGAGTGCAGTTCAAATGTACATGATTGCACATAGGGAAATACTAAGCAAGGTTGCTAATTAAATCAGGAGAGCTTAGCTTTGGAATACATGGATACAGAGAGGAGTTATCAAGTGATTAAAAACTAGATTTAGAGTTGAAGTTGATTTAGAGAACCTAGCTTTGAATTGTGCTGTGGATAATTTGACAGACCACTAGGAGACTCAGGCACAGATTACAATTGTTTATTCAAGCACACACAAGGGAAAGTCAGACTTAAGCAGGCTTTTATAAGGTGTTCACTTCTTAATGTATTCCCGTAGTCAAGTACAGAATCAATCACTGAATTCTGCAACTTAAAATCTCAGGCTGAATAGACTTCAGTTCCCATGTATATATACATTCAGCAATATTCTTGTCTACACAAGGTTTCTCACATCTCACTGATTCTATAGTCTAGGCTGCCTCCTTGTTTCTATTATCCACATCCTGGCCTGGCCCTTTTCTGGTCTTTTCTGCTTGTCTTATTTCACTAAAAGATGCTTCTAACTGAAAGTGTATACCTCATTGAATTGAAGACCAGGTTTTGAGATGCGTGAGTAGAACTAGGCAGTTCAATGTGCAGGCCAACAAGGCATGTTCGACTAAAAGAAAACTTGAACTTTTTTCCATATCATTCTTAAAATAGTTGCTGCTGGAGCCCAGTGTTCAACTGGTGCCTTTGAACGACTCCCTTTTGAAATCACAGCAGATACATCTGAATAGCTGGAAATAATGAGGCACCATATTCTACAACTGTCAAAACTATTGATCAAATTGTTGTTGACTGAGTAGTTTGGATTTGAATGACAGTACCCAGAGATAATTAGGTTTTCCTAAAATTATTATTTTGGATGCTTAACTTCAAAGAGAAAAATGAAAACAGTTTTTTGAAATTAACCATAACTGTATTGTAGATTGGTGGCTCTGTCAGCACCAATGTTGTCAATTTGGTGCTTTATCTATTCAGGTGATTAATTGACAGCCACATTTAAACTTGAAAGAGCAAGTAGAATTAGTAGTAATTGTGCAAAATTAAAGATGTCACTATTCCTTGCAATATGGGAAGTTGAAACAGACAAAATACAGACATACTGCAGGTAGTGAGGATCGAAAAGATGAATTATAATTTAGAAAATTTTAGAACAAGGTTTTATTGTCATGTGTACTCAAGTACAAGTGAAAAATGTACAAAGTCACCATTCACTGACGCCATCTTATGTACAAAAACCAGAATTGAAAAAAAAAGCAACCATCTTAAATACGAAAACCAAAACAATCATCTAAGATACAAAAGCCAGAATTAAAAAAAAACAAAATCAGAAATACAAAAATAAACCAAGAAGAGAGAGAATGGCTTATCTCCATTTAAAGAGTGTCAAGAAGAGGCTGAAAAGTTTAATTAAAAACAGTTTGTTCTCTGAACACAAAATTAAATTTCAGAACAGTCCTTAGCAGAGTAAGCAGTTTAGGTCCATCAAAACTTGAAATCACTGCTAGAGCACTGTACAAAGGCTACAGGTGAGCATAAATGGCTCTAATGTGGGCTATTTGTGCAGAATCTGTACTTAGTTTTCAGCTTAAATACAGAATTTTCTACAAAGCTCCCAAATGTTCAGAACCTTTTCCTTCTCCCTGTCCTTCCTGTCCAAGTTTCTGCTTTTAGTTTCAGGCTGTTCTGGGAATGTTTCTGTGTTTATAGATCGAAATAGGTTTTATCTTTTGATGTTAACTTGTCTTGGTTCTCATTTTTTAAAATGATTTATCAATCCAGTGCAAAGCAATACATTGTTTGAGCAATTGAATTTTTTTTATCTGCAGTGCTTTAAAAAAATGTATTTATCACATAGGCCCAGCCCACTGACATGCGAGCACTGCAAGACTTCAGTGAAGTGGACAAACTGCAGATTCAGATGAATGACGTTATCACAGTCATCGAGGGCAGGTATGTGTCTACAAATTACACTTGCAACAGTATTTCATTGTCTGTAAAACAATGGCATACTGCTGATTTCATCCAGCAATGTAGATTGTTTATTCTGTTTTGCCTTTAGTGCCCTGGGTTAGATGAGGCAAAGCTTCTGCTGCTTTGTTCACTAATTAAGAAACCTTGTGGGGAGTGCACGTGGAGTGTAGTGATTGTAACAAGGTCAGTCAAGTAGACCTGGTCAGAACAGAACGGAATGTCAGACATCCTGTTGACGCTGAAAGCTGCCTCTGAGAGAGCTGGCTCGGTGTTAAGGATTTTTCATGTGTAAATAAAGGATGACTGGTGATGGGATAGCGGCCTGTGTGGAATTATTTCAGTGGTGACGAGAGTGGGATTAATGATGTAATCATGCACAAAGACCTACTAGCTGAAGTCTGAATGGAGCTCAAACAGACACATCAACTGGCTTTATCATTTGCAAATGCAAAAAGTGGAGCATTTGAGTTGCAGGACATTCCAATGGAAGTGGGCATCCTCACGAGTCTGACTGAGCTTGGGAAACACCACTGAGTGAAGGCAATTGCACAGCCTCATTCAGGACATATCCCAAACAGAGGGACTCTAGGCTAGCACACACCAAAACAAAGCCAAGGCTTGGCCAAATGGTTAAAATTTTCTTCAGGATCGGGGCCGGCAAGCCATTGCAGTTGCTGTCAGTATGCAGACTTGAGATGGCAAAACAGCCCCACTGGACCTAGATTGAGTAAGAGAACTGATTAGCCAATATCCAGGAGAATACACACCCTAGAAAGTCCACCTACATCTGATTTGGAGCAGTTAAATTGCTTAGCAACATCCAAATCAGAACTAATCAAAATAAATGTCTGGTTAAATGGTCACCCAGTTCTAATGAAGTTTGAAACCATCTCAGCTGTCTCAGTCATCTCAGAACCAGTCTTTAATAAAATTTTCTCTGGACTCCAACCCTTAAGTTTTGCACAAGACCTCAGCTAGACTGCGAACCTGTAGTGGGGGATCTTTGCAGATTAAAGGGACAATTTTGGTTCCAGCCTCTTACAAGAAGCAATTGATTCAGTTGCCACAGATTGTAGAAAATGCTCGGAGCCAAGCTTGATGGTGCAAAGTTAGTTAAGAAAGAGTCACCTATATTGGCTCAATATTTTTCGATTAGAAAATGGCTGCCTGACTGAAGTCATAAATAAATACGTGGAAGTTTTTTCAGGAAGATGCAGGGACTATCAAAGGAGCCAAGGCCACGTTGCACATTGACCAGGAAGCAATTCGACGATTATGCAAGGCCTGCCCGGTGCTATTTGCCTTAAGGGCAAAAGTACAGGCAATAATCAGAAGGCTGGAAAGTGATGGAATTCACAAGCCACTACAGTTTGTGGAACAGGCAGTACTGGTCGTACCAATTGTGAAGCCCGGTGGGTCGGTTCGCCTTTGTGGAATTTTAAACAAATGGTAAACTGCTTTTTGCAGCCGGGTAAATACCCTGTCACTCTCATAAAGGATTTTTATGCAAAGCTGGTAGGGGGTGCTGTCCTTCATAAAGTTGGACATGAGCATGTGTACTTGCAGTTGTGGTTAGATGAGAATTCCCAGGAGTATGCTAGAATTAATATGCGTAAGAGTTTGTACCAATATACGTGACTGATATTTGGGGTATAGTCAGCCTGTGCTATTTTTCAGCGGACAATGGGGAACATTTTATAAGGTCTACCCCAGGTCACCATTTTAAATGGATGACGTGGCTCTGATGTCTGTACAGAGTTTAGATTTTTCCTTGAGCTGATGAACTAGTACGGCAAGTTCATACATAACCTGGCATTTAACCTAGTATCTTTGCATTAACTCTCAAAAAAAGGATCAGCTTTGGCAATGATTTCACAGTCACGCTGTAGTTTTCAGGGAAAAGAAGAAACGGCAATCATCCTGTAAGGTGTTGGCACACTGTGATCTGAAGCGGAATCTGGTATTGACATGAGATGCCTCCCTATATGCCATTGGGGTAATATTAACTCATAGGTGGACCAATGAAGAAGAATGCCCAACAGCGTATGCATCAAGGACTTCGGCTAACACTGAGCGTAAATACGCCCAGAGAGAGAAGGAAGGTTTCGCAGTCATATTTGCAGTCAGAAAGTTCCACCAATGCTTTTGCAGACATTAATTTGTCATAATAAAGGACCACAAAGTCCTGCTAGTTTTAATTAAAGAGGACAAGACGGTGCCACCCATAGTTTCAGACTGAATTCAGCAGTGGGCTCTAATATAAGTACTAGTATTATTACATGTTAGAACACTGTCTGGGAGACCAAGTAGCAAATGGAGCTGCATTGAGCTGCTTCCCACTGGCAGATACGCTACCGGTTGTACCACCACTCGAAGAGTCCATAATTGTTTTAAATTTTCTGGACACACTTCCAGTCATTGCTGACAATATCAGACTTTGAACACAAAGATCTGGTCCTGGCAAAACTGAAACAGCTGGTGGTGATGGGGGAAACCAAAGGGCCGTCACAACCAGAATTGGAATGTTTTGGACCCAAAGAGACCAGATCCCAGGAGAGGACGGCATATTATTATGGGAAGCAAGAGTGATTGTCCCGAGCAAAGGTTGCTGCCAGAGACTGGAGCAAAGGTTGCTGCCAGGGACTGGCTGAACTGCACCAGGGGCTTCCAAAATGAAGATGTTTTTGAGAAGTTACTTCTTTGTTCCTTTATTCATTCACAAGATGAGGGCGTCACTGGCTAGGTGGCATTTACTGCCCATCCCTAATTGCCCAGAGGACAGTAAAGAGTCAACCACATTGCTGTGGGTCTGGAGTCACATATAGGCCAGACCAGGTAGGGATAGCAGCTTCCTTCCCTAAAGGACATTGATGAACCAGATGGCTTTTTTTTCCCCTGACAATGAGCAATGGATTCAACATCATCATTAGGCTCTTAATTCCAGATATTTATTGAATTCCCTCATCTGCCGTAGTGAGATTCGAACCAGGATCCCCAGAATATTATGAGTCTCTGGGTTAACAGTCCAGCAATAATACCACTAGGCCATCACCTTCCCTCTTGGTAGCCAGGATTGGATGCAGACATAGCTGCATTGATGGGCCAGTGCCCAGAATACCAGCGAGGACAAAAATTACCACCCGCAGCTCCCCCACGTTCATGGGAGTGGCCAGGTAAACCCTGCACCCCACTACTGGTCGACCATGCAGATCCTTTCACAGGCTCAATATTCTTAGTTATTGTGGGCGCCCAATAAGAGTAGCTGGATGTGCATAGAGTTCATTTGTCGAACATGGGGACAACGTTAGAAAAACTGCACACATCTTTTGCAATAAATGGACTCCTGGAAGTGTTGGTCACAGATAATGGGCCATCATTTACCAGCAGGGAATTTGAATATTTCCTAAATTTGAATGGTATTCGAAATATAAGGACAGCTCTATACCATCCATTACCCAATGGTCTGGCAGAAAGAGCAGTGCAAACTTTGAAGGCAGGCTTAAAGAAACAGCCCACGTCTTCACAAAATACCAAACTGTCCTGGTTCCTATTTGATTATAGGACCACCCCTCATGCAACTACAGGGATAGCTCCAACAAAGTTACTAATAGGGAGAAGACTCCACACCAGGTTAAATCTGACCTTCCTGGACCTGTTGGGAGGGTGAAATGGCACCAGGAACGCCAATGCCAGACACAAGACTCTGCTAAGCAAGAGAGACAGTTTACTTCAGGGGACTACGTTTGGGAATTGCCCTACATGGATAAGCGGCATGTTCGAGGCAAGGTCAGGTCCAGTGCACATAAAGTTTGGATAGTTGCGATGATCCTGAAGAAGGACGTGGACCACATGAAAGCTACAAACTCATAAAACGATGCAGGAGCAAAATGTGCTTTTCCAAGTGTTGCGGAACACATCGGTTCACCCCCTCCATCGAGCATTGAAGATACCTCGGAATCTGAGATGGACATGGATGTCACTGCCTTTACCACCTGAAGAAGAGGATGAATTTCTTCCGAGATACTTCTGGTGCAAGAGGTGAGCTACTGTGCATTACACACTGGCCATATCAGAGGCAGAGTTGGAGGAACTTGCTAAGATGCCGCAGGAGGAGCTCCATAAAACAAGAACTGGCCTACTTCCTTGGATTCAGAGGGAGATTATTTAGTGATTGTAATGAGGTCAGCCAGGTGGACCTCATAGAATGAGTTCCCTGATTGGACCAGATTAACAGTCCCAGTCAGGGAGCCCTGGCTGGCAGATAAGAACAGGAATGTCAGCCATCCTGTTGATGCTGAGAGCTGGCTCTGAGGGAGCTGGATCAGTGTTAAGGATTCTCCCCACGTAAAAATGTAGGGTGACTTGGTGATGTGATACCGGCCTGTCTGGAGTTGTTTCAGTCAACATTATGTGAAGACAGGATTGGCTTGCTAAAAATCTCATACATAGCTGATGTAAAATTGAGCACAGCGCACTGATGGACATATGTAAAATTATCTTGGTAAGGAGTTGACAACTTTAGGAAAAGAAAGAAGAAACTTACCTGAGTAAGAATCAGAGGAGTTTTTTTCTTCTTAATGTAAAAACAAGTACAATAACAACCCAGTGATCAGCATAACTTTGTGGTTTTTCTCCTTTTATAAGGAACAAGTTGTTTGATTATTTTCTTTGTATATATTTTGGTATCAGACCAGAAAAGCAAAGAGATAGTGCTGTAGTTATTTACAAGTATCTGTAAAGAAGGTAATACTATTATTTTAACCAACAAACTAACAAGGACGGAAGTTAACAAATTCTGACAAAAGTACCTCTTTGGAAAATTGAAGTTTGTGCTTAATGTGATAAATGAGTTCCAGGTGGATTTAACTGGAAGTTTCATATTGAGCATCAATAGGAGTTTGTAGGTCCCCATCTTATGTTAACCTAATCCTTATTTGCTGAAGAAACAATGACAAAGGAAAAAAAAATCCCTGTATATCTAACTTGGTAAAGGCATCAACCAATTGCTGTTGAGCGAGACAAATCTGCCATGTTATAAGTTCAATCCTTGCTCTATGTTGAGGCAGTTGATCTCAGTCTAAAATGCAATGAGGGTTTCTTCACAAAGTGGTGACATACCATGAACACTATACCTGATTATAGTGACTCCTGGAGAAAATTGCAAGTATTTGAAACTCCAATATAGATAAGAATTAACATGACTGAAGATGCTCAAATCAATTGAATAGCCTGGCAACCTACATTGTCCAGGCTCAGACATGAAGAATGGGCATGTGTGCAGTGCACCAAAGGGCTCTCAACGCTTGGGTTCTGAATTATGGTAGGAATTTGCTGTTTAAGGAAAGAAGATTGGAAGTAATGAAAGGAAAGTTGCAAGGAAGAGGTTATTATGCCTTTGCTTGATTTCATATGGGAGCAAACAAGAACCATTTTGGAACTGAGAAGTTTTTGAAACAGCACAATCCTGGAAGTCTGCTAAAGATTGGATGTGGGTTGGGGAAATCACTTTTGATAAAGTGGGTTTTTATGTAAACTAATTATATTCTTATAGCTCCATCAGACACCATCCAGCTCTCAATATAGACTGGCACCAGCAGTTTTTTTGCCATACGTTTGGAGAGTGAAACTTGGCATCAGTCGCTACCCACCCACTCATGAGTAATTTTCCACTTGTGTGGCTCTGGCATGTTGCAAACTGATTCTGGAAACAGGTCGAGGAGTAGAGTTTCTGAACAGTGTGCTGATGTTCACTGATCGCTGCAAGGGCTTTGAATAATCTTTCTCTGCATCGCCTATCACTGATGTTATTCTGTGTATATGACATGTTTTGGCCAGTAGATCTGGGCACAAACATGTGGCTGCAGGACACCAATTGCACTAGGCATATTATTTAGATAATAAGGATAAAATGCAGTCCGTGATGACTGCATATATAAATAGAAACTATCAGGCTCTGTCTGTGGGTGTACTTTTCCAGTAATTTACGTCTGTGGAGTCGAGTGGCTCAGTGTATTTGTTGGAGCAATATTTTTCATTAGCTCTGGTAAGACCAAAGTGGATTTTTCCTCCAGCTGTCCTTGAGGAATGATAGTGGTAATGACAGGTATGAAATAATGAACAGTGTTGCATTTATGTAGTGCCTTGCTCAGCCCACAAAAACAAGAAAATTAAATACTCATTCTACAGCAGATTCCTTGAAAGCATTTACTTTGTCAACCAAGCAGTGGAGTTCAGATTTTATACGGTGGCATTTTAAACTGGGATTTTATTGATCTGTATCCAAATTTGCTGTTAGTTTAAAAAGTCCTATATAGTGCAAAGTGAGAGCAGAACAAGTGCATTTTAGTCAACTTGATTGTGAACATCCAGGTTATCACATTGGTATTTGATTCTCCGATACTGAACGAAGTGTTCAGTCGTCAACAAAATACTGTAGTCCATAAAATTCACAAGGTAGCTTTATGCCTTTGACCCCAGTCTGTTCCTTCTTGCCACATCCTGTGATAATTTCTTAGATAGGACATATACATTAATGGGCTTTTTTCAGGACTTGTGTATTTTAACAATAAGCAAATGTAGAAAATAGGAGCATGAGTAGGTCATTCAGCCCTTACACTCTGCTCCATCATTCTTTATGATTATGGCTGATCATCCTGTTCCCACTTTTCCATCATATCCTTTGACCCCTTTAGCTCAAAAGTGCTTTATCCAACTTCTCCTTGTAATCACACAATGTTTTGGCCACTCTTTTCTGCGGCAGTGAATTCCACAAGCTCAGCACTCTCTGGGAGAAAAAGGTTTTCCTCATCTAGACTGTATCCCCCCGGCCTTGGAATCATGATCATCGGGAACATCCATCCTGTGTTCACCCTGTCTAGTCCTGTTGGAATTTTATAGGTTACTTTGAAATTGTCACTCATTTGTTTAAACTCCAGTGAATATAATCCTAACTGATTCAACCTCTCCTCGTATGCCAGTTCTGCCATCAGGTATCAGTCTGATAAACCCTCACTGCACTCCCTCGATAGCAGGAACATTCTTCCTCAGATAAGGAAACCAAAACTGCGCACAATATTCCAGGTGTAGTCTCACCAAGGCCCCCTGTAATTGCAGCATGACATCCCTGCTCCTGGACTGAAATCCGGTCACTTTGAAGGTCAACATACAGTTTGTGGTCTTGATTGCACACTTGTCTTCAGTGACTGTTGTATGAGGACACCCAGGTCTCGTTGCACATTCCCCTCTCTCAATTTGCAGCCATTCAGATAATAATCTGCCTTCCTGTTATCACTCCTCACATTTATCTAAATTATACTAAATCTGTCATGCATTTACCCATTCAGTCAGCTTGACCAAAACCCACTGAACCATCTCTGCATTCTTCTCAGTTTACCTTCCCACCCAGCTTTGTGTCACCTGCAAGTTTGGAGATATTGCATTTAGTTCCCTCATTTGAATCAGTTCCTCATCTAAAGTATACTGTTAATAGCTGGGGTCCTAGCATGAGCCCTGAGGTACCTCAGTAGTTATTGCCTGCCATTCGGAAAAAACCCATTTATTCCTATTGCATACTTTCTGACCATTTCAATAAACATCTTCATCCCATGTGCTTTAATTTTACTTGATAATCTATGACGTGAGACTGTCAAAAGTCTTCTGAAAGTCCACACCTATTGGGTCCCTCGCATCAAAATTACAAGTTACATCCTCAAAGACTTCCGGTAGATTCATAGTGTATCATCTACCTTTCATAAATCCATGCTGTGTCTGTCCTCCTCCTCTTTTCCAAGTGCTTAGCTATTAAATCTCATTATATTAGAAAAAAATTCTTCTCTGGAATGGAATTGTTGCTTTGAAGCTTTATCAGCATCTCCTACACGAAGTGTTCCATCTAGTGGCTATAAGTAAAATGAACATTGAATCTGTGCAGAGATAGTAGGAACTGCAGATGCTGGAGAATCTGAGATAACCAGGTGTAGAGCTGGATGAACACAGCAGGCCAAGCAGCATCACAGGAGCAGAAAAGCTGACGTTTCAGGCCTAGACCCTCCTTCAGAAATGGGGGAGGGGAAGGGGTTTCTGAAATAAATAGGGAGAGAGGGGGAGGCAGATAGAAGATGGATAGAGGAGAAGATAGGTGGAGAGGAGACAGACAAGTCAAAGAGGCGGGGATGGAGCCAGTAAAGGTGAGTGTAGGTGGGGAGTTCGGGAAGGGATAAGTCAGTCCAGGGGAGGACGGACAGGTCAAGGGGGCGGGATGAGGTTAGTAGTAGGTAGGAGATCGGGGTGGGGCTTGAGGTGGGAGGAGGGGATAGGTGGGAGGCAGGACAGGTTAGGGAGGCGGGGACGAGCTGGGCTGGTTTTGGGATGCGGTAGGGGGAGGGGAGATTTTGAAGTTTGAGAAGTCCACATTGATACCGTTGGGCTGCAGGGTTCCCAAGCTGAATATGAGGTGCTGTTCCTGCAACCTCCAGGTGGCATCGTTGTGGCACTGCAGGAGGCCCAGGATGGACATGTCGTCTGAGGAATGGGAGGGGGAGGTGAAATGGTTCACGACTGGGAGGTACAGTTGTTTAGTGCGAACCGAGCGTAGGTGTTCCGCAAAGCGGTCCCCAAGCCTCCGCTTGGTTTCTCCGATGTAGAGGAGGCCACAACGGGAACAGCAGATACAGTATACCACATTAGCAGATATGCAGGTGAACATCTGCTGGATGTGGAAAGTTTTCTTGGGGCCTGGGATGGGGATGAGGAGGGAGGTGTAGGGGCAGGTGTAGCACTTCCTGCGGTTGCAAGGAAAAGTGCCAGGTGTGGTGGGGCTGGAGAGGAGTGTGGAGCGGACAAGGGAGTCCTGGAGAGAGTGGTCCCTCCGGAAAGCAGATAAGGTTGGGGAGTGAAAAATGTCTTTGGTGATGGGGTCGGATTGCAGATGGCGGAAGCGTTGGAGGATGATGCATTGGATCCGGAGGTGGTTGGGGTGGTACGTGAGGACGAGGGGGTTTCTGTTTTGGTTGTTATTGCGGGGAGAAGGTGTGAGGGATGAGTTCCTGAAAATGCGGGAGGCACGGTTGAGGGCGTTCTCGGCCACTGAGGGGGGGATGTTGGGGTCCTTGAAAAAAAAGGACCTCTGAGATGTTCGGGAGTGGAATGCCTCATCCTGGGAGCAGATGTGGTGGAGGCGAAGGAATTGGGAATAGAGGATGGCATTTTTGCAGGAAGGTGGGTGGGAGGAGGTGTATTCTGGGGAGCTGTGGGAGTCGGTGGGCTTGAAATGGATATTGGTTTCCAGGTGTTTGTCAGAGATGGAGACAGAGAGGTCCAGGAAGGAGAGAGAGGTATCAGAGCTGATCCAGGTGAACTTCAGGTTGGGGTGGAAGGTGTTGGTGAAGTGGATGAACTGTTCGAGCTCCTCGTGCACAGCTACCTAGAATACACCTCTTCCCACCCACCTTCCTGCAAAACTGCCATCCCCTATTCCCAATTCCTTCGCCTCCACCACATCTGCTCCCAGGATGAGGCATTCCACTCCCAAACATCTCAGATATCCTCATTTTTCAAGGATCGCAACTTCTCCACCTCAGTGGCCGAGAACGCCCTCGATCGTGTCTCCTGCATTTTCAGCAACTCATCCCTCTGACCCCCTCCCCGCAATAACAACCAAAACAGAATCCCCCTCGTCCTCACGTACCACCCCACCAATCTCCGGATCCAACGCATTATCCTCCGACACTTCTGCCATCTGCAATCCAACCCCACCACCAAAGACGTTTTTCCCTCCCCACCCTTAACTGCTTTCCGGACGGACCACTCTCTCCAGGACTCCCTTGTCCGCTCCACACTCCCCTCTAGCCCCAACACACCCGGCATTTTTCCCTGCAACCGCAGGAAGTGCTACACCTGCCCCTACACCTCCCCCCTCACCCCCATCCCAGTCCCCAAGAAGACTTTCCACATCAAGCGGATGTTCACCTGCACATCTGCTGATGTGGTGTATTGTATCCGCTGTTCCCGTTGTAGCCCCCTCTACATCGGGGAAACCAAGCGGAGGCTTGGGGACCGCTTTGCGGAACACCTATGCTCGGTTCGCACTAAACAACTGCACCTCCCAGTCATGAACCATTTCAACTCCCCCTCCCATTCCTCAGACAACATGTCGATCCTGGGCCTCGCAGTGCCACAACGATGCCACCTGGAGGTTGCAGGAACAGCACCTCATATTCCGCTTGGGAACCCTGCAGCCCAATGGTATCAATGTGGACTTCTCAAACTTCAAAATCTCCCCTCCCCCTGCCGCATCCTAAAACCAACCCAGCTTGTCCCCACCTCCCTAACCTGTTCTTCCTCCCACCTATCCCCACCTCCTACCTCAAGCCCCACCCCCATCTCTTACCTCCTAGCCTCATCCCGCCCCCTTTGACCTGTCTGTCCTCCCTGGACTGACTTATCCACTCCCTAACTCCCCACCTGCACTCACCTTTACTGGCTCCATCCCTGCCTCTTTGACCTGTCTATCTCTTGTTCACCTATCTTCTCCTCTATCCATCTTCCATCCGCCTCCCCCCTCTCTCTATTTATTTCAGAACACCCTTCCTCTCCCCCATTTCTGAAGAAGGGTCTAGGCCCGAAACGTCAGCTTTTCTGCTTCTCTGCTGCTGCTTGGCCTGCTGTGTTCATCCAGCTCTACACCTTGTTGTCTCATTGAAACCGTGCAGACTTCTTTGGAAATCTGATCATGCGTACGGCAGTTCAACGTTTCATTGATATTCGGGTCTACTTACTAGTCTTCCCGAGGATGACATTAAACAATATCTCAATGTTTTCAAACAACTTGTATTATTCATTAGCATGTCAAGAAAATGTTACATTTTGGACTAATTTATTGTGATGAAAATTAGATGCAATTCTTCTGGCTTCTTTCCTTCCTTGCTTAAATAATATTACACATTTAGACAAAGATTGCCTACGTCGATTGAAATAACAGATCTCTGATCCTTGTAACATCATTAGTTCTCTAAAGAAATGAAATAGGTCATTTGTTTTTTTCAATCCTACCTGTTACTTATACTGTGATAAATTCACTAATCAGTTTGGTGAGGTGGCGATTTATTATTACTTAATCTTTATAGGCATCAACAACAGTATGGCATTCAATATTTTTTTCCTTTTATTCAATAATGGGATGAGGATGTCGCTGACTAGGCAGCATTTATTGTCCATCCCTAATTGTCCAAAGGGCAGTTTAGAGTCAACCACATTGCTGTGGGTCTGGAGTCACATGTAGGGCAGACCAGGCAAGGATGGCAGCTTTCTTCCCGAAAGGAGACTAGTGAACCAGGTGGGTTTTTCTGACAATCAACAATGGATTCATGGTCATTTTTAGATTCTTAATTCCAGATATTTTATTGAATTCAAATTCCATCATCTGCCGTGGCTGGATTAGAACCCAGAATTGGTTTGCCTCTAGTGAAAAATAAATCCATTTACTGGTGACATATAGTTAAAATAACGTAGATTTTCTCCACATTTGCCTTGTATCTTCTGTTATAACCCCATCTGATGTAATTGACGGACAAGTCAAATCCTAGAATGAAATCTGGCTTGATAGATCATATTTTGGCTTTTCTTTTGATTTTAACAAGGTGGTATTCCACTTAAGTTTACAAAACAAAAGTTTACCAAAAGAAGTTAAAATAGAAGAACCCAAACTATTTAGATATAACACACTTCTAAAGATTTTGAAATGCGAGATTGAAATCTGAGATAAAAACACAAGCCTATTTTTCCGAACAGTATCCTATTACATTTCTGAGACACCTGGAAGAATTACCTTCTCTTTCCCACTTAGAATTTGACTGATCTTCAATTCCAGTTATGAGAATTTGATCGACTACTAATTAATTCATCATATAACTGAGTTTAGACTTTGTCACCTTCACATTATGCCTTCAACGTTTTAACCAAACACTTCTGATTTAGAACTTTTTAAAATACATTCCTTACTTCTAAGTTAATCTCTTTCTTACATGTCCTAAACTGCTACTGTTTCTCAGGTGCGGTTATTTTACAAATCCAGCTTCAGCCAAGATTTTTGCAAACTGCCAACCTGAAGCTCCAAAGCTTTTCTTTTTCTCCAAGTTATAAGTATTTCTCCTAACTAAAAGAAAAATTATCAACACCTGAGCTTCCAAACTAAAAAGAACAATGAACTATCTCACTGTTTTTAAAATAAAAACTGCATGGCTGCAGAAAAATATACTGGCTAAATATTAAATCCTTTCAGTCACACAGAAAGCCCAATATATCACTAATTCAAAGTTCAATAATCCAAAATAAAACTACTAAAATATATAAATGACACACTTTACGTCTCACTACTCTTAGGAGTGTTATTAAACTTTCCACATTTAGAAATCTAGCAATATATTAAATGATATTCCTGGTCACCTTTCTGGCGCAGCATTAGGGTTTCTTTATCTTTAATTGTATAAAACTTAAATTCTTTTTTAATAAGAAGTGCTTCATGAATCCATATTATAAAACTGACAGGCTACAACTATGTGTTAGGTTTATTAAAAGAGAGGTAAATAAACAAATATACCAGGAGATAACGAGTTGTAAGCTGGATGAACACAGCAGGCCAAGCAGCATCATAGGAGCAGGAAGTAAGGATTTAACCAACAGAACAAGGCCGTTTGAAGCCATTCACCATCCTGAACTGCAAATATATGTTCATTTCTTTAGCATCACTGGGTCAGAATTATTGAACTCCAACCATAACAGCATTATGGATGTGCTTACAACGAATGAATTTTAGCAGTTCAAGAAAGCACCTCACCTGTGCCTTTTTAAGCACAGCTATGGATGAGCAATAAATATGTTGTTGAGCTGGCCTAGCCGGTGGAAGTGCACATCCCATGAATATATATAAAAAAAATTCAGGAGGTTTATATAACATTGCATAAAATCTGCATAAAATAGTGCCAATTCAGAGGGTCGCTTTGTCCTGGATGGTGTCCAGCTTCTTGAGTGTTGTTGGGGCTGCACTCATCCAGGCAAGTGAGGAGTATTCCATCACACTCCTGACTTCTGCCTTGTAGATGGTGGACAGACTTTGGGGAGTTAGGACGTGAGTTACACTCCGCAGAGTTCCTAGCCCCTGACCTCCTCTTGTAGGTTTTAGAAGTGAGCAGCTAGGATTGAGCAGGCTTTTGATAGCTGCAAGGCAGATGTTTTTAAAAAAACAGGGTATCACAGAAACTTAAGTCTGCATCTTTGTACAAGTTGTCGACAGGTAGGTAAGTGTAGTAATTGTAAAGAGTTCAGCCAGGTGGACCTCATAGAATGAGTTCTCTGATTTGGACCATGTTAACAGCCACAATCAGGGTGCCCTGGCTGAAGGATATAAACAAGAGTGTCAAAGGTTCTGTTTATTCTGACAGCTGACTCTGAGGAAGCCAGATAAGTGTTGAGTACTATTGGAGTTTTAAAAATACATTTCTTACTTCTAAGATGATCTCTTTTTTACATGTCCTAAATTACATCAGCTCCTATGGACACGTCTCCTACCATCAAACCAATTTTGTATCCAATTGGCAAGTTCTGCCTGAATCTCATATGATCTAACGTTACTAATTAGTCTACCATGTGGAAGTTTGTCAAAGGCTTTACTAAAGTCCATGTAGGCAAAGTCTACTGCTCTGCCCTCATCAATCTTTTTGGTTACATCCTCAAAAAACTCAATCAAGTTTGTGAGACACAGTTTCCCACACACAAAGCCATGCTGACTATCTCTAATCAATCCTTGCCTCTCCAAATACATGTGAATCCTATCTTTCAGAATCCCCTCCAACAACTTACCCCCTACTCTCAAGCTCTCAGGTCTATAATTCACAGGCTTCTCCTTACAGCCTTTCTTAAATAAAGGCACAACATTAGCCACCCTCACCCATGGCTATAGATACGAATATCTCTGCTAAGGATCCTGCAATTTCTTCCCTATCTTCCCACAACGTCTGGGAATACACTTGATTGGGTCCCAGAGATTTATCCACTTCCTGCACTTCCTCTTCTGTAATGTGGGCTGTTTTCAAAACATGAATGTTTATTTCCCCGAGTTCCCTAGCCTCTTTTCTTTCTCCACAGTAAAAACTGATGCAAAATATTAGCTTAGTATCTCTCTAATCTCCTGTGTTGCCTCACATAGATGACCTCATTGATCTTATAGAGTTCCTATTCTCTCCCTAATTGCTCTCTTGCTCTTAATATACTTATAGATCTCTTTAGATTATCCTTGACCTTATCTGCAAAGGCTATGTCATATCCCCTTTTTACCCTCCTGATTTGCCTCTTAAGGGTGCCCCTACACCCTTTATAACCATAGAATTACTACAGTGTGGAAACAGACCATTCGGCCCAACAAGTTCACACTGACCCTCCAAAAAGAGCATCCCACCCAGGCCCATTCCCCTACATTTCGCACGGCTGACCTACACGTACCTGAACACACTGGGTAATTTAGCATGGCTAATCCACCAAATTTGCACAAGGAAACCAAAGCACCCGGCAGAAACACACGCAGATATGGGAAAAATGTGCAAATTCCACACAGTCACCCAAGGGGAGAATTGAACCCAGGTCCCCGGTGTTGTGAAGCAACAGTGCTAACTCGTGGTCCTCATGCTCTTCAAGCGATTTACTTGATCCCAGTTGATGTACCTAATATATAACTCCTCCTTATTCTTGACCATTTGAAAGATGATGTAGTTATACTCAGGAATAAACAAATAAATCAGAATTTGCTAGCTCCTTCACAGAGGGTGAAACTAAAGTTAGATTAGTAACAACAAGGAATGCAAGATTCCTCTCTTTTTACCTGTTTTTAGCACCCACTTGTTCTCACTCAGTCACTCATCCTCATTCAATCACATTCACCTCACCCTCACTCAACTCACTCTCTGCGCGCTGTCTCCCCCTCTCTCTGCGTGTGCTCGCTGTTGACCCCTGTCTGCGCGCGCGCGTCCTCGCCCTCTCTCTCTGCGCGCGCGCGCGTCCTCGCC
>JAHRHZ010000017.1:27595013-27626566 GCA_024137785.1 Ginglymostoma cirratum | reverse complement strand
CCTCGCCCTCTCTCTCTGCGCGCGCGCGCGTCCTCGCCTTCTCTCTCTGCACGCACGCATGCTCTCGCCCTCGCCCTCTGTCCCAGCGCGCGCGTGCCCTCGCCCTCCCTCTCTGCGTACATGCTGTCTCTACAACCCCTGCCCCCCCCACCATCCCTCTTCCCCATAACCCTTCCTCACCATGTTTCCTTTTCAACATCTTGACAGCTAGCACCTGTGTTTTGATCCCAGCTGATGTTAATAGTGGACAGGTCTTAAAAAAGATCTTTCTTTCACTGAAACACGCACACAATGCTGTAGCTCTGGTTTAAAGTATAATAAAAACAATATAAAAAATGTTTTTAAAAAAATGATCTGGAGGAAGGTATAGATGGTATGATTAGCAAGTTTGCAGACGAACACTAAGATTGGTGGAGTAGCAGATAGTGAAGGGGACTGTCGGAGAATGCAGCAGAATATAAATAGATTGGAGAGTTGGGCGGAGAAATGGCAGACGGAGTTCAATCCAGGCAAATGCGAGGAATGCATTTTGGAAGATCCAATTCAAGAGCGAACTATATGGTAAATGGAAAAGCCCTGGGGGAAGTTGGTACACAGAGGGATCTGGGTGTTCAGGTCCATTGTACCCTGAAGGTGTTCAGGTTGATAGAGTGGTCAAGAAGGTATACAGCGTGCTTTCATTCATCGGACGGGGTTTTGAGTACAAGAGTTGGCAGGTCATGTTACAGTTATATAGGTCTTTGGTTCGACCACATTTGGAATACTGCATACAGTTCTGGTCGCCACATTACCAACAGGATGTGGATGCTTTGGAGAGGGTGCAGAGGAGGTTCACCAGGATGTTGCCTGGTATGGAGGATGCTAGCTACAAAGAGAGGTTGAGTAGATTAGGATTATTTACATTAGAAAGACGGAGGTTGAGGGGGGACCTGATTGAGGTCTACAAAATCATGAGAGGTACAGACAGGGTGGATAGCAAGAAGCTTTTTTCCAGAGTGGGGGACTCAATTACTAGGGGTCACGATTTCAAGGTGAGAGGGGAAAAGTTTAAGGGAAATATACGTGGAAAGTTCTTTACGCAGAGGGTGGTGGGTGCCTGGAACGCGTTGCCAGCGGAGGTGGTAGAGGCAGGCACTATAGCGTTATTTAAGATGTATCTAGACAGATATGTGAATGGGCAGGGGAGCAAAGGGATACAGATCCTTGGAAAATAGGTGACAGGTTTAGATAGAGGATCTGGATCGGCGCAGGTTTGGAGGGCTGAAGGGCATGTTCCTGTGCTGTAATTTTCTTTGTTCTTTGTTCTTTGTTCCTTATTGCACAAATTCAAGGAAAATAAAATAGAAAAAATGAAGCTATTTACAAAATAAAATTTGAAAGACTTGAAATAAAATCTCATCTATTCCCAGCACCATCACTTTACAGTGCTTAATCCCAGACAGACATCACTTCTCTGCCATATCTATTGGTATCATTTGACAGTTTCTTCCAATTCCTTGTCTTGACAGTTTGATAGTTTTTTCCTTTATTATGAACATAACTAAGCTTAAGCTTTCTTGCTTCAAAAACTGGTTTGGGCTTATGACTAAACATTTTAATTTGGAATTTTGAAACTGTAGAGGTAAATTATTCCTTAAATTTTTTAAAAATTCATTCATGAGATGTGGGCTGTGTTTATTGCCCACCCCTAATTAGTAAAGAGTCAATCATATTGCTGTGGGTCTGGAGTCATATGTAGGCCAGACCAACTGAGGATGGCGGATTTCCTTCCCTAAAGGACACTAGTGAACGAGATGGGTTTTTCCCCACAGTGGTTTCATGGTCATCAGTAGATTCTAGATTTTGTTTTATTTGAACTCAAATTCCATCATCTGCTGTTATGGGATTCGAATGCTGGTCCTCAGTACTTGAGCTGGCTTTCTGGATTAATAGTCTCATATTAACTAGATCATTGCCTCCTGTTCTGAACTAGCTCTTTTCTCCAGGTTAAGCTGATCTTGCATCTAACCTGAACCAGATTTCTGCAAACTTCCACCAAAACCTTCCCAATCAGTGTTTTAGTTCCTAGTTCTTCTAAACCAAATGCATTTTCAGTGTTTACTCTTTTTGACAGTGAATCTCTGTGTGGGGGAAACATTATCTTATCACCCCAGGAGTTACTCTCTCACACATACTGATATAAAAATCATGATTCCAGAAAGAGACACAGGTTAATTATTCATCCCCAACATGTACATAGTCCAAAACCCATATGCCACTAATTCAAAATCCAAACTCTAAATGACATATAGACAGATATTACATCACTGTGCTGATGATGAAAATTGGAGAAATATCCACAGACTAAGAAGTCAGGAATATACGCATTTTGCTACAGTTGAGTATACACGACATCAATTAAATAGGCATGGTCTCATGTTCAACTCTCTCAAAGCAAGGACACTAAGAACTTTTAGCCTGTATATGCTGCCTTCTTTTTTTAGTAGCTGCTGACTTATCATCAATTCTTATACGTGTTTGTGTGTATTTGATGTTTTATTATTTTTCTCTGCGTTAGTTGAGAATAAAATTCCGCTTTGCAAGAAAATCTTTTCTGGCTATTTAAAGTGACTTAGTGAACTATGTTTTATTTGGAGAGTGATAAAGCTGCATGCTTTAAAAACTATCTTTTAGCTAACAATGGGGGTTGGAGTGGAGTTAAAAAGAGAGGAGCCAATTGACCCCACTTTATGTGGCCATAACACCATCAGAGATACAGCTACTGCTGTCAGAGCATTTGGCACACAGATCATCCAAGATGGCATCCTCTACAAGAAGAATTGAGTCATTATCCACAAAGAGATGATTAAAGGGGTGCTGTAGCTCGTTCATGAAAGCTATCAGGAATTGAATCCAGTCTGAGGAAGGCAAGGATAACCAAACATGAATAACTGAGATTTATGATTATGCTTGCGCATGAGGAGATGAAAGCAGATTTAATTGAAGTATATAAAACTATTGGAGGCTGAGACACAGTGAATAAGAAGGTTCTATTTCTTTAGTGGAGAGGTTAATAACCAGTGAACTTGGATGTAAAGTAATTCCAGACGTATTGGAGAGGGAGGTTTTTTTATTTCACCCAAGAGCATAGAGCCTTGAACTCACTGAATGCAGGGATGGTGGATGTAGAAACTGTCCTCGTATATACAAAAGCAATGGAATGTATTCTTGAGGTCCTGTAATCTGCAAGGCTTCAGGCCAAGAGCGAGAAGATGGGATTGAGCGGTCAACACATGGCTACGTGGCCATATTATCTTTGTGCCACAGATTTTCTCTGTTTTGATGAAGATCTCTCAATTTCAGTACCTGACCTCCAAGTCAGCCAACTACATATCAAGGGAAAAGAGCCTTTAACAAAATTTCAGTTCCTATTACAGTAGTTTGTAAGTCGCATTTAAATTTCTCAATATAAAACCTGATGGAGTATGAAATGTGCATTCATCAAATAAACATTTCTATATTTATCAATATCTCAAAACCCATCACCTCAATTAGTGTTAGGGTTTAGGCCCGAAACGTCAAGTTTTCCTGCTCCTATGATGCTGCTTGACCTGCTGTGTTCATCCAGCCCCATGCTTGTTACCTCAATTAGTGTATTGAAGTGCATGTTTTTTTACATCAATAGTGTATTTTAGTTCAGTACCAAAGACCACTAATTATGGCACACACGAGCACAAATGAAATGTGAGAATATGTTTGCTATTGTTTACAAATAGAACATATTAACATATGTGTTAATTAGCCTGATTTTATAATTATTTGACTACTAATAAAGTAGGCCATTCGCTGCCTGACTAAATAGTCGCCATTTCCAAGACTTAGAATTTTAATCAACGTTTTTACCTCCCTTTTTGCAGGGCTGAAAATTATTGGTGGAGAGGCCAGAACAAGCGCACACTGAAGGTGGGACAGTTCCCACGAAACACAGTGACATCCGTCGCAGGCCTTTCAGCCCATGACATCAGCCATCCGCTCAAGAACAGCTTTATTCACACGGGGCATGGAGACACCAAACTTGAGCACTGCTGGGGCTTCCCTGACAAAATAGATGAGTACGTAGGAGTTTGCCTGTATGTGGGGAAACAGCTTACTCCATGGAACCAAAGAGCAATTTAAGAATTACTGTGCCTAAAAGCCACCATTTTATTTCTACTTTAATATACACTAAGAAAGGCTGTCTCTATAGGCATGGCAAGCATTTGCCATGTTTGTAGGTTAATTGTATTGTTGTAGTCAGTCCATATTTGATAACTAAATTACAGACTTCCATTATTGTTGGTGATAACCACTTCCATTTCTATCCTTTTCCTTCCTGTCCTTGATTCTTCCTCCCATTCTTACTTTCTGTCTGAGTCAATGACTACTGCCAATTTATGGTGTTGACAGCATCTCATATTTTGCCGATTTCCAAGTTCATAAATGAATAATCAATAAGTTTCAGCCAGCACTTGTCCAAGGGTAATTAATAATCAAATGACATCCTGTCTTCACAAAAATGTACATGCGTGCTTTCAATTTTATTGATGATCAAAAGGAGAAACTTTTTTGTTGAGCTTTTTGCCTTTCCATGTTCAGCGGCTAATTGTGGGGACTATCTCTCCTTGCAGATCAATGATAAAAATATCAGTTCTTTTCCAATTGACAATAATTAAGCATTATTACACCTCACATTGTTATACTCCAAACTGAAGTCACAAAGTACTGAAATCTGTCATAATAACTATCTAGAATTTTGATTTTTCTTATGTGATTAATATGTTTGTGAGATAACTGAATCCTTGTGTGTCAGAGGCAGGAGAGAAGAACAGTGCTGTCAGATTAATTGATTGCAATGCAAGCGTACACAGAGTGGGATTAGGCTGACTGGAAAATTTTTCATACCCAGAAATTAGATTTTTGTGCTCTGAATGAAAGTCAGTATTTTTTTCTTCTTTTACTGTTTTATTTCTGGAGTTTTTCTGTTCTTGGAGTTAATATTTGACTTGCATATCCTACTGGTAAAACTGCATGGAGAAAAATGAATAATGCTGATGGTTATGTAAGGTGAACAACTTTATAGCAATGTTAACAAAATGCACTGCAAAGGAATGCTATAAAAAGAAGAATGGCCTTAAGCCACACAAGGCGATATTAGGGCAAATAACCAAAATCTTTGTCAAAGAAGCACATTTTAAGATGTCTTGAAGGAGGAAAGTGAAATAAAGGATCAGAGTTGCAGAAAGAGAATTCTAGAGCTTAAGGCCTATGTAGCAGGGAGTATAGTCTTCAATGGTGAAGCAATAACACTCAGGGATAGCAGAATTAGATAAACATAGATCTCAACTGGAGGAGGCTGTGGGTGGGGGGCTTGATATGAAGCCACTGTAGCTCAGTGAGCACAGTGGTGAAAGGGATACATGACGTGGTGACATTTCCTAAGGCATGAGCAGCAGAATTGTCTATGACCTCAAGTACGCAGAGGCAAGCTTGCAAACAGATTGGTTTAATGTCAGTGTTGTCAGGGAGAGGGATAGAGTTGATTGCAAGGGGACAGGAGTTTGGAATTGCAGCTGGAAGCAATGGCTTAAGTTTTCCCAATATTTAACAGAGGATATTTCTACTCGTCCAGTATTGGACATCTGATAATCCAGCAAAAGCAGTGGCAGTTGAACATGGCGACAGTGTGGTAGAAAGAGATATCGTCAATGTACGTAATGCTGTGTTTCCAGATGATGTCGATGAGAAATAGGAGTGAATGAAGGATATATTATTAGGGAGTACCAAAGGTAACTGTATGGGTACAGGAAGAGAAACCATTGCAGGTGATGCATTAAAGCAAAATACCATGAATGCTGGATATCTGAGTTCCAAAGAAGAGTCATTGGACTTGAAACGTGAACTCTGCTTCTTTCTGCACAGATCCTGTCAGACCTGATAAATTTCTCCAGCACACTCTATTTTTATCTCAGGTTTCCAGCGTATGCACTATTTTGCTTTTAATAGACAATAATCAAATCAGGTGAGAATACCAACCCAGCTGGATGACAGTGGATATAACAGTGTGGAGCTGGAGGAACACAGCAGGCCAGGCAGCATCAGAGGAACAGGAGCAGCTGCCACTGCTTTTGCTGGATTATCAGATGTCCAATACTGGACGAGTAGAAATATCCTCTGTTAAATATTGGGAAACTTAAGCCATTGCTTCCAGCTGCAATTCCAAACTCTTGTCCCCTTGCAATCAACTCTATCCCTCTCCTTGACAACAGTTGACGTTTCGGGTTGGGACCCTTCTCTGGATGACAATGGAGATGCTTTGGAAAAGAATGATGTTATCAACCATGTCAGAGGCTACAAACAGATTGAGAAGGAAGTTAACGGAGTGTTGACCTTTGTTGCAGTCTCATTGGATGCAATTGTGACTTTGGTAGAATCTGTTTCATTGTTGTAGCAGGGGCAGAAAGCTAATTGGAAGAGTACAAACATGGAATTCTGGAAAAGATGAGAATGATTTCAGAGGCCAAAATAAAGTCAAGGCCTTTGGAGAGCAAAGGGAGTTTGGAGATAACACAGTGTGGAGCCGGAGGAACACAGGAGGTCAGGCAGCATCAGGGGAGCAGGAGATCTGATGACAAAAACATCAGATTTCCTGCTCCTGTGATGCTGCCTAATCTGCTGTGTTCCTCCAGCTCCACACTGTGTTATCTCTGACTCCAACATCGGCAGATCTTACTATCTCAAAGGGACGTTGGAGTTGGGCCTGAAATTTACAAGGATGCTTGGGTCAAGAATTAACTTTTGAGGCTAGAGGGTGGTTAATAGCAGACTTAAAGAACAGGACCATCTTGAGGAAAGAGAAACATTAACAAAATTGGCCAACATGGGCAACAAAAGAGGAAGTTGGATGGTTAACAGTTCAATGGCAATACTGCTAAGGGAGCAGAAGATGGATCTCATGAACATGATGAGGTTAGATACAGCATGAAGGGAACTTTGGAGGAAATCTGGCCAGATGGGCAAGTAACAAGAAGGATCATGGTAGAATTAGCTGATTGGATGGTCCCAATCTTAGTGACAAAGAAATCAAACAGTTCTTAATATTGCAGGTGAGAGTGGAGGAGACAGGAAAGAGTTGTTTTTAGAAGATAATTTGCAGTACAGAAAGAAAGCTTTGCATTTCGATATGATATTGGAGTATATAATGATTTTAACAGACTAGAGCAGGACCCATTGTCGAAGTGGATGGTTGAATAAGTTCTATGCCATTTTCTTCCAGATCTGCAAGGTATGTGACTCAGGGAGCCAATTAGCGCAGTTAGCTAGCCAGCTGGTTTGCAATGGCGAATAATACGACCAGCGTGGGTTCAATTCCAGCATCAGCTGAGATTATCATGAAGGACTCTCCTTCTCAACCTCTTCCCTCCCCTGGGGTGTGATTCCCTTCAAGTTTCCCCTTGATTTCAGTAATAAAACAAACTTTAAATAGAAATGCCCCTAGCTCTGTAATGCTGCATATCATATTTCGTGCATACTTGGAGCGACAAGTTGGATGACGATGGTCTGTTTCAGTCCTGCACATGTCTGTGTTTCCTCTTTGTACCACTGTGCTCTATTACATTGTAGGGATAATTTTCCATTATGATTCTTTTTGTGTGACAGCAATCTTAGATGAGCACTTACACATGTCTCTAGCTATGCCAAAATCCTGTGTAAACCTTCCAGCAATTGCTTATTAATAGCAAAATTACTAATTGCTGATTTAATCAACCCCATGATAGTATTGGACTTTGACAAGAATTACATCATAAGAAATTGCACAGCTGTTTTGATTCCCAAGGATTTTATCAATTATCTTCATTTTATTATGACTGTTTTGTCTTGTCACAGATTGTACCTTGGTAATCCCATGGATCCTCCAGATATCCTTGGACTTGACATTAAACCAACCAGACCGACCCAGCTACCGGGAAGATCTAAAAGTAAGAAGCCCAAGTCAAAAAAAAAACCAATCCCATGCTCTGTAGGAAGTTTGCTTTTTCCACTTTATCTGGCTCTGTTGCATTTTCAGTATTTCAATTTACAACAGCACTTTTGCTCAATATAAAGTTTCATCCGCATCTAATACAGATTATGGAAAAATACCAATCTGCTCCTAAACTCAGTAATATTAAGGTTGCAGTTTAGTAAATGCTGTCTTAGCAACATTACGTTAAAGTATAAGCACTCTCACCAGCCCTTCTGTTTCAGATCTTTTTGTGGTACCATTCTTTTACATGAGAGATCACACAACAGAGTCTGTTGAGTTACAGTCTGAAATGCCAGTCCTTGCTGTTTGTGAAAATAATAGAACCTTTTTCAACTTTGATGTGCTACAGGATTGGAAAGATTTTTTAAAGTTATATTATTGAGAAACTTGGAATGAAGAGCCATGATTAATAGTGTTGGAAACCTCTGAGATCAAGAAAATTGCTGAGTTGCTCACGGAGAGGATCATATTTAGCTTCAGTACTCTGTATCCCTTGTATGTTTGTTGAGCTAAGGTGGTATTGATACTGAAGAAATAGATATATAAATTTTCCATGATCTACAAACAATATTTGATCTTGTTCACTTAAACAATTAGAGTGGTAAATGTAAAAATTACTTGCAGATTAGTCTTCAAAAATAATGCTATCCACTAACAGTACTTGAGAATACTTTACTTTAATTTCCACTATGGATGTAGCGACATTATATATTATTTTTGTTCTTTCAAACTTGGGTGTAGGCTGTTGAAGTATAACGTTGCCTGATTTTTGTTTGTAATTTTCTGTGCTTTGTTTTAAATCTCTCTAAATTAGAGTTGTTTGCTTTTTGAGCTAAGAATAGTCATTAACCCTTAAAAGTGTAATAAGTTTGAGTGAAATCTCAGTCTTCTCAATTTGGTGTGACCAATGGACAGATGACATAGTGGCTGTAATTAATGAGACAGCAAATTTTGCCCGTAAACAATTAAGAGAAAACATTGCTCCTTAAAAATCGGTGTGAGATGAAAAGGAGGTCAGGCTCCCATTCTCAGACACAAGAGATAACTTGTTTATATAAAATGTCATTCTCAGTGATCTGCCTATAAGTTAATTGTGCTCACAAAAGTAGTTGTTGGATGTGGAAGGTGGACAAATAGAGTTCCAACGTAAGGCTTGGGATCTACTTCAAAGTCTATCTCTTTATTAGTCCGTTGAGAAACCATTAAACTGTCACTATTTGCCATGTGTTTGTGATTTTTGGGTTTGTGGAATTTTGAACCACATACCCAATAGAGATCTGAGTCAGAGATAATAGGAACTGCAGATGCTGGGGAATCCAAGATAACAAGGTGTAGAGCTGGATGAACACAGCAGGCCAAGCAGCATCATAGGAGCAGGAAAACTTGACATTTCGGGCCTAGACCCTTCATCACAAAAATGGGTGTATTGCTACGACTGGTGAATGTGTTTCTGCTACAGAAGTAGAGTTGGATTGTTGAACAGTGTGTATGCAAGACATCTTAACCAAAAACTGGCATTTGATTGGAATAAACATGTTAGATAAAAGTAAGAATGCTGATACGGTTCATTAAATATGAGTTTGCAACCTTCAGTTAAGAAGCTTGTGTTGAGAAGGATCACACTCTGCAGGTTACTGTCAATTCTCTCTCAGTAAATGTTCAGCAGATGGCTGTTTGATGGTTAAATGACATGTGCTGTACATGTTGTCTATTGATGTCTGTGGTGTGATTGAGCTAATGACTTTGGCCTTTTCTTCCTGTGCTGCCTCTTTTAACATTTGCAGAGGAGCCTCCTCCACGTCCTCCTCAACCGACCATCTTTGGCAAGAGTAAGTTACGACATTTTCTCCAGTATAAAAGGTGTTCCTGCCCACTCTGTTCCATTTTAGCCCCGATTTTCAAAGGTATTTTGTGGTGTATCACTACTCATCAGGCATGGATTTGCTGTGTCACAGGAGATTTGCACAGAACTGAGATTGAGACACTCTGTTTTGAACAGTCAATACTGTTGAGTTCATTTATCACTAAATTACACATTAAATCAGTCTGCCTATTTCATTGTGTTGTAAAGTTAAGAAACTTAATGCAACACTTGTAATAGTGTAGCAATTATTTAATTTCATATGCAGCTTGCTATATTCCATTGATGTACAAACTTAACTACAAAGTACTTTAGTAATTCTTTGGCAGTCTCTACTGACAAACTAAGTTCTCCATTGTGGAACATATTACTACTTTGTCGAGATAATGTAACCCTTAAATCCTTGCATACTTATAGTTATTTCTCAGTTCTATTTGCCGCAACACCTCATACTCTTAAACAAAAACAGACGTTGCTAGAAAAGCTCAGCAGGTCTGGCAGCATCTGTGAAGAGAAATCAGAATTAATCCGGTGACCCTTCCTCAAAACTGAGCTTTTCCAGCTACTTCTGTTTTTGTTTCAGATTTACAGCATCTGCAGTTCTTCTGATTTCTACCTCCTATTCTTAATTGTTGTTACTGTCTTATGATAGAGGTTTCTTAATCTGGTACTTTCATGATAGGGGAATGTGTAGAAATGTATGTGTCCCCTGTAACTGGAAAATACACACAGTACTTCTTATGGATATTGACTTTCCAAACTTAGATTGCATCTGCAGAGTACAATTTAGTGTATTCAACAATTTAGAGAGGTGCTGCTAGATACAGCTCTACCACTAGTAATAATGAATGGGGCTGAAATCATGAGCATAATGCAAGAACCATATCATGTATCACTAAAGTTACTGAGATAAGTACAGTTTTCCTTTTCAGTACATTAATTATGTCTGCTTTGGCCTGTAGCTCATCCCAAGATTTATCATCTACTTTACAGCAACACATATAGGGAGTGCTACATTGCTTGAACAATAATTTGAAAGAAAGCAGACAAAGTATTATTAGTTAGGTAGACAAGAGATCCCACTGAAGGCTCAAAGAGTCGAGCAGAGTTTGAAGAATAGTGAGTATTTCTGGATGTTTCCCTTGAAGGATGTGGTGACATAATGGTATTGTCATTGGACTAGTAAATTGGAGCCCCAGTCTAGTGTTCTGGAGGTGTGTGATCTGCACATAGCAGATGGTGAAATTTGAATGCAATAAAATCTGTAGTTAAAATCTACTTTATTAGTGACCATATAATCATTTTTGATCAAAATGCTGGCACTCCTTTCCTCACTGCTCTGTGGGTTCAAGGACTGCAGCCCTTCAAGAAGCCAACTCACTATCACTTTCTCCAAGGCAGTTAGGGATGGGCTAGGAATTCTGGCTTAGCCAGCAATGCCCTCATCCCATGAATGAATTTTGGAAACAAAAACCCACCTTTACTACCAAAACAGAATAATTAACATTTTTACTACCTTATGTGCACAAGTTTCCTAGCCTATTTACCTACATTACACCAATATCTACACTTAAAATTACACCATGAAGAAATGGCTTGGGACTTCTAGAATATGGAAAAGGCAAAATATAAATACACATTCTTTTCTCATTTTGGAACATTCAGAGAGAGGTGGGCAGAGACCATCCAATTCCAAGAATTCCTTTCCATTGATATATGGTGCAACAGCGTGCACAGTGCACCCATCAACCTAATCATGCACTTCTGTAACAGAGGCAAAATAAAATGAACTTGATAAAAATTCTGGAAACATTCCTATCAGACATGCTGTGGTCATGAAATATACTTTCCCCATACCTTGTGAACAAAACTACAATCCCAACTAACAGGAAATATGTTATGCATTTATTGTGCAGAAAGTATTGTAAGAGAGTGGATTAAGCACTAACCTTTCATCTGATCAAACTTATAGATCTGTCTACTAACTGCAAAGGCTCTACGAGAAATAAATTTGATGAGTTTTAACCAACTAGACAGGCTGAATATAAGACTACACCTGATTTAGCAGTCTTATTCAGGAATAGCATGTGCTTCTGAGATTGGAATTTGCTAAAGGGTGAATGTTCCTGACTTTAAGTTGTTGGATGTCATAACCTATATCCAAATGTTTCTGGCAAGAGCATATTGCTTCTTTCAGAACCAAAAACCTTTTTACACAGAAACAAGAATAGGTAATTTGGCACTTGGAGCCTGCTCTGTCATTCAGCAAGATCTTAGCTGTTCTGGTTATGGTCTCAACTCCTATCTGAGCCTTTTCTTTTAACAATTTGGCTACAGCATTTCTCATCAACAGGTTTTAGTTAGTCTTTGGACATTCTTGACTGGCCTTTGGATATTCTTGATTGGAAGATTGAAAAGTGACTTGATCAGGTTGAAATCAAAAATGCCCCACAAATCTGGTTCTGCTCACTTCTACGTATGACCACTCATCACAAATTGAACTCTGTGTTGTCACCTCCAGTATTGAAGAACCTGGCTTTCATTTTATTTGTGCCACTGTTGTAATCCCAATTTATAATACCAAATGGTTCCTGAGTGTCTCAATTGTAGGAAGTATCTGTGCAGACTTTGTTTTTTCTCCCCCAGTTGTACTAACCATCTCGCTACCATTTCCTGTGTGCTGACTGCATGTGTTTTCTTGTATCTTAAAGAAAACTGACATAATTAACTGACCATTTAATTTGCAGTCAACGAAGTATCTATGTTCATATTCACTTTGTTTAACGGAAACTGCGCTCTACAGTGACCACCCATGCAGTTTCTTTACCAAGCTTTCCTGTGACAACCAGCAGTATTTAGTATTTGCAGTAAGAAACAGACAAGAAAGACTAAATAAAGATACTGACTTGTTAATAGTTTAAATTTGTTATAAGAGGGAAAGCAAATGTCTTCAGCTTATTTCCCCAATGGATTGACTGTTTGCATCTTTTATTTTTAATATAAAGTTTAACATTTAATGAGGTGTTATATTTAGAATTGTTTAAACTTTTGCATTTTTCTTCAAATTCATTGGTTTCAACTCATTTAAAGAATCTACTCTTTAGAGATACATTTTGTGTAATTTCTGCCTCTGAATATCAACATTTTCTGACTGTGGAATGAATTTTATGTGATGCCTTGCTCTTCCCGCCTCCAGTGACTGAAAGTTGATTACAAACCCAGGCAGAAATAGTCAGCTGCAGCGTTGCCACTTTATAATCAGTGGACTATCCATTGGCTCAAGCTGAGACTTCTATTTCCAGAGGAAGTTATTGCTCAGAAAGCTGATATCTAATTCTATAGCCAGAAACTCTGCTGTCTTAATAGTGCCAGGTTCAAGTGGTGGCCGCTGCTGGGACTACAGGCAGGCAGTCCCCAAAGAAGAGAAGCAAATGGAGGTCAGACTCTGTTTAGTCCAGGATATTACTGAGGGCATGCTGTTAGGCCCAACCTTAGGGTGTTTGGGGCTGTTTGAGAGGCTGGAAGGGCTGATAGGTTACAGGGCCTCTAGTGGGTTTGGGGGGTCAGCCTTTGAAAAGCAAAAGGGTCTCCCAAAGGATTTCCTGATATTAGCCCAGTCTGTTAAAGCTGTCAGTCCACCTGTTTTGTTTGGGCCTCACCCTGCCACAGTTAATAGCGTAATGAAGCACTTTAGTATCCAAGAGTTGTACTCCTAAGGGCCGCAGTTTGTCCAAGCCACCTGCTGCACCTCACAAGCCTGACAGCTCCTCCCCATATTTTGAAGTATGCTGATGTGGGAGCATAAAACCAAATGGTCTGTGGGAGTCATATAGTTGTGAATAAGTTCCCACATAGTTCTTCTGTTATCAGCATGTACAGAAATGGTAAATACATTAGTCAATGTGTTTTGCAGAAAATAATTTCCAGTGTTGTGGTATCTTACCTTTTTCTTCAGTTTGTTAACTGGCACCTAATGTCTACCAGCTGTAAAATCAAGTTAAATGAGCTGAGGCTTCACATGATTAATTATACATAAGTGATATATGCTAAGTACAGATTTAGTCTGGAAGATGCATTATTTTCATTACTCACCAGAATGCAACTTGACAAATCCATGAACAGACTACATTCTGGAAATATTATCTATGATTTATATCAGTCATAGGGCAAAGATTTTCATTTCTATTGCTCAATGCTGCTAACCCATGAGATCTTGCCATGATGTTAATTATCTGTTTTTATTCATTCAGAAGTGATTTCTCATTGGTACATTCCATCTCCCATTGGAAAATGGTTCTACTGGATGCTGGAAATTAGAAATGTGATTTCAATGGGCTGAAGGTTTCCCTTTCAAAAGTGTGCTAATTCAAAAACCAAGGAACTTAATCTAAAACTGTTTATAATCAAGTGAGCTTAATACCATCTTGGCATCAAATGATTGTGACTTCAGTCTGAATTTCAAGACTTGAATATATCATGAAGACTAATATCTCAGTGAGGTACTGTGGGAATGCCAAATTGTTAGAGGTATGGTCTTAGCTTTCAGATAAAAAGTTGAAGCATAGTCTCCTCTACCCATTTGGGTGGATCTGTTGAGATGGGTGGGTGGAATCTTCTAATACTACAGCCAATGTTTATCCTTCAACCAACCTGATAAGAAACTCAGGTTATGTCCATTACCTTCTGTTTGTGGGACCTTGTTCATGCAAATTGATTGCTATGTTGCCTGCATAATGATACTGGTGGTTGTTATTTGGCTATGAAATACTTTAGAACATTTTGAGGGCATAAAAGAACAAGGGTGCTAGCTTGCTCTTTTTCAAAAAAAAAAACAAAATTAATGCAGAAAAACAACTACTAACTCAGTTCAATTATGATGAACAATACAAAAACTTTTCTCAAACTTCTGCTTATTTTTCTAAATGTAACTATAGGTGTACACCAAATTCTGAAGTTAATAATGTATTTAATTTGTGGAACATGTAGATAATTTATTGGATGGCATTGCATGTTCAATGGAAAGATGCTGACAAGTGAAAGGCAGAGCATGCCAGGGGCTCATATCCATAATTATTTGCAAGTGCAGGTGGATAAAGGATAAATAGGGGTAGCAGAGTACAGGCATTGTAAATGTTATTTTAGAGAAAAGCTATGCAGGGCTTTGTTAGACCACAGAAATTGATGTAATTTTTGGCACACCATTACCGGAACGTCATTAACAACTCTAGAGTATATGAATGGTAGATTTGCCAGGAGGAGAAAGCAGTAGCTACAGAGTCATAGAGTTATATCAATTTGCCAGCTCTCCCTGGATTCCATGCAATCTAATCTTCCAGAACAGCCTACCATTTGGAACCTTATCAAAGGCCTGACTGAAATCCATGTAGATTACATCTACCACCTTGCCCTCATTAACCTTCCTGGTCACTTCATCAAAGAACTCTAACAAATTTGTGAGGCATGATCTCCCACGCATGAAGCCATGCTGACTACTCCTAATCAAACCCTGTCTTTGTAAATGCATGTATGTCCATCCATTCTAACTCCATTTCCCTGCACTTGACCCACATCTTTCTAAACTTTTCCTTGAGGAGAGATTTGAGATACTGAGACTATTGCCTCAGAAACAGAAAGAACAGAGATAAAATTTCATGGAGTTTTGTAAAATTGGGCGTAATGGTATTAAGAAAGGAACAAAGAACAACATAGCACAGCAACAGGCCCTTCAACCGTCCAAGCCTGCGCTGACACATTTTGCCCTTCCATACTAAACCTGTCTTCACTTACTGTCTTCACTTCACTGTATCCCTCTATTTCTTTCCTATTCATGTATTCATCCAGGTGCTCCTTGAATGCTGCTATTGTGTCTGCTTCCAGCACCACCTCTGGCAATGCATTCCAGGCACTCACCACCCTTTGTGTGAAAAACTCGCCTCACACATCACTTTTAAAGTTGCCCCCACCCACCTTGAGCCTGTGTCTCCGAGTTATTGAACCTTCCACCCTGGGAAAAAGCCTCACCCTTTCCACTCTATCAATGCCATTCACAATCTTAGAAACTTCTACTAGGTTGCCTCTCAACTTCCTGAATTCCAGTGCAACCAAACCCATTCTATCCAACCTTCATAGCTAAAATCTCCCATACTAGGCTACATCCCAGTAAACATCTTCTGTACCCTCTCCAAAGCATCCACATCCTTCTGGTAGTGTAATGACCAGAACTATATGCAAAATTCTAAGTGTGGCCTAACTACAGTTCTCTAAAGCTGCAGCATAACTTGTCTACCCTTATATGTAATGGCCCCTTCCAAAGAAGGCAAACATGCATAAGCCTTTTTTACTACCTTATCTACCTGTGCTGCCACCTTCAGTGATCTGTGGACTTGCATATCAATACTTCTAAGGATTTTGCCATCCACCGTATAATTTCCACATGTACTTGACCTTCCAAAATGCATTACCTCACATTTGTCCAGATTAAATTCCATCTGCCATTTTTCTGCCCATGCCTCTGACTGATCTATATTGAGGAACATCTCTCAATGCATAGAACACAGAATGTAGAACATAGAACAGTATAGCACAGTACAGGCCCTTCGGCCCACGATGTTGTGCTGAACTTTTACCCTAATCCTAAGGTCTATCTAACCTCCACCCCTACCTTAGTATATCATATGTTATGATAGTTTATCATATCAAATGCAGTGGGTTGTTGAAGCATGGGTGCTTTGTCAAAGTGGTTGAAGCAGAGAATATTGCACCTTTTCTAGAGAAATTTGTTTAATATTTGAGGGAGAGGATGAGACAGGGCTAAGGGAAGAGAACAGGACAGTTAAATTGTTTTGGACCACACCAACAAAGAACTAGCATTTAAAGCATGGTCTATTTGACCTCCTACAGTACTATAAATTTCCTTAGTAAAAGGAAAAAGGTTCACCAGACTTATTTCTGGGATGGCAGTAATGCTATTTGGAGAGAAGACTGAAAATTAAGCCTGTATTCTCTGGTTTTCTGACAAATAAGATGTGATCATATTGAGGTCTACAAAATACTTAGCGAGATAAAGAGGGTGGATGCAGGTAAGTTGATTCTTCCGGTTAGAAAGTCCAGAAGTGGCAGCTTTTTTTTTTTTTTGCTCATGGTTATGACTCCTTGGAATTCTCAAACCTTTAGATCTATGGAAGCTCAGTCATTGAGTATCTTCAAAGTAGAGTTTAACAGATTTCTAAATACCAATGAAGGGAAGGGATATGGGTCTAGTCTGGGGAAAAGTGACATTGAAGTAGATGATCAGCCATGATCATATTGAATGGTGACAAACCAGATTTGATTAGTTGAATAGTTTCCTCCTGCTTCTACATTCCAATGCATATTTAATAGGCCAAAATATTGCACAAGTAGTAGCAGGGTAGACACTTCAAACGAATAGACTGTTTTGCCCTTCCTAAAATAGTTCTATTTCTGAATTCTGTGTTAAGTAATTCTGTTCTTGCATATATTTCAGAGCCTGTTTATGACCCTGTGATTGAAGAGGAAGCTGCAGTCTCGTTACCTCCAAAAAAACTCAGTCTGAAAAAACAGGGCCCAATGAAAACTTTAAAGCTCAATAAACCAGCTGCCCGTGTTTTTGCCACAAAGTTGGGGGAGAGGTCATCAGATGGGAGTAAATCTTGTGGTCATATAGCTAACGAGGTGGCTCTGATTGACTTTGGAGATGAACAACCCAGCCCGACTCCATCTCCTGTACTGGACAACACTATTCCTACACTGGCCAAGCTAGTTTTGGATTCTTATTCATTACTGGACAAGACACCACCACTGAGTCCTACCAGAACTTTGCCCAGACCTTTGCATCCTGTCCCTATTGTTGACTGGGATTCCAAACCCCTGCCTCCACCTCCAGCCTATGATGATGTTGCTCAAGATGAAGATGATTTTGAAGTTTCATCCATTAATAGCCTAGATACAGGATTAATTGGTGAAGTGTCAAAATATGGAACTGTTCAGTTACCAAGACATAGAGAAGTGGGGGAAACTAATTATGCATTTGTGCATGATACAGATGGCAAAGGAATGCTCAAAGTGGAGGATAATTTATTTTTACCACCCAGGCACACAAAACAGACCAGCTTCTCTCAGTCAGCTGAGATATTTGAGGAACTTCAACAAGAATGCATGAAAAAACTTAATGTCCCTGTCATTTCAACACCAGCCTCCACACCAAGTCCCATCTTGTCAGCAAGTGTGTCCCCAACTATTTCTGATGATAGACCTCAGATTCCACCACGAATTCCCATTCCTCCTCGCCCTTTAAGGAAAAATGAGCTAGGCCGCTGGTCTGGTGAGATGTCACCTGCATCTGGCGGTGAAGAGGACAAGCCTCCACAAATTCCTCCCAGAGATCCAATGTCCCAGCCATCCTCAAGAACTCCAAGTCCTAAGGCAGTTCCTGTCAGTTTTCCCCAACAAAGGCCAACAGCATCTTCAATGACAACATTAACTGTAGGTGCATACCTCTCAACGTCTCCTAGCAAGTTAATGCCGACTACTCAGAGTTTCGCCTCTGACCCAAAATATGCCTCACCAAAAGTCATTCAAGCACCAGGAAAGGACAACACAAAAGGACCTTGCATCCTGCCAATAGTAAAAGATGGAAAGAAGGTTAGCAACACCCATTATTATTTGCTTCCAGAGAGACCTCCTTATCTGGACAAATATGAAAAATTTTTCAAAGAAGCTGAGAGTACGGATGAACACTGCTCCAGAAAACCTGTGACCACAGCAACAGTGAGGCCTATGATGCAACATCCTGAGTATAAAACCAATTTTTCATCCAACAATAGTAATCCTGGGTCTTGTGTTGCAACAATGAAAAGTTCTCATAGTCTGCAAAAAATGTCTTATGAGATTTCAAGTGGCAAGACAGACAGTATTGCACCTTCAGACAAAATTAAAATAGTAAGTAAATTTAATACAAATTTACTGCTGAAATTCTGAACAGGATGCATATTTAAAGCAGATCAGTACTGTTTTAGTAAAAGACAATTCCAAAGTGACTGGAACATCCAAACTTAAAATGAAACCATATATTTTCTTTATTTTAGTCAGTTTGAATTCCTCAGTCTGAATGACAAGGGTTTGCTGGCTGGATTCAAGAATGGATGTCCTTACAGCTTGTTTCATAGATGATGTAAATACACTTTTCAAGTTTGTGTTTCCTTGTCTAGTGCCTAAACTTAAAACCCAACAACCGTAACGGTTTGTAACAGTGTATGATGCGTAGAACTGGAATGTATGCTCCTTCACCGGCAGGGAACCTAACTGCCATGTACCCACCCACTCCTGCCCACACCGTAATTTTACAACAACAGTGGTTGTACTATATGACCCATCTGCCAATGGGCAGTTTGAGTCCTTTAAGTAGGTAATTAATGCCTGCTTAATATTAATCCCCTGGTGGTTGGAGTTATTCAACAGCAGGAGAGCTCCTGCTGCTAAGTACCCAACCTGACTGGTTTCTCTGTGTGGACGGGCAACAGATGGGATTTATGGCCTCCTTAAGGACCACATTGGAGCTCAGAAGAGGGACTCCACCAAGATGTGACCCTCTCTCATAGCCTGTAAACTTTAGCCTCACCAAACCTCTCACTGGAACCTGCTAACATGGCACATTTGAGAGCCCAAAATACCCGAGTCATAATCTGGTGCTGCCAGTACTGCACAGCTGCCAGCCTCTGGCCAGCAACTGTCTGACATGGGAATTCTTCTACCTGAATGCCAGGTCACTTATGATTAGTCTGTTAACAGCCAATTGATTGTTAAATGGCTGCATTGCCTGGGACTATCTCCCCTACATTTTAAGCAGAGTGGGTGGGTGGAGGTCGGGCTTAAGGCATGGGAATCCTGCAAAGTCTGGTCCATGCCTTGTGCCATCCACTGTGCTGCAAACAAACTATCAGAACGGCAGTACGGCTCTGCATTTCTGTAGGATTTCTGATGGGAAGCCCCTGTCATAAGTGTGGAGCTCCCTGCTTTTGTTAAAAAAAAAAGACACGTAGAATGGCAGTCTGCATGAGATTGCCATCCTTGGAAAAATCCAGTTCACTATTTCACTTGTTACATTTTGAATTCAGATTTAAATCTAAGATGCAGAAAAATCTATTGTTATCGTCTGATTAAATCTTCCAGGTTTGTACAAATGTAATGAAAACACATTTGCTGTGACTTCACCAGTCTGTGGAATGTGCACTTGGGATGATTGCTTTTTGTATATAGGAGTGTGTATCTGTTTGGGGAAAGAAAATTGCTGCTAATTTAAGCTTGTCAACTTTGTCAATTTAAGTAATATAGTGTCTGAGAAACATGTGGCTTTACATTTAATGAAGGGTTGATAAATTGCTAAGGGTATTAATGAATGCTCCTAATTCTGCTGAGCCAAATATCCATATATGAACACTAATACAGAAGGTATTATTATTACACGACTGCATCACCTAATAATTGAGCTAGTGAGAATGGTAAAAGTACCCTTGAAACCCAAAATATTACCACAAAACTGAGTCCTTGAGAAATTCTAAGGAAAAGCCTTTTTGTGGGTTGTGGGGCAAAGTGTGGTGAGAGGGTTGGATGGTGTGGGAAGAGAAAAGATTTGTTTGTGTGTTGGCTACCACTGTCACTGGCCTTCATGTTACTATCCTCAGCATTTCAAAATGCTGTCCTTCAGTCCTCTTAAAACATTCCACTTATTGGTCTCCTTGCAGGAGAACACAGAAAAGCGGCAGAGAACTGGAGGTAGCCCTCCAGTCATTGCTACATTGATGTATGCAGAGGAGGATGCACTCAGTAAACTGGATCTCGGAATGCAGGTCTCCAAGTTACCTGGTAGCAAAATTTAATATCCACGTGACATACAACACTTGCTCTTGTTGACTTGATGTCAGCAGGTTATGAAGAATGATGATCTGCACAATAATGACTTAGAACCTATCCTTCTTGTCAATTCCATTTTACATCTTTTATCTCACATTAAGTGTCTTTCCACAGCTGTTAACTGGAGGATGAAGATTTTTCGCAGGAGGTGCTACTCTGAGAATGCACCATCACATGATTCATGCACACCTTCCATCAGCACAAATGCATATATCTCAGTCGTCCACCAAGATGGCTACTTGTGTTGTCACATAATGAAGCACTGTCCACAAATGAGCAGGGTCGTATGTTGGAGACAGGAACAACATTGGAGAACCTCATTGGAAGGACACTGTTTATTTGTGCAAGATATAGCTACTGAACCACCAGATCACAAGAATCCATTCCTCATGATTGTCATCTGTCAGTCTTTTCTGCTAAATTCACACCCATGCACTGAGTGACCACCTGAAACCTAGTATGCAGCTGAATGCATGCTTGTCCTCAGAAATTCTCCGCACAATTAGTCGGCCACTTAAACTGCATTTAACCAGCACCTCACTGCAGCAAGGTTTCTGCAGTTTTTGCTTAGGGTAGAGGTACAGATGGGCAGTGAGGGTCAAAATGGAGACAGGGTACAGAAGAAGACTCTGCTCAATGCATTTGCATTTGCCTTCCCAGGCTTTCACCCCAAATGCTCCCTGAATCTCTGCTGTGCCCTCAGCCAAAGCTTCTGGCTGCTATCACAGTGGTACAGTCTGTTCTTAAAGGTACACATGAGGCTGTCTGTAACAGTAGTATAAGGCTTCCAAATACCCAGAAGACATCAACAAATTGCATCTCGGCTATCAGCTAGGGATTGGGCAGCCTGCCCCTTGCTCAGCTGAAGCCACTGCAATTGCCTCATGTAGGAGTAACAGAAAAAGGAAGACCGATGGTTCGCATAGGCTATTCACTTGGATGTTTAACACTAAGTATGAGGAATTCTCATTTTTCTGTTAAATATTTATTAACCATAAACTTTATTTTGAAACTCCCCATGGTTTCCTATCAAATGATCTTCAGTATTGTTAAGGAAAAGAATGTTCAGAATATAAGATGAGCATTGGATGTTAGTGAAATGAGTAGTTTGTTTTTTATGTGACTCCTTTCTGCTTGCTGCTTGGGTGGTGTGAGGACCATAGTCGATTCTGAAATTGTTGTGCCAGATGGTGACACTGCCTCCAGTTAGCTGAATCAGGCCATCATGGGCATCACTGGTAACTATGTACAGTTGTAGGATCACATCACTATCATTGTAGAAACCCCTGTTAGTGCATATTGATAAGTGTCCCCAGATCTGTCTGAGGACCCGAATCTCACCTTTATAAAGCTGGCTTACCCGAGAACCAATTTTGTGCTAATGTCTCCTGGGTTTTGTTTTCATTTTCTGTGTCTCAATGTATGGCCCTATCACAGTGTCTCTTCAACCATTCCCTGACAGAATCGACCTTGTCTCTTAAGGAGCTATCTGGCATAGCTCAGAGGCACATATATCCACGGATACTTGACTGGTACAGGGTGTAAGTATCGTGGCTGGTCCCTGAATGTCTTGCACAACCATATCAAGTGATCTTTCAGCAGTTGCTGGACATTGTTCGACTGCTGCATAATGAATTGCCATTTGTGTAAGCTATGTCCCCCCCCCATATAATTGGAAATTCATTCAGAGCACTAAATCCCAAGGCCCTCTCATTCAACCTGACTTCATGGATGTGGAGTGCAAGCGTGTTGTCCATGTTAGGCGTGCAGCAGATTGTGAAATTCTGCAGATGTTTCCTGTGGCTCCCGAGAAGGAGCTGGAGGTGAAAAAGTTCAGAATGTGTTAACCACAAGAGGCAGTGAGCTTCTTGGGACATATTTGCTCAAACAGGTTCGGAAAATGAATTACTTACTGTTATGGTGAGGGTATTGGCTCTTTTAACTTGAATACTGTTCTTGTTTTCTCTGTCCTGTGGAGGGGCAGATGGATTCCAAAAGGACTGCTGCTGTTTCTGCTGGGGATCCACCTGGTGCTTCTGGTGCTGTTTCTCATCAGTTGTTGAGGGTAAAGCTGCATCAATAGCCCCCATACTGTTGGGAAGGCTGAGAGGAGGGAGAAGCAGTTCAAAAAGAAAAAGTCCAAATTGCAGAATGAAGGAAGCAAAGTATTGGGAATCATCTTCATAGCATTGACAGCACATGCACAAGACTTATCCTGTGAGCAAAATCCTGTAAATTAGACAATGTAATAGCTCTTAAACCTGTAAGAACCATGTCTTTTTAATTTTTATGACTTTTAAAACCATGGTCTGTAAGGAAAAATAACTGTTGTGAAAGCAGGGATTTATTGGAATGGCTGCAACAATTCACAGCAAGGAATTTGATGCCTATTGTGAACTCTTTTTGTGGCTGTGGTTTCCTACACTATGCAGATGATCAGGAACTCTCGAGTTGTTTATGGGTGAAACTGATTGGGTCTCAGCTGACTGAGCAGGTTGGAGCTGGATAGACAAGCAGTAGGCTGGAAGAACACAGCAGGTCAGGCAGCATCTGGAGGAAAGGAGCAGTCAACTTTTCGGGTTTTACCCTTCAGGACTGAATGTGGGTGTAGGGGGAGCTGCAGATAAAGGGAGGGTTTTGGTGGAGGTGGAACAGTGGTGATACGTGGACACTGATGGTAGGTATGACCTGGTTTGTTGATGGGAAGGATAAATGTGGTGGGTGGGTGGAAGGGAGGGTCAGAAGGTGGAATGGAAGGGAGGAGGTGGGGCTGGAAAAGGAGCATCTACGTTTGGTCTCTCTGAAGTAGAAAAGACTTCATCGGGAGCTCCAGATGCAATAGACTAGGTTGGAGGAGATGCAGGTGAAGCTCTGTTTCACTTGGAAAGCTGTTTAGGGCTTTGAATAGAGGTGAGGGAGGTGGTGTGTGGGCAAGTGTTGCATCTTTTACGGTTACAGAGGAAGGTACCCTAGACCAAATGAATCTGAGGACAGGGTGGAAGTTGTTAATGAAGTTGACGACCTGCTCCAGTTCAGCCTGGGTGCAGGATGCAGCATTTGTGGAGTCATCTGGAGCAGAGATGGAGGTTGACTGCATCGGTGCTCCATCCTGCACCCAGGCTGAACTGGAGGAGTTGATCAACTTCGCTAAAAACTTCCACCCCGCACTCCAAATTCACTTGGTCTATCTCAGACATCTCCCTCCCCTTTCTTGACCTCTCCGTTTCCATTTCTGGCGACAGCTTATGTACCAACATTTACTACAAACTCACAGACTCCCATAGCTACCTGGACTACACCTCCTCCCACCCAGTATCCTGCAAAAACTCCATTCCGTTTTCCCAATTCCTCCGTCTCTATCGCATCTGCTCTGACGAGGAGACATTCCACTCCCAAGCATCCCGGATGTCCGCCTTTTTGTTTTCCCCCCCCTCTGTCATCCAGACAGCTCTCCACTGCCCTTCCTCCATTCCCCGCTCCACAGTTCTTAACCACCACCAGCCCCTCCTCCAAACATAACAAAGATAGGGTCCTCCTTGTCCTCACTTTCCACCCCATCAGCTTCCGCATCAAACGTATCATCCCGAAACATCTTCCACTCCCCACCCCTCTCTACCTACCACAAGGACCATTCCCTTCGCCACTCCTTAATTTGCGCCACACTCCCCACCAACCACTCCAACCCACCCGGTATCTTCCCCTGTAACCGTAAAAGATGCAATACCTGTCCATACACCACCTCCCTCATCTCCATCAGGGCCCTAAACAGTCCTTCCAGGTGAGACAGAGCTTCACCTGCATCTCCTGCAACTTAGTCTATTGCATCTGGTGCTCCTGATGTGGTCTTCTGTACATCGGTGAGACCAACGGTAGACTAGGTGACCGTTTTGCCAAGCATCTCTGCCTGGCCTGTAACAGCCAACCTAACCGCCCATTTCAACTCCCCGCCCCACTCCGCCTCCAACATGTCCGTCCTTGGCCTCCTCCAGTGTCGCAGCAACTCGGAACACAAATTTGTAGAACAATACCTTATTTTCTGCCTGGGCACCCTACACCCAGAGGACTCAACATTACGTTCTCCAATTTCAAATAACCTTGCTTCCCTTCCAGCCCCACCTCCTCCCTTCCAGCCACCCACCGGGTTCATCCCTCCCATCCGCCAACCAGGTCGTACCTACTACCAGTGTCCACCTATCACCACCATTCTACCTCCACCCCTTCCCCCTCTTCTTTATCTGCAGCTCCCCCTACTCCCACATCCACTCCTGCAGAAGAATAATACCCAAAACATTGACTGCTCCTTTCCTCCAGATGCTGCTTGGCCTGCTGTGTTCTTGCAGCCTCCTGTTTGTCTCCCTTGGATTCCAGCATCTGCAGTTTTTTTTTGTCTCTTAAAAGAGTTGAAGATGGAAACAATTTGCAGAGACATAGACACATGGAGAGACAACAATACAGAGTGTGATGTCATTCACCTCAACAAAGCTGCCTCTTCTCTGCAGTTATAAAAGGCTCAGTTTAAACTTGAAGAAAACCAGTTATCTTTCCTGCAGCAGTTGCCGATAGCTGTGACTTTTGAATTGGTAAATCAGAGACATTTTCCAAATGAATCAGTTGCTCTGTGCTTGTTACAAACGAGTGGAAGCTTCCAGAAGGAAGACATTTGAACACTAAGATCCAAGCTAGTTGAAGAAGGATTACCTCAACATCAGAATTGGAAGAAAAGACCACTGAATTGACTTTCCAGTTTTCTCTACCTCCGCCAGTAATCTATTTTCCTAATTTGTTTGCTCACATGTATGTAAGGGGAAGTTTTAGTTTGTAACATTATTTATCAGTTTACTTGCAGCTGTAATCTAGTTACTTAAAATAAACATTAATTCTTGTTTAGCACAGAAACTTGGTCCATGCTTTCTGTCAACCTCGGTCTGAAAGCTAAGTCAACTGGGGTATGGTTCATTCCGTGACAAAAAAAAATTAATATTTGGTAGCAAGCCTAAGTGTGGTGTAACCTGTCTCAGTGTTTAAAAGTTTTCCTGTCTATAATTTGTTCAACCCTGTCAATTCCTACTAACTTCTGAAACAAGAACAGAAATTGCTGGCAAAACTCAGATCTAGCAGTATCTGGAGAGAAAGCAAAGTTAATGTTTGAATGTTTGAAGTCCAGTGATCCTTCTCCAGAACTGGCTACCTGGAAGAAATGTAGCGGTGAGTTAAAATGCTAAAATTAAATAAAGGACTGTGGGTGCCAGATATCTGAAACAAAACCAGAAATTGCTGGAGAAATTCAGCTGGTCTGGCAGCATCTGTGGAGAGAAAGCAGAATTAACGTTTCAAGTCCAGTGACATTTCTTCAGAATGGGTAACTGCTGATTTCTTGTCTTGTTCAATTTGATTAATTCCAGAAATCCTGGGAAACCAGTGTGCGCGAATCTGAAGAAGTAAAGCTCCACATACTTGCCTTTTGTAAATGTTAAATCCATCTATCCAGTGGTGGTTTTTGATACTTTCTGATCTTTTAACCTATTTTTCACACAGAAAGCAACCTGCTATGTTTAAACTTTGGCCTGTTATGTACAAAATGTTCCAAACTATTGACTGCAATGGGGTAAGGCCAATCCTTAAATTTCGCACTTCGCATACTTTGTTTGCAGATGAAATGTATTAGTGAGAAATGCAGGGATTAACTGGAGGGAGATCACTGGGAATTGACACAGGTAGATGTCAAATGTCTTGGAATTAGTATTGATGTTACCAAGTGTTGGCTTCTATCTGAACACAGTTGTTTGGTGAAGACCTGTAAGTGAAAATGTAGTGGATGTGTATTCCATAACTGAGGAATACTGATTATGATTCAGTTCATTAAGAGACCAGAATAATCATTGTGTAGATGAAGCAATATTAGTAGGTTGTGTTCACCACATGGATATATTATTACACAAAACATATCTAAATTATATAATTATCCATCATCCAAAATCATAGTTTCTGAGACAACAACCAAATGATGACAGTTTTGTGATGTGGAAGCAACAATGTAATGGTTTGATGTTTTGAAATTATTTACTATTTAACGAAGGTTTTTTAAAAAAACTATAAAGTATACAATATGTGAAGACTTTATGAATCAGTTTAATTGGACAAAATGAGCAGACAGCTCAAGACAGAGCCCAGAGAGAGAGAGAGATATGAAAGGAGTAGGTAAACAAGAAGGTAATGAATAGCAGGCCAGGACAGAAGTGAAGCTGAATGTGATAATGAAGAGCTAAAAGAGAAAATGGGTTAGCTATCCCGAATGCAACCAGCATAATGTGATAATGGACCTGGGAGTGTATGAGAATGGGTGACTATGCTAAAAGCAATCTCTGTCATAACAGGACCAGGCATGGAGTAGGTAAAAAAACATAGAAGGTTGGAATCAGACTGTAAAGTTATTGAACCCAATGTTGAATCCTGGGGGCCCTGGGTCCTCAATTGGAAAATGAGATATTTCACTTTGAACTTATTCTGAGGCTCACTAGAACACTGCAGTGGGCTCAGGACAGAAACATAGGCACGGAGACATGGTGATATGTTGCAGTAACAGACAGCTGGAAGCTCGGGGTCATTTTTGGGGATACAACATAGGTGTTCTACGAAGTGGTCACCCAGACTGCATTTTGCCTCCCCAATGAAATGTAGAAGCACATTGATCAAGTGAATACAGTAGACTAGATTGAATGAAGTATAAGCAAATCACTGTTCACCTGGAAGGGACGTCTGGGGCTTTGGTTGGTGAAAAGGGAGGAGATAAATGGGTAGATATTACACCTTCTACCATTGCATGGGAAGGTGCTGTGAGAATTTGAGATGATGTTGGAAATGGAAGAGAAGGGCACCAGAGTGTCCTGGAGCAAATGGTCCCTGCAGAATGTTGACAGGAGAGTGGTGGGGAATATGGGTCTGGCCATAGTACCCCTTTGGAGGTGACGGAAATAGCAGCTTCCAGTACTCTGGATGCAGAGGATGGTGGGGTGGTAAGTGAGGACTGGATGGACCCCATCATTGTTGTGGGAGGGAAGGGAAGGGTAGGAGTGAGGGCTGAAGTGCAGGAGATAGGTCGGACATGGCTAAGAGTCTAGTCACTAAGGTAATAGGGTATCCTTGATTGAGGAAAAAGGTAGAGATTTCTGAGGCCTCCCCCTGCGGAATGTGGTGTTATCAGAACAGAGAAAGAGAAACTGGGAGAATGGTATGGCATCTTTACAGGAAGCAGGGTGTGAGAATATATAGTTAAAGTAATTGTGGGAGATGGTGAATTTGTTGTGGATATTGGTGGCCAACCAACTGGGGATGCAATGGCCTCGTGGTATTATCACTGGACTGTTAATCTGGAGACCCAGATAACGTTCCGGGGACCCGGGTTCAAGTCCCGCCATGGCAGATGGTGGAATTTGAATTCAATAAATATTTGGAATTAAGAGTCTAGTGATGACTGTGAATCCATTGTTGATTGTTGGAAAAACCCATCTGGTTCACTAATGTCCTTCAGGGAAGGAAACTGCCATCCTCACCTGGTCTGGCCTACATATGACTCCAGACCCACAGCAATGTGATTGACTCTTAACTTCCCTCTGGGCAATTAGGAATGGGCAATAAATGTTGCCTAGCCCTCATCTTGTTAATGAATAAAGATAAAAAAATCACCAGAAATGGAATCTGAGATGTCATTGGAAGGGGCTGATTGGTTGACTTAACTTATTGTCATGTGTTCCTATGTACAGAGAAAAACTTTGTTTGCGAGCAGTACAGGCAGATCATAGTAAGCAAGGACATACAGATCATAGGTGAAAAAACTTGGACAGACACACACAGGTGCACCGCATAGGATGTATGCGAGGCAAGATCAGCATTAACAAGATCAACATTAAGTGAAGTTAGAGAGTCAATTCAGTCAAATAATGGCAGGAAAGAAGCTGTTTTTGAACTTGCTGGTGAATGTGTTCAAGCTTCCGTATCTTCTGCCTGACAGAAGAGTTGTAGGACAGTTTTACCGGGGTGGGATGAGTCTATGGTGATGTTGGCAGCCTCTCCGTGGCAACGAGAAGTGTAAATGGAGCCCATGGACGGGAGTTTGTCTTCTGTGGTAGTCTGGGCTGTGGGCACCACCTTCTGTAGTTCCTTGTGGTCCTGAGCAGAACAGTTGCCGTATCAGGCCGTTATGCACCCAGACAGTATGCTTTCTATGGTGCTTCTGTAAACGTTGGTCGCTGTCCTTGTGGACATGCCAAATTTCCTGAGCCACCTGAGGAAGGAGAGGCGCTGTTGTGCCTTCATGACCATCACATCTACGTGGGAAGTCCAGGACAGATTGTCGGTTATCATCACGCCTAGGAGCTTGATGCTCTTAACTTCCGCTCCGTTGATGTATTTGGAGGTGTGTTCTCCTCCTTTCTTTCTGAAGTCAATTATCAGTTCTTTAGTCTCGCCAACTGTGAGAGAGACGTTGTTTTCATTGCACCACGTCACCAAGCTCTCTCCCTCCTATCTGTATCCTGACTCATTGTTGCTTGATATCCGTCCTGCCATGATGGTATTGTCAGCAAACTTGTCAGATGGCATTCATTCGGAATTTGGCAACACAGTTATGTGTGTACAGGGAGTAGAGTAGGGTGCTGAGAACACGTGCTTGGGGGGTCTTCAGTGTTGAGTGTTATCATGGAGGTGGTGCAGTTGTTTATCTTCACTGATTATGGTTTGTGGGTCAGGAAGCTGAGGATCCAGTTGTTGACTTGCTCGCCAAGCTGGTAAGTTTGTTTGCAAACATTTCGTCACCATGCTAGGTAACATCCATCAGTGTGCCTCTGGTGAGGAGTCAGTGTTCTGTCAAACCTGCTGTGTGTGTGTCTTGGTTTGTTGGGGTGGGTGGCATCACTTCTGGATTTGTTTCTTAGTGGTTGGTATATAGGGTCCAGCTTTACATTTTCATTAATGGAGTTCTGGTTTGAGTGCCAGGACTCCAGGAATTCTTGTGCATGTCTTTGCTTGGCTTGTCCTAGGTTGGCTTTGTCCCAGTCAAATTGGTGTCCCTCTTTGTCCGTGTGTATTGAAATGAGTGACAGTTGGTCGGGTCTCTTGGTAGCTAGTTGGTGTTCATGAATCCTGACGGCTAGTTTCCTTCCAGTTTGCCCTATGTAATGTTTTTCGTAGTCTTCGCATGGTATCTTGTAAATAATGTTGGTTCTGTTCGTTGTGGTTGTTGGATCCTTTATTCTCATCAGTAGCTGTCGTAGTGTAGCTGTCAGTTTGTGGGCTACCATGATTCCTATCATAATCTGGTGGTCATTTCAGATATATCCTTAATGTCTGGAAGGGTGATTAGTGTCTCTGGATGTGTTACGCCTTCCTGTTGTGCTCTGTTGTGTAGGCATCGACGGACCACGCTTTTCGGGTAACCGTTATTTCTAATGATGCTGTATAGGTGTTCTTCCTCAGCTTTGCATAGCTCCAGGGTGCTGCAGAGTGTTGCAGCTCGCTTGAACAGTGCTTTGATGCAGCGCTGTTTGTGAGAATTGGGATGATTGCTATTGTAGTTGAGTATCTGATCTGTATGGATCCACTATGTGGATTGACACTTTTGTGAGTATCAAACGCTCTAAACTGCAGGAAATCCATCTACTCATAAACAACATCCTCACTAGCATAAAATTCACAAGGGAAAAGGAGAACAACAACAGACTTCTCTTCCTGGACGTAATGGTCGAATGTATTGCCAACAGTGAGCTCCAGACCAGCATATATAGGAAGACCACCCATACAGATCAGGTACTCAACTACAATTGCAATCATCCCAGTACCCACAAACGGAGCTCCATCAAAACACTGTTCAAGCAAGCTGCAATACACTGTAGCTTGCATAGTGTTGGGTAGTTCTGGAATACAGCTTTAGCATTAGATCTTGGATGTTGCCTGGGGCCAGAGCCTTTGCTGTATCCAGAATGCTCAGCTGTTTCTTGATATGTCATTCATCAAATTAGCTGGAGGCTGGCATCTGTGATGACAAGGGCTTAAGACAAAGGCTGAAATAATGTATCCATCAACCTTTTCTGGCTGAAAATGGTTTCGAACATTTCAGCCTTGTTTTCTGTAATCCTACGTGCTAGCCTTCATCATCATTGAGGATGTTCATGTAGCATCCTCTTTCCAATAGTTATTTAATTGTCCAACACCATGGATATGGTAGGACTGCAAACTTTAATTTAATATGTTGATCAGGGTTCACTAAGCTTTGCCTATAGCATGCCACTTTTCTGTTTTAGCATGCATGCAGTCCTGTATTGTAATTTCATCAAGTCGGCACCTCATTTTCAGTGCATTTACTGGTGATGTGCTCTTCATTCCTCATTGAACTTAGGATGATCTTGCAACTTGAGTAATGGTAGAATCATAATGATATAACTGGGCACTAGACCATAGACCAGTCAGCTACTTGTTGCCAGCCATTTATGTACTATATAGACACTGTGACTCTAGTTCATCTGCTTTCTAGAATTCCACCACTGCTTGAACAAGCAACTGTTCAACAGTAGCTACAGAGAGAGTCAGGTTACTTGCTTTTAAAATGTACAGCAATCTTTCACCAATTCTTACAGAGATAGTAGAACTGCAGATGCTGGAGAATCTGAGATAACAAGGTGTCGAGCTGGATGAACACAGCAGGCCAAGCAGCATCAGAGGATTTCTGAA
>JAHRHZ010000017.1:27571549-27590013 GCA_024137785.1 Ginglymostoma cirratum | reverse complement strand
GGGGGTCTAGGGCCGAAACGTCAAGCTTTCCTGCTCCTATGATGCTGCTTGGCCTGCTGTGTTCATCCAGCTCCACACCTTGTTATCTCGGATTCTCCAGCATCTGCAGTTCCTATTATCTGTCATCATCTTCACTACCCTGTCTACCTGCAACTCCATTTTTAATGAACTGTGAACCTGCACACAAAGGTCTCTTTGTTCAGCAACAGTCCCCAGGACCTTCCCATTATATGTATAAGTCCTGCCCTGATTTGACTTACCAAATGCAACACCTCACATTTATCTAAATTAAACTCCATCTGCTACTCCCTGGCCCATCTGATCAATGTTCTGTTGTACTCTGAGGTAACCTCCTTCACTGACACTACACCACTGATTTTGGTGTCATCTGCAAACTTACTAACCATTCCTCCTATATTCACATCCAAATCATTTATATAAATGACAAAAAGCAGTGCACCCAGCATCGATCCTTAAAGCGTACCGCTGGCCACAGGCCTCCAGTCCACCTTTCCACCACACACCCTCTGTCTCTTACCTTCAAGCTAATTTTATACCCAAATAGCTAGCTTTCCCTAGATTCCATGTGATCTAACCTTGCTAACCAGTCCACTATGTGGCATCTCCTGGCATGACTTACAGTATTTATAATTTTCTTGAGCAATACAAACAATTTAGGATGCTTAATAAACCAATGGTAGAAGTTTTGAATGTCAAAATTGATGTTACTTGTAATATGCAAGTCGCTAAAAAGGTAGAAGAGAATATAAATAATATGCTTAAGAAGAATATGGCATTTCAAAGCAGGTGGAGTAGGTCCCGATATTGTGAGCAATTAAAACTGATATGGTACCACCCCCGTAGGCACTCCACACTTGGTGTAAACAGCAACATTTTCTGTCAGACTGCTTCACAAGAAACATCGTGGTTTTTATGGAGGTAGTCGCACTTTACTCCAGCAAGGTGGTGTGCTAATAAATCAGAAGTTCAGAAATGTTTCTATGTTCAGGTTCAGGAGAATGTTCATGGCGTTACGATGGAGGAATGTCAGACTGCACTTCAGAACCACAACTGGATCGTTCAAAAAGCCATACAGTACCTCAAGGTAACCGTGAGCTCGGATCCATCCTTAACCTAATTGCACCAACTCTAAATGAGAACAGTGTTGTGGTGGCTCTGAAAAATAAAGGTAGTGTTAGCTGTTAATTGTTAAAAGTTACTGCACTGAAAGCCCATCACCTGAAGGGCTTCAGCAAGTGGTTCCACCTTGCATAGTTCTCATTGGGTTGAGTGGTGATCACATTCCTTCCTGTCTCTGCATGTTGACCCATGCACCACTACCGTTAACAAGTCAAGTGTTTAGTGGGCCTGAACTGTTTATGGCATTGAACCCCCAGAGAAAAGATGGTATTCCCCTTAAGGTAGATAGTCCTATTTTCAGTTGTTGTAGTATGGCAGGAAGCAGTCATCTTCCTCATTGAGAGGATAAGACTTCATCCTCCTGGATACAGAATCTAACTTGGCTTTAGCAAAGTACACAATGTAGAATATTGTAAACTGAAGCTACTTCATATCACTCTTCTCCAATAATGCCATTCCTCTTCAGTTCTTCATAGAGTGAGTTGCTATTATTGGTTACTTAACATTCTATACTTCAGTTCATTGATCAATTTTCTTATATCAGTTATCTGCGTCAGGAAACAAGTACAGATTTGGAAAGCTGCAAACATTTTGCAGTAGTCGAGTTAATGGCGCTAGGTGTAGGGCCTGGTTGTCCCTGCTCACCTGGGAATAGTTTGCAACCACTGGAGGAGTTTGTGCTAAGTAGGCCACAAAGACTCTTGTTCAAACTCTTGTGGTGCCAGGGCTATTGGTGCTGCAGATAATGGATCCTGCACTTCAGAAAAGATTATGGAAAAGAGGAAATGAATTTGTTAAACTTACTGTGTGCTTTTGTTTTAAGATCCAATTTGATCCATGCCGGACCCATGTTAATTCATGTTTGGAGATACACAGATGTATATAAGCTGAGTTAACCATGTGGGATACAATTTTTCATCTATTGAGAAAGGCTTGACAGCAGTTAAAGTGTCTGTACTTCTTTATAGTGAATTGTGCAGGTAACTTGTATTCAAGTTACATAAATCACAAATAACAGCAAAATCTTAGATAAGGACAAGTATGACTCACCTCAATTGCTTAGTACAGCTACTTCCTTTAAAAAAGGATAAAACTGACTCATCTGGAAGATTGAGAACCATCATCACTCAATTCAGCAAAGTAGTATTACACAATTTCACATGGTTTCTTGATTTAACTTGTTTTATGGATTCAAGGGCAACTGGTCAAGCTGGTGGCACCCACATCCCTTGAATGAATAAGATCTCCGAGTTGAGTCATGACTGACTTTGGGTTTGAAAATAGCATTAGTGTGTTGGATTTAAAAGTAAACTCAATTATTTGGTTTCAATTATGTGATCAGGTTTGCTCCTAATGTTTCTTTGTGAACGGGTATGCTGTTATGAAGCTCTTCCAATGTCTAATCTTTATAGATCTCTTAGTGGAGGAAATTTTACTTTAAAGAGTTTTGATGATACAAAGCAGCACGGAGAATAATGTGTAATGTAGTATTCAGGGAGATTGAATTGGAAACAACTGTTAACATCCAGCTTCTCAGCATGTGTTTTATTGTTTCATCTTCCCACTATATTCTCCACTGACTGACTAGATATTTTGTTTCTACTGGAAGATTTATGTCAGCTATAGAACCGATAAAGTTTTATTCACTGATTCTAGAGAGAGCCTTGTGATGGCTACTGTCCATAAAACTCTGCTGGAGTTCTACAGACAATAAATGCAAAAATATGGTGGAATTAATGGATGGTGACAAACAGATAACAGAGGATGTGCAACCCACGTGTAAATCTTAGGGGCAAACTTGAACGGTGTATTTCTTCTAGCTCAACTCTCGATTTCAGGGTGATATTTTTTTCAAAGACCCTTCTTGAGATTTTCTTGAGGGCTATTTTTGATGTTCAGTGGCTCCTTTTTAATTCCTACTAGTTAATTCATTAGGTGGTGCAGCCACGTATAACAATACCCTCTGTATTTGTGTTAGCATATGGGCATTTATATTCAAATATAAACAGAATTGAAGAAATCCATCAATTTCCTCAATTATCAACTCTCAGTCAAACTTAGTCACAAGGAAAGCATTAATTCCTTAGATACCATGATATTTAAATCAGCACATACCTTTGCTGCTAGCTTATGGCAGTTGTTATGTTGAAAGTAACTGACATTCCTACACACACAAAACTATATCCTTAAATATACCTTCCACCGAATTTGAGTAAACAAAATATTAGTTATAATAATATCCCCGTATCGTAGTTCCTGAACATATGCAACCTTAAGCTAGAGATTCTTCATTAATTTGCAAGGAATTTATTACCTCAGTGATTTCATTTTTTCCTGTCTTCTAGTTGCTGAGTATTTCTTTGACAGGTTTAAAACTGTCCTTTTTATGTAGTTTTTATTTCCCCCTGCGGCTTACCTTTCTCTCTTTTGCAGCTGAACCTCTTGATCCTCTTACAGCTGCCCTTGTCCCTGCACCTTGCAACCTGCACCCTCTAATTGCTGCATCCATAATATTTTCCTATTAGGTTGAACAATTATTCTGTCTGGGGTTGAAGACAAGAAGTGAATGTCAAAAAATTCTGGAAATGTTTGACTGGAATCTGGAATTAGCCAGTTGCCATCTGCTAGACACTTACAGTACAAGTCGGCACAGGTATGTGATATTGACATATGCTTTCTTTTGAATTTTTCGTGTTCAAATTATTGAACTGAAGAGATGAGGAAAAATATGGTCCAATCCTTACGGTTGAAAAGAGGAACAACTGTAACACATTAAAAATCTATCCTCATCCCTGTTGCTTCAGTCCAGTTTCCTAAGGTGAACTTTCAAATTATGTTTAGGGATAGGTCAATAGAGATGTAGATGCAAAGGTTTAAGACATAATTTCAGTACACGCAGAAAAGATATATTCCAAAAAGAGAAAATTCCAGGGGTAGGATCCATCATTTGCAGTTAACTAATAAAATTAAAGATAGTATCAAACTTAAAAAGAAATATATAATGAAAGATGGCAGGTCAGAAGGTGACAATATAAAAATCAGTAAAGATTGGCTAAAAATTTAAGAGGTGGAAGAATAGAGTACAAGGGAAAACTAGCTAGAAAAAAAAAAGTAAAAGTTTATGTAGACAGTTAAAAGGGATAGTTAAGAATGTTAAAATTTGTCCTTTAAAAAGTGAGTCTGGGGATTTAAAAATTGAAATTAAGGAGATGACCAATGAATCTAACAGATTTTTTGCATTAGTCTTCATGTAAAGGATACAGTGACATCTCAGAAATAGTTGTAAATTGAGAAATGGAGGAAGGAAGTCAAGAAAATTACAATAGTGAAGCATTACTGAGTAAATTGTTGGAGTCGAGGGGCACCATGCCATTGTGGAGTCATGTTGATGGCCACAGAAATGCCTGTCAGATCCCTTAATTTATAATCCCTTATCATTCAGTACCCCCGTTCTTCTTCGTCCTCTCTTGTACGGCCAAGCCACTTACAATGGCACAAACATGACTGTGACTGTACTCCCTTAAGGAACCCACACCCATGTCAGTTTCTAAAACAGACAAGCAGTTTGTGAGTGGGACTTCTGGGATTCTTGCATGGCCTGCTTGAGCTTCTTTTGGATTGCCTGGGAGCCAGGGCCACCCATTCCTTTCTATTCTCAATGTCCTCAAGCAGCAGTGTGACCATTTCTTTGAACTTGCTAACTCTCACTTATATACCATAGAGCTTCATGGCTGCACTTGAGCTCCAAAACGTGGAGCTCAACTGTGTGCAGCTGAAAGGACTTCCTGTACGTGTGGTCATCCAGGACACTGATCGAGTCCATAACTCACCACATATTCAAGCCACACATTCTACTCAACCAACCCGTGCTACTATGTCTTGGACTTATTTAGTGTTTCTTACTTATTTATCTTACATTAACTTTACTTCCCTTCCCCTACTCCACTTACTTATATTACTTTATGTTGACCCAGATTTTCACTTATTCCTGTTGTTTCTCAGTCAATCCCTCTTTTTTGCCAAAGGTATTTAAAAATGGCATTTTCAAATGCCTTTCAGTTCTGAAGAAGTCATACTGGACTCAAAGCATTAACTCTGTTTCCTTCTCCACAGATGCTGCCTGACCGGCAGCGTTTCTCCAGCGTTCTCTGTATTTGTTTCAGATTTCCAGTGTCCACAATTTTTTTTCATCTTGCAAGTCAGGTATCCGTTATCTGTAATCCTGAAAACAGAAAAATTCTAAAAACCGAAGGTCTTTCGATAGCGAACCCAAGCAGACCTGTAGATATACTGAGTTCAGGCTCTTTAGGAAGAAACTTTGCTTGGCCCAAATGGACCTAAAAACAAAGCTTTCTCCAAAGGGTCAAATTCATTGTGTATGCAAATCTGTTTGGACTCTTCGGTTTAAAAAAAAACTTTGCTTTTATGTCCATTCAGTCCAAGCGAAGCTTCTTCCTAAAGGGCCTGAACTCCGTATGTCTGTGGGCCTGCATGAGTTCACTCTCAGAAAGACCTTCAATTTTTGGGTCTTTCTGTTTATACAATGGACCTCAAAAGACTATAGTGGACACAAAAATCGAAAATACCCATTACCCAAAAACCTATTGGTCCCGAGGTTTTCAGATAAGGATTTTGGACCACCTGGAATGTAAGACCACCTGGAGTGCAGCCTTGTAGGATAAGATTGGACAAGCCGTGCTTTTATCTGCTGGAGTTTGGAAAAATAAAATATGACCTAATTGAAACATGTAAGACCCTGAAAGTCCTTGATAGGGTGGATGTGGAAAAGATCTTTCCTCCTGTAGGAGATTCTAGAACTAAGGACCTATATTTACAAATTAATATACATTTTTGAATTCTCTTCCACAAAAAGTGGTGGAAGCACTGCATTTGAATATTTAAAAGGCCAAGGTGGATAGTTTCTCGATCATTAATGGGGTGAAAATTCATAAAACCCAGGTAGGAATGTGGAATAATCAGATCAACCATAATCTTACCAAGTAGTGGAGCAGGCTTGAGGGCCGAGTGGCCTACTTCTGCACCTAATTCATTATTTCTTATTGTGTACTTTCCAATATATTGTGACCTATCAAAGATATATTGTAGTATACTTTGTATTATGTAATATTAATATGAAAGCATGAGCCACCACAACCTGATACACCAACTTAGATCGTATGCCCACTGAGCCATTTTCAGGGTGCAAGATGTAATAGAACATAGAACATTACAGTGCAGTACAGGCCCTTCGGCCCTCGATGTTGCACCGACCTGTGAAACCAATCTGAAGCCCATCTAACCTACAATATTCCATTATCATCCATATGTTTATCCAACGACCATTTAAATGCCCTTAAAGTTGGCGAGTCTACAACTGCTGCAGGCAAGGCATTCCATGCCCTTACTACTCTCTGAGTAAAGAATCTACCTCTGACATCTGTCCTATATCTATCACCCCTCAATTTAAAGCTATGTCCCCTCGTACTAGCCGTCACCATCCGAGGAAAAAGGCTCTCACTGTCCACCCTATCCAATCCTCTGATCATCTTCTAATACTACAATTACTGAGGAAATGTGTCCCCATTTAACCTCCAGTGCCATCCAAGGTTGTTATTTCCCCCACTACAGATACATAGACTATTTAAGCATATTTAGCTGCATTTTCTGTCATTAAGTCATCTTGTCAGCTATTTCAATAGGTGTCATAATCTTTAATTGGAACAACGATTTTTTTTGTTGATATTTTTTGTCAATTTTTTTCTGTCAATTTTTTCTTGATTTACAGGCGATGATTAGCGCTTGGTGGAGAAAATACACTCAAGACATCACTGGTTTATTGCCCCTGTACCTTTATCATCATGCTGGGTTGACGAAATATTGACCTGCAAATGCCAGAAAGAAGGGGTATCAAATATCCATCACTAAGCTGAACTCTCACACTAGCTGTGTAGTATGGTGGTACTGGGAGACAGAAGTCAATTTCTGAAATGGCAGTATTCTTCAAAAGCAACAGGTTATTTGTTTTGTTTTGGTGAAAATATTTGTAATTTTATGGCATACTGTAACCCAACAGCCTGCTGTATATATATAAATATATATAAATATATAATATAAATTTTATTTGAAAACTTGTTGACAGTAGATTACAGTTGTGTTTATGTTTTGAATTTCTTGCATTGGATGTTTTAATAATAATTTAATTTGCTTTCCTAAAAGACAGTTGAATGGTTCAGTTTAATGTTCTGGATTTCCTATTAAGGTAAAGTTTATCCATTTTAGATACATTCAAAAATTTCAGTCTTTTAAAAACCATCAACACTAGTTTACTGAAACAAAGTTTGTATTAAACTGGTTATTCTAAATGTGTCAATATATTTTCTTCTTCACAGTGTTTAATTGCTTTTTCTTCCTTGCTGCTGTTCTGAAATAACCTGTAAATTGGCATAATAGATTTAAGACCTCACATTATTACAGTAAAGTTTTGGGTTTGTTCCCTATTCCCATTCATAGGAGGGTAACATCCTGAACGTCGTAATTTCAAGTCCTGGAGTTCCCTGATAACAGTAAGTTTAACTTTTTATCAGTTCACCAGGTACAGCATTGGTGTTTCCAGTGGCATGGTGAGTAATGATGAGTCAAGATATGAGTAAAACTTGGCAGCAATTATGGAAAAGTCTAATACTACATTTTGCTGACCCATTCCATTACCTCAAGTTGTAGCAACATTGCCTCGGAGAAAATTACAGAGCATAGATTAAATTTTGGATGTGGTTGATTTTATCTGTACTGTAAATAGTGAGGAAAATTATTCATTCAGTTTAGTTATGAGAATCAGAATAGTTCGGTCGGGGAGGAAGCTAGCTTAAGTTGACATACATTTATTTTGTGGTGTTTCTTAGGCACTCTAATATATGACAGATCAAATCTGAAAAATGCTGGGCAAAATTTCTGGTTTTAATTGTGTTAATCAGATATCCCTCCTTCCATACAGATCATGTGGTTTATTGCACTCAATTTATAATTACATCACTTATTAAAAAGTGGCATTCTCATTTTTGGGTTCTGTTTGATTTTGGAGTGAGTTTTTGGCTCCTTATTCTATCCATCAACATCTGGCTTTGCAACATCTCCTACTTAAGCCCTTCAAGACACTGAGAAACTTATCCATGCTTTTATCACTTCCAGAATCACTACTTCATTGCTCTCCTGTTAGACGTTTAGCCTCCAAAAAAAAATTTCAAATTTTGCCGCCTGTGTTACATCTTGAGCCAAGTCTCATGCTCCCATTACACCTGTTTTCAATTTTCTACATTCAGTGTCGGTCCCTTTTTCCTGTACACTTGCCTTTCGAAGGATTCCTATGATTAATAGGTTTGCAATCCCTCCTCACTCTTCTTGGTTTAAATTCAGTTCAAAACTGAAAAAGTGATATTGCAATTAGTTTCTCGAAAATCGGTCTTGGCAGCCTGTATAAATGTCAAAAGACTATTCTTCCAGTAGCAAATAATATTGTGAAATTTCCCTCATGTATAAATTTATTATCCATCCAGTATTACAAAGGTGCATGTTGCAGGTGCAGCATTACTATAGGCTAGAAATGCATCCATCTGAAACTGTAAGATCAGGCAATTTAGTTTGTAGGTATGAACATTGGTTCGTCTTTTTCAAACACCGTTCAGATAGAAACCGGGATTTTTCAGTTCTGTAGTTTTCGAGGTCTTCTGTTATCTAACTGAGAGATTGAGTGGACTAGAAGCAAATTTTTACTATGGTTCTACTCCAAACCTGGCTTCATCTTTAAGTAGGGGATTGAGGAAGTGATTTTCCAATCTCACAGTAGTTTGACCTTTCACTGGAAGAGCTTGTCAAGTAGCTGCAGATTTCTACCCATATTCTGAAATCAATCTAACTTGCAGTTTCTGCAGGTATCAATAAACCTGTATTAGAGTTTATGTAGCAAAAGTAAAACTAATTGTCTGGGCATTATCTCAGTCTGAAGGAAGCTGTATGTGATTCAAGGTTCCAATTTTATTTTGAGTATTATGCATTTTATCTGTTGGATTCAAACTGAGAGCTGTGTGGCATTCTGTTCATCCTGAGAATGGCAGTAACATTTGTGCTAGAATCAAAACTAAAACAAGCTTCCTAGCCTTTAATGTTCTCTGCAGCTTGGCATATGCTGTTAATTCTATTTTGTAAATTATCTCATTTTACTTATCACCATTAAGAGCTTGCAGCAGGTCACTCTTTGAATTTGTACATGAAAGGAAAACGTTAGAGGAGGGAAAAGGTCTTGCCCTGTTCAAACGGTTACTACACCAGAACAAAAGATGCGTGAGGAGCACAATATTTGCTTCCCCCTACTAAATAATGTTCAATTGCATAGGAGTGATTTCACAGTCCTGTTAAGATGCAGTGACCAACTGCAGAGTGGATCAGAGAGACGAGACAAAACGTCAAACTTTATAATCTTTCTCTGACATTTCCTACTAGATGTCTCCTACTTGTTGGCACATGTTGTTTCATCCAAGTGACTAGAACAGGACAGTCTTGATCATCAAATCTTTTCATCACAGTTACAAGTGTTATTGCATAATCACCAATCCAGCCCTGATTAAATGTGTACTTTAAAGTTCAAAGCCTCTTTGCAAACATTACAGAAGCCTGGTCAATTTGATTCATTTTCATACTGAATTTCAATTTATTGATAGGTAATGCCAGAGTTGGTAAAATGTTCCTCTCTAAAATCAGAACTCTGTAACTTCTTAATCAATGGGCTAGATGGTATGAATAATATGCACTTCATTGCAACTTACTTAATCTCCCTCCATTAGAATTATACCTGATAATACCCAAAATAAGTGGGTGCTGGAGAATGACTGCATTGGTCAGCTCTGGACCTAAAAACTGACAGCAAGTGTCATTATTCGAAAAGTACTGAACAGAATCATTTGGCAAAAGGCCCATGTTAAGTGACTTAAAGATAAAATGTTGGTGTTATGAACAATTCTGGGATTTAAAGCAGAGAAACTAGCAAAGATGAGATTTAATACCATTATGTATGGACATTGTGTTGGTGCTGGGGATTTCTGAGAAACTGAACACTGCACATTTGTATAAAGTTTATTTTTCAGTCGTTTTGGTGGGAGTTTGCTTGTTGCATGTCTTGTACTCAGCATTGCTTGGATTGCAACATTGTAATAATGCTACATTTGAGAAAAAATGTTAGTGTTAACTCAGGTCTCGTTGGATCCTTGCAAAAGAAATAAAACTTGTGTGTACTGAAACCTGAGGTAATTCCCTCCGTAATATAAGACACCCTTTTGATGTTTTCCTTTGAATATTTGTAAAGACTGTACTACTCGTGGTCAACTAGGTCTGTACAATTTCACTGTAGCATCCATCAAAATGAAACTAAGGCTCACAGTTTTATTAAAGAAAAGGGCATTAGTACATTGCTGCTATGTTTCTCCTGTTCCACCTTTTCTTTGGATTGCTGTTTCACAAGCCCATGTCTGTGAAGAGCATTCACATAAAAAGAAGGGTACAGTTGTCTATGTTGAACCTGAATACTGATGCCCCTGACAACAGTAATAAATAAGATCCCATTTCAATACCTATAACAATGGTATTGATATAAGAACTTACTTCATATGTCAGTAGTTCTAGAATAAAATTACAGTATCAGCATGGTTTTCTCCCTGCCCAGTGCTGGTAATGGAATATTGGCTGTATCAAAAACCATCAGAAAAAATATGTGAGCAGGGAAGGAGAGAAAATAATTTAGTGCTGCATAGCAAAACCGTTAGTTTGCTTTAACCAATCCAAAGAAAGTATATAATATGGTGAGAAACACAATAGCATGTTCAAAGCATTGTATACATTGTGTTGTTTTCATAAAATAAAGTTTATTTCTGAAATAAATGAATACATGGATTCTATTTTATTCACATTATATTCACCAAACCTATTTTCTGCCCAAGTCTGAGAGGAGGGAAATATCATTTGTAAACGCATATGCACAAATACAAGTGTTAGAACAATTGGGTATTAGTTCATATGTGTTTCAACTGATTTTATACAGATTATATGGTCCAGAATTTTAAAATTAATACTTGTCTTACAGATGTGCTTTGGGTGAGATGTTAGAAAAACACTATGATCTTGTTCATCTTATTTTAATATGTACAATTTTGTATACTAATCTACCAGTTTGAGAATACAAATCTGCCAACCATATTTCTTTAGAACAATAGTTTTGTTGTTTATTATAAAACCAGACATGTATCAGCGCTGCCTCGTGCTCCCACGAGGAGCTCGAACAGTTCATCCACTTCACCAACACCTTCCACCCCAACCTTAAGCTTACCTGGACCATCTCTAACATCTCTCTCACCTTCCTGGACCTCTCTGTCTCCATCTCGGGTAACCACCTAGAAACCGATATCCATTTCAAGCCCACCGACTCCCACAGCTACCTGGAATATGCCTCTTCCCACCCACCTTCCTGCAAAAATGCCATCCCCTATTCCCAATTCCTTTGCCTCTGCCGCATCTGCTCCCAGAATGAGGCATTCCACTCCCGTACATCTCAGATGTCCTCGTTCTTCAAGGACCGCAACTTGCCGCCTGCAGTGGTCGAGAACGCCCTCGACCGTGTCTCCCGCATTTCCCGCAACTCATCCCTCACACCCAGTCCCCACAATAACAACCAAAAAAAAAACCCTTGTCCTCACGTACCACCCCACCAGCCTCTGGATCCAACGCATCATCCTCCGACACTTCCGCCATCTGCAATCCAACCCCACCACCAAAGACATTTTTCCCTCCCCACCCTTGTCTGCTTTCCGGAGGGACCACTTTCTCTGTGACTCCCTTGTCCACTCCACACTCCCCTCCAGCCCCACCACACCTGGCACTTTTCCCTGCAACTGCAGGAAGTGCTACACCTGCCCCCACAACTCCCCCCCTCACCCCCATCCCAGGCCCCAAGAAAACTTTCCACATCAAGTAGATGTTTACCTGCACATCTGCCAATGTGGTATACTGCATCCGCTGTACCCATTGTGGCCTCTTCTACATCGGGGAAACCAAGCGGAGGCTTGGGGACCGCTTTGCAGAACACCTACACTTGGTTCACACTAAACAACTGCACCTCCAGTCGCGAACCATTTCGACTCCCCCTCCCATTCCTCAGACGACATGTCCATCCCAGGCCTCCTGCAGTGCCACAACGATGCCACCCGAAGGCTGCAGGAACAGCAACTCATATTCAGCTTGGGAACCCTGCAGCCCAATGGTATCAATGTGGATTTCACAAGCTTCAAAATCTTCCCTCCCCCTACTGCATCCCAAAACCAGCCCAGCTTGTCCCCACCTCCCTAACCTGTTCTTCCTCTCATCTATCCCCACCTCCCACCTCAAGCTGCATCCCCATTTCCTACCTACTAACCTCATCCCGCCCCCTTGACCTGTCCGTCCTCCCTGGACTGACCTATCTCCTCCCTAACTCCCCACCTACATTCACCTTTACTGGCTCCATACCCGCCTCTTTGACCTGTCTGTCTCCTCTCCACCTATCTTCTCCTATATCCATCTTCTATCCGCTTCCCCCTCTCTCTCCCTATTTATTTCAGAACCCCTTTCCCCTCCCCCATTTCTGATGAAGGGTCTAGGCCCGAAACGTCAAGCTTTCCTGCTCCTATGATGCTGCTTGGCCTGCTGTGTTCATCCAGCTCTACACCTTGTTATCTCATATTCAATACATGTTAACACAGCTTGTAATATGACAGTATAAACATACACATATCTAAATAACCTAAAAGACAAAAGTTCAAGAAAAAAGTTCCCTGTACTTAATGCAGAAAAATTGTTTACAATATTAAATTTCCAGTTGGTGTTTGGTATGGTGTCCTGGCACATGTAGATGGGTGCCACTAGAAACATGCAGTGGTCACAAGAATCTTTTCAGAAGCAATTCATTTGGGAGATGTCAAGAAGAAGTCTTCCATAAACCTCTTGGTAAAATAGCCACATTAGCTTTCACCTCTCACTGGATTCTCAGAAGATTTTTCAGACAAGGGGAAAAAAGATAAGTTGAGTGACTTCTTTCAGCAGGCAATGCATCAACTGAACTCTAAACATTGTCAAACAGTTACAACTTCTGACAGCGGGTGCAGAGGAGGTTCACTAGGTTGATTCTGGAGTTGGGGGGGTTGGCTTATGAGGAGAGACTGAGTAGATTGGGATTATATTCATTGGAATTCAGAAGATTGAGGGGGGATCTTGTAGAAACATATAAAATTATGAAGGGAATAGATAAGATAGAAGTAGAGAGGAGGTTTCCACTGGCAGGTGAAGCTAAGACAAGAGGGCATAGCCTCAAGATTAGAGGGAGCAGATTTTGGACTGAATTGAGAAGGAACCTCTTCACCCAGAGGGTTGTTAATCTATGGAATTCCTTGCCCAGTGAAGTAGTTGACCCTACTTCAGTAAACGTTTTTAAAGCTAAGGTAGATTTTTTTGAACAATAAAGGAATTAAGGGATACGGTGAGAGCGCGGGTAAGTGGATCTGAGTCCTCAAAAAGATCAGCCATGATCTTATTGAATGGCGGAGCAGGCTCGAAGGGCCGGATGGCCTACTCCTGCTCCTAGTTCTTGTGTTCTTATGTTCTTTTGTAGTTCTTGAAGGGAAGATCTTGAGGGATAAGGTTTGAGGTGTTCCCATGGTCATCAGTCTGCCATTCTGTCGTATGTGAGTAATAATAAAGTTTGTTGATGGCAGAAATGATAATAGTTACAGAAGATTTCAAAAGGAGATTGATAGTGGGGAAAAATGGAGTTCAGTGTTGTAAAGTGCAAGCAATGGCCTTTGATCCCAAGAAAAAGATATTTTCAAATGGTGAGAAGTGAAAACTTGAGGTGCATAGAAATGTGCCAAATCTGTTAATGTTGAAACAGACTAAGTTTTAAATGATTTTTGGTCAGCACCAGCTTTCCTTTTATTTGCTGAAACTTTCTTTTGTGTCAGTGAACAATTTAACTTTTGCATCTGCTTTTCTGTTTTCCTCCTTGTAGTCACAGAAAGTGTGGAATCATCAATTCCTCCTCTTCTCTAACAAGGAGGTATGTAGTAGTCCTGTAAATTAGGCTAGAATTCACCAATCTAGATTAGTATCCCATCTGAACAATGGTTTGTGTTGTCTTGAAATTGATGGGTTTATCCCAATATCGTCAGTTTAAGAAAAAGTTGTGCATTTAAAGGTTATATGCTAGTGCACCAAAGTCTGCGTCATGAGATTCCATTTCATACCACTGGTATCAGCATTTTGCGGAGATGCATTGCTGTTTGTTCTTAATTGAATAATCTGACAATGGTGGAGTATCCAATTGTGCGGTTGGTTTTCTTAAAACAGTTTTGCCATCATGTCCTGGAAAGATATGTATTTGCGTTTCCTGTATGATTGCTGTCTCTTTTCCAACACTGGTTAAGATTTCAGGAGATTAATGGAGAAATGTACTTAACAGTAGCTGATGCATTAAAACAAGCTATTCCCATCAAAAGTGCCTTAATCTTGGATGGGAAAGCTGTCAGCTAATTAAGGAGAGTGAACCAAACGACAGTAAGTTAGTCAGCTGGTACAATCTCTGTGAATATGTTATCATTGCTTCATTGTTTCACTTTAATCCATATTTAATAATTAACAACTGTTCTTTCCAAACAAAATTATATTATTCTTCGAGATTTGAAGGTACAGTTTTAATCAAGGTAGAGTGTTTTAGTGGACATTATCAATTTAACGGTGGATCAGTGGTTAGCACTGCTGCCTCACAGCGCCAGGGACCCGCGTTCGATTCCAGCCTTAGGCGACTGTGCAAACTCCTCACAGACATTCTCCCCATGCCTGCATGGGTTTCCTCCAGGTGCTCCAGTTTCCTCCCACAGTCCAAAGATGTGCAGGTTAGGTGGATTGGCCATGCTAAATTGCCCGTAGTCTTCAGGGATGTCGAGATTAGGTGAGTTATAGGGGGATGGGTCTGGGTGGGATGCTGTGATGGTTGGTGTGGACTTGTTGGGCCAAAGGGCCTATTTCCACACTGTAGGGATTCTATTCTATTCTATTCTATTCTTAATCCTGGATTTGAGCACAATTATTAATGAGTGTATGAATTAGTTTCATATCAGTCAGTGATGTTGGGTACATAAGATATGAGGGTGGTGCAGTTATATCAGTCATTGATGTTGGGTATATAAGATAAGAGAGTAGTGCAGTAAAATACAGATTTTGATTAGATTTAATCAAAGTATATGCTTCTTCTGCACTTAGATCTTGTAATGAATAAATGTAAGCTCAAGAGTACAGGCAATAAAAGGCAAACTAGAAAGACTGTACAGTCCCAACAATATCAGACAATTCATCCTTGCCTGCAACTTGGAACGGTCATGTCAGTTTGCAATTGGGCTCCAATGCTGCATTAGAACATGTAAGGGATGCTTCTACAGAAGAAATGGCCATCTTTGACATAAAAAAAGAAAAACTGATACAGAGAAGTAATTTGATCAAAATCTTTTGATTAGACTTATTTATTTATAAGTTTGATGTATAGCATATCTTTGTGATTGAACTTCTTACTCAAAAATTTGCATAGTATTTAAATGATTTGATTTCAAGCATATCAAAAGAACTCCTTTAAACCCCTTCATAAAAATAAATTCCATTTTGCTGTGTTAAAGAAAGTATTCTTGAGCATTAAGTTGATCTTTCTAAACAAGAATTGAATGTAAATATATTACATTTGCATTTAATTTGATTACATATTCATATGGCTTAGCAATTTTATACAAACATTACCAAGAAAAATTGTAAAATATCTTTGATTTTAACACGAAATAATGGAAAAATTAGCAATTATACAAGTGTCAATTTTTTTGTTCTCGTGTATTATTTTAACTAAATACTGTCAGTTGAATTTTTCATGGCTATTTTGATGGTTTAAGAATATCCATTTTCAATGACCTTTTGTTCACTTTCTAAACAAGAGAATATCTAGTTTAAGTAGAATTCATACAGTCATAGTAATTTCAATGTTTCATTAGAGGAAACCCTATGCTCCGAAGAATTAGACACAGAAGCAGGATGAATTGTTGTAATCATAACTTGCAACAATGTTCCGTTGTGTGTAGGATCATGGAATTACAGAATACAGTACTGGGTGTAGAATTTTCTGTTGTTTGCTACAAAAAAAAATTGAGTTGATTAAACAAATATACAGTAGCTATGTCAGGTCATTATAATGAAGTTAGTTAACACATTTACATTTTACTTTAGCAGAACAGCCAAAGACAGCACAATTTGACAGTGAGTGAGGAACAGTGGAGTTAAAGTTACATTGAACAGAATGATTTTAAAAAAACACCTGAATTTTTTTATTACTTGTTTGCAGCGTTCGAAGTACTTTGATTTGATAAAGTCCTGTATCTACTTGCCAATATCTATGGAAAGCATTAGTTGATTTCCCACAGTTTTGAACATGTGGAAGCTGGACTGATTCTTTTAATGTGTGAAAAAAACCAAGGGATCTGATAGACAGCTCTCATGATGGAGTGTGAAAATTACAGCTTAAAAATCCACAGGACTTAATACCACCTCGGAAACATTCTCTCCTCGTTAATTTCTGTTTCTTCCTGGAGTCTGGTTGATGCTGACAAGGTTGCATTTATTGCCTAACCCTGGTTGCTCTGAGGTGATGGATATTATCCTTGAGCTTCTGGAATCCTTGTGTTGACTATAAATGCTTAATTTAGATGTGGTCTTGGCAGGAATGGTTTCATCCTCTATCATCATAAAGCTGCAGGTATTCAGAAACAATAGTGACCAAAGGTATGTAAGTAGGAAAGGAACCATGAGCCATGGAGTTGTGGCAAAAACAATTAGAGAGCAGTAAGTCCAAAAACAATGGCAGAACTATGGTACAGTTTGGAAACATTAACACTGAGGGGAATGTGGATAAGCAGTTGAGTAAAAGGGATCAAAGTAATATTGGTGGACTTAATGATTGCAGATAAACACATAAAATTTTTCTTTTAAACAATATGACCTAATCAACTTAAAGGTATGAAGGAACTCTAATGACATTCAGAAAAATTAATGAAAAGTTTCTTTATATCTATTATTGAAAAACTAAAAGAAATAAACCTGTATAATGGTAGACATTTAACAGGTCATCTTGAATGTAAGCTGGAAAGAATGTAACAATGGTGAAGAAAGTGTGGGTTGAGAAGTAAGAAGTACTCTACAGCAATGGCTAGTGATTAGAGGTTGGATTATCACTAGATATGGTGCTCAATGGATCAATGTAAGTTGGTTGAGCAGCGTACTCTCTCGGTGATAAAAGGTGCTGCAGATGCTGGAGAATCCGAGATAACAAGCATGGGGCTGGAAGTGTTTAGGCCCGAAACGTCAAGTTTTCCTGCTCCTATGATGCTGCTTGACCTGCTGTGTTCATCCAGCCCCATGCTTGTTATCTCGTACTGTCTTGGTGCTCTGCCCAAAGACAGGTCTGACGACAGCATGGCAACCTTCATCATGGGTAAGGCAAGGAGGCAGGTTTTGAATCCATTACAGCTGGAATAGGGCTCCCACCCCATGATAGTTGCACCAATCTATAATGCAGTCAATACTCCTTGCATCATGCTTTGGAAACATGTTACACTTTTGCACATACATTGTAGTCAGGAGCTATAATAGTGATGGTAGAGCTTTAGTTTTTTCCAGCCACGTGATTGACCAGGAATCTAACCTGCTCTTAGTGCCTGCCGTTGCTGTGTGTTGGAAAGACTTTCACGTTAATGCTTAATTTGTTTGACTGCACCCCCTTTGGTCATCAAGTTCTGGTACAAGACTTAACCTGGAACTTTTGGCTGAGAAGCATGGATGTTACTACACACCAGAAAGCTGCCTCAGATGCAAGACATGGTCTGTTTCAGTTCACTAAGGGCATCCATATCACTGTAGTACATACATTTTTATACAGATGTTGTAATCTGGAGTAATGGATAATGATGCTATATGCTCCAAATTTCTTCCAACATATAGCTGACAAGGAATCTCTCCTGTTTTCACTACCTGTCATTGTGTTAGAGGATTTGCAACCTCATATACATCCATCCTGGCCGAATTAAGAATTCAAAGATAGCAGGAACTGCAGATGCTGGAGAATCTGAGATAACAAGGTGTAGAGCTGGATGAACACAGCAGGCCAAGCAGCATCAGAGGAGCAGGAAGGCTGACGTTTCAGGCCTAGACCCTTCTTCAGAAATGGG
>JAHRHZ010000017.1:27513351-27571149 GCA_024137785.1 Ginglymostoma cirratum | reverse complement strand
GGAGCAGGAAGGCTGACGTTTCAGGCCTCGACCCTTCTTCAGAAAATCTTTTTCAGTCAGCTTTCCTGCTCCTCAGATGCTGCTTGGCCTGCTGTGTTCATCCAGCTCTACACCTTGTTATCTCGAATTAAGAATTCCTTGGCCACCCGGTTCTGGGGACAGACCCAAACTTGGATCTTCTAGCTCAGAGACAGGGATGCTACGCACTGTACTTTGCTGGGCAATGATTTTAAAATCTAACAATGGGCAAAAGAAGATGGTTTCTGAGCAGGTGTTATTCGAAATAGTGAGAAAATTTCAAAGGTAAGAGAGAGGTCTTAGAGATAGCAACATTTTGACTGATCATTAACCAGTAAATGGATAGTTTAAAATATGAAGGTATAGCTAAATGCCATTGGCAAAGAAAAGGCAAAGACAATCTCAAAAATTGAAAAAGAAATGAAAAATAATAAGCTGTTACAGGATCACAGAAGATGTTGGGATACCATTTAAGCTACAATTATAGTGAATATGTAGTCCAATTTTGGCACTGGAGCAAAGTCAATTCATTCTTGGGTCAGTCATAGTTGTAAGGTTGTGACGATAATACTTACTTTACCATACATTCGGTTGTGAATAGTATCTTCCATAATTTTCACCACTTGCAGTGCTATAAGAAAAGAAATTCCATTTAATTTCCAAATATTCTTGAACAGTATTACATTTCGGACAGTGGTGTATTTTTCCTAGGAGCTACAAATAGAAATGCTAATTTATTCCACTATGTGGCTAGCTGAAGATGTATCCAGCAACTTACTGGAAAACAATACCTCATGACGCTGTCCCTGTACAACTAATTACTCATCAAAATAAATAGTGTGCAGTTAGAGGATGCAATTCTGTCATTCATCTTTATTCAGTTTCATGCAATGTTTGCAAGAATTTTAATTCCCAAAGGATTTAAGAAGCATATGAGAAATAGGACCACAAGTTGGTCATTTAATGTGATTTTCTAGTTCAATTGCATCTTCTCACACAAATCCCAGGTCCTTGATTGCCTGATATTCAAAAGTCTATTGATCCCTGTCTTGAACACACTCACTGACCAAGTATACATGGCCTGCCAGGGTAAAAAGTTCTAAAGATTCACAGCCTTTCAGATAAGAACTTTCTCATCTCGGTCCTAAATGGCCAATCTGTTATTTTGAGACTGTGACCCCACGTGTTAGATCCTAAAGCCAGGATAAACAACCTCTGTCTATCCTGTAAGATCAGTTCCCATTCTTCTAAATTTGGGGATATAAATCAAGTCTACTCAATTTGTCCACCAGGACTCACTGTAATGATTCTTCATTGCACTCTTCGGAGATACTATATCCTTTTTTAACTAAGGAGACCAAAATTATATAAAATACACTGAATGTGTCTTACCAAGGCACTACATATTTCCAGTAGTATTTCTTTACTTTTCTATTCTAATAATTCTATAATAAACACTAACATGCCATTTGCCTTCTGTAGTGATTGGAGTCAGGTTGACTTCATTGACTACGAGGTCATTAATTGGGGTCCTGAGCCAATCAGGAAAGCCCTGGCTGATCAATATAGCCAGGAGATTATAATCTCCTCAATTTAGGTGACTGACTCAGAGCTGGCTGGCCAAAGCCAGTGTATTGTGCACAAGTAAATAACGGGTGATTGGTAATGTAATTTCTCTTTCCCAACTGCTTGCTTTCCTATGTATAAATTTACAGTGATTTGCATACCGAGATACTGGGCCCAGAATGCCAGTATTTCCCTGTCTCTGATAATATGAAGTTCTTTGCATTCTCCTCAGAATTTACTTTCCTTCCAAGTCACTTTCTCTTATCTACCCGCTTGGATACTTTACATATGGTCCTATATCAAAGTCATTTGATATGAATTGTAAAAAGCTGATGCCCCAGCATTGATCCTTGTGGATTGTTTTGTTCTTTATTCATTAACAGGATGAGGGAGTTGCTGACTAAGCAGCATTTATTGCCCAGTGGGCAGTTGAGAGTCAACCACATTACTGTGGGTCTGGAATCGCGTGTAGACCAGATCTGGTAAGGATGGCAGTTTCCTAAATGTTGTTGGTGAACCAGATGGGTTTTCCTTACAATTGACAATAATCCAAGATATTTTACTGAATTCGAATTCAAATTCCACCATCTGCCATGGTGGGATTCGAACCCGGGTCTCCAGAATGCTATCTGGGTCTGTGGATTAACAGTCTGGCGATAATACCACAAAGCCGTTACCTCCCCAACTATTTAAAGTCTGCCAACTTGAAAACAACTTTTCAAATACAACTCACTGCTTTGTGTCCATTAATCAATCCTCAATCCCCCATGAACCCTGCTATTATGGAATAACTTGTGTGGCACTTCATTGAACTTGTTTTTTTGAAAATTTGAATATATGACTTCTACTGAACACACCCCCCGCCTATTTATTCTGTTGCTAAAAGACCCAAAACTGAGATTTGGTACGTACTTTTTTTCATATATCCTTAAAATCCCTATTAATGTGACCCTAAAAAGTAAATTCCACTTCTTTTATTTACTCCATATATACTAAATAATTTTCTCTATTGCTTGTATGGGTCTTACAATTCCATGTTTTCTCTCTTCCTGTTCTCTTGAATAATAGGTTAGGTTTACTACCATTTTATCCATAGGAATCATTTTAAAATCTAGGGTGTTGGGGAAGATTAAAACCAGTTGCATCCGTTATCACAGTAGTCACCTCATTTAAAACCAGGTAGAAGGGTCTAGGCCCAAAACGTCAGCCTTCCTGCTCCTCTGATGCTGCTTGGCCTGCTGTGTTCATCCAGATCTACACCTTGTTATCTCAGATTCTCCAGCATCTGCAGTTCCTACTATCTCTGTAACAGGTCCAGGGAATTTGTGGTGGTGTAGTATCATTAATTTCTTCAATACTGTTTCTTGATTAATTCTAATTTGTTTCAGTTTCTTATTCTCACTGTACTGTTGGTTCTTCTTATTTGTTTGTGTTCTTTTTTTGTTTGTGTGTTGTACTAGGAAGACACTAAAAAGTGCTTGTTTAAAGTACCTACCATTTTCTTATCTTCCATTTCTCCTGTCTCTGCCTGTAAAGGATCCCTGTTTACTAATCTCTTTTACATTCCTATAGAAATTTTTACAGTGTGCTTTTATATCTCATGCTAATTTATTGTCCTGTTATAATTATGTCTGTATCAATTTCTTGGTCACCCTTCGCTTAATTCTAAAATCCTCTGAAAGCTAATTTTCAAATGTTCTTGTATGCAGTTTAGCATATTTGTTAATGTGTGTGTCAAATTCCAATATGCACTATTTTAAAGAAGTTAACCTGTCAATTCTCTGCGAGGCACAATCCAGAAGTGTGATAGAATAGTCTCCACTTGATATGAGGAGCGCAATTGCAGTAACACTGAGGAGGTACAGTGCCATTCAGGTCAAAGCAGCCTGCTTGATAAACACCCTCATTGCAATATCAAACATTCAATCCTTCCACCACTGATGCGCTATGGCAACTGTGTGTACCATCCACAAAAAGCCCTGCAGCAGTGTGGGTTTCCTCCAGGTGCTCCTGTTTCCTCCCACAGTCTAAAGATGTGCAGGTTAGGTGGATTGGCCATGCTAAATTGCCCATCATGTTCAGGGATGTGTAGATTAGGTGGGTTATAGGGGGATGGGTCTGGGTGGGATGCTCTGAGTGTCGGTGTGGACTTGTTGGGCCGAAGGACCTGTTTACACACTGTAGGGATTCTGTGATTCTATGATGATCTCGCCAATGTTCCTTCGAAATCACCTTCCAAACCATCCAACCTCTGCCACAAAAGATGAACAAAGGCAGCAGAACACACAGGAACACAACTACCTGTAAATTCCCCTCCAAGTCTCTCACCATCCTGACTTGGAACTATATTGCTGTTCCTTCACTGCTGTATGTCCCATTCTTAAAAAATACCATGGATGTGGATGCACCAAGTGAACTGTGATGATTTGAAAGGTGAGTCACAACATATCTTCTCAAGGACAGTTACAGACAGCAACGAATACAGGCCTTGCCAGAACAAATTAACATTGTAAAAGGTCAAACGATTCCCTATCTTTCCTTGCACCTAATGTTATGTGGTCTGCAGGACTGCTTACAAGTAACATTTCTAAGCTTAATGTATTAAATTTTAAAAAGGATTCATTCTCCTCCATCACTCAAGGAAGACATTTCAGTGGGGACCACAATTTAGCTAAAAAAAATGCTGCATGAGCATGAAAGACACGCAGCACTGAAGATTAATTCCTTCTGAAACAGAATATATCTACCATGTGTCTGAAATAGACAAATCTTGTTTTTGCCTTCTTCAATTGATACATTTCACGAAGTTGCATGATTCCACATGAATGCAGATTATTGCAGAAGGTCTTGATTTAATTGATTCTCTTGGTAGCAGCAGAATTTAATGTAATTTAATAATAAGTAATTTAAATTATAATTCTGATTGACTGAAATGCTTCAATTTAGAGCACAAATTTGTTACCCAGGATTTCATGATGCATTGCAGGTACAACATGCTAGAGTTTTGCAAACTGTACCACTTCATGCACCAGAAAAAAAGATGAAAGCAGTAATCATTTTTTTTGCCTCCAATATCTTTAAAACTACAAAGCAATATAACACACCTGTCATTCTCATTTATGAGTCTTTCCTTTTTAGATGATTTGTATTTCCAGATAACAGGCAAGGATACTATCAGCAAGAGCCCCAAAGCTCCAAACAGAATGCCAAAAAATGCACCAAGCTTCAGAGATAGGTGTTCACAGCGATCGCCATGACTGGAATATATTGCCCGTGGAACACATCTGGAAAAAAGCACAAGTGTCATTAAGAGCTGAAGTCACCAGTTACAACATGTCTATAGGTCTGATTAACCTAAATGTTTTTCTGCTGACCAAGGGCTCACTTATGGAAGTTAAATTATACTGATTAAATCTTGTTTTTGTTCATTTCTAATTCTTATATTTTCCTGCATTTTTAAAAACATCTACCTATTGTTCTATTGCTCTTCTAATTACTCACTATGAAGCGTGAGAGACTCACCATTGTGCTGTCATATATTTCACCCCTATCTATGGGCAAATATGTGATCACACAATCACATTACTGATGGCACAGCCGAAACTGGCAACTCCCTGTTTCAGAAAATCCCCATGGACATGGATCTCAATTTATGCTTGTATCATAGTAACGCTTCCCGACTTTATGTTGCTTACTTTGTGTTTTCCTCCCTCTGTATGAGCACCTGACTTTTTCTCTTCCTGCCAGTCTTATTTTCTCTCTCTGAATGCTGATTCTCACAACAATACTGTAATTGTTATCCTCTGTGAGAATATTGGCAATTTATTTTAGTGAGCACAGTCCACTTGTCACCTTACTTCAGTAGGATCGTTAAATATATTTGTCTCCATCTATTCTATTTCTGATGCAGTATGGTCAGCACAGATGCTCCAGCAGTTGCCTCAGCTGAAATCAACCATCCTGCTAATAAACCAGTATTGGAAACTGAGGCTTGCACCTAATACCTTTAGTCACAAGTCTATCAGACATTCTAAATGTCCTACCACGTTAAGAAGACAAGGAGGTAGTTCAAGAGATGGGAAAAGAAATAAACAAGCTGATAGTGAAACAAATGAAATAACAAGTTTCAGTTACTGAAACAGGATATCATGAAGACATGAAGGAAGAATTTTTTTTAAAAAAAATGAATATCCTGACTTCATATATATAGAATGAATATGAAGATATTTTGAGATTTCTGTGCAAATCATTCTCTACTGTTAGTTGTTTTTTAAACATTCACTCATGGGATGTAGACTTCCGTGGCTGACCTGTAATTGCCAATGGTGAGGTGATAATGACCTGCCATCTTTGACCACTGCACTCGATGCACCTTAGGTAGACCCACAATGCCATTAGGAAGGGATTTCCAGGATTTTGGCCCTAGTGACAGTGAAGGAAGGTGATGTATTTCCAAGTCAGAATGTCTGGCTTGGAGTGGAACTTGCAGTGGTGTGTCTGCTATTCTTGTCCTTCTAGATGGATGTGGTTGTGGGTTTGGAAGGCGATCTGTAAGGAACCTTGATGAATTTCTGCAGTACATTGTGTGGATGATAGGCACTGCTGCTACTGCGTGTCAGTGGTGGAGCGAGTGAATGTTTGTGAATATGGTGCCACTTAAGTGGGCTGCTTTGTCCTGGATGGTGTCAAACTTCATGAGATGTTGGAGCTGCATCCATCCTGGCAAAAGAAGAATATTCCATCACACTCTTGACTTGTGTCTTGCTGATGCTGGACAGGTTTTGAAGAGTCAGGAGGTAAGTTACTTGCTGCAGTATTCCTGTACTCTCAACTGCTCTTGTTGCTATTGCATTTATACGGCTAGTCCAGTTCAAGTTCTGGTGAATGGTAACCCGAGGATGTCGATAATGGGGGATTCAGTGATGGTACCACCATTGAATGTCAAGGAGCAATGCTTAGATTGTCTTTTATTGGAGATGATAATTGCTGGGCATTTGTGTGGCACAAATGTTACTTGCTGCTTGTCAGTCCAAAGCTGGATATTGTCCTGATCTTGGTGCATTTGAACATGGACTGCTTTGGTATCTGAGGAGTCAAAAATGGTGCTGAACATTGTGTAACCATTGGCAAACATCCTCATTTCTGACATTATAATGGAGGGAAGTAGCTGAAGTTGGTTGGGCCTAGGACGCTACCCTGAGGAACTCCTGCAGAAATGTCCTGAAGCTGAGATGATTGACTTCCAACAACTACAACCATCTTCCTTTGTGCCAGGTATGACTCAAACCAGTGGAGAGTTTTTGCCCTGATCCCCAGTGACTCGAAGTTTCCTTGAAACCACACTCCATCAAATGCGACATTGATATCAAGTGCAGTTGCACTGACCTATAATTGCATGTAAGTGAAGATTCATTTCAGTTTAACTGGTGACTATTGAAGTGTTACGAACTGGTATATTTCTTACTTGCACATTGGTCCAGTTGTCAGATGCTGACACTCCGCCTCATTCAGGCAATAATTCAAATCACAGGGGGATCTGCAAATCACTCCACTTTTATCATTCCATTCAAGCACATACCCAGCAAATTCAGTATTATTGCAGCTTGAATGATTCAACACATCATCGTATGATACTGTAAGGAATAAATTGAGTACTTAAAGCCATGTTTTCCTTAAACAAAAGGTATTTGAGAGTCTGAGGTTATGCAATGTTGTCTGAGTATTCATACACTAGCAAAAAACAGACTACACCAACATCAATTTCAAAGAAAAGTTGAAGTTTGCTTTTTGTACATTTTAAAGGTTGTTAATGAGTAAATGGAGTCAGTTTCTGAAAACTGTTTGCTCAAATCAAAACAGAGATAACAAGGTGTGGAGCTGGATGAACACAGCAGGCCAAGCAGCATCTTAGGAGCAGGAAAGCTTGACGTTTCGGGCCTAGACCCTTCATCAGAAATGGTGGAGGGGAAAAGGGTTCTGAAATAAATAGGGAGAGAAGGGGGAGGTGGATAGAGGATGGATAGAGGAGAGGATAGGTGGAGAGGAGGCAGACAAGTCAAAGAGGCAGGGATGGAGCCAGTAAAGGTGAGTGTAGGTGGTGGGGGGGGCGGGGGGTGGGGGGGAGATAGGTCAGTCCAGGGAGGACAGACAGGTCAAGGGAGCGGGATAAGGTTAGTAGATAGGAGATGGGGGTGGGGCTTGAGGTGGGAGGAGGGGATAGGTGAGAGGAAGAACAGGTGAGGTAGGTGGGGACGAGCTGGGCTGGTTTTGGGATGCAGTTGGGGGACGGGAGACATCCCCTATTCCCAATTCCTTCGCCTCCGCCGCATCTGTTCCCAGGATGAGGCATTCCACTCCTGTACATCTCAGATGTCCTCATTCTTCAAGGACTGCAAATTCCCCCTGGCAGTGGTCGAGAACGCCCTCGACCGTGTCTCCCGCATTTCCCGCAACTCATCCCTCACACCCTGTCCCTGCAATAACAACCAAAAAAGAATCCCCCTCATCCTCACGTACTACCCCACCAACCTCCGGATCCAACGCATCATCCTCCGACACTTCCGCCATCTGCAATCCGACCCCACCACCAAAGACAATTTTCCCTTCCCACCCTTGTCTGCTTTCCGGAGGGACCATTCTCTCTGTGACTCCCCTGTCCACTCCACACTCCCCTCCAGCCCCACCACACCCGGCACTTTTCCCTGCAACCGCAGGAAGTGCTACGCCTGCCCCCACACCACCTCCCTCACCCCCATCCCAGGCCCCAAGAAGACTTTCCACATCAAGCAGATGTTCACCTGCACATCTGCCAATGTGGTATACTGCATCCGCTGTACCCGTTGTGGCTTCCTCTACATCAGGGAAACCAAGCGGAGGCTTGGGGACCGCTTTGCAGAACACCTGCGCTCAGTTCGCAACAAACAACTGCAACTCCCAGTCGCGAACCATTTCAACTCCCGCTCCCATTCCTCAGACGACATGTCCATCCTGGGCCTCCTGCAATGCCACAGTGACGCCACCCAAGGGCTGCAGGAACAGCAAATCATATTCAGCCTGGGAACCCTGCAGCCCAATGGTATCAATGTGGATTTCACAAGCTTCAAAATCTCCCCTCCCCAACCGCATCCCAAAACCAGCCCAGCTCATCCCCGCCTCCCTAACCTGTTCTTCCTCTCACCTATCCCCTCTTCCCACCTCAAGCCCCACCCCCATCTCCTATCTACTAACCTCATCCTGTCCCCATGACCTGTCCCTCCTTACTGGACTGACCTATCTCCTCCCTACCTCCCCACCTACACTCACCTTTACTGGCTCCATCCCCGCCTCTTTGACTTGTCTGTCTCCTCTCCACCTATCTTATCCCCTATCCATCTTCTATCCGCCTCCCCCTCTCTCCCTATTTATTTCAGAACCTTCTTCCCCTCCCCCATTTCTGATGAAGGGTCTAGGCCCGAAACATCAAGATTTCCTCCTCCTGTGATGCTGCTTGGCCTGCTGTGTTCATCCAGCTCTGCACCTTGTTATCTCGGATTCTCCAGCATCTGCAGTACCCATTATCTCTGCTCAAATCAAAACAGTATTTACAGTCAATCTTAAACCCTTTGGCTGCTCACAGCGACCTGAAAATGGAATTCATAGAATCCCTACAGTGTGGAAACAGGCCCTTCGGCCCAACAAGTCCACACTGACGCTCAGAGCATCCCAGACCAATCGCCTATAACCTACCTAATCTACACATCCCTGAACACTACAGGCAATTCAGCGTGGCCAATCCACCTAGCCTGCACATCTTTGGAATTTGCTGTGCTCCGGTTGGGATGTCATATTAAAGTGCAAAGTTGTGTAGACAGACTGCTGACTACAGTGAAAACAGTATAAGCAGGTCATAAGCAAAGCTAATTAGAGAATTTGTTTTTGTTATAATTCATGATGTCCAAATTAACGATCATATTTCTAAAAGAATATAGCTGTGGCAATAGATTTGGTAAATGGATCTATTCTTAAATTGTGTTTCTTTGGAAATCACTCATTATTCTGAGGTCACAAATTTACTAAAGCCTGGTATAAGCATGTTGAAGCCTTGGAAAGAGTGCTAAGGAGATTTACTAGAATGATACTAGGAAGGAGAGATTCTAGATACAAGGAAATATTACAGAAATTGGGCTTATTCTCCTTGGAGCAGAGAAGATTTAAAAGGTAACTTTATTTGGTATGTTTGTGACTCCTAGTTGGTGTTTCAAGGTTGTCAGCAAGAGAGCTAGGAGTGAGATGAGGAGAAATGTTTTTAAACATGAAGAATTATTAGGATTTGGAATGTGCTGCCTGGGAGAGTGGTGGAGGTTGATTCCATAGGCGGTTTCAAATGAGAGCGAATGTATTCAAATAATTTGTAATAAATTTATACAGGTCAATGCAATAAATATTTTATGTAATTCTTGTATATAGGTTAAGAATAAGACAAAACCATCCACCCGCTTTCTGTTTGTATTTTTAAATAACAAAGCAGGTTAAAATTTTAATTAGGTGGCTCTAATAATCGATGAAGTTATTTAGATTTGAATACTCAAAAAATTCTGTACTTCAGGTCGAACTGTTGCTGAGCATATTTGAGAACATGAACTTAGTGAGCTATGCATATGTGGTTTTATGACATGAGCCTTGACAGATAGCAGAAGATCTGTTTTTAAATATGTCTGAAGATTTTGAAACATACAAGTAGTAAATCAAGCACTGTGTCACATGGTATCTCCAACACCTACTTAGTGCTGTCTGAGTAGAAAACCTTCTGTTACGTTTTGTTGTTTTTGTTTGTAGAATATTATATTAAAACATTATAACTTACATTTACTGATATCTGTAATGTCGATCCTATTTAGATATTCAAAAGAAATAGCATTCGGGGTCAGGGCACCAACAAGCTGCTGTAAATTGTTAAAAGTGTTCTGAATTGCAGCATATAATCCATCATTCAGGAAGTCAATCACCGCCTTGTTTCCATTATAATTGAATGATGCCACAACAGCAGCAGTTACAGTTTCTCCATCTGACCTGTGACGGGTAACCCACAAAATAAATTAGCAATGTTTATTTGTAGTGTGTTAACTTTGTTAATTCACTAATTGATGTTTTATTTCTACATTGTACTTTGTTTTAATTCTTTGGGAGCCAAGATAAATAAAGAAATAACCTCAGCAGTGGAAGAAACCAGAGAACTAGTTGAGTGTTGGGGTTCTTTCAGAGCAACAAGAACATTTTACCAATGAGTACAAATGATGTAGAAACATTGGAACACCATATGTTGTTTTCATGTGATTTCAGACCTTTTTCCTGTATAAAGGTCTATAGGGCAATATAAGACACAAAGCCAAAGGCTGAGGTGAATGTGTTCATCACTACATTATATTACCAGGTTTACAAACTAAAAGGTAGTGACACACATTAACAGCCTGATGTTTGACCTCTGGGATTAGATAAGATTATCTCTGTTGTGCATAACAAGAGAACTCTATATCCTTTCACAAAGTTGTTGAGGTCTTAAATATAGTCATGGCATGAACTCCACACCCACCCAACTGCAAATTTCTTGGGACTTGGGACATAAATCAGATTTTTCCAAATTTGATATAAACAAGGTCGTTGAATTTCATTCTACCAGGAATGCTAAAATGTAAGGCACCCGGTGAAAGTTATTCTGTGAGAAAATAGGACAACACTAATACCATTCCCAGAGATAAGAGTTATTCCAGAAAAAAAAACAAAAGGAGTAAGAAGAACCCAGTCTGCTTTCTTGTTCAATGTGATATGTGAGTCTACAAGCTCACAGTGCAGTTTGCAGTGAAAAAGCACTGCAAAAATTTCATTTCACCATGCTTGTTACAGCCTTCTGAGCGCCACATTGATGTCAGTAACTTTGGACAATGACTGTTTTTCCCATTATTTTTTGAACAATGCCCACAATGATTCTGAAGTGGTTGTTTGCATCTCGTTTAGATCTACCTTTTGTTTTTTTTATTTGTCTGATTAGCATTTCAATTTGTCTTGGACCATCGTTTCTTTTGTAGCTTAATCATTCCAGCCTTCAACCTTGTTCTGACCTATCTCCTCCCTACCCCCCCACCTACACTCACCTTTACTGGCTCCATCCCCGCCTCTTCGACTTGTCTGCCTCCTCTCCACCTATCCTCTCCTCTATCCATCTTCTATCCGCCTCCCCCTCTCTCCCTATTTATTTCAGAACCCTCTTCCCCTCCCCCATTTCTGATGAAGGGTCTAGGCCCGAAACGTCAAGGTTTCCTGCTCCTATGATGCTGCTTGGCCTGCTGTGTTCATCCAGCCCCACAACTTGTTATCTCCAAAATTTTCCCTCTGTTCTTTCCCCGTTTCAAGCCTCAACTCCTGCTTTTAAACTGTTACACATTGAACTCCTGTCTTTTCTCTTGAAAGATTGTCAAAGTAAAATGCTCATTCTGTTTCTCTGTCCACAGATAATGCCTGAATTGCTGGGTTCTGGTACATTCTGTTTTTAATTCACGTTTCCAAGATGTGCAGTATTTTGCTTTTATCTTACTATTTAATGCTTATCAATCCATTGTCTCGGAACTCAAATGTAAAAACAACATTTTTTTTTTAAAAAAGGAATTGTTTTGAGCATACCATATAGTTTTAAAAATAAGCAAGCAATTCTATTTAGCAAAATTTTAAAGTTACTAACCAGAAAATGGGCTTTGAATTGTCAGCAAATCTTTGCAATCTGGACAAAATTTCAAAAACCTAAGAAATTTGAAAGAACTGTTAAACTGATCTTCCATGGCAAACTTTAAAACACTATCGGATTGAAATTATAAAATGTGATATTAGTTCAAACTTTACAAATATGCTCATGTGTCGATAGAGACATATAGATATAAAAGTATGATGACTATCTATTTAAATATCTCAATTCAATCAATAAAATAGTTAAAAACAAATAAAATGCAATAGTCTTTCTATTTGTAAATACTAAACTTATTTTCTTTGTATGATATATTGTTAAGCTTTTTCAGAAATTCTGCGATTATAAAATATTCCCTAATCTCAATTTTATTTGAAAAGCAGGAAATGCATTAATAATGATGCTTGTTTAAATAGAATATGCATAACATTTATGTGCTTAATTTTGTTACTGTACAGATATTGATATAGGGTGTTGGAAGTCTCCTCTTTGGGATGTTAAATTGTCTTTGTAATGGAACTTCTTTTTCTCCCTCTGTTTTTACCAGTATCAAGACTCACTATGACTACATGCATATCCAATCCCAATCAGATTGCCACAATAACAAGGGAACCTACCAATGTAAGTGAGGAATCATAGAATCCCTACAATGTGGAAACAGGCCATTTGCCGCAATGTATCCACACCAACCCTCTGAAGAGCATAACATGCTCCTACCCTATCCCTGCAACCCTGCATTTCCCCACGGCTAATTCACCCAGCCTGCACATCCCTGGACACTATGGGTAATTTAGCATCACCAATCCACCTAACCTGCACATCTTTGGACTATGGGAGGAAACTGGAGCACTTGGAGGAAACCCAGGCAGACACAGGGACGATGTGCACCTCAGTGTGGATTTGGACCCAGGACCCTGATGCCGTGAGGCAGCTGCACTAACCACTGAGTCACTGTGTTGCCCCAGGAAAGGTCTAGTCCTATAACACTTGAAGAAATGGTGAGGGTCTTTAAAGAGATAAGAAACTGTCAAGATCAGGAACTAAAGATATATGTACATTAATAGGAACATGGATTTAACCTTTATACAGGGCAGTAGATGCTCCATTGCATACATTCTGGTGCCTAAATACAATGGCTTGGAGATTTGTCAGATGTTATTTTAATGTCACAAACAAAGGAGCTCTAACATTTTTTGTATAAAAATCTGACTTAACCAGATACAAAAGCTTAAAAAATGCATGGCTACTACAAGTCACCTGAATATACAGCTGCAAATGCAAACTGGATTACAGAGAGAAATGTCCAGTCATGAAGACACTCTTGAAATACCAGGAGTTTGCAAACAGATAGCAGAGGTGTGAGAATTCAAGCTTCAAAGAGATAGAAGGAAAAATTTTCAGAGGGATTTAGCATAATTGACCACTTTGCTTTCTGGAACCCAAAGGTTCCTCAAAATGAACATACTACCGTTTTAAGCCTTGATCTGGATAAAGAAACCTGGCTAAGAACAACCAAGGTGTAAATCTGCAAGAGGAATACTACCTTCAGAGGGAAGTATTAAAAGGAGAACAAAGCGAAGGATCAGGATTTTCAATCAGAAAAGATCAGACCAAAGATAATCATGCTAAAATATTCCCACTTTTTGTGTTTTTTTTTGTGTGGACAGACTTTAGATCTAGCTGCTTCAGGATGTGTGCTTCATAGCATGCCGTTTAGACTTTGCAGCATGAGCCAGGCATAGCCACACCACCCCATGACACCTGAGGATGTGAAAGTGTTACTTAAGAGCATCAGCAAACAGCAGACAGATTATCAGCAATACATAAATGTCATGAAACTTTGGTTCTTATGTAGAGATAGTAAGAACTGCTGTTGCTGGAGTCAGAGATAACACAGCGTGGAGCTGGAGGAACACAGCAGGCCAGGCAGCATCAGAGGAACAGGAATGTTGACTTTTTGTGTTGGGACCCTTCTTCAGAAATGGGGGAGGGGGAAGGGAGCTGGGAAATAAATTGAGAGAGCAATGTAGGTGGGACGGCGATAGGTGAGTGCAGGTAGGGAATGGTGGGGATTGGTCAGTGAAGTGGGAGGAGCGGATAGGTGGGAGCGACGATGGACAGGTTGTGTCAAGTCAAGGAGACAGGGACGAGAAGGAGGGTTGGTCATGGGATGAGGCTGGAGGTGGGGAGATTTTGAAACTGGTAAAATCCACATTTAGGCCATTGGCCTGTAGGCTCCCGAGGTGGAATATGAGGTGCTGATCCTCCAGTTTGCAGGTGGTGTCATTGTGACACTGCAGGAGGCCCAGGATGGACATGTCACCCAGGGAGTGGGAGGGGGAGTTGAAATGATTCGTGACCGGAAGGTGTTCTTATGTTGATTTTTTTCTTTGCTCCCTTAAACAATTGAATGTAAGTTACACCGGATTTTCTTGAGGGTATTTCAGTGTGAGGCCAAACATACCTCATTAACTGAAAGGAACAAATGCTGGCATCCGTGGAGAGACAGCAAGCTAACGTTTCAAGCCTAGTTGACTCTTCCTCAGAGCTGATGTGAGGCATGGAGAGGGCAGCATTTATGCAATTTTGGGGAGATGGAGTGCAGGTGGAAAAAGGGTGTTGACAGCGCAGATTAAGTGATTGGAATGTAAGAATGACAGAACAAAGGTATGTCTAACTACCAGACAGGAAAGAGCAGTCAGAGAGGACATAGTGATAGAGAATGTAACAAGTAGAGCTAAAAGAAAAAGAATGAACAAGAGTGGGTTCACAATCTGAAGGTGCTAAACTCAATATTAAGTCCAGAAGGTTGTAAAGTGCCTTGTCTAAAGATGAGATCTTGTTCCTCCAGTTTATGCTGTGGTTCACTGGATGCAGTCCATCCAGACAGAGTGTGCAGCATGATGCACTTAGCTGAACTGGGGCAAGCAGAGAAGACTCATAATAGACACTGAAGAGCTGCGAAGAGAGCAGGAGTCTTCAAAGGAGGAAGCTGAGGATATTGAACAGGGGCAACATCTCCTTCTGCCTGCTAGAGTGGTGCAACATTGTGTGCTAAAAGCCAGACAGGATTTAATTGACAACAGATTCTAACAGATCTGAGCAGGTAATCACTCATTGCCTGTAGATTCTTTTATTGCTTGAAAGGCGAACAGTGCCTGTTCCGGGTTTTGAAATTCCTTCTGTCTTACGTGCGTACCTATTAAGCTAAGTAAATGGAACCGGAAACAAAATGCAGTATTTTTGTTTATCCACCTTCTGTTTTGCCATTGCTTAATACAGGTTAACATTGTTTATCCCGTATTTGATGCTCCCAAATTGAACAGTGGCAAGATGTTATGCAACACTTAATGTAATTTTTATCAATTGCAAGTATAACAATTTTCAAAATTTATTTTTAAAATATTACATCTCTTGTTATCTAATAATTCTATGTGTAATTTGCTTGGCTGCATTTGTGGCCAATGCCACCACTAGGTGGAGCACGATGCACGCATTCAACAAAACACACCAGCACTGTTCACAGTCTTTGCAGCTACAATGGCCTGACTCATTAAAGCAATCTCAAGTAGAATTCTGCCAGAAAGTAAAAGAAGAAAGCCCATATCTCGTACCTATTCTTCCATTTAAAATGACAGAAGAGAATTGTTTGAGGCAAACGAGATTTATCCATGTCACGCACACATTTAACTGGGATGGGGCAGCAGTTGTAGTAAAACAGCACAAGTGCATTTTTGTGTATCTGTAAAATTGCTGCAGCTGGAAAAGCGAACCAATAGCAAACAGATTCAGTCTGGTTTGACTTGGAGCACAGAACTCCACCATTAATTCTCACCAGCAGACAGATTGAGATGAGCACAGAGTTAGAGAAATCCTTTACACATTTACAGGTGGCTGTCAGCACCAACTCAGATGCATTGGAAATATAAACTACAAATTTGTTTCCTTATTTAATTTAATTATTCAATAATTTCTAGTGAATGAGTGTGGGTGAATTCGGTAAGGGGATAATTTGGAGAGGGTGACCAGTTGTAGCCAAGTGGATAAGGGCTTGGGGTGGGTTGGAGAGAACCAGATCAGCAAGGAGCCAGGTTGTGAGTTGTAGGAAGTTGGAAGACATTTGGGGTAGGAGGGTGTTTGGGGGGTGCTTAGAAGGTTCACATGATGGTGTAGCATCAGGAGGAATTGGTGGGGGAGGCGTAGAGTCATACAGCACAGAAACACACCCTTCGTCCCAACTAGTCCATGCTGACCTTAATCCCAAATTAAACTAGTCCCACCTGCCGCACTTGGCCCATGTCCCTCCAAACATTTCTTATTAATGAACTTATCCAAATGTATTTTAAATGTTGTAACTGTACCTGTACCCACCATTTCCCCTGGAAGTTCATTCCACACATGAACCACTCTGTGTAGAAAAGTTGCCCCTCATGTCTTTTCTTAAATCTTTCTCCTTTCACCGTAAAAATATGCTGCCTAGTCTTGAAATCCCCAACCCTAAAGACACCTACCATTCACCTCATCTATACCCCACATGATTTTATAAACCTCTACAAGGTGACCCCTCAATCTCCTAGACTCCAGTTAAAAATCTTGGGGGCATATCAGATTCAGGAGTTGGTGGGAAAGAGAGCCAGGTCAGGTCATGATTTCAGGGGGCATGGGGTCCATCCTGAAGTTTGATGGGCGGGCTCGGTGTATTAGTTACCCAGGAGTTAGAATAGGCTTTAATTCCTTTCAACTTACATGTGTTTCTATTAATGTAAGTGGAACTATCCATAGTCTCCAACTGTAACTCAGAGCTGGGGATGGGTTCAGAGGATTCCAGATGCTGGCTAATTGACCATTGGAAGTTTCAACTTATCTCAATGACTTAGATGAAGCCAAATGTATGATTGCTAAATTTGCTACTTAAACAAAATCAGGAAGAAATGTGAATTGTGAATGGGCAGAGAAATCTGCAAAGTGATATAGGTAAGTTATGAGAGTGGGCAAAAAGAAAAGGCAAATGGAGCGTAATGTAGGAAATTATGAACTTGTCCACCTTGGATGGAAGAATTTAGAAATACGGAGGGTTTTAGATGTCCTGGTACATGAATTTCAGAAGTTTAAACTGCAACTACAGTGAGTGATTAAGACAGCAAATGGAATGTTAGCATTTGATGCAAGGTGAATGGAAAAGAAGCGTAAGGATGTTTTGGTGCGTTTGTACGGGGCATTGGTGAGACTATATCTGGAGCAGTGTGTAAAATTTAGTTTTTATTTAAGCAAGGATAGAAACGTGTTAGAAGCCGTTCAAAGAAGATTCAAACGATGATTCATGGGATGGTTAGTTATCTGAAAAAGGTTGGATAGTTTGGGCCAGTATTCTTTGGAGTTTAGAAGAATGAGAGCAATCTTGCTTAATCGTGAGGGAACTTGACAGGATAGATGCCGAAAGAAATTTCCTCTTGTAGGAGGGATTAGAACTGGGGACACTCATTTAAGATGGAGAGAAGGAGAATTTTACTTCTGTCAGAGGGTTGAGCGTCTTTGAAACTCTGTTCCAAGATGTGGTGGAGACAGTCATAGAATATATTTAAGGCAGAAATAGATAACTTTTGACTGACTTGTTAGTCAAGAATCCAACTAGGGTAGTCTGGATGTGGAGTTGACTTCCCTGCAGATCAGTCATAAGATCATCAAATGGCAAGGCAGGCTTGAGGTACTGACAACTTGTCCTGCTCCCAGTTTGTACATTGATAAACAAGTGTCAATCTACCACTGACGTATCGAGACCTACCTTTACTGCAGTGCTGTTAGTCAGGGAGGTGTAATCTACACTGTTTCTGTTACTTAAAACAGTCACATTGATTCCCTGTAGCCTCAATGTAATATTGACTGATCTCTTTGGCATAGCTGAAAATAAAGAAAAAAATACATTTTCCCATAATTAGTTTTTTTTTAAATTCAAGTGTAATGGCTAGTTAAAATACATAATGACAGTCCTTTACTAATACAAACAAGAACTGTATAAAATGCTGGTTTGACTGCAACTGATATATTGCATTTAATTTTGCTAATTTAGAGCCCCTATGGTGCAGAAAGAGGCCATTTGACTCATCGAGTCTGCCCTGGCCCTCTGAAGACCATTGCACCCAGACCCGGCCCCAGTCCCCACCTGTAACCCCGCATTTTCCATGGCCAGTTTACTTAACCTGCATACTTTTAGACTATGGGAAGAAACCGGCGGAAACCCACACAGATGCAGGGAAAATGTGCAAACTCGCACAGGCAGTCGCCTGGGACTGGGATCGAACACAGGTCCCTGCCTCTGTGGGGCAGCAGTAGTAACCACTGAGCCACTTTGGGAACGATGTGAATACATTTGACAGGGTTAAAACAAGATTCATGAAATTGGTTTTAGGGATGAGGAGCCTCCCCCACACAGATAAATTGCAAAAGTTGGGATGGTCGAACAGGAGGCTGGAAGAACACAGGAAGCTACGTAGAATATGGAGGAAAGGAGAAGTCAATGTTTTGGGTATGGCCCTTCTTCAGGAGTGGTTATGGGGTTAGGGGGAGCTGCAGATAAAGGGAGGGTGGGGAGGATAGCAGAGTGGTGGTGATAGGTGATCACCAGTAGTAGATATGACCTGGTTGGTGGACGGGAGGGATGAATCCAGTTGGTAGCTGGAAGGGAGAGTCAGTGGGTGGAATGAAAGTGGGGAGACAGGGTTGGAAAGGGAGCTGGGGGATGGGTGGGAGGGTTTTTTAAATTAGAGAACACAATGTTGAGCCCTCCAGGCCGTGAGGTGCCCGAGTGGAAGATAAGGTGGTCGTTCCTCAAATTTGCTTTCTGAATCGCTGTGACCCTGGAGGAGGCTGAGGACAGACGTGTCGGAGGGGGAATTGAAGCGGAGAGTTGAAATGGACAGTGACCGGGAGGTTAGGCTGATCGTTATGAGCCAGGCAAAGATGCTCGGTGAAACGGTCACCTAGTCTATCTTTGGTCTCACCGAGGTAGAGAAGACCACATCGGGAGCACCAGATGCAATAGACTAGGTTGGAGGAGATCCAGGTGAAGCTCTGTCTCACCTGAAAGGACTATTTAGGGCCCTGAATGAAGGTGAGGGAGGTGGTGTGTGGGCAGGTGTTGCATCTTTTACGGTAACAGGGGAAGGTACTGAGGGAGTGGGTGGGTTGGAGTGGTTGGTGGGGAGTGTGGTGCGAACTAAGGAGTGGCGAAGGGAATTGTCCTTGCGGAAGGCAGAGAGGGGTGGGGAGTGGAAGATGTTCTGGGTCGTGGGGTCTAACTGGAATTGGCGGATGTGTTTGAGGATGATACATTGGATGCGGAGGCTCTTGTAAAAGTTAGAAGTTGTTTTCCTTCAGGAAGAGAGTGGATATGTAGAAACTTCCCACTGGAGAAATGACCAAAACCAGTCCGCCTAGGCTTTGAGGTAATTTGCAAACGAACAATTGACACATGCAGCCTACTTTATTATGCAGTAAGTAGTTAGGATCTGAAATGCATTGACTGAGAGATGTTGCAGGCAGGTTACATTTTGAATGGGAAATTTGATCATTGTCTGAAAAGGACAATTTGGGGTGCTATGGGAGAAAGGATCCTTCAGAGGGCAAGGACAAAGACATCAAGCTGAAGGGCTCCCTTCCAAGTTGTAAGTATTCCATGATTCTCCAGAGGTGACTCTGAATGAAAATCAAGTGTGTGATCGACAAATAAGGACAGCAATAGACACATTGAAGGAGTTATCAAATACGGATCAGCTGTGTAATTCAACAACCAAAATTATAGACTGGTAAATATTTAAAAATTATAGACTGGTAAATATTTATTGCGGATTAATTGAAATCAGTAAAGTAAGTTGGATTGTACTAACAGCCCGAGACTTGGAAAGCAACTAGGAATTAATTAATTTCAGTGCGATATAAGCTAAGAAAACTATATACATTATGAAAAAAATGCAAGGATGCATAGCCAGAATATTAAAGTACTAGAATTAGAAATGATCTAAATATTTGATGCAAGCAATTTTCTCTATAATTACAATCAATTTCTAGTAACACAATTGAAAAAGAAATTTGCCGCAAGCTTGCTTTTAAAGTTACAGCATTTTGAATATACTAACGTACTTGGCAATGGTTCTGCAACAAACTGCAGACTTGCAAGTGTGCACTGCTCCCCTCTGTACTGATGTGGACACTCGCAGAAAGGTTTGCAGCCATCATCAGGATTGGGTACACAGGTTCCTCCATTTTTGCAGAATGATGGAGAGCATTGGGAAGAGTCACATGGGCTTGTCAATGGAATGCAGGTGGTACCATTCCCTAAGTTAGAGCGATTCAATTACACAAGTTGTTATGCACCAAAGGATATTAATGATTTCTTTTCATTAACCCTCCTAACATTTATCATTGTGCAAATTGTCAATGAATTACACAAAGATACAAAGATAACAGGTGATTGAAATGCATTTATGTTCATTTTGTAGTATGAAGCATTATTACATGATATAGCAATGCTGTTCTGCATAAAAAAAAACCCTGGAAATAAATGTTATGGGTATCTCGCTGTATGAAGATATGAAGTATATACTCTGTGGGGTGAAAGTCCCAAAGTCTTTACTTCTTTGCATAACATTATTGGGAGTTATGAGGTTTTCCAAAGAGTTTTACCAATTACTTGCTTTAACGTTGGAGAAGAAGGGGTAGTTAGCATTTCAGGATAATGTGTTATTTGGATTTGAATGTTGATGTTGATGTAGTTTCCATTGTGTTAATGATCCTGATTTTAGAAAAAAAGTAAGGGAGTAGCCTAATGTCAAACTAACCTTGATGAGTTGCTTTAGGTTAGATTTGGCTGTGTTTTTTAATGAAAGGACTTACCAGCAGTGATCTTCTTCATTGTTGTCTAGATGCCTGTGTCATTGCTGTACCATTATACTTTGACTAGGGCAGCAGTTAGCTCTGCTGCTCCAGTCTTCAGCACTACCGGCAAATGTTGTCTATTCCTGTGCATTCACAATTGTTTGGCTCGTGGAGTGATTAGCGTTACTTGAACACTGGTATCAATGATACTGGCGTCTTTGGGAGGACACTTTTGGCTGAAGACATTTGCAAACACTCTCGTCTCACTTCTTATACTTATGGTGCTGGTTGCAAAGTGGATGAAGATCAAAAAAAAAAACAGAGCAAATGCTGTAGAAACTCAGCAGATCTTTCCATCACTCATCATTTTTCCATAGATTCTGCCAAAGTCTCTCTAGCATTTTTTGTTTGTTTCAGATTGTCAGCATCCGCAGTATTTTGCTTTTATTTGGATGGAGATGGAGCTGTTTAAGGAGTTATTTCCTCCTGTTGATTGCTTATTCATCCACCATCATTCTGATTGACTTTAGAAATCACACAAAGAACTATTTCTTTCTTAATACAAAGCCAGTCTGTCGTCTTAGTGTCCCAAAAACCATTGAGCAGTGGGTTTCAAATTTGTCAAATGGAAGTACAGTGCAGCAATTATATTTTGTGAGCTTAAATGTATATACCTAGTTGTAGCCCTATTGTAGCAACACAATAGCGATTTCCATATAACGCGATTTTCTATAGCACGATTTTTTATAGCACAAGGTCACACAAGAACACAACTATCACACTATCGGAGAACTACCTGTATACATAACTTATGTGATCTATTTACCTGAAAATCCTGGTTTGCAAGTACAGTAATGACTTTGCCCATCAAAGGTGCATTGTGAATTTGGCGAGCATGAGTCACACCCATTGATAGCTGTTGGGAAAAGTGGAACACTTTGAAACTAACCCGTAGCTGTTTGTCCATCAGAATCATCGAGAATTAAAAGGTAAAGACTAAACTTGGCATTGAAACAATTCAGTTTTTCATAAACCTCATTCTCAATCATGGTCACAGTCTTGTTCCTTGTGTTGGTCTGACCAATGTAGACAGCTATATAAACCTCAGGGTAATTGTGTGCACCAGGCTGTTTGTCACTGTTGCTGCGCTTATCAGTTATAATGAGAGCAAAACCTACTCTTTGATTCAGAGGTAGCAAGAACTGATTTCTGAAGAAGGGTCCCGGACCTGAAACGTCAACTTTCCTGCTCCTCTAATGCTGCCTGGCCTGATGTGCTTCTCCAGCTCCATACTGTGTTATCTCTACTATTTGATACAGCTGCTTTCCCATCATGTCCTGTTACAAACCTGTTCTTTTGAGCAAGTGAGCAGGACAACTGCCAGAGGTCAGATCAGTCTTGTTTATTTTGTGACAGATTCCTGATCAGGATGTGGATTGTAAACTAGAAGAACCGAGAAAAGTAGATTTTTAAAGCTTTTCCTGTTGCCCTTTGTCAGTGAGAGAAAGTAGGGCTGCTCCTCCAGAGCTGAGAAGGAAGCCAACAGCTTCCCTTGCCGCTAGTCACATTTGTGGCTCTGCACCAATGTTTGAAGCTGGGGACTGATCCTGCAGTGGTCCCAAATGTGGTCTCCTGCTAGTGGAATTGTGGATCCTCCTCTCTTTAGGGCTGGAGGTGGAAGCATTTATGGAAATAAAATTTGACGTTTAAAATCAGATAAATCTGAACGTTCCATATTGATTTATTTGTTGTCATGTGTACTTGTTACATGTATTTGGCTGGACTCGCCAGGTTCCCTGCCTGTTTTGTGTACCTCATACTTGCTCCAGCTTTCAAATCAGGATCAATAAAGCTGGAATAATCAATCTGTCCATTCATTTTTGGTAATTTAGAACGAGTGTTCACTTTTGGATGTCCTACCATCAGAACGGTGAATCAGGGCAATTTTAGGAAAGAGTAATTAAAGAAGGATGTGAAAGGATCGTGACTTTTGGGGTGCTACTTACAAAAACATAATGATGAAAACATTCACTTCACCTGACGAAGGAGCAGCACTCCAAAAGCTTGTGACTTCAAATAAACCGGTTGGACTATAACCTGGTGTCATGTGACTTCTAACTCTGTCCACCCTAGTCCAGCACTGGTACCTCCACATCATTGGTTTGCAATGACTGGCATATGGACCATCCAGACTAGATACCTGAAGCTTTAGAGCAGTTATTTCATTCTGGGTTGATTTCGTTTGATTTGATTTGATTCAGCTATATCTAGACAGTAAATTTTCAGCTCTTACTAAGTAAATGTTTACCAGATCAACAACATGACAAGGTCAGTGGCTGGGAAGTTTACAGCGAATAACATATTTTCTGATTCCCCAAAGCCTATCCACTCCCTACAAGGTGCATGTCAGGAGTGTAATGAAATACTCTTTACTTTTCTGAATGAGTGGCGGTCCTGCAACACTCAGGAAAGTTGGCACCATCCAGGACAAAGCAACTTGCTTGATTAGAACCCTACCTTAAAATTTTCACTCCCTCTACCACAGATGAACAGGACAGCAATTTGTACCATCTACAAGATGCTTTACAGCAATTTTATTACTTATTCTTTCATAAGATGTGAACGTCTCTGGAAAGGCCTATCCCCAAATTGCCATTAATGGCTTTCACGGCCATTTGAGAAGTCAGGTAAGAGTTAACCACATTGCGGTGGGTCTGGAGTCACATATAAGCCAGCCCAGGTAAGGATGGCATATCTCCTTCCTTAAAGGACAGGACTGAATCAGATGGACTTTTATAATAATTGGTGGTAGTTTTATAATCACCATTACTAAGACTTTTCAAGTCCAGATTTATCAATTGAATTTAAATTCTACCAGCTGCCATGGTGAGATTTGAACTGATGGCCAATAAATGCTGGCCTAGCTGGTGACACTCACATCTTATGAAAGAATAAAACAAAGCATCTCCACCCTATAATTCTGCTCTATCTTCCTTTTTACCTACCTGTTTGTTCTATTTTATTCTCATTCTATTTCCCTGCTTTGGCCTATTCTTGCCCCTGACATCACCTAGGAACCAATTATTTTCCAATCTTTATATTTCCAACTGGAGAAGATATTTAGTTTTGACTAAAACAAACATCTGTGGAGATGAATTCGTGCCTGTGTATGCACATGTTTATGAAAATATCTTTGCCCTAACTTTTAACTTTTGATTAGTATACTGACGTTTCCCAGGGGTTTAAACCTCAAATTATCAAAGTACCTACATTTTTGGACATTTACATAAAGCTAACTATTGTAGCATAGAAAAATGCACAGCACAGATGGTGCAACTCTTTTCACTCAAAAGAAAGTTGCATTGAGTTTCAATTATCTGATAGCTCAGTTCTATATGTAATTTTCCTAAAGATATGCATTGGTGAGATTATGGTGTTGCTCAAACTATTGAATGTAAATGTTTAAGTGATGCTTGTTTTTCTCACCATCTTCCTTGCTGCTTTCAGGAGGGAAAAATTGCAACCACTGAATGGAAAATGGTGGCTCATTTAATTCTGTATGTATTCAAAGTTGTTCTCTCAGACCTGCATTTCCCCAGTTTATGAAACTTTCAATTCATCTGTTACATCATCTTACCATTTGGTGAATAAGTGTCTAAGCTCACAATATGATATAGTCACAGGGTACCAGTTATTAACTGTGACAAGATCATTTCTTCCAAGGACTAATAATTGGGATGTGTATATTTCTCACCTGAGCAATTGGATCCTTCATATCCTACTGAACAATTACAGATGTAGGAACCCTTAGTATTGGTACAAATCGAATTGCGACTTGAACAAGCATTGTAGTCAAGACATTCATTTATATCTGGAAGATTAATATAGGAAATCAATTGTAACTAAAGGTTTAGTCTTATGGTTATGATCATTTGGTCTGTATTAAATTGTTGATGAAAATATGACTGATTATTGAAATCTTTCATCAAAATGAGAAAACTGAGATTATGTGGAAAAGATTCAGAAATTGAAAGTTAAAATATACATTCATCGACTGAATGATGTATTGTTTCAGAGGATAGGATTGGAAAAACATAAACTTTGAGATAAAAGGTAAGGATTTGATATTTGAGTAAATTTGAAGAGTATCCTCAGCTTCTGGGATTTGGAATGGTCCAGCTCAGGATGAAAATAAAACATTACCTCTTTGGAATAGTCTTACATGGGTATGTTCAAACTACTTTAGAAACATAATATGAGGTGAAATTTGTGCAATGTGACATTAATTTGAGAAGCTTATCAAGTAAAAGTAAAGAATATTTAAAATAGGAACGGATACACTACTTGTACACTGCTACATTGGACTACTAAGGACTGCAGGACTGAGGTGAGTTGAGTCACTTTTTTGGGATACTGAAAGAAGTTCTTTAATATGTTTATGACTTTTGGGATACCTGTCCTGGCATAATGATATAGTCTCAGGGTGCACATAATCCTCCAGTATTGAAACACTTTCCATTACAAGTGCATCACATCAGTCTCCATATGAAATAATCTAGAAGGTATAACTCTTCTAGTTTAACATCACAACAGAATATTACACCTGGAATGTTGTATGCTGGTGAGAGTAATATGTTGATCCAGTTTGACATTACGGAAGCCTAGTACATCACTCAACCTGTTTCTTGTGTAAAGTAAAACACTAGGGGGGTGGGGGGATGGTTTTTGGTAAGCAAAATGAGAAGAAGACTCAACCTGTATGTAGGTTTGTAGATGTTTACTATGTAAGACCAAAATTCAACTAACAGCATTATTAGAATAATTGGCATAATGTCTCAAACTAGATTATTACAAAATTCACAAAAAAGGAGATAGAAAAAGAAAAGTAGAGACATTGATAGAGTAAAATCTGTAACAAAAGAAAATTAGATCCACAGAAAAGGAGGGAGACAGGAGGAGTGGAAGGTAAACTGAATGATGGTAAACTAAATTAAAACGAGAGAGTGTTGCACAACAGAGACAATTTTAATATCATTTTAATTCTACATTAGATTAACTGGTGATGATGTTTTAAAGTAACAAAGATATTGTACCGATGCAGAATTTGTGTGGGTCCCCTTCATATCCAGACTTGCACACACATGTGTAGTTTCCTATTGTATTTTGACAGTCAGCATTTTCTGGACATGTAGAAGCATTACCGCACTCATCAATGTCTGAAAGAGAAGATTAGAACAATCGCTATGATGTTGTCCATTTCAGTTTTAATATAGTTGAAATTCTTTCCAGGTTGTCAAGGATAAATAATAGCCCATGGGAAAAAAAATGCTGTGTAATGGATGCATTTACTTCAAAGAATAGTCCTTTATGAAATTTGTCCTCAAGCTTTTTGCAAGGTTTATGGCTTTTTTTCCTCTGATAGCCATCATCTTTACTACTTCTTTAATGCCATTGTGTATTTGATATCCTCGTTTTGGCTAGACCCTTGGTCACCCCTTACATTTAGATAATGTTATGTCTTCTACCATGAACGCAAAAGCAAAATCTTGTCTCTATGTCTCTGCTTGAGTGCAGGCCATGTTATTGTTGCTAACTCTTCTTTCTTACATACATAATGAAGCTTTTACAACATATTTTAGGTCTCAAGTTGGGTATAGAAAGAGAAAAAAAATCTATTTCTTTGCCAGTCTTTAAATTTTAAAGTGTCCACATTTACAACACTTTTTGGTAATAACATAAGCATCATTTTTTAATCAAATACTGTATTTTCTCGTCTATCTAACATTACATCTGTTAATCTAGTTTTCCAATCATCTACATATTTTGTTTATATGTGTTTGTTTATTTTAAAACCTCAGTCTCAGACTTTGCTAAATCACTCTTTTACACTTAATGTAGAATTGTACCACATTATAATCATTCGTTCCCAGAGCTCATTTACTAAAAAGTCATTTCCTTATTGCACAAAAATAGGCCAAAATTAACTTTTTAAAAAATCCGTTTGTCATAAAACCATCTTAAATTCACTCTGTGAAATTGACATCCACAAAAACCCTGCCATCCTTCTAAATTCAGACAGACTTTGCTGATAATCCGACAATAAATATTGGCACCTTACCAGTACACAAGGAGCTGTTAAGTGTGCTTACTGCGTAACCCTCATTGCAGCTGCAGTTGTACCCTCCAAACACATTTGTGCAGATCTGTTCACAGGAGGATACGTTTTCCAGGCACTCATCTATGTCTAGAATATCAAATAAATATACATAAATTAATTAAGATACTTTGATAATACAAACTTAAAATTCATCATCTGTGATGGTACTTCTGATCTGCTTCAATTGGAGTATACATTACAATATATTTCATCGAAAGTCCTACAATGCCACTTCATGAGGTTAATGTTATTTTTCTAGTAATGTTTCCTAAAATTAATACAATTTGGTCAATTAATTTATGTTTGCAAGAAAAACTTCTGAAATAATTTTCCTGTTCTTTTCAGAAGAGGTTCCTATTTTGACAATTAAAATGAAAACAGAAAATGTTAGTCTACATGTGTGGCAGCATTAGGTTTATTCATTCATTGGATGTGCGCATCACTGACTGGACCAGCATTTATTGCCCATCCCTCATTGCCCTTGAGAAGGTGGATGTGAGCTGCCTGCATGAACCACTGCAGTTCATCTGGTGTAGGTACACTCACGATGTTATTAAGGACTGAGTTTCAGGATTTAGACTCAGTGACACTGAAGGAACGGCAATATATTTCCAAGTCAGGACTGTAGATGAGATAGTAAGAACTGTTGATGCTGGAGTCTGAGATAATTGAGTGTAGAGCTGGATGAACACAGCAGGCCAGGCAGCATCAGAGGAGCAGGAAAGCTGATGTTTTGGGTTGGGACCCTTCTTCAGAAATGGGGGAGGGGAATGGTGCTCTGAAATAATTAGAGAGAGGGTGGGGGATGGTGATTGCAGGTAGACAGTGGAGCGGATAAGTGGGAGAGAAGACGGACAGGTCAAGAAGGTGGGGACGAGAGGGAGTGCTGATCTTGGGATGAGGTTGGGGGTTGGGGAGATTTTGAAGCTAGTAAAGTCCACATTGAGACCATTAGGTGGAATATGAGGTGTTCCTCCAATTTCCGGGTGGTGTTGTTGTGACACTGAAGGAGGCCCAGGATGGACATGTTGCCCAGGGAATGGGAGGGGGAGTTGAAGTGGTTCGCGACTGGGAGGTGTTGTCGTTTGTCGCGAACCAAGCGTAGGTGCTGTACAAAGTGGTCTCCGAGACTCTGCTTGGTCTCCCCGATGTATAGGAGGCCACATTGGGAACAGCAGATACAATAGACCACATTAGCGGATGTGCAGGTGAACATCTGTTTGATGTGGAAGGTCTGTGGATGGCTTGGACAGGAATTTACAAGTTGGTTTGTTCCATGTATCCACTGCCTTTGCCCTTCTAGATGGAAATGTAGGCCTTGTAATGATATCCATTTTTACGTGTTGCACCATCATCTCTTCTGCCTTCCACACTATCAAAGACCTTTTTATTTGTTCTTTTCTATCTCTCTCCACCCCTTTGCACTTCCTGTCTATGCTTGATTAAACCCTGTAGCTTTACCTTCAGCTTATTTTTCACTTTTGACCTATAATATTAATTCTGTTTCTTTCTTCACAGATGTGAGCAGAATTGCTGGGTATTTCTATTTTGATGGTGAACTACAGCAAATATAAGTTAAGGTGTTCCTTACCAAAACATTTTATCCCATCTCCTTTTAAATTATCTGGACAGGGACCACAGCTGTAACCCTCCAGTGGTGCACGTTGGTCTTTGCAGGTGTCATTCAAGAAACATTGGTTATCTTGACAAGCATCAAAATCCTCGGTGCAGTAATCACCCGTGTAGGCAGGGTTACAGTGACATCCTGCAACCTAAATATTGTGTAGACAGGATTTAGATTTCTATGACTCCCTTGGACAAAAATTCTACCTGCCTCTTGTGCACCTCGCCAACACAACATATTGTTACATCAAAACATTAAACCTGTCAAAAAATCTCTTTTTTTTGACTATCTTGTAGCATTTTTTGTTAAACATTCAACAGCATGATCTACTTTAATTGGATTTCTCAAACCTTAAGTAGGGTTTGAACCTCTAATATATTTGATTAAATTGAAGTCTTATTTTCCAAATAAAAATATATTCAGAAATATCACTTAAACTTCAGGTTGTTGAGAATACATACAGCCCTTCTCAATATTTCATTACAATCATAAAGATTTTGTGTTGATAAAGTTTTTGAAAATGCTTAAATTTGTTATACCTTAAAGACAGTATTGTTTATTGCTGTGCTTAAAATTGATCTGGAATAATCACAAGTTGAATTGATACTGCAGTTACACAACACAAGCGTCAATCCTAACACAGAAACAGCTTTAGAATCATTTGCTTGTATTATGGCAAACACTGGAATGGAGCTTGTTGGATTCCAAGAAAAGTTTCCATTTTCTGTAAGGATTTTAAAAAAAGCATCATTTTTAGAAATGCTGTGTACTTATATTCAGATCTATTCATTTGAGTTGTATACATAACTGCAAACAATTTCAACAATGACATATCAACTTTCAAAGAATTGTGGCATTGATGTACTTTTGAAAGAAATGTAGTTCTTTTGTGATTTTACTGAAGGTTAGTTATGCACAAGTCATATAGTGTACACTTATAACTAAATGAAGCTATTAAGTAAAACTGAAAGAACTGCAGATGCTGGAAATCAGAAACAAAAACAGAAATTGCTGGAATGGCTCAACAGGCCTGGAGCATCTGTGGAGAGAAATTAAAGTTAACTGAGAGTTAGTTAGTTATCATTTAATTCTGATTTCTCTCCACAGGTGCTGCCAAACCTGCCAAGCTTTTCCAGCAATTTCTGTATGTTTTGCTGTTAAATTAAGTATTTTATGATTAAGATTCATAGCTAAATGCATAAAAAGGAATTTGGAAAAAATGCACATGAGAATAATAAGCATTAAAGGCACTTCTTCCATAACTAAAATACACTTGATTAAAATGGAATAGTGATTAACAATTAGGTGGTATTACTTAGACATAGACTTTATCTTGTGCACAGCAATCAAACAAGATGCACATCTTACTAGATAACAAGCATGGGGCTGGATGAACACAGCAGGTCAAGCAGCATCACAGGAGCAGGAAAACTTGACGTTTCGGGCCTAAACCCTTCATCAGAAATGGGGGAGGGGAAGAGGGTTCTGAAATAAATAGGGAGAGAGGGGGAGGCGGATAGAAGATGGATAGAGGAGAGGATAGGTGGAGAGGAGGCAGACAAGTCGAAGAGGCGGGGATGGAGCCAGTAAAGGTGAGTGTAGGTAGGGGGGTAGGGAGGACGGACAGGTCAAGGGGGCGGGATGATGTTAGTAGATAGGAGAAGGGGGTGTGGCTTGAGGTGAGAGGAAAAACAGGTTAGGGAGGTGGAGATGAGCTGGGCTGGTTTTGGGATGCGGTTGGGGGAGGGGAGATTTTGAAGCTTGTGAAATCCACATTGATGCCATTGGGCTGCAGGGTTCCCAGGCTGAATATGATTTGCTGTTGCTGCAGCCTTCGGGTGGCATCACTGTGGCATTGCAGGAGGCCAAGGATGGACATGTCGTCTGAGGAATGGGAGGGGGAGTTGAAATGGTTCACGACTGGGAGGTGCAGTTGTTTGTTGCGAACTGAGCGCAAGTGTTCTGCAAAGCGGTCCCCAAGCCTCCCCTTGGTTTCCCCGATGTAGAGGAAGCCACAACGGGTACAGCGGATGCAGTATACCACATTGGCAGATGTGCAGGTGAACATCTGCCTGATTTGGAAAGTCTTCTTGGGGCCTGGGATTGGGGTGAGGGAGGAGGTGTGGGGGCAGGTGTAGCACTTCCTGCGGTTGCAGGGAAAAGTGCTGGGTGTGGTGCGACTGGAGGGGAGTGTGGAGCTGACAAGGGAGTCGCGGAGGGAGTGGTCCCTCCGGAAGGCAGATAAGGGTGGGGAGGGAAAAATGTCTTTGGTGGTGGGGTCTGATTGCAGATGGCGGAAGTGTCGGAGGATGATGCGTTGGATCCGGAGGTTGGTGGGGTGGTATGTGAGGACGAGGGGGATTCTTTTTTGGTTATTATTGCGGGGACGGGGCATGAGGGATGTGTTACGGGAAATGCAGGAGACACGGTCGAAGGTGTTATCGACCACTGTGGGGGGAAAGTTGCGGTCCTTGAAGAATGAGGACATTTGGGACATCTTACTACTTGGCTACTATAGTCTTTAATATTGCTTGTTTCAAAGCAATGGTCTGAACTCTCTATTCAAAGTATCCATGGCTCTGCTTAAATGTATGTCATAGATAATTTCAAATTCTAACCATACAAGAATTTAATTAACTACTTTATACTTTAATTGGCGATTAGCTTAAGTTGGGGTGTTTTGTTACAGTCTGCTTATCGAGCCTGAGAGCTATTCCTCAGTTCAATCTAAAAGGCATGTGTTTGGACCACAGCTCTATATAAATCCAAACGCTCCAGCAGTTCACTGAAATATGACATATTCAAAATTAAAACAAAATATCTCATACAAATTCAAAATATTTTTTGGTTCAGATTGGATGTTAAAATAGTCATTGGCTAGAGCTGTAAATGATATGAGAAAACTATTGGTTAGTCCAACTTTACCTGTAATTGTGATATCTGGAGAGTCAGTCACCACTGAAAATGTCACCTCATCATCATTGCTATCAGTTGCAGTAAAAAGAACAAACACTGGCTCATTGAGGCGAGTTTGAATGGTTGAACTTCCAGAGATGTTAGGTGGGAAATTATCTGTGAATATTGCATCAATATTATTGCCTTCAGACTGAATTTACTTTTAGTTTGCAAACAAATTTAAACTACAGCACACAAAGTAAACATGATATATTCTTGTTTAGATATGAGAAATTCAAAGACTTTTAATTATGGCATTTTAATGTAATTTTTGAGTTAGTAACAATATAGGTAAAGTTCATTCAGTAAAAGTTGAGATCAATACTTTAAAGCCATATTTCATGCATATCATTAGTAATTGACATTAAAAATGGTTCTTAATATAGAACCAATATCTTCCATTCTAATTCTTCCAGTTCCCTTTGCATTTCATCATTTCTCATCCCACATTGGGCAAATTGCAAAACCACCCTTGGAAATACCGCAGTCGTCTGGGAAATTCCACTCATAGAAGTGCCAGATAGAGAAAAGATACAATTTTAAATAGCAGGTAATGGTGAGGAGCTGCCCCTCCATCCTGTTCTCTATTACATGTATTGCTGATAGATTTATTAGTGCATCTAGCAGCAAAAATATGGAAGAGAAGCAGTCTGTGAATGGAGAAGCAACAAGCAACAGGGAAAGTCAGTGAAACCCGCAACATAGTCACAGAGAGCTAGAAATAGTTGAAGTTGGAATCCAGAGCCTTTTGCTGGATCTAGGAGTTCTGTGGGCCAGGATGGGATGTCTGCAGGTATGGGTGTGTTTGGGGAATGATGAGGGGTGTGCTGCCAAAGGGTTACGGGCAGAGAAGAAAGTTGTACGATGGCTGTATGTGGAAGAAGAGGTTTGCAAGAGGGTTGCATGGAGTGAAATAGGCAGCGCAATGTGTTGTTGTGGGTGGGGGTGGGCAATGGAGCTACAGGGGGTACAAGAGGGAGGATACAATGGAAAGAGAAGAGTTTGAAACCTATCAACAAAGTAATACCCAGTTAAATGGGATCGATGATGACTTTAAATCTCTGAGGAAATGAGTTCCTTGCGTGTGGAATTTTTAGTTTAAGGCTGCATAGGCTCAGGAGCTACCCCATTTGGATCTTACTTTAATGAACACTATCTTAGATCCCAGATGTAGTAACAAGGGTAGTGGTACCTGTGTGATTATTTCAGCTTTGTGTGAATGTAATAGAAATGTATTACCCATGACCTCACCAGTCTGTTTAAGGTGATGGCTTTTTATGTTGAGGGTCACTTTCAAAACCTTTTGTTGATAACTTATACCCGTTCTCTTATATCAGTTTAAAATACTGTGGTACCTAGGAAATTACTGTTTTCCTTCTGTGTTAATGAAAACTTGATTGTTATTGGCGATATTGATAAATTGAAATTTTATTTCTGTACGGGTCCAAACGTCTGGTGTCAACACAATATAGAAAGGATGGTTGTTACGTAGCAGCATCACTGAATAAATGATTTTGTGGGGCTGAATAAATAGACCCCGAAAACCAAAAGGCTGCCCCTGAAACTCAAAACGTAGATCTAGAAAAAATCTAGAGGTGCCCTTAAAAAATATTTTGACCTTGTTCTCATCAACATTCTTCTATCCAATGCTAGGAATGACAATGTGTCAATAGTAATTTTATTACTTGTCATATGTGCATACATACTCATTGTGCTATTCTGTGCTGTAAATGCCGTCACACTTTGTAATGTTGCTGCTCCAAAAGATAAATCATCTGTGCTTAAAACGTCAAAAATGCAGTCATCATTTCCTTGACAAGTTTCATTAGCCTTGTCAATTTTCTCTTTTTCAGTAGTTTGCAAAAGCTCATCATAAAACAAAGGTACAAAACTGTTATTGTTGTATGTGTACCAAGACTCTCCAGCAGTTGTGTTGTATGTGAATATGCTGTTGGTCAGAGATGTTTTCCCTGTAAAAAGAAAGATCATATTGGCATTGTTCCGTATGCACGAACATACAAAATTGAATAAATAAAACAAAGATCTGCGGATGCTAAAGAGCTGAAACAAAATCAGAAATTGCTGGAGAAACTCAGTAGGTTGGGCAGCATCTGTAGAGAGAAAGCAGAGTTAATGTTTTGAGTCCAGTGGCTCTTCTTCAACAAACTACAAAATTGATTAGGCATGAAAAGATCAGCTGGTCCTTTAAACTGGCCTCCAAAGTAGTTAGATCTGAATAAGTTATGCAGCTTAATCATTTCTCTAGCAATAAAAAATTGAAATGTGTGAAATTTGTACTTACATGTCATGCCAAAATGAAAGAATATCTGAGTCTCATTGGGCAGATTTGTTCCATCAAAGTCGAGATATTTTCCATCAGCAGCTTTAAAGTCATCTGTTTTATCATCATTCCAGACACCTAGACATATGAAGTGGGTAATATTATTATATTATGTGGAAAATAAAGACCAATTCTATCTGTTTATGCTTCTGTTTTTTGACACATTGCCATTTACTCTGAAATTATTCAAAATTAAAATAAATGTACAGGATAAATGAAGTCAATGTTTTTTTGAATTTTCAAGAAGTGCCTCATCAGCTCTAAAGTGGCTTCTACATCAAAGCAGAGCCTTAATTAGGCAATGCCTTCCCTCAGTGTTGACAATTCTCCATTGTTCAGTTCTGTTTGAAACTTGTCTCGTAATTAAGTGAAGTGACTAACAATCAAAAGGAGAATTTGGGGGAAAAGAGTTAGATTAATAAATATTTGCAAATGTACTTAAAACTCATGATAACCATATAATGTTACAATTGGATATGTGACTTGAATTTTTTTTTCACGTATTATCTACTGAATAATGGTAAAGTCTGAGTCTAAAATATAGGGTGTTCAGTGCAGCAGTTTAAACTGTACACTTGACTGGTGGCTGCTTTAGTTTAGTCGAGAGAATCTATAGCAAATTGACTGTACCTAACCATCTACAATCTACAGTCATACATAAAGTGCTGGAATTAGCTGTTAACATTGGCCTTGTTCCTGTAGAGGTTTAGATGTACGTAGCTGGAACAGTCACTGTATTTGTCTTTTGCTCACCCATTAGATGTTGTATTTCCTATTTGCAAGCAATGCTGGAATGCATGACTTCTCCTGTCTAATCACTGACAAATCAAGTAATTTACGTTTAACGTAATAAACAAGTCATCGAACTGACAAACTGACTGTTCATTATTTAACTTAAAAGTGGAGTCATCACTCACCCAAGAGTCCTTCTGTTTTATTTTTTAAAGAATTATCTAATGATGTAGTGAAAGCCAAAGCCCCCTTCATTCCTGAAACAGTAATGGAGGTTCCACCTTCAAAAGTAGCCACTGTTTCATTGTCGCTTGTCTTTTGTAAGGTCACTTGTTTTACAAAAGTAGAATTTTCTGGGAAGAAGAATGATCACAAAAATCAAATTTAATGAATGTTTTATCTTGTCATAAGTTTGAGTTACAAAATATTTACAATTTTGAAATGGATTTTTAAAAGCAAAACCTTAAGGAACAGATTGCGTACTTGTGATTAAATTTCATTTAATATCAAAGTATTGAATGTACATTGTTTTGAAAAAAGATACAATGTTTGATATCAGTTGATACTGCTACATTATTGCTTGCAATTCTGATACGTACTATAAAACTTAATCCTGTTTTAGATCAGTTATCTGTTTCACTGATAAATCATGATTAAATTGCTTTGTAAAAATTAACAATGCATGCCTATAAATTGAATTGTAAACACTTTACACACATCTAACAATTTGTTGCAGCTACCAGATTGAAGTCTTCTTTGTGAGAACTGTGAATTAATATAGGCCGAATTTTATGCTTTTTCTGAAAGTATCTGCGGTTGGTATTGAAAACAAGTTCAATATCTTCCAAATTGAAATGCACGTCACAATGTCTCGCAAATGCACATTTGCTCGTAGACTTCACAATAAGGGAATAGTGGATTTTAAAGTTAAATATGTTGTTCTAACCTGTAACTTCGAAAATGCTACCATCAACCATCACACTTATTTCATCATCATCATTGAGATTCCATTGAACCTGCAACAGAAAATAATTTCGTAATTTGTATTTGCCATTAATCAAACAAGGTTCCAGATGCCGGTTATGGATACAGTACTGAGGCATTCCACTGTTTGCAGAGGCTAATTGATAAGTATTTCTTAGAATTTAAGATGTTTTACCTGTGACTATCATAAGTTTGACAAGATCTAAATAACTGTGAGAATTAGGGTTGGTAACCACTCACGATTAAGCTGGAGCCTTTGGGAATTTAAGCTCAGTCTCCAGGTTATAATTGGGAATGGCACCTGTCATCAATGACCTTCAGGCCCAGCCTGCCTTTTGCAGTTGGCAGTCAGTAAAAACAAAGAACATGACATTATCATGCAGGGAGCTTTCAAGGAGCTACAAGAAAGTACAAGCCAGTCGAAGATTTAATTTTAAAAATCAGAAACCTGACCCTACTCCTCTTCCAGCCCACCCACTTCCTGTTTTAACAGGGTTAGGATGGGATGTGGGGGAGATTTAATGTGGTCAACCCTCTCGCAGAAGATGTCTTGATGATTTAATTACATTCAGGCCTTGAGCCTCATTTTTATGATACATTTTAAAATTGAATCTGGACTTCTGGTTTTCCCAAGCCATGTAGAAATCCAACAGCTTAAGACAGATGAGAATCATTGGAACGAGATACCTATAACCCTTGTATTATTTTCTCTCCACCCCAACTTGGCTCCCTCCTGCTAGCTCTAGCTGCGGACTTAAGATCTCCCCTAACGCGTGTTTGGCTTCATCCTTTGGGTCTGGATTGCTCCCCCCCCCACCCGCAACCCCTCAACTGACACCAATCAGATCGCCTCCCTGCACTGTGCCCCCCACCCCAAACTCCCAGTCCATGTTTGAACTAAGTTTACCTGTGCTCCTCCTCCACTGCAAAAGCAGAATTGGGGCATACGGTTAGGAGACTCTAAGTTTCTGGAGGGGTCAGTCAGACTCAAAGCATGGAGGCCTACTTAATAAGAACACCAGGAGAAAAGCCTGCTAGAGATGCGTGAAGAGTGGGAAGCACCATTTTGGCCATTTTTAAATCATGTGGTACCAAGAAACTGCATCACAGAACAGAACATGTTCAGCGGGAGATGCTGAGATCTTTTCTCTGGAAAGGTGGAATACTTTAAACAATTCAGTAGAATCATGTGACCTTTTGAAGAAAGAAGGTTGGAACAAGCTTCCAATTATTACAAAGTGTAGGAAATCAAAAATGAATTTGGAGATATCCAAATGGGTAAAATAAAAGATTCCTGTAAGAAGTTCTGGCTGGTAGAACTGGAAGTCCAGACAGATTTTAGGCATGACATGCATCAACTCTCAGTCTTAGTGGATAACTTGGACTGGCTCACAGAAGTCAAAATTCAGCCATCTAAATTAAAATCACAGACAGGGAAGCTCAGATCTCAAAGTCAGATTCACCTCAAATGTTAGACATAAAGAAAAGAAAACAAGTCACGAAACTCTGTCTAACTTGCAAACCGGTCCCTTTGTAAACTTTCATCATGTGAACAGTTCATCACACTATCTTAAAGTTACTAGAGAAGGAAGAGGCATCAAGATGTACATGACAAAGAACAACAACATAGACTTGGCCTTATATAGTTACAAGGTGATCCCATTAAGCAATGGAGTTTTACCAGCAGAACAGTTAATGAGAAGGAGGAGGCTAAAGACTCAACTTCCTTCACTACAGTATAAGTTCAGGCCTAACATCAGCTCAAAAGATCACAATCAATTAAAGTGAGAAAAGGAAACTCAAAGAGGCCAACAATCAAAATGGTACATTTGCCAGCATTAGGCAGAAGCTCTACCTGCTTTAATATCTGGACAAAAGGTGTGGACAAGAGATTGCCAGGCAGAAGGTGCAGTCATGGAACAAACACGACTATATGTCATCCAGATACCATGTAGATCCACAGAAGAAACAGAAAGGCTCTGATGTCATTAGAACCCACAAGGAAAGACTCAATCCGGTATTACTAAGAGTAAGATGACAAGACAGACTCTACATCAATCAATCATTTCCAGGAGTGACAATCGAGTTCAAGCACTGAGCATTGACCACTGTCAACCAAAAATACCAGGAAGAATTGTAAAGGCATCAGACAGGATGTGTTGCCAAAACTTTAGGTGGAAGCGGTGGGAATGTAAATAGTTTAATAATAATTTTGAGATTATATTTGTGGATTTGTGTTTATGTTAACTGAGAATGGTGTAATTGATGAGTTAAGCATAGAGGCTGAACAAAAGCAAAGGCACAGTCAGAGAGAATAGACTAGATGTGTTGGTTTAAATGCAGTGTTGGTTGTACTAGTTCACTGTAGACCAATGTGAGTATCCCTCCATGATGTTGTGTCTGCTAGTCTCAAAATACTGCTCTTGAAGAACCAACTCCAAAGATGGGCCATTGTGTTCAGGTTCCTAAGAACTGCTTCCATTGGCAGATTCGTTTTTCTTCCAGCTCTCTGTTGACCAATGGAGAAAGCTGGCAACCACTCAGCACATCCCTTCCTGATCTATCAAGGCAAAAAACATATCAAGGCTCAGCAATTCGACCTTGGGATGGAACTGCAGCAGCCAAAGAAGGAGAAAGAAGCCAAACCAGGGCTGTGAATCCCATTTCCCAGCACATCATGCCCCCACTGTGCAAAAACTTGTGGATCCAAGGCTTCTCAGTCATCTGAGAACTCATCTAGTCTGACAAACACCAACCTCAGTTCTGAGGGGCTGCTGGTGACAGAATAGTATCACAGAATAAGAGGGATCACACAACTCACATAAAACAAGAGGACAAAGATCTATAAAGTACTGACAGTATTGGAAAATGTTAGTGCTTCCTGTCTGTCACTGCGTTGACCAAATGCAAAGCAAATTTCGATGTGTGATACTGTAAACTTCAATACTTTAAATAACTGTGAAGCGATTGAAAGAATTAGCAACATCTCTTTCTGGAATAATTGTTTCCCAAGCTGAAAGGGATAAGAAGAAACTGTTATAAAGGAATTAAAAGCAACATGCTAATTAACCATCTCTTGGAAGAAAGAGTCAAAGCAATAGGGAGGGAACAGACAGTTAACACCAAACAGAGCAGGGAACAGGGTAATTAGTACTGACAACAAAGCAAACTACAGCCTCGATGATTTCAGTTTTGGGATCAATGTTGTGGATGAACAGATGCATAGGATCATCAATAATGTCACACCAGAAACTTCACAAGACAGAAAATCCTATAAGAATTCAATTTCCAGATTCTTCAGTGGCAGAATTCTAGAGAACCACACTGTACACGGATTGAAACTCACATATCCAGAAACAGATGCTGTTGGTTGGAATTGTAGCTCAATTTCACAATTAATTGGGTAATAGCTAAGTTAAGTAGTGAGTTTAGCTTGCTTACTTGAGGGATTTTATTTTGTTTGCAATGAAGTTTAATTATTTGTTTCCGTATTTGGTTGTCTATGAGACTTCTTAATAAGTAGCCAAATTAAAGGTGTCTTGTGATAATTTACACACAACTGATGTCATTATGCTTCAGCGCTATTCACCAAACAAGGATTTAAGTTGAAAACAAATGCAACATGCAAAATAGTGCGCACAATCATTATTGCATTCGATAAGACCAGCTTTGTAAAATTACAACAGAATATTAAGTCTACATTTACTTTTACATTTAGGTATCACTTATTTGTAAGTACTTGAAAAATTAATGAGTTAATTCTCCCAGGTATCTGACACATGGCAGCCTATTACTCCTGTGCCAGAGAAATACGCATAGGTTGAAATTCTGTTTGACTGGAATTGATTGCATGCTGCTTCCACATGAGAGGGTACCAAACATATATGAATTCTCAAAACAGGTTGGTAAAGTCGAGTATTAGAAGTTTTTAGGTGTGAACTGATTTATTGCTGGCATTAAACCAGCTGAAGTCATGCAGCCTAACCAATGTCTAATTTTCTGTAAATCTCTTTTATAACAACATTTAATCACCTTTGTTCCACTTGGTCCTTGTGCTGCCAGTGCTACAAAGCTTGTTGCCTGTGATGTTCTATTCACTCCAGCTCTGAGGGTTCGTCCATGTAAGGTGAATGTCAGTGCATCACTATCATCCATCACATTTAATAGAATAAACTCTCCCAGACCATTGAAGGTGTATTTTACACTATCCAGGGTCACCACATGAGGATCTCCAAAGAAGAAACCTGTTATGTAAAAGAAAGTGTATTTCTGACTAGTAATTTATTTAAAATTAGGTATGTTTTGATAATATGTAATGCCAGTCCTGCAGCTGTTGACTTTAAGAGGACCTTGAAATGTTCTAACATGCCACCCAGTATATCTAATTGTAGATAAAGAATAAAAATGAATGGAGGGCTAGAGGATTCGTGCTCAAGTCCTAGCTGCTCCAGAGGTGTGTTATAGCATATCTGAACAGGTTGATTTAAAAAGAAAAGAAAGCAATAAAATGGAATAGAAAGGGTTCTTGTGGTGCAGGGGTAGTGTCTTTACCTGTGAACCAGGAGGCTTGGGGGTTTGTCCCACATGCTCCAGAGTTGTGTAATAACATCAGTCTGAAGGTTGATTAGAAAATATGCAAAACTGAATGGAATCGCCCAGCTTTGACTGAAGTATCAAATTAGTAGATGACAAAGGTACGCCTAACTCTTTAGTAACACCTGGGAATTTGTGCAAAAGAGCTGGCACACAGACCAGTTCAACAACAACACAACACTCCAACAGGACCATACCTTTCAGTCAACATTCTAGATTTCACTATTACAACTTCTGGGTATTGTGTAAGTAACTACATGGAATTCAGTGGTTGGAGAAGGTCCACCATCACCTTCTCAAAGGAGTTTTTAGGGATTGTCAAGAATATTGGTCTTGTTAGGAAAGGCCAGGTCCTTGGAATTAATATAAAAAATTCTCACCTGTGCTACATGCTATAACATTTCATCAACCCTCTGCTTATGACACCTCAGGGATATGATGTCCCGTAGAACTGACATTCAGCAGCTTCTTAACACTATTAAGTCATCATGTGATATCATTCATCATTATCACCACAATCTCTCTCAACACTTTGTCACTGCATACATAATCTACTTCTCTAAAAGTGACATTTCTTATTCCCTCTTCTTCTACCCCACCGTTTTGGGCAATCCCATCAGCCTTTGAGTCGTTGTCATATCCTGTCTTTAATTGTATATTACAACAAGGGGAGGTGACGGCCTAGTGGCATTATTGTTGGACTGTTAATCCAGAGACCTGGATAACATTCTGGGGATCCGTGTTCAAATCCTGCCATAGCAGATGGTTGGAATTTGAATTCAATAAATATCTTGAATTAACCGTCTAATGATTAGCATGAATCCATTGTCGATTGTTGGAAAAACCCATCTGATTCACTAATGTCCTTTAGGGAAGGAAACTGCCATCCCTACCTGGTCTGGACTACATGTGACTCCTGACCCACAGCAATGTGGTTGACTGTTAACTTCCCTCTGGGCAATTAGAGATGGGCAATAAATGTTGCGTAGCCCCCATCCCATGAAAGAATAAAGGAAAAAAAAATTAGATAGGACTGCAGAGCTTAGAACTGATTAGTTAATAATGGGATCATATCGCCGTGTACAATGTATGTTTGGTATTTCAGTAGTCCTGTGTTTTAGCTTCGCTCAGGTGACACTTCATTTTTGGATATGCCTGGCACTATTCCTGGCTTGCACACCTGCAGAGCTCATTGAACCACATTGGTCCTCTGGTTTGATGGTAATAGTAGATTGGAGGATGCAAAATGTGTTTAATCATGTTAAATTTGTTCATCACTGATTAATATGAAATAATCTTGTTCTAAGACCTCCTCTGATTTATTGAACTGCAGTAATCATGCATTTTCACACTAAAAAGAAAGACCAGGAAATTGTGATCTACCATTTGATATATTAATGATAAATTTAATCTTCCATTTCAATCCATTTATTTCAAAGATACTAAACAAGTTTCCAAGTTTGAATGATTAGTGTCCCCATGTTTGTAATTATGCTGAAAATAATGCTTTAAAATGTACAAAGAAAATACCTATCCGTGGAGGAATATATCCAATGCAGTGGTCCTCAGGTCTCTTTATCTGGTAAAGATTACAGAAATAATCATCACCAGAGTCTCTGCAACAGTCATGGTAAGGGTCTACTTCCATTTCTAAAGAGAGACAGAAAAATAAAACTAAACTTATGACCATAAGCCAACAGGATTATCAACAAACTTATTTGCATTTGAACATGTTCTGCTCTTCTCTAAAAACTGGATTTCCACCTGTCTCTTCCAGTGAAGTGCCATTGACCTAAAATGTTAAATATTCTTGTCCACAGATGTTTCCTGGCCTGCTGTGTATCTCCAGCATTTGTTTTCCGTTCTTCTACACTAACATCATGAAAGGAAATTGATCCTGACATTTCCTGATGAGATGCATTTTTTAGTTTGAGTGCCACTAGGAAAGAAAGTGATGAACACCAAAAAAACTGCACTGAGAATATAAGAATATAATGCCAGTGTTTACAGTAAGTGTTTGGAATTGCAAAATTTGATTTCTAAAGGAGATACTTCTACATGGAATGACATGTACAGGTAGCATGCTGAGAAACTGAAATCCTGGAGCTCTTGGTTGGTAATGCCTCTGCCTCTACAGTTGCCCAATAATCACTGACCATGTGTGATAGATTGTTTCTTTACACAGTATCCTGAAGAGGAAACCGAGATCTGAAATGTTTTCTTTTGGCTAACGACCTTTGTCATTTTTGTTCTTACTGCATGCAATTTGTGTTTTGAGGGAAATGAAGGATCCTCATTCCCTTTTTGTAGTCTCAGCGCTGGAGTGTCTGCAATGGACACTGCTTATTCCTGGTAGACTGAATCAACTTCAGTGATTCCAGTGTCTACTAACTGAAGAGTATTCAAAGTTATACATGTAGCCCTATTTAATAAAGAACCATAATGATTAGGTATGATTAGGTTTATATGATCTCTCTTCTGTTGTGGTAAAGTGAGCATGCATCTGTCCTTGGAGGATAGTCTAAGAATTTTTACTTTAAAACCGCTTTCCTGCTATTAACTATGAGCATAGCATAGCAGAATTTGTCTTGTGGGTCTCTGCAATCAGGGGTCTGAAATATTTCAATGGATCTGCTGCATCCTTCACATTCTCAGGAAACGTTTATCCTGCATCTCTGTGTTCTGTAGGGCTGGAACATCTGCAGACTGCTGCAGTCTGTGTTTAATCTTCCATGTTGTTGTTGCTACTGCTGCTGTGACACAATCTCTTTCCCTCTCTTGGCATTCATGTCCCTCAATAAAACTTGCTGGGCTGAGTTCTTGCTGGTGAGGTTCCTTAATGGTTTTGACTAGATCCCCTTTCTTCACATGCTTGCCACTGGTGAATATTCTGTGTACTCATTTCTTACCCATCTCTTGATACCCAGATCTGTGATATTATTTTACTCACTGTGGCCTACAGCTTTTGCAGGAAGCTTGCTACAGGCTCTGCTGTAGACTTCCTCCTGTGCCTTTTCAGCTTTGGCACAGGATTTCCCTCTCTTTGATTTAGTACCTGAAGTCTGTTGCTCACTTCTTTCTGTTGCTGCTGAATTTCTCTTCAGTTTTCTTCCACTTCTAGTGTCAGATGCTGGAGTGGTCTCATTTGTAGCTATTCCTGGACTTCATTTCAGATCATTTCTTGACGCCATCCTTTGGTTCCATGGGTTTGGTCACTGTCTACCACCATGTAGTAAAATGATACCTACACCTAGCAAGCTTTATTAGGCCTAACTATTTGCAATACCTAATAAGAAAGGACATTTTTTTAGAAGCCTACTGATTTCATTCGGATGCATCTGATCTGAAGTCATTACAACAGAGCTCCTTTTGCACATTCTTAGTTGCTACTCATAGAGGTATAATTAATCCTGTTCTCCATGGACTGTATATCATACTCCTGACACGTATTTTGTGGTGGTGAGTCTTTAAGGTATCAGCAAGGGAATGACTTGCTACAAAGTACGCAACCTCTGATGTGTTCTTGTAGCCATGGCATTTATGTGGCTGGTCTAGTTGACTTCATGATCCAAGATAATCCTAATATGCTTGCCAATTGTGGAAAATTTTGTGATATTAATGTGACTGACAATCAAGGAAGATGATTAGATTCTTTCTTTTTGGAGACTCTCACTGCCTGGTGCTTATCTAAGGCATTTGTAAGAAAGTGCTATTTGATGCCAGCGTTGATAACTCTATATAATCATTTTGAAGACAGGAGTGGCAAATTGGTCAGGAACTAGATTAGGATTGGGTTTGTTGGGGACAGGACAACATGTGTACAATTTTCTATCTTATAGGGTGGATGTCCATACTGCAGCTCTGCTGGAATAGCTTATCTACCAGTACCGCTAATTCTGGAGCACATATCTTCAGCACTACAGCTTGAAAGCTGTTGGGTCTATGCACTGAACTGTTTTTTGAGATGAGAATGAGTAAATTAATTTGGTAAAAAAGCACCTGTAATGATGCAATCTTCCATAATAGGCTTAGAATAATCATTTACTTAGCATTTTTAACTGAAGCTGGTTGTCTTTGGAATGTGCATGCTGGGATTGGCTATTGTTGATGACACTTGTCTAAGTGTCCATCACCCTTCATAATTAAATGTGGTTGGATTGATCTTGTACAATTTGTTTATAACAGAATTCCTTTGTTCTGTCTATAACCTGAATTGCTATTAAATTTTGCACAAACATGAATATTAAAAGGATTGTAAAGTACAATACTCTTCTTTGCCTGGTTTTGGATTTAAAAGTATTACTGAAAGCATCAAATTTTTTTTTTACCTCTGTATTGCTTTCTCAATGGTGGTAAGACATTGTACCAAAAATCATTCCATTTCTCCATATAATATGTGTATCCCTTCTGCCACCAAGTCCACCAGTCAAAGTAAATCCATGGTGTTGGCAGAAAAGTTTCTTTTTCACCGTGGATTAAAGCACCATTCCATGAATAGTAGCATCGCATTCCAGAACCTTGCTGGTTAGGGAATCTACTTTGCATTGTGAGGTATGACGCTGCAAAAACATTTTTAAAAATGCCTTTTATGTTTAAATTAATTTAAGCCTGCAATTCAGTATCTTTATTGAGGTTTCTACTACAAGAAAAGTTTGAGTATAGTGAAATAATTCCTTTAAACAGATGGCAAATGGCAAGCTACAGTTAAAAGATTCAACATATTTACCAAACTCAGTTTTGTTACAATATTCATTGTGTTTGATTCAGAAAAGATGCTCTTTTTGCGCTCCTGTTTTTCAGATTCAGATCTTTGAAGTCCTGTGGACTTGATTGTTTGCAAGGTGGGATGAGGATAGGGTTGGCATTTTATTCAGGGCTGTGTTGAATATCAGCCCTTTTCCATTTTATACTTCTTTTCTTCCCTCAATTTGAAGGATGGAAAATACAGGTCATACTCTTGCCAAACACCATCTGTCAAACTGTCGATTAAATAATAAAAACTGAAAGAACTGCGGATGCTGTAAATCAGGAACAAAAACAAAATTGCTAGAGAGGCTCAGCAGGTTTGGTAGCATGTGTGAAGGAAAAAACAGAGTTAACGTTTCTGGTCCGGTGACCCTTCCTCAGAACAGGTCTCCGGACCCAAAACGTTAACTCTGTTTTTTCCTTCACAGATGCTGTCAGATCTGCTGAGCCTCTCCAGCAATTTTGTTTTTGTTGTCGATTAAATAATGTTTGCCTATCAAGTTATCCAGCTGATCATTATCCACTATCATATACCGGAAATGCAAGTGTGTGAGTGACAGTAAATTTGGGTTTCATATTAAAGGTGTTGTATGCAGTTTGCTAATCTTTACTGCGTAACATACTGTAAATTTCAACAATACAGGAAAAGCTCTCATGTTGGACAGTTTTTCTTGCAGCCCATGAACAGACAGGCTAAGGGTTTTGAATTCACCTTCCAGGAAATGGGGGACTGTCTGTAAAAATATAGTTTTGATGTGCTGTGATCCAGATTCTCCCTTAATTTCACATAAGTTTCTTTCTAGGAATCACATTGCACAAAGGAGCGAATTCTCAAATTGTCATAAAAGATCAATCACTCGAAACATTAATGGCTTTTTGTTTTTCTCCAAAGATGCTGCCTGAGTGCGTTTTCAGAACTTTCTGTTTATGTCAGCATCTGCAATATTTTTCTTTACAATAAATGAAAGGTAAAAGCCAGACATATCACCAAATGCACAGAAGTGTATACTGATTATGTTAGATGGAAGTACTCAGTTTGAAGCCTACACAATGGTTTGGAACCGCCTGTTCTGCAAATTTAGTGTAATCTGTGATCATTGATTTGAAAAAGCAGCAACCTGGTTTGGGATATGAAAGCTATCTACGAGCTGATTTCAGATAGAGATTCAAACTCATAGGCCTTGTTGAAATCTACTGCAAAATATAGTTATCACATTACTTGCATTAATCTATTTTTCACTGACAATAATTGATTATGAAGAATGCCTTGCAGTTTTCATTGAGCGAAGAGAAAGAAACAATTAATTCTCTGACGTCATCATTTCTGATTGTATAATTACAAAATAGTGAATTTAACCATTACCTTGAAGCTCTTTAACACTAAACCCGTAATAATATATGCTGTTTCCCCATATAAAGGCACGATCAAAGATAGCTTGCCAAAATGTACAGGGACAAGGGGAAGTGTCATTGCTCCAGTAAGCTTCAGGTTCTGTTAAATACCAATCCATGCATTTTTGTCTTGGGTTTATTGTTGAAATGTTATTTCTTTCAAGGCGGTAAGCCCAGCGTCCTTTTCTACCTGTAAATATTATATAGATACAGATATTAAAATATGGATCCTGCAATGCATGAAAGACACATTTAACTACTCAAGGCTGATTATTACAAATAAGGATTGGAAATTATTGTCCATGTTTTAAGTGATACTTTTATTTTCTCATGGCTCATGTTGCAAATGTTGTGTGAATTTCTTTTCTTGTACCAACAAAAGTTGTTTTGGGACATTAACCAAGGCATATCAAATTGCTTAGCCCTAACACTTGCTGCTGATTGTGTTTGGTATTCAAGTAATCCTTATTTGTAGCTTCACCAGTTTGAGACCTTATTTTTAGGTATGCCTGGTGCGATCCTGGCATGTTGTCCTGGAGGTGGAACAATCCCTCTTCCGTACCTACACTGGCCCTAAACCCCACCTCTTCCTCCGTTACATTGATGACTGCATCGGCGCCACCTCGTGCACCCACGAGGAGCTCGAACAGTTCATCCACTTCACCAACACCTTCCACCCCAACCTTAAGTTCACCTGGACCGTCTCCAATACCTCTCTCTCCTTCCTGGACCTCTCTGTCTCCAGCTCGGGCAACCACCGAGAAACCGATATCCATTTCAAGTTCACCGACTGCCACAGCTACCTAGAATACACCTCCTCCCACCCACCTTCCTGCAAAAATGCCACCCCCTATTCCCAATTCCTTCGCCTCCGCTGCATCTGCCCCCAGGATGAGGCATTCCACTCCCATACTTCTCAGATGTCCTTGTTTTTCAAGGACCGCAAATTCCCCCCCTCAGTGGTCGAGAATGCCCTCAACTGTGTCTCCCACATTTCCCGCAACTCATCCCTCACACCCCCTCCCCGCAATAAAAACCAAAACAGAATCCCCCTCGTCCACACGTACCACCCCACCAACCTCCGGATCCAGCGTATCATCCTCCGACACTTCCGCCATCTGCAATCCAAACCCACCACCAAAGACATTTTTCCCTCCCCGCCCTTATCTGCCTTCCGGAGGGACCACTCTCTCAGTGACTCCCTTGTCCATTCCACACTCCCCTACAGCCCCACCACAGCTGGCACTTTTCCCTGCAGCCGCAGGAGGTGCTACACCTGCCCCTACACCTCCTCCCTCACCCCAATCCCAGGCCCCAAGAAAACTTTCCACATCGAGCAGATGTTCACCTGCACATCTGCTAATGTGGTATACTGCATCTGCTGTACCCTTTGTGGCCTCCTCTACATCGGGGAAACCAAGCAGAGGCTTGGGGACTACTTTGCAGAACACCTACGCTCGGTTCACACTAAACAACTGCACCTCCCAGTCGCGAACCATTTCAACTCCCCCTCCCATTCCTCAGACGACATGTCCATCCTGGGCATCCTGCAGTGCCACAACGATGCTACCCGAAGTTTGCAGAAACAGCAACTCATATTCCGCTTGGGAACCCTGCAGCCCAATGGTATCAATGTGGACTTCACAAGCTTCAAAATCTCCCCTCCCCCTACCGCATCCCAAAACCAACCCAGCTCGTCCCTGCCTCCCTAACCTGTCCTTCCTTCCACCTATCTCCTCCTCCCACCTCAAGCCCCACCCCTAGCTCCTACCTACTAACCTCATCCCGCCCCCTTGACCTGTCCGTTCTCCCTGGACTGATCTATCTCCTCCCTACCTCCCCACCTACACTCACCTTTACTGGCTCCATCCCCGCCTTTTTGACCTGTCTGTCTCCTCTCCACCTATCTTCTCCTCTATCCAGCTTCTATCCGCCTCCCCCTCTCTCCCTATTTATTTCAGAACTCCCTTCCCCTCCCCCATTTCTGAAGAAGGGTCTAGGCCCGAAACGTCAAGCTCTCCTGCTCCTGTGATGCTGCTTGGCCTGCTGTGTTCATCCAGCTCTACACCTTGTTATCTCTGCTGTCTTGTATTATTCACTTAACCAGGGTTAATCCTGTCTTGATGCTAACAGAAACATAGAAGATAAGAGCAGGAGGAGGCCATTCAGCCCTTCGAGCCTGCTCCACCATTCTTCACGATTGTGGCTGATCATCCAACTCAAAAGCCTAATCCTAGATAACAAGTTGTAGAGCTGGATGAACACAGCAGGCCAAGCAGCATCTTAGGAGGAGGAAATCTTGACGTTTCGGGCCTAGACCCTTCATCAGAAATGGGGGGGGGAAGGGAGTTCTGAAATAAATAGGGAGAGAAGGGGAGGTGGATAGAAGATGGATAGAGGAGAAGATAGGTGGAGAGGAGACAGACAAGTCAAAGAGGCAGGGATGGAGCCAGTAAAGGTGAGTGTAAGTGGGGAGGTAGGTCAGTCCAGGGAGGACGGACAGGTCAAGGGGGCGGGATGAGGTTAGTAGATAGGAGATGGGTGTGGGGCTTGAGATGGGAGGAGGGGATCGGTGAGAGGAAGAACAGGTTAGGGAGGCGGGGACGAGCTGGGCTGGTTTTGGGATGTGGTTGGGGGAGGGGAGATTTTGAAGCTTGTGAAATCCACATTGATTCCATTGGGCTGCAGGGTTCCCAGGCTGAATATGAGTTGATGTTCCTGCAGCCTTCGGGTGGCATCATTGTGGCACTGCAGGAGGCCCAGGATGGACATGTCGTCTGTGGAATGGGAGGGGGAGGTGAAATGGTTCGCGACTGGGAGGTGCAGTTGTTTATTGCGAACGGAGTGCAGGTGTTCTACAAAGCGGTCCCCAAGCCTCCGCTTGGTTTCCCTGATGTAGAGGAGGCCACAACAGGTACAGCGGATGCAGTATACCACATTAGCAGATGTGCAGGTGAACATCTGCCTGATGTGGAAAGTCTTCTTGGGGCCTGGGATGGGGGTGAGGGAGGAGGTGTGGGGGCAGGTGTAGCACTTCCTGCGGTTGCAGGGAAAAGTGCCGGGTGTGGTGGGGCTGTAGGGGAGTGTGGAGTGGACAGGGGAGTCACGGAGAGAATGGTCCCTCTGGAAAGCAGACAAGGGTGGGGAATGAAAGATGTCTTTGGTGGTGGGTTCGGATTGCAGATGGCGGAAGTGTCGGAGGATAATGTGTTGGATCCGGAGGTTGGTGGGGTGGTACGTGAGGACGAGGGGGATTCTTTTTTGGTTGTTATCGCGGGGACGGGGTGTGAAGGATGAGTTACGGGAAATGTGGGAGACATGGTCGAGGGCGTTCTCGACCACTGCGGGGGGAGGATGTTGCGGTCCTTGAAGGACCAGGACATCTGAGAAGTATGGGCGTGGAATGTCTCATCCTGGGAGCAGCAGAGGTGAAGGAATTGGGAATAGGGGATGGCATTTTTGCAGGAAGGTGGGTAGGAGGAGGTGTATTCTAGGTAGCTGTGGGGGTCAGTGGGCTTGAAATGGATATCAGTTTCTAGGTGGTTACGCGAGATGGAGACAGAGAGGTCCAGGAAGGTGAGAGAGGTGTTAGAGATGGTCCAGGTGAACTTAAGGTTGGGGTGGAAGGTGTTGGTGAAGTGGATGAACTGTTCGAGCTCCTCATGGGAGCATGAGGCGGCGCCAATACAGTCATCAATGTAACGGAGGAAGAGATGGGGTTTAGGGCCAGTGTAGGCACGGAAGAGGGATTGTTCCACGTAACCTACAAAGAGGCAGGCATAGCTTTCCTGGGCCTCCTGCAGTGCCACAACGATGCCACCCGAAGGATGCAGGAACAGCAACTCATATTCAGCTTGGGAACCCTGCAGCCCAATGGTATCAATGTGGATTTCACCAGCTTCAAAATCTCCCCTCCCCCAACCGCATCCCAAAACCAGCCCAGCTCATCCCCATCTCCCTAACCTGTCTTTCCTCTCACCTATCCCCACCTCCCACCTCAAGCCGCACCCCCATCTCCTATCTACTAACCTCATCTCGCCCCCTTGACCTGTCCGTCCTCCCTGGACTGACCTATCTCCTCCCTACCTCCCCACCTACACTCACCTTTACTGGCTCCTTCCCCGCCTCTTTGACTTGTCTGTCTCCTCTCCACCTATCTTCTCCTCTATCCATCTTCTATCTGCCTCCCCCTCCCTATTTATTCCAGAACCCTCTTCCCCTCCCCCATTTCTGATAAAGGGTCTAGGCCCGAAACGTCAAGATTTCCTGCTCCTATGATGCTGCTTGCCCTGCTGTGTTCATCCAGCTCTACACCTTGTTATCTCCGATTCTCCAGCAACTGCAGTTCCTATTGTCTCTCTCCAAAGGCCTAATCCTGCATTCTCCACATAACCTTTGATCCCATTCACCCCAAATGCTATGTCTAGTCGCCTCTTGAATACATTCAGTGTTTTGGCATCAACTACTTCCTGTTGCTGTGAATTCCACAGGCTCACCACTCTTTGGGTGAGGAATGTCTCCTCATCTCCGTCCTAAATCGTCTACCCTGTACCTCATTTACTGACCCTGGTTCTGGACACACCCACCATTGGGAACATCCTCCCTGCATTTACCCTGTCCAGTCCTGTTAGAATTTTATCGGTCTCTATGAGAACACCCCTCATTCATCTGCACTCCAGCAAAATCAATCCTAACCTAGTCAATTCCTCCTCATATATCACACCCGCCATCCTTGGAATCAGCCTGGCCAACCTTTGCTGCACTCCCTCGAGAGCAAGAGCATCCTTCCTCAGAAAAGGAGACCAAAACTGCACACAATATTCTAGGTGTGGCCTCACCAAAGCCCTGTATAACTGCAACAACACATCCCTGCTCCTGTACTCAAAACATCTCACAATGAAGGCCAACATATCATTTGCCTTCTTTATAGCCTGCTGCATCTGCATGCTTAGCTTCAGCTACTGGTGTACAAGGATGTCCAGGTCTCACTGCACACTCGCCTCTCCTAACTTACAGCCATTCAGATAGTAATCTGCCTTCTTGTTTTTGCTTAATGGTAGGGTGAGCCATATGTTGAGCCATGAGGTTACAGATTGCATTGGGAGTACAATTCTATTACTGCTGATACCCACAGGGGCTCATGGACTCCCAGTCTGGAGCTTCTAGATTTGTTGTGATTCTATCATCATCTAGCATGGAGGGTATTCTCAATTTGAAAACAGGACATTGTCTCCATAAAGAGGCTTTCAAGGCCATATCAGGAGGCAGTTAAGACTCAACCATATTCTTATGGGTCTGGAGTCACATACAGATCAAACCAAGTAAGGACAGCAGTCTTCTTCTTCAAGAATATTAGTGAAAGAGATGGGCTTTTATGACAATCAATAATTAGCTAATTAGACTTCTATTTCCAGATTTTTATTGAATTCAAATTTTACTCTCTGTTGTGGTAGGATTTGAACCCAGGACCCTAGAACATTACCTGGGTTTCTGAATTACTATTTCAGCATTGCCTCTCCTGTATAGATGGATATAGGCGAGGATAGTTTTGGGATTATACATTTCTGGTAGCTTGCTAATGCTTATTGTCCAGCATTACACTTGAAGAATCAATGATGAGAAAAGTTCTGTGAAGTTGATTGTGGTGTGGAACTGGTATTGACACGATGCAGTCCTTTCAGCTAAAGGCAGGTTGAGATTTTATTTCTTTAATCAACCAACCAGTTTAACCATGCAAACTATATTAAATAAAAGTTTATTTAATAAATTTTAAAAACAGGAATTTGAAAACCTTTCTGAGACATTTGAAATGTAATGACTATTTTAAAGATATTTCTGGATTTTAATTTACTTTGTTTTATTAAGATAAGATCGCTTCAATGTAACCTTTAAGTCAAAACTATACTTAAAAAGAGTTAAAGAAAGCCAACCTGTTTTAAACCCAGGGTACATATCTGGGTGATAGATCTTTTCAGGTGGTACATTAAATCTGGTGTGAGGGTCATTGAAGACTAGATTCATGTCCGAATTAAGATACGATCGCAGGGACCCACTACAATTGGAAAGAATGGAAGCACATTAAGTTATAATACAGTTAATTAAAGTGAAATTCAAGAATGGTGCATGAAAGAAATATAGGAAAGGAACAGAAAAGGGAAAGTTGCTTAAATAAAACTGAAATGACCTCTTCAATACAATGTAAGATCATCATTTGTTCGTGGATGGTAATAACGATATTTACAATAATCCAACTATTGGAAGTCTGTTTTAAAGTACAGTGCAGCCTGTAAGTTATAAATACCTATAATAGCCCATTAGAGCATAGTTTCTGTAGTAAGGCCTTATGTCATACTTCCAGTTCATTCCACCATCTTTGAATTGAATTAAACAGAAGGAAAATATGCCATCAGTTGTTAGGACCGCCTGATAAGTATTGGTCTGAAAAAGAAAATTGTCGTGTTTGTCATTCCATTAAAGTAATGAAGGGAATCACAAAGGAAAAAAAAACTGGGGAGTCCTTGAGAAATAAGTTTTCAGTTGTCTTTGGTCAGACTGTATATAAACACTTCGAATTGTGGATCTAAATCATACCATTATAAGGTGGGGAGGATGTGGTGAATGATGTGGAGTAGTGGTAGGAATGGTGATCAATGAGGGTGCACAGTAGTTCAGCTTTATTGTGGAGTTGGGCATATGCTGCTGTCTATGCTGTTGGGAACTAATTTCGCAGATGGGCAGCCTGATACAGAAATTATCCCCTTACCCTTAATTTCCCTGCTAAACTTCCTTACCAATATGTTGAATGGCACATTTCCAGTGCAGACTGAGTGTGTACCCACTATATTAATCACTCCAGAAAATGTGTCAGCAGATTACAAAGCTTTTTGCCCATGCCAGTCTTGAATAGCTAATATAACAGGGCCTGCATGAAGGTAATAAACACATCATATCATTAATTGCTACCCTGTACCAACCATGGAGTTTTGAGAATTATTTATTGTGTATACAAAACTGATCACATAATGAAAAAGATGAATGAATGATACAGTTTTTAAACTACAAACCTACGACTTTAGCTTACAATGACCAAAATATATTGCATCTAGTTATGCATGCTCAATTTTTCAAAAAATAACTCAATTCGTAATGAGTTAGAAAATTAGTTTTTCCTTTGGCATTGAAAATATACTCTCTATGGGGTATTTTCAGAATTATTCAAATACTGTAAACAACGGTAAGTGGTAGCCAGATTAAATATGTTGGAGTTGTGGACATGGCATAATATCTAAGGTTAATCAATACATACACCATCAGGGTCTGTGTTTTGATAGCCAGTGTATGGAAGGACATTTTCCCAGGTGATCTTGAGTGCCCACTTAGGTGAGAAGCTTGTCATGTTCAGTTCTGACCCATAGTACTCGTTGACATGTTCCTGAAGCTTACTGTGAAAAGTTTGACTGTGAGCATCAGTTTTGTTTTTGAAATCATACACCTGAAATGAATGAAAAGAAAACTCATTTTTAAAAGATCCTGATTTTGGTTCATCTTTTGCATAAGCTCAAACTATGCTGTGTGGTTAGCTTTGTAAAACCGGATTTTTTAAAATATACTCTGTCATGGAATGTGGGCATCTCTGGCTGTGCCAGCATTTATTGCCCATCCCTGGTTGGCCTTGAGAAGGTGGTAGCGAGTTGCCTTCCTGAAGCCTTACTTGGAGGAGGTGCACCCATAATGCAGATCAGGAGGGAGTTCCAGATCTTAACCCAGTGACAGTGAACAAACTGTGATATATTTCCAAGTCAAGAGAGTGAGTGGCTTGGAGGGGAATTTGCAGGTTGTGGGAATTCATATGTCTGTTGTCTGTTTCCTTCTAGACAGTAGTGGATGCGAGTTCAGAAGATACTGTCGAAGAAATCTTGGTGAGATTCTTCAGTGCATCTTCTGGATGGTACACTTGACTGCTATTGAGTGTTAATGGTTGGATCCTTGAATATTGTTGGAGCTGCACTCATCCAGGCAAGTGGGGAGATTTCCATCACATTCCTTACTTGTGTGTTGTAGATGGTGGACAGGCTTTGGGTGTCAGGAGTCAAGTTACCTACTACAGGACTCTGAGCACCTGACATGTTCTTGTAGCCATAGACTTTATATAGCCAGCATAGTTCAGTTTCTGATCAATGGCAATCCTCCTAGTGGAGGGTTTAGTGATGGAAATGCCACTGAATGTCATGGGAGGATAGTTAGATTCTCTCTTTTTGGAGTTGGTCATTGCCTACCCTTGATAACATTACATCCCCTTGCTTACCAATAATCCGTACACCAGTGCCTCAAAAATTATTCAAAAATTCTTTTCCACTGATTACTCAGGAAAAGAGTTCGAAAGACTCAGCACCCTCTGAAAGAAAAGTTTTCGCCACATCCGTTTTAAATTAGTGACAACTTATTTTTAAACAGTGACGCATGTTTCTAGATTCTTTCAGAAGAGGAAACCTCCTAGAACCTGTTAACTGTTCTTGGGATTGTACACATTTTAATTAAGCCACTGTTTTTACTCTTTGGCACTAGAGGATACAAGTCTACAATCTTTCCTTAGAAGATAACCTGCCCATTCCAGGTATTAGTCTGGTAAATCTCCTCTGAATTGCTTCTAAAGTATTTACATCCTTCCTTAAATAAAGTGCCAACATTGTATACAGTACTCCAGACGTTGCCTCACCAGTGCCCTGTAAGACTAAACTGTAACCTCCCCATTTCTGCCTCCAGTGTCCCTTATGATAAATGGTAACATTTTGTTAGCTTTCCTAATTACTTGCTGCGTCTGCATAGTTTGCAATATGTGCATGAGGGCACACAAATCCCTTTGCATCTCAGAGCTCTGCAATCTTTCACCAATGAGATAATATGTTTCTTTTTTACTTTTCCTGCCAAAATGGACTATATTACATTTTCCCACATTATATTCCATTTTGCCAGATTTTTGCCTACTCACTTAACCTATTTATATCCCTTTGTATCCTCCTTATGTCATCTTCACAATTTACTTTCCCATCTATCTCTGTGTCATCAGGAAATTGACAACTATACCTTCTGTCCCTTCATCTAAGTCATTTATATAAATTGTAAAGAATTGAGGTCCCAGCATTGATTCCTGTGGCACACGGCTGTTTACATCTCACCAACTAGGGAAAGGTCAATTTATAAACACTCTGTCCTTTCTATTAGCCAGTCAACCTTCTACCCATGCCACTACATACCCCTATACTATGAACTTTTATTTTTCACTATAAGCTTGCACCGGCAAGACCAGCACTTGTTGCCCATTCTTAATTGCACTTGAACTGAGTGACATGCTTGGTCATTTCAGAAGCTCAGATGGACTGTTACCAGAGTCAATGATGATAGTCAAGGGACACCTTAAATGAGACTGACCTAATAGGCCAGACTTATTAATTTTGAATTTAATCTTGTTGCTGTGGTGGGATTTGAACCTGCGTGCATTCACCTGAACCTCTGAAAGACTAGTCCAGTGAATTATTACCACACCACTGTCTCTAATTTCTAAAAAAAATGATAAAAAATAGTCAGCGGTACGGCCCCTCGAGCCTGCCTTCCATTCAACAGGATCATGCTTGATCTGATCTTCCTCATGTCCACTTTCCTGTGTTTTTCTTAGATTCCTGATTAGTTGGAAGTCAAGATTATATCTCAACATTTAATAGACACAAGGATTCTGTCTCAGCAGTTCTCTGTGGCAAACAGTTCTAAAGACTCAATCTTCTGAGGGAAGAAATTCCTCCTCATCTTAGTCTTAAACTAACACCCCTTTATTCTGAGACTGTGCCGTCTGGTCTTAGACTCTCACACAAGGGGAAAATCCTCTTGGAATACATGACTGATCAAAAGATGACATCTGATCCTCAGTACCTGATAGTAAATGGATCCTAATCCTCTTGTCAGGTCAGCATCATCCCAAAAAACAGCAATCATTGGTGGAGTTCGCAAATAAGTGTACTTGCTGAATGCCCAGAATGGAGTTGAGTACATATACTGCAGATAATCATTGTGTCTTTGAAATGTAATCAGTCCATTATCTGAAAACTGTATAAAGGTATTTCATTACATTGATTATTATAGTTCGTTGTTAATTAATGGGATATTACTGTGTTAAATAAATGGTATTTCTAATGTGAATTATTGGGCTATTTACATTCATTCTCAGACCTCTACTAATGTTTTTATCAATGAAGTGGCATACCCGAAGCAACAAAAAATAATTTGTATTTTTATTATATTTTCTAACTGCATATGTCCTTTATGGAATAATGTGCACTAACCATGGTTCAGCTCAAGTAATGAGTGCTAGTGGGTTAATTTCCCATTAAGTAAAAAAGTGGGGACCAATCCACATTTCATTTGTGCCTATTTAGATTATTAGCTTAAATGATTGGAAAACCCCTTAACTTGGAGCATTTGCTGATATTTTCATTCTCCTATCTTGAGAAATGTAACAAACAACAAAAAGTACCACCTGGATTTGAAACACCCAAGTGACTGTAACAGATTGAAACTGGCTCATCCTCATCTGTTTCCCTCAATTCATATTAAGAAATGCTGTTATGGGAAGGTCATGCAATTTTCATATTTTAACTATGAAATAAATCGTTAAAATATATTCCATAGGAAATAGCAATTATACAGTGGTGACCTTCTTGAATCTTTTATTTATTCTTTCACGGAATGTGGGTATTTCTGGCTAGGCCAGTATTTATTTCCCATCCCTTGCACTGAAGGGAGTTAAGAATTAACCACAATGCTATAGATCTGGAGTCATAAGTAGGCCAGAGCCAGTAAATGAAGGCAGATTTCCCTCATAAAGGACATGAGTGAACCAGCTGGCTTTTTATGACAATGGTTATATGCCTGCCATTAGGCAATTTTTAATTCCAGATTTGGAATTGAATTCAAACTTCACCAGGACCACAGGGGATAATCACATACCCTGCCCACCCATAACATGGGGAAAAGGTAAGGGCTATACAGGGATAACAAGCATGGGGCTGGATGAACACAGCAGGTCAAGCAGCATCATAGGAGCAGGAAAACTTGAC
>JAHRHZ010000017.1:27470843-27512951 GCA_024137785.1 Ginglymostoma cirratum | reverse complement strand
GTCAAGTTTTCCTGCTCCTATGATGCTGCTTGACCTGCTGTGTTCATCCAGCCCCATGCTTGTTATCTCGGATTCTCTAGCATCTGCAGTACCTTTTATCTCAGGGCTATACAGGGAGATGGTGCACTAACAGCTGCATTTATTTTATGAACTCCTGTGCCTTCAAATATGCTGCTGGGGTCTAAGATTTAAGGAACAGTTTATGCTGAAATGAACTAAAGAAGGTTTTATACTGAAACAAATTTTGAGAAAGGAGAATATTAGACATACATATAATTTGTAGTAAAATGCATCATCAAAGGGAAAACCCTGAGGAATATTAATAATTGGAGAGTTGAAATCTCGACTTTCCCTGACAAGTTTCATATCTCCAAAATCTTGTCCGTAGTTAAATAGTCGTTTCTCTAAGGAAAAAAAAACATAATTAGCACACTTGCATCGTTTATAATCCAACAGAGTTAATATTTATTTACAAAGAATAGGTTGATGAATTGACCATATTTTTAGTTTGTACCCATGTAACTACTGATGTTAAAGTATGTGGAGTGAATGTTGTGTAATAGATAAATACCTGTATGTCAAAAAATAATTCAAAGGTTCACACCAGTATAATGTGTTATTTAAGGGTATTTCCCTGTAAATTATTCCGTTAAGACAATTCCCATCCCTTCTTGCACAGAAGGGAGTTAAGAGCGAACCACATTGCTGTAGGTCTGGAGTAAAAGCTACGCCACATGACATTCCTTTTTATCTTTTTAACATCTATTTGAACCCTACATGATTAATATTAATGAATTGTAAAGGCAGGAAAAAAGAACATAGGATACTTGTGTGTAAAATCAGGAGAATTTGGCATTTAGTTAAAAGGCCAAGGCTAATAATTGATTTCAATGTGTCAAAATTCAAGTACATTTTACAATGGGCAGCTATCCATTCTGTTACATCTGTTCTTCAATTTTGTTTTTTATTAAAACTTTTCCCTGTAAGCAAACCAGCTAGTTTTATTTAAAACACAATAAATTTTATTTGCAAAATATATGTGTGTACTGGAATTGAATACAAAAATTGCTACAAGAGAATAATGCAGCATGTGGAGAATGGCTGGGCAACAAAGAAATTGCTTCGTAACCACCCCAGAAGAGCAGAAAGAACTTGCTACAAAGGAAATGACTCCACAGAAGCTGGTATCCCAACAGCAAGTCATCCCTTCTTTAAATATTGAAAAGTCCTTGACACTGATTCAGCTCCCTCAGAGCCAGCTCTCGGAGTGAACAGAATATGTGGCACTGCTGCTATTATCAGTCAGGCAGGGCTCCCTGATTGGACTAAATTAACAGCCCCAATCAGGGAACTCATATTCTGTGAGGTCCACCTGGCTGACCTCATTACAATCATTACAGATGTAAGAGGGATGGTGGAGCAAGCCAAAGAGATTAATAAGTTAAAAAGCTTATCATCTGACATGAATATTTTTAATGTTCAGAGGATCATGTATGCTTCTTTTCTGCACTGCTACTCACATGTTCTTGGTGCCGATTAGAAATCTCCCTGATGAACAGGCAAGATATCAATGAAAGCAGTCCATCCACTGCAAGTGGGCAGTTATAGTCATGCATCTAGCCTGCCACAAATATGAAAACCTGAACAGTAAACTCTCTTGTGAAGATTTTAAAAGTCACCATATCCCTAATCTCAAGGAAAGCTGTAGGCTTAGATGAGATTGCAGGAGAAGCTTACACATTTGAGGGCATCAGCTAAGCAACAAGCTGACAACTATATCTCAGAATGTGAGATTCCTATGGGGATCAAGTGTGGCACAATTGTTCGCTTGTCCAAAGGGAAAGGACAACAAACTGTGTGTGATAACCAGAAGAATTCTGCTGCTTCTCATGGCTGGTAAGACTCTAGTAAAAGTTCCATTCAACAAGTTGAGCTAAATGACAATATAACTGCCAGAAAGCCAAAGTAGGTTCAGGTAATGTGGAAGAATGTGTAAAGTTATCATTTAGCAATTACACGAGAAATGCCACAACCGCAGCTAGGACCCTATTGTGCATTTGTTGACCTGACACAGGTTTTGGTAAAGTCAATTGAGACCTTATGGATGCCTTGATAGAGCCTCAAATCTGATATGGTATTTTTACGATGGAGTTATAGCCAGAGTCACTGACTGTGGTGAATACTCTGACACCTTTGATGTAAAAAGTGATGTGAAACAAGGGTCTGTCATGGCCTCTGTGCTGTTCAGCAAGCTCTTGGCCACCATGTTTTCCAGGCCATTAGATAGAAATGTTGATGGAAGATACATCCTTCATAGGCAAGCTCCTCAACCTGAAATGACTGAAATTCTCAACTGAGAGATGATGAAACAGAAACTGTTGTTTGCCAATAGTTGTGCTCTTGTGTCACACTGTGAGCATGGCCTTAAAAGGTTCATGAACTATTTTTAAAAAGTGATTGATTGTCATGGCTAGTCATCAACATAAGGAGATTTTCCTTCAATCACCAACAAATCCTGACCATAATGAGATGCTGGAACTGTTAATGGCACAACCTTGTAGATGACTTCACCTAGTTCAGAATTATAACATCTAGAAGTGTTTGCATTGACAATGAAATGGGCAATAAAACTGCCCAAGCAAGGTCAGTATTTATTCATTTACACAACTGATAGTTTTCATAGCAGCTTTATACATTACATAATCTCCAATATTTCTGTAAGAAATAGACTGCATTCTCCAAACACATTAAGCAGTTCGATCAACTCCACATGAAATTCCTTTGGAACATCGTGGGCATCAAATGGAAGGTAATAATGCCCAAAACTGAGGTACTTCAAAAAATCAGAAATGTCTGGAATTGAAGCACTGTTGAGAGTCCAGCTTGGTTAGAGTGGACATGAAGTATACAATATTGAAGATACAATTACCAATGCAATCAAGTATTCACAATTTAATCTTGGATGCCACCTGAACGGCAGGACAGAATTTAGGTTTAGGCCCGAAACGTCAAGTTTTCCTGCTCCTATGATGCTGCTGCTGTGTTCATCCAGCCCCATGCTTGTTATCTCAGAATTTAGGTTTGATGGCTTTTTCAAAGTGAATCTCAGGAAATGTGGCTTGCACAACATAAACTTGGGCAAAAATACACAAGAAAGAACGACCTGGGGAACAATCTGAAGTACTGGTACTGTTACCTTTGAGCAGCAAACATAACAGGCAGTGAAGGACAAAGGACAAAGAGCAATGTTTTAAATGGGTGACTCTTCACTCAGAGATTATTCCCTCTGGTCCTGGACTCTCCAACAATGGGAAACAACCTATCAACCTCGAACCTGTTTCTTGGCCACCATGTGGACTTATTGAAATAGACCTGGTCTATTTCAATAAGGTCTCCTCTCATTCTTCTAAGCTACAATGAATATAAAACCAACCTATTCAGGTATTTTTCTAATCGATCTATTCAGAGGTGTTATTACCCACCGTGGAAGTAGGTGTGACTTAATCCTGGTCCAGAGGTAGGGGCACTATCACTGTGCCACAAGAACCCTCCCAACCTACTCAATCTTCCCTCATTATGAAATCCCTCCATAACCAGAATTAACATAGTAAACCTTCTCTGTTCTGCCTCTAATGCCAGCATATCTTTTCAAAGATAAGTGACCCAAAACAGTTCACATTATTCCAGCTATGGTCTGATGGGTGCCTTGCATAGTTTTAGCAAAACCACTCTACTTCTATTCTCCAATCCCTTTGAAATAAAAGTCAGTATTCCATTTGCTTCCCCAATTTCCCAATGAATTTTCAAAGCCAGCTTTTGTGATACATGCACAAGAGCCCCAAAATCCTTTTGTTCTGTAGCTTTCTGCATACTTTCCTCATTCAAATAACATTTATCATTCTATCCTTCCTGCTCAAATGCATATCCTTGAATTGTCCCATATTATATTCCATCTGGCAAGTGACTCCACCTACCTACAGCCCTCCGACTTTATTAATCTCACCATTTGCCTTTACATTTTGTGTCATGTGCAAACTGGGCAATTGTAGATTCACTTCCATCATCCAAATCGTTAATATATTTTATAAAGAATTGTGACCCAGCACAGATCTCTATGACACTCACGTTACAGATTGCCACCCAAAAAATAGCCCTTTATCCCAATTCTGTCTTCCATCAATTAGCCAATCCTCTATTCATAATAACATACCATTCCTGACACCAGGGGCTCTTACTTTATTAAGTACCCTTATGTCCAGTACCTAGTGAAACACCTTCTGGAAATCCAAATATAATAGATCTATTCGTTCTGCATTATCTAGCCCGCTTGTTACCTTTTCAAAGAACTCAAATAAATTTGTCAGGCATGATTTCCCCTTTATAGGCCAAGCTGATTCTGCTTGATATTATGTATTTCTTAATGTTCTGTTATTACTACTTTTGCAATAGACCCAGACATTTTCCCAATGACAGATATTAAGGAACTGGCCAGAGTTGCTGTTTGTCTGTTTCTTTGTGTTTCTGAAAATGGGCATTATTTCAGCAGTTTTCCAATCCTCTGGGATTTCTCTGGAACCTAAAGATTCTTTGAAGATTGTTAACATTGCATCCACAATCTTTGCAGCCTCATCTTTGATAATGAAAGGAAGCTCAGAAAGATGTGTACCTGTTCCAATACACCTAACACTGATGTTTAATAAAAGCATTTTAGTCAGCGTGTAATTCTGTACCTTTACAAATGAAGCCATCACCTTCATATCCTTCTTTGCAAGAACATGTGTAGGATCCAAATACATTGTTACATATTCCAGCACTCTGATCACATCTGTGTAAGCCACGTGAACACTCATCAACATCTGGTCAATAGAAAAAAAATGTTTGCTATATATAAAATTAATTCTCTATGTATCAATCTATTTAATAACAGTCAATATAATATTTTATTTGTATTTTGTAATCATTCATATGTATTGTTAGATTTTTAATAGCAATTGATAATTTACAGAATAAGGATGCCAACGTATCAATGCAATGAGAAATAATTAATATTTTTGACAAGGTGTTTTAGCATTGAAGTGACGTATTTCCTTCTGATCTTTAGATCGCTCCAAACAACACATTAGTTTGTGCCAATTTTTTTTAAAGTATCATTTACAGCATGTGGGTGTTGTTGACTAGACCAGTATTTACTGTTTGAAGTACAATTAATCAATCACATTGTTCTGGGTCTGGAGTCACAAGTAGACCAGACCAGGTAAGGGCAGCAGTTACCTTCCCTAAAGGACATTAGTGAGCCAGATGGGTTTTTCCCTAACAATGGTTTTATATTGAATTCAAATTCCGCCATGGTAAGGTTTGAACATGGGTCCCTCAGAACATTACTTGAGCCTTTAGATTAGTAGCCCAGTGATAATTCCAATAGGCCATCATTTCCTCAGCCAATATTACTTTTCCTTTCTCATTGGTTCTTTGGAATGAAAGCCAATTCCCTTTTCTTGCTTCCCACAGTAAAAATGTGTGGTTTAAAATTCAACTCGTCTATTATATTGGCTACAAAGGCTGAAACCTATTTTGACTACATGCCAGTTAAATTGAGCGTTTTGGGGGTCTTATTGTTGTTAAGTCTAGCGTGTTTTCTCACCAAATCTTACCAAATTTACCTCATTAATTATCTATCCCATCCCATGGCAAACACCTCATCTGATTCCAGCCCACCTTACCATGCACTACTATCAGAACAACTCACCATTGCTGATATTTCCTGGAAATGCCCAGCAACCTTGAGACCCATGCCATGTTTAAAAGCCTATTGTAAGCGGTCCAGAGCTACTCTGCATAATTCATGATATTTCCCATAGTCTTTGTAGACAAGAAAAATGCGGTGCCCCAAAGGTAGCTTAGTCACCACCGTGTGGTCCTGGGCTAGGAGGAAGTCCACATTGGCATCAGACCATGCCAGTGTAATCTAAGGTTGCCACAGGGTTAAAGTAGTTTAAACTACCTGCAAGCATATCCAGGAATGTAGAAAGAAGGTCAATGGCCTTCTTCACTCTGCCAGGGTAAGTGCAACGATACCATCTCCAATACCTCACCTCCGTCTCTCTCTGCTACTGAACCCACTTCTAACCAAGACCATGCTCTGCGTCTGAAACATCTTCCCTCTATCACTGTCAACCACCCCAACTTCAATACCACTAACTCTGCTTGCCCTCTGTGCTGTCATCTCACTCTCTTGGGACACCTAACTATCTGTACCAAAAGTAACAGCTCTGCCACCCACTTTCATCTCCCTTAATACCTGCTTCTCTCTCATTGCAGAAGGAAAACTGCTTACAAAAGGACAGGAAGTGTCAAGATGGGTGGTGGGATGACCAACTTGCTCCTCACTCCTCATATGGGGAACCTCCTAACTCTGACCATGTCTAAGCCCCTAGCTTTTGATATCAAAAGCTGTCCTTGATTTCCTGTGCTTGACAGAGGGCTGTCTCTCTTGGCTTGACTGAGTCCCACTGACAATCATGACAAGCTTTCTTAGAGGCTTAGAGCTTTCTGAGCATTCTTAGAGGCTGGGAACAAATTTATTGTCAATGGCTCTAGAAATGGTGTGCATGTGGCTGATATGCATGGAGCATGCTCTTAGATGTTGATGCCCAGTATCCAACCTGAAGGTCCTTCATAGAAAGTAATGAGCTGAAGTCGCCAGGTATCCATTTTGATTTTAATGATAAAAATTCTTGATGCCTAGCTTGTTTGGCACATTTGGTAAGAGGGGAAGCTAAAAATTAATAGATAGAATTATTGAGGTTTAATTCCCCTAACTGGCAGCTCATGCTTCTGAGCAAGAAACCAGTTTGCCACTTGGTGAAAGCATAAAAGATCCAGTGAGATTCTCCTGACATCGAGCACTGCCTTGCTGGATTTCTCCTCTGATTCTGCCACATGCCTCATCATAGCTCTTGTCACTGAGAGCCTAAAAAGATTCTATCATAAATATCCTTTCTAACATACTTTGTCATCATGCAAGATAATACAGTCATACCAACTTATTCTATTTTCTTCTTGTACATAATTATTGACTAACATAAGATGTAATCCCTTTTAACTATGGAAAATCTTCCTGGAAAAAGTTCTAAAAGTAAAAGGAAAAATTAATTTTCAGGCTAGAAAAGTCATTCAACCATTATGCCTAGTAATGTGATAACAGCTCAGTATCTCTCTTAAAAATCAACTTTTCAGTGCCTTTTAAAGTAACATTAAGACTGAGAATAATGTGCAAAAAGTTGAAGTTCATTGACCTTCAGTAGATCTGATGATGACAGCAGCTCCCCATGCAGAGGCAGGGCATCACTGACTGGAACTTATGTTTTCAGCATTTAGCTATGGACATGTGGATGCCTGTTGTTACTGCTATTTTGCATTGTAAGCACAGTGAGAGCAGAAAGTTCTTCTGTCATTGTTATTGGAAGTTTTAGGTCCACACATTATTCAATTTGATTACGTATTTACCAGATTTTCTTTACTTAAGTTATTAAGCAAGATGCAAATTAAACCAACTATTTCCCACACTGTACCTGCATTGCAGCTTTTGCCTTCCCAATTATCAAGACACCAGCAATGGTAATCATTAATGCGGTTCTGGCAGAATCCATTATTTTGGCATGGCTTGCTAGCACAGTTGTTAATCACTGTATTTAGAAGAGAAAGTAAATTAGACTAATTTTTAAATTATTAACTGATGTCACATTCGTAATAGATTTGCCAAAGAAAGCTTATTTTCAGTGAAAAAAATCAGATCCTTGTTTAAGACTGCCTTATTTATATCGCTCTTCACATGATGTGATAATTAAATCTCCTTCTTCCCTCATTAGTAATGTGATATCCTATATATCTATTGTACTGATGTACTGAAATTACATATATAAATTACCTTGTTCACAGAGTTGGCCAGTATAGCCAGGCAAACAGTTACAGGAAAAGGCATTTATAGAATCTTCACAGGTGGCTTCATTCCAACATGGTAGGCTTAAGCATTCATCAATATCTGGAAGAAACATAATAATTAAAATATTGAAACATCCATTTGGTAAAATGTGATTACAGAATTCACTTGCAAACAGAATATGCACAGTGCCCACAACTTACACCATACTTGCTTACCAAGTCCAGTTGAATTGATTGGACTATTAATCCTAACTATATCTCATCTCCATAAAGGTCAAGTAAAAAGATTCTGCTTAAAACATAATGGCCCAAAATTTGCTTTTAAAATAATGATGACACGTACCAGGATTGCCACTATTTATGTGAAAATGCTACAATTTTAGGTGAGGGCAATATATGATTAAACAAAGAAGTTTAATAGTTATAGACCATCATTTATTTGCACTAACAGCAGCTTATTGAAATTCATTAAATGTTGTGAAGAACAAAAACAGAAGTTGCTGGAAAAGCTTAGCAGGTCTGGCAGCGTCTGTGAAGAAAAAATCAGAGTTAACGTCTCGGGTCAGGTAACCCTTCCTTGGAACTGTGTATTGTGAAGATACTGTGCTTGAACTATAAACACAAAGTAAACTCACCACAGAAGGTTAAATCAAGCCAGTTCAAGTGTTAAATACTGTCTACCAACCTCCCAGGTACTGAAAATTAACTATTATAGGTGTGGATCCTTATTCCTTATACCTACTTAATCCTTTATCTTCCTGCATTTATCATTTATTTCTCTTTCTTAGCTAGCTTTGATTTTGAATTTACCCACTTTAATTGATGCTTCTTTCTCAATCGTTATGCTGTTAATCATACAAACCAGAGCTACTTGCCCTATTCAGTCACCATCCAGATGCTTTGTGAAGAGTGTCACATCATTTCTATTTCCCATTTTAAACATGAAATAAACTGAGGCATATGTAACTAACAGTAGACTCTTTATTTGCCATACCACAGCAAGATATGAATCAAAGGTGACCATGCTTGCTATCTTGAACAGTTCATTTAGGTCTTTACACTGCTTTACCACTGTACTTGCTGATTTACAAACTGGACCACAACAGCTTTCTACCTGTGTGTTTGCTATCGATTAGAGATTTCTGTACTAAGCTATTCCAGGTTAAACTAGAATTCTATGGTTGCGAAAGCATTGATATCAGAGATTAAATCATCTCAGAATTATGCACAGACTGCACGTTTTAAAGCTAGATCATGATTGTGGAGGGAAATGCATGTTCTGAAGTTCCTTGATTTGGTCTTAACGGGATAAATGGTCATGCATTAAAGTACGTTTATGTTTTGGGTTTGTTGAGTAAAGTTTAGTTAAGCTGTACATTTTATTGTTAGTTTTAAACACAAGGCATGAGTTATTTCTAATGTAATTAGAGATTATTTTTACCATCCATAATGAGTAAGTCATGTTAACACATAATATTCATAAAATATATGTTCAATTTGTTTAACTTGTGACTCTCACTATTCCTAAACACACTTGTATTCCAAAATATATAATGTATATATATTTGTAATTTGGCAGAACTCTGGACAGTTCTTCATATATCTTTAAAGCATTTCTTTTAAACTTCATAAAACACAACAAAATTTCAAATGTATTGAATACCAATTTCATATCATCATCCCAAGAAATCTCCCTAACGTTTGCATTGATGTTTCCAACAACCTACCCTATGGTATGGTGTTGGGCCACATTAACAGATGAATGTCCTGAATGGAATGTGGCACAGCCAGTGATGGAGTGGAGTTCCAAGGAATTTGAACTTCCTAACCCAAATTACATGTGAATTACAAAATCATCATCACACATAAAATAATTAAACTGAATAATATCGCCTCACCATTGCAGATTCTGCCTGTTTCATCTAAAAAGTATCCAATGTCACAGTAACATGTAGGCTGTTTGGAGTCTGGGTCAATGAAACATTTTCCATTCGTACAATTTAGCGTGCAGGAATCAAGAGCTACAATAACAAAGGCAGAATAAATTGATGAAAGTGTTTCTACATTAGAGATTTTTTAAACTTTCCTGAGACATATCCAACACAATGTATAATATCTCAGAATCACTAAGAATCATTCTATTGTTTTACTGTGCGACTGATAACTTATCTTTAAACAGCAAATTATCTTGGCAAGCAATGTTAATTTCCTTTCTTTTCAGTAATTTTCAAAGACATTTTCATTGAACACTGTTTTTAACATCATTTGGGAACTGAGCAGAATCATTAACTTCATCTGCTTATTCAATTATTTTGTTAAGATACAGGGATGGAATAATTTGCTGGTGGCACCATAGTTATGACTCCATTCATGACTCCATGAGTAAAGGGTTAGTTTTTGCTAGACTATGAAGACTAGGTTAAACTAGACTATGTCTACATGGACTTTAGTGAAACCTTTGATAAGGTTCTGCTTGGTAGACTGGTTAGTAAAGTTAGATCACATGGGAGTCAGGGACAGCTTGCCAACTGGATGCAAAATTGACTTGACTGCAGGAGGCATTTGGTGGCGGTGGAGGTACAGTATGATTTTTCCGACTGGAGGCCTGTGATCAGCGGTATTCCGCACAGATTGGTGCTGGGTCCACTGCTTTTCGTCATTTATATAAATGATTTGGATGAGAGTATAGGAGGCATGTTTAGTAAGTTTGCAGATGACACCAAAATTGGTTGTCTAGTGCACAATGATGTAAGTTATCTAAAATTACAAAGGGATCTTGATCAACTGGGCCAATGGGCTGAGGAGAGGCAGATGGAGTTTAATTTGGATAAATGTGAGGTATTGCATTTTGGTAGAATGAACAAAGGTAGGACTTATACAGTTAATGGTAAGGCCTTGGGTGGTGTTGTTGAACAGAGAGACCCAACGGTTCAGATACATCGTTCTTTGAAAGTTGTGTCTCAGGTAGACAGGGCTGTTAAGAAGGCATTTAGCATGCTTGTCATTATTGCTCAGACCATTGAGTATAGGAGTTGGGACGTCATGTTGAGATTGTACAGGATGTTGGTGAGGCCACTTTTGGAGTACTGTGTATAGTTCTGGTTGCTCTGCTGTAAGAAGGATATTATTAAATTAGAGAGGGTTCAGAAAAGATTTAGAAGAATATTGCTGGCACTAGAAGGTTTGCGTGATTAGGAGAGTCTGAATAGGCTGGAACTTTTTCACTGGAGCATAAGAGGTTGGGGGATGACCTTTAGAGGTTTAAAAAATTATGAGGGGCAGAGATAAAGTGAATCACAAACGTCATTTCCCTAGGGTTGGGAAGTTTAAAACTAGAAGGTATATTTTTAAGGTGAGAGGCGAAAGATTTAAAAGGAACCTGAGGGGCAACTTTTTCACACAGTGGGTGGTTCATATGTGGAAGAACTGCTACAGGCAGTGGTGGGGGCAGGTACAGTCACAATATTTAAAAGACATTTGGATAGGTACATGAGTAGGAAAGGTTTAGAGTGATATGGACCAAATGCAGGCAAGTGGGACTAGTGTAGTTTGGGAAACTTGGTCAGAATGGCAGTTCATTTGACACGCGTCCCTTCCTTTGGACTTGATAGCAAGTACTTAATCACCTCTGAATACTTTCTATCCCCTCTGACAGTATTAAAGTCTGGTCAGATTTGAGGCCACTTTTAAGTTATGTGAAGTAGTCCCTTGATAGATTGCTAGAAACACCAAGTATATTTCATCATTTGGACCTGAATTTTTTTGTGAGGGCCTCTTTCAATTTAATGTGTTAATAAAGGCTCCTGCTAATTTAACCATGTTGCAAATATAGAAATGTAATCAATGATGTACTAGTAATAAATTTAATGTGTGGTGCCAGTAAAAGCATGCAACCTTTCATTTGTCTACTGTATTGAAACACTAATAAAGACAAAGAGGATATTCCTTGCTGTAATCTTCCTCTTACCTGTGCAAGTTTCATTGTCTGAATTTAATACGAAGGCTCCTTCACAACTGCATTCATAGCCTCGACTATCTTCAAACTTATAACGCTCAATGCAGATCTGTTCACATCGATTTTCTCCATTGCTGCATTCATCTGAATCTAAGGTTAATTTTACAATTTTTAAATGCATTAGTAACTGAATTTATACCTCCATCAATTTTCTTTTGTTATTCTCCCCTCCTGAAGGCATGAATCATTGTGCATGTGATTCATAGATTCTGACCACCCGGATGCTCTGAATTTCCTTCCTCTTACTAGCACCACCACAGCTATTCTGCCAACTGCTTGTAAATACCAGCAGGTAAAAATCAGATGCCGATCCCATTTCCCTCCTGTCTGCTCCTGTCTCCACCACTTGTCAAGAGCACTATGTGAACCAAAGCATCACGTCAAATGACCCTGTATGTGACACATGGAGAAGGAGGACCTAATAGAAGCTGTCTTTCTGCCTAACTGCTAACCTGACAAATGTTTCTGATTCAGAAACCTGAAGACAACACGCTGTTGTAGAATTTGAAAATTGCTGGAAAAACTTAGCAGTTGTGGCACATCTGTGAAGAGAAGCCAGAGTTAACATTTCGGGTCCATTGACTCTTCCTCAGAACTCAGTATTCCGAAGAAGGGTCACTGGACCTGAAACATTAACTCTGATTTCGCTCCACAGATACTGCCAGAGCTTGGTGAAAGAGGTAGGCTCTAAGGAGCAGCTTAATAAAGAAAGAGAGAGATGGTGGCGTAAAGAGATTTATGGAGGTCATTACAGTAGTCAGGCTGAGGCAGCTGAAGCATGGCCACTGATACTGGAGTGATTACAATTTGAGATGTGCAAACTGTCACATTTGAAGAACACGCACAAGCTGAAGGACAGCATTAACAATGTTAGATTGGTTGAATGAAACAAAGGTGCTAAAATGTAAATACAAGTATGTAGTCAGTAATTCTAGACATTTGATTTTACTTTGTTTAATGTGATGCCGTACAAGTTTTCCTCAGTTAATAGCTAAGCTCGTGTTTGGACACTGAACAATTACATCTGTTTGGATTTAAATTAAATTGCAGGAGTAGTACAGAGACCCCATGTTCAAATGATTAAATGAGAAATAATGTAAGAGAGATCTTCACAAAGACAGCAGTCAACGCTGCAGAGTGATGCTACTGCAAACCACAATGAATTAGAGAAAAATCTAGATGCAGTAATGGAATTATTGTCTGTAGCCATTGAAGAGCCAAATTGTCTAACTGGTCTCTGATGCATTTTGTAATGAAGAGTCAATTTTGACATTTTAATTTGGAGGCAGCTGCCTGCATGTCTTTATGATGTTTTCACATATTGCTCATAAACTGATAGATTAACAAAGCATTCAGAAAATGTCTTAATGTACACTTTTTTTATAGCCTGTAGCTATCACTGTTTCTGTACAGCAGTACAGAATGACTCATAACTATTAGAACATAGAACATAGAACATTACAGTGCAGTACAGGCCCTTCGGCCCTCGATGTTGCGCCGACCTGTGAAACCAATCTGAAGCCCATCTAACCTATACTATTCCATTATCATCCATATGTTTATCCAACGACCATTTAAATGCCCTTAAAGTTGGCGAGTCTACAACTGCTGCAGGCAAGGCATTCCATGCCCTGACTACTCTCTGAGTAAAGAATCTACCTCTGACATCTGTCCTACATCTATCACCCCTCAATTTAAAGCTATGTCCCCTCGTGCTAGCCATCACCATCTGAGGAAAAAGGCTCTCACTGTCCACCCTATCTAATCCTCTGATCATCTTGTATGTCTCTATTAAGTCACCTGTTAACCTTCTTCTCTCTAACGAAAACAGCCTCAAGTCCCTCAGCCTTTCCTCATAAGACCTTCCCTCCATACCAGGCAACATCCTGGTAAATCTCCTCTGCACTCTTTCCAATGCTTCCACATCCTTCCTATAATGTGGCGACCAGAACTGTACGCAATATTTCAAGTGCGGCTGCAACATGACCTCACGGCTCCGAAACTCAATCCCTCTACCAATAAAACCTAGCACACTGTACGCCTTCTTAGCAACCCTATCAACCTGGGTGGTAACTTTCAGGGATCTATGCACACGGACACCGAGATCTCTTTGCTCGTCCAGACTACCAAGAATCTTACCATTAGCTCAGTACTCTGTATTCCTGTTACTCCTTCCAAAGTGAATCACCTGACACTTTTCCGCATTAAACCCCATTTGCCACCTCTCAGCCCAGCTCTGCAGCTTACCTATGTCCCTCTGTAACCTGCAACATCCTTCCGCACTATCCACAACTCCACCGACTTTAGTGTCATCCGCAAATTTACTAACCCATCCTTCTACACCCTCATCCAGGTCATTTATAAAAATGACAAACAGCAGTGGCCCCAAAGCAGATCCTTGCGGTACACCACTAGTAACTGAAAGAGGGTTAAACAGAGCTTAATTATTTACAGCATAAGAACGTGCAACTTCAGGATATTGTTTGAACTAAATGTCTCCCGCTCTTAAATGTCTTGTGGTGAACATGAGCAATGACCTTTCACCACCAGCTAATGTTACTAATTTTCATTTGACACTCTAAAATATTATATTAATATTTTAATTAATTAAAGAAAATGGTTAGTGATTTCAATTCTTGGACTCAATAAAAATATGACGATTTAAAAGACTAAATGACAATTAATTCAAGGATTTTCAATTTTGATGCAATTTTAATGATTGCTTATGGAGCTATAATAGTATCCTTAGTCATGTCTTATTGCAGAATCAATATAATTAACCTTTGCTACATGTTTGAGAGTTGATTTGGATTTCAGTTGGTAGGAATGGGATTGTTGTGACAATGACTGGAGCCAGATGAAGCAAAATAGTTCATACATTAAAGGCTAACAGCATGGTACTAATAATTTTATACTCGAATTACCAAATATATAATTATTTCCGAAACAAACTCAAGCTTAAGTGCAACCTCTCAAGTCTCTGGATTTGCAGTAAGCACTGCATTTACTTTTCACTAAATAGCATTTTAGTTTCTCAGATATTATTTCCTAAATGAGAGGAATATAAAGTGGTTGTTAAAAGTGGTGTAAAAACTGAATTTTCATGACCAACAATTATTGCTTTCCTTCATTGATGCTGTCATGCTGGTACTTTCCTAAAAGAGATCCATATCATGGTTATGGAAAGCCACCCTAAGATAAAATGAAACCTAAAATAATTCACTGATCAATGAAATATATACAGCTGGATCCTCTGTTTTCTATATTGTTTCAGATTGCCAGTACCTAAGCAGCGTGGCTTCTTTCTTCATTCATTGGGAATAACATCATTCCAAAAATTAATTCTCACATGCATATGCACATTTGGTTTTCACAATAACTCACTGATTTGTTCTTGGATTTTTCCCATGGTAAATGAGGTCACATTATTTCTTGACGTCATAGCCCCAAATTCCACAATATATGGCAATTGGGGCTCCAAACCCTTAGGTCAGACAGTAATAAACTTGCAGTCCATCAATTTTGACAATTTTACCTGTAGTAACATTCGAAGTTCTTGTCAGAATTGCACTGGTTTTGCTGATGAAGTGAACGTTGACTGTGTAGGTTTGACCTGGGCTGAGATCGAATAAGCTACACGTGTTGTTGTGGAAGTTGAGAATGCAGACCAAATCTCCAATTTCAGATGATTTCTCAATGTTGTAGCTTCCACATATTTCAGAGGTATTGTCTGACCACTTCAAGGTAAAACTTGTGTTTTTGATGCTTTCTGCTGAGATGACTCCAAGGTCTAAAGCAAAATGTAAGGTAAGCAACAAAGATTATGCTATAAAATTGAAGAAACATCCCATAGTTAGCTATAATGTATTGTGAAGATTTGAGCATTTAATATTTGTATCTTCCACGTGACAGATCTAACTTTATAAGGCACCACTTCTTCAGAAGTATAAAATTTAGTTAAAAGAACAAAAAGTAGTACCAGGCTTTCCTGTTAACTTTCTACCTAGTCTAATTATTAAATTGCTTTCTTCTCAAGGATTAGAGTTACCAACAGCTTATAACTGTGCATTCTTTCATTTAAATTCATCAACATCAGTCATGGCTCACATAATTGTTGTTCCCCTCTTGGATCAATTGTGGTGCTAAATTTATGCTTGTTTTAAGTTGTGCATGGGAAATTGTGTCTCACTAACTTCACTGAGGTTTTAGAAGACATGATAAAGAAGATTGATGAAGGCAGACAGCAGGCATTGTCCACATGGACTTCAGTAAAGTGTTTGACAAGGTTCCACATAGTGGACTTATTAGTAAGATTAGATCACATAGGATCTAGGGGATCTAGCCAATTAGATACAAAATTGGCTTAAAGGTAGGAGACGGGGGAGGGTTGTGGTAGAGGATTTCTTTTCAGACTGATGACCTATGACCAGCGATGTGCCACAAGGATTGTTTCTGGGTCCACTGTTTTTCTTCATTTATATAAATGATTTGGATATTAATATAGGAAGTATGGTCAGTAAAATTGTAGATGATGCCAAAATACATGGTGTAATCGACAGTGAAGAGGAAGATCTCGGAGAACAACAGGGCCTTGATCAGATGGGCCACTGGGCCATGCAGTGGCAGATGGAATTTAGTTTAGACAAATGTGAGGTGTTGTATTTTGGTAAGGCAAACCAGGGTGGGATTTATACTATTAATGACAGGGGCTTGGACAGTGTTGCTGAACAAAAGACCTAGGGGTGAAGATGCATAATTCCTTGAAAGTGGAGTTGCAGGTAGACAGGATAGTGAGGAAGGCATTTGGCATGCTTGCCTTCATTGGTTTAGAACATTAAGTATAGGAGTTGGGTGTCATGTTGTGGCTGTACAGAACATAGCTGAGGGCACTTTTGGAATACTGTGTACAATTCTGGCCAACCTTCTATAGGAAGGATGTTTAGAGGGTGCAGAAAAGTTATACAAAGATGTTGCCACGGTTGGAGAATTTGAACTATTGGGAGAGGTTGAATAGGCTGGGGCTGTTTTTCCTGGAGCACTGGAGAATGAGGGGTGACCCAATTGGAGGTTTATAAAGTCATGACAGACATGGATAGGGTGAATAGTCAAGGTCTATTTTCCCAGGGTGGGGAAGTTCAAAACTAGAGGGCATAGGTTTAAGGTGAGAAGGGAAAGATTTAGAAAGGACCTGAGGGATAATGTTTTTATGCAGATGGTTGTGTGTATATGGAATGAGCTGCCAGAGGAAGTGATGGAGGCTGGTACAATTACAACGTTTACAAGGCATTTGGATGAGTATATGAATAGGAAGGGTTTAGAGAGATATGGGCCAAATACTGGCAAATGGAAGTAGATAAGATTGGGATGTCTGTTTGGCATGGACGAGTTGGACTGAAAGGCCTGTTTCTGTTCTGTATGACTCTATGACGCTTTAAGTTGATAGATGTCAATCATTATAAACTTAGAGCATTGCTACAGGAGTTCCCTAAGGAAATGTTTTCATTCTACCTATCTACAACTGTTATATTCTTTATCCATCAGCAAATTAATGGAAATGCTGTCAGTGTGGATGCCAATTTGCAAAAGATGGCCAGCTCAGATTTGACCAGGACTACTCGTCTCCTGTCCTCATTACCACCTCGGTCCAGACATGAACTAAAGATCTGAAATCCAAAGGTGAGGTGAGAATGACTGCCATTGACATCAAGGCAGTATTTAACTCTGTGTGTCATCTAGCAAAACTGGAGTCAATAGGGATCTGGAAGTAATTTTTCCAGTGGTTGGAGTCATTGCTAGCACAAAGAAAGATGGTTGAGGTTGTTGGACGTCAATCAGCTCAGTGCAAAGATACCACTGCCAGCATTCCTCAGGGTGGTCCCCAAAGCCTAACCACCTTCAGATGCTTCATCAATGACTTTCCCTCCCTCAGTCACTGATGATTGCACAATATCCAGTACCATTCATAACTGAAGCAGTCAATGTCCATATGCAGCAAGATCTAGACAACATCCAGAACAACCACTCTTCGACTGATATGTGCCAAGTAACATTCGTGCCGTATTAGTGTCAGGCAAAGACCATCTCCAACAAGAGAGAATCTAATCATTGACCTTTAACATTTAATGGTGTTGCCATCATTGAATCCCCCATGATAAACATGCTGGGCTTCACCATTGACCCAAAACTGAATTGGATCAGCCATAAAAATTCTACTTTTGGAAGGAGCGAATCAAAGGCTAGGAATTCTGTGACAAGTAATTCAATCCTGTCTTTCCAAAGACTGTCCACCATCTACAAGTCCCAGGTCAGGAATGGGATGGAACACTCCGCACTTGCCTGGATCAGTACAGCTCTCACAACATTCAAGATGCTCAGCACTCTACAAGATAAAGCATCCTCCTTGAGAGGCACTGATGCAGAGTGAAATGGGTCTTGCCAGACCACTCATCTAATTTCTGCCACAAACCACACCATAACTCAAGTTGCTAATTTCCCTATGAAGTTGAACATCATCACAGGGTTTTACATTGAGGTTCTTGCATCATTTTTGGAACAAGACTTAACAGCTTTGCAGAAATGACATCACCAAGAGAATGGTGGTATCCACTTTCTTCGGGAACAAGGGTTCGGTTAATAGATGTGGCCTTGCCAAGTTTGGTCACGTCCAAAGAACAAATATTATCAAAATTATCAGAATAGCTTGATCAATTAATCTCTGAAATCGTATACGGTTATAAAATTCTATGTAATACAATACCTTGTAAAGTGACTATAGGGCATCTAGTTGTGGTAACTTTTGTTGTTTGGCTGGTATTTAATGTATCGCTGGTCTGGATCATGGTTGATGATGTTGTGTTAAACTTCCAAGGTTTTGTCGTGAAAAATGTTGTTGTCTTGGAATGAGTTGTATTTTGCTCAACTGTACAGGAGAAAAGTCAATCAGTGAACTCAGTTGTTGCAAAAACAAATACGCTGGATATGGCAATCATTTTACTTTGCTTCTGGTTTTCTGATATCAAGTTTAGTCCACATTGAGGCACCATTGAAGCGTGAGTTAAGTCTCTGGTGATCAGACGTGTGAACCCTATAGCAGCAATATTAGAGCTGCAAGGCAACCATTGCTGCTTGGTGCCATTTACAGGACATGGGTTGGAATAGCCACAAGGGAATTTGAATTTATCATTGAATCAGAAACGTAAGTATTCCCTCCAAACTCAAATTCTATACTCTAATGAGTTTCTTTTTCTCAATACACAAGTGAGAACTCCACTAACGACTTCTCAAATACTGTCCACCACAAGCCTACATTAGTTTCTCAATGTATGTGTTGGAATTCCTACATCTCTACTCTGTGCACATTGCCCTTATCAACAACTTTGTAAATATAGTTCCAGCTTACTCACAGAGTTAGCATTGTGTCAAAATGCAGTGCGTAAAGCTATCCTGCGCAATCATGATTACGCCAATTAGACCGCTTTTTTACTGTGTATAATGCATGCTCATGATGGAGCTGAAAAATGCCTTGTCAACTTCAAGTTACCCTGGAAGGCATTATCTTCCACTGCTAGCAAGACAAGAAGAAATTCTGTCCTCCACACAAATTGGTGATATGTTATCATGCTGGTGTGATGTCTCGTACCTGGGTCATGTCCCAAGAACTAGCAGATCCTTTAGCTGCTTGCAACAGGCAGAGTACTGACTTCATTCTAGCAGCCAGCTTTCAAAACTAAGAACACACTGAGAAAGGTTAGATCTGGTTCTGTAATTGGATAGTGCTTGCTGCAATTCCAATTCCTAACCTAATTCTTACTCGAACAAACAACTTTTGATGATCAACCAGGCTCACAATGTGGCTCAATTATGTTGTTAGATACTATACATAATAATACATCCTCTGCAGGCAAAAGGGACATATTTTGATATTATCCCTTTTTCATTGGAACAATTGCCTACAGGACAATATTTCCACTGGTGTATTATACATGACAATGCCTCAACCAATCAGAATAGATTTGCCATTGATCAGCACAATTTCTCCAGCGGCATTAATTCTTATTGTCTTTGAAATTTGACATTCATGCATCGTTCTAATGACTGTAAGTCCAAAAGGTTCGACAGCATGTCTGTTTCATCAGTAATACTAAAACAAAAATGGTTTTGGAAGAATCAATTCATAAACGAATATTTATAAATGATTCATGAAATCAGTCCATGCTGATAATCTTCATAAAATGAAGATAATTTTGCAAATTTGAATTAAATAACCATCTATTCAGAATTTTCATTGAAATAATGGGGATTTGTCAGAAAATCCAATGCCTACGTCATCAAAATCCATCTGAACTTTAATTCAAATTGGAAATAAGTTAAATTTACTGTCTTCAATAATGATAATAATGATTCCTATAAGTGCCAACTAAACTTTTTTCTGAAGTCTGACAGTTGTACTTGTTTAAGTATGGTGTTTGTAAGTTACTTTTGTGATGTACATACTTGCTGTTTCACTTGATACTGGGCTTGTTGAAGGAATCAAAGTTGTAGATGGTTCTGACAATGAACTTCCACCTGACTCTTGAATTGGTGCTGTGCTAGTTTTATTAATCATTCTTTCAGTCTTTGAGGACAACATTGTTGAGGTTGTAGATGGTCCTGTTGCTATGCTTTGTTTTGATGTTGAAGATGATGTAGCTGTAAAGAAGATGATGGTAAGAGAAGTGTTGATTAGGTAACGCAAAGTTCTAATTTGGAGTAATATTTGGAGTATGATTGTATTGAGAACAAATATCAATTCTAGATCATTTTAGCATATGCTTAATACTATGCACTTTCCACGCAAAGTAGAAATTGCGGGTTGACTTTTTCCACTGAGGTGGAAACCCCGTTTCCCCACACCCCCCGCCCCACAACCGAGGCCAGAGTTGGAAGTGAGATGGAAATCAACCCTCAATACTGTCTTTGTTCCCAATCAGTTCCCAAAAGGCTAGGAAGATTTTTGGCCGAACAGTTTGTCACTAATAACATTTCTTTTAAAAACTTGAGCTGATTGCCATGCAAATAGATTTTATTAGTGGCTTAAATATGTTCAAAAATTTTTTTTACAGGATTAATAAAGAAGACATGCTGTATTTTTATAGCTGAGGATCAACTGTAGGCAAAGGAATTGACAGTTGACTTGTGACTTAGAAAAATTATCCAGATCTATCAAGGTGGATTATTTTATCATGGTTTGTAAAAAGATTTACATACCAAGCAGAATGAAACAAGGCACACTAGAGAAGAAAAATCCTTTTGACTGAAACAGATGACGTATCCTATAAAAAGGTGAGCGTGTTATCGCTTGAGCCTTCATTCCATGAATGGCATAAATAATTACAAAACTGATTTGGGATGATGTTATTAAATAATTCATATGTTTGCATTACAATTTGTAGATCAGCTTGGCTTTTGCTTTAGATTGTGGAAAATTTGTCACTTAAATTTTTTGGACATGGCTTGTGAGATGACTTTCATTCATGGGCAAAATAAAACTGAAGTGTACTTCTGCCAAGTACCTGTGCCTTTATTCTGTCCTTACAACCAGCACGCTAATAAAATCTTTCCCTTCAACTGAAACTATTAATACCTCTTACATGTTTACATGCTTCGCACAGAAGTAATGACCCTAAAGAACATATTGTCAGGGTTGTAATTTTCTTGATGCTTTTCCGAAAACATGAAACATTATTTTGAACATCTGAATTATATTAAATTACTCACATTTACATTGACTCAGTTAACTTTGTGAAACATTCCAACAGTAATGTCACTCAATTAAAGGTTAAAATTAAGAATGGAAATTCACTGATTTTATTTTTTTAAGCAACAATATAACAGAACAGGACCTTCGACTGTTCAAGTTATTGGTGCTGCTAAAAATTTTCAGAATCCAAAGTGGAATGGCCTACTTACATGTTGAGAAATTTATGAAACAAGTTCTGAACTGGGGTTAGGCCTAATTGAAATGAATCAGTAACTTTGTATTACAATGCATCTTGCATACATTCAGAATGCTGCAACCAAAAGAGAATATGATTGAAAAAAAGAATGGGAGCCAGTTCATCACCCCTCACCCAGGGCCTTAAAAGTTTAATGTATCCTGTCTGGAATCATAATAAATTGGGAACATCACTCTGGATGTGGTTGTAACAAAAGACATGCCCTATTCATTGTACCACCTACCTCTCCAGCTGCTCTATGAAACATGCTCCATCACATATCCACCATCAATCAAAACATATGCTTCATATTCTGATGCTCCATTTCACTTACCAATGCTGTCAATCTCACACCCAGTCTCCTGTATTCCATATATGTCCAGCTATTCAGCAAACAGGCATATTTACTCAACACATTGCAACAAACACATTGATATTTCTACCAGATTTCTTGCAGAGTGAGTTTGCACATAACCACTAGGACAGCAGAGAGCTGGTCAGAAACAAATACATCTTAATTTTGTGCAGCCTTTGAAGGTGACAGTGATCATACAGTAGTGAACTGGCAGTTACTAAGGTCAAAACATCCAGATTCAGTTTCATGATATATTCCCATTGTTTAAACTTTCTTAGTTCTTACTTCTGTGAAGTGTAAGTTTCAGATCATGTGAACATGGGCTCTTTTACTTTCCTCACCACTGAACTTCCTCATCTCGACATCTTTGTCTACTACATTTTTGGTCATTGATGACTACGCCTTCTTCCTGGTAAACCACTGGATGCTGTTGGGAGTTTGAGGATTGCCACCACTGGTGCCATATTTAAACCCAAGTTTCACAGCACTTCAAATGCTGTAAGCCAGGAACTGCCCTTCACAGTGAGCTGTTTGACTGTGATCACAGAGGCCAGTGTGCAGAAAGCAAGTTGGACCAACCGTGGCTGTTTGCTACATAACCAACAGGAAGTTACACAGTAAAAAAATTCCAAACCCTGCGCTTTGATGATGGAAACAGGTTTTAAATAGATATTTTAAAAAACCTTCAAAGAGCAGTGGATACTAGAAATCAGAAACAAAACTAGAAACCACTGGAAAGTTTCAGCTGGTCTGGCAGCATGTACGGAGAGAAAGCAGAATTAATGTTTCAAGTCCTTCAGAACTGGACCCGAAGCTTTAATTCTGCTTTTTCTCCACAGATGCGGCCAGACATGCTGAGGCTTTCCAGAAATTTCTGTTTTTATTTGGAAAAGGTATCTTTGGCTTTTCAGATTTGGCAGTGCATCACTCTATCATGATCGCTTTGACGTTGTAATCAGTCAAAGTCCTTAACCATTTTACTCATTCTCCAAAGAATGCTCTTGATCTCTGATTTCCTCTGCATCAGGGCAATCCTGTTGCTTTTTGATGAATGTGCCTCCTTCCTGGAAACCAAATGCTGTCCCACTCTGAAGAGGGTGAGCAAGAGCAGATGATGTCTGATGAAGAAGCAGCATCACATAATCTGACACTCTCAGACACCAGCTGAGGAACAGGCAAAGTGTGATGTTTAGAGTTGGATATTGTTGGGAACCACATATGGTGTGTCACCAGGCATGAATAGACTGCAGCCACAAAAGTTGTAAGAATAATATGTGTTCAGTGAACATGGTCTCTGTTGATTCCAGAGCACTTCGATGTGGACTTCAAATTACAGCACATAATTCGTTAAGAATATTGAGCAACTGTTATAAATTGTCTATTTAATGGACAAACAGTGAATGGAACTGTACGAAGTGAAATCATAAGCTAACATAGTGACAGTTGATCCTATTTCATTGTGGAGGTCATTTTCGAAGCAGATGAAGTTGTTTTGCATGAAGGTATTCTGGCAGTATAAAGAGTAAGTACAGCAACATCTTAAAATAACTTGCAGCTCTCTGCATTCCTTGGTTTAATATCAATGCTTGTTCAATAAATGTATGATATGTAGAGAGTTATTTAGCTGTATACATACCTGTGATTTTATGTGATAATGCAATTGATTTTGAAGTTGTAGATGGTTCTGTCAACTTGCTGTGGTCTGTCTTTTGAGTTGGTACTGATTTTGTGCCGTTGATACTTGTTTCACTGAGTGAGGGTAAAGTGGTTGACATCTTAGTGACTCTTGTAGACGATCTTGTTGATGTGCTTCGTTCTGACATTGAATCTGATGGAGCTGTGAAAGATAAAAGAAACGATGATAAAGTAAAGCAAACATCTTGCCAATTGCTTAGAATTTATGAAAGTGCAAACATAATTTATGAGTGGAATTGAAATGTGTGAACTGAACGGATACTTTGTCAAGGAACGGATTAATGTTAATACTTATGATTAGCCACTTTTCACATCAAATAGAATCTGATTCTCATCACAAATAAAATATCCTTCAGACATTTGACCATCTTATCAAAATGATTCATTATTGCATTGATGTCATAGCATTTTCACGAAAGAGTTTAAGTTTAGAATCATAAATAATTCAAGCACCGCGTTTATCAAGCTGGGATCAATTGTAGACACTGGAGATGTTTAAGGCTATTGCATTTAATTTAAAATTGTAGCTGTCTGCATTCCTAGGTCAAATAATTGTGCTTGCTCAGTTATCTTATGCTTGGAAAACAGTCATGCTTTATCAATATCTGTGAGTTATTGATAAGGCAATTGATGATGCAGGAGGTGGTTCTGTCAAAGTGCTTTGCCCTGTCTTTTGAGTTGGTGCTGACTTGGTGCTGTCGGTATTTGATTCATCTTTTAATCCAAAAGTGTTTGAAACGGTGGGTACACTTGAGCTTGGTCCTGTTGACGCATATTCTTGTGATGGTGAAACTGATGTACATATTGATGGAAGGGAAATGTTTTTTAGATAAAACAAAACTCTGACTGATTTCACAAACAGGAAAATGGCACATTCAATATTTTTGATCAGAATGGAAATGTTTCAAATGAAATTAAACTCATTACAATCTGGAACATTGTAACATTTATTTAAGCATTATGATGTAGGCACTTTATTTACTTTCTCACATAAAGATCTGCCCTTCAGCTCAGTAATTTTGCATCAGGTCTCCAAGACATCCCTGTAAGGGAATCATGCAATAGCAAAGGCAGAAATTCTTGTCGGTGCCGGCCTTTGACAGGTTTCCACAGCTGGTACCCTATTTAATTCCCAGCTCCTCAGCACTTCAAATGCTGTAAGCCAGGAACTGACCTTTACACTGAACTGTCTGTTTGTCAGCAATGGAGACATGGCACAGAATGGCAAGTGGACTGACCGGAGCAAACAGAAATTTGTACAATGAAAGGAATTCCAAACCTGACTCGTTAATGCTGGAAGCAGACCGTAATTAGATCCCTGTGGCTTCTCATTCTCAACATTACGTAACTTTGTTATGGTCTCTTGGATTTACCTCCTGGTCAATGTCCTAATCATCACCCTCTTTCTGAGAAGATTGCTGGATCTTGATCCCCGAGTCCTCTGCTTCCAGTGCGATGGCCTTATCTTTTAATAACTATCTCTCCTTCTGGCAAACAAGTGCTGTCTCAGGGTGTTGGAAAGGGAAGGCAATGTCTGATGAAGAAGCACCATCACAGAATCTGACACTCTCAGGCACTAGCCGAGGTACAGACAAAGTGTGATATTTTGAGGGCTGGGCGGTGTTGGGGTCAACCTGGGTTGACTCATCAGGCATGAATGTTCTGCAGTCAGTTGTGAGAGTAATATGTGTCCAGTGAAAATGGTCTCAGTTGATTCCTGCTGCAGAGGACTCTGATGTGGACTTCAAGGGGCAGCGCACATTAAATGGGTTAAGATTGGAGAGGGCTGACTTTAAATTGCCTATTAGTGAACAAGCTGTGAATGGAACTGTACAAAGTGAAATCGTAAGTGAACATAGTGACAGCCGATCCTATTGTGGTGGGGAGGTCATTTTTGAAGCAGATGAAGTTGTTTTGACCCAATGTTCCACATTAGTAATTTAAATATGAATAGTATGCACAGTAACATCATAAAATAAACATTAGATCTCTGCATTCATAGAGTCATAGAGTAATTTGGCATGGAAATAGGCTCTTTGGCCCAAACTGGCCCACACTGACCATCATGCCTACCCAGCTAGTTCCAGTTGCCAGCATTTGGTCCATATCCCCCTAAAGTCTTCCCATCCATGACCTACCCAAATGTTTTTTAAATGTTGCTATTGTACCCGTCTCAACCTCTTTCTCTGGCAGCCTGTTCCGATCATGCACCATTCTCTGTGTGAAGAAGTTACCCCTCAAGTCCTTCTTAAATCTTTGCCCTCTCACTTAAACCTATGCCTGTTAGTTTTCAATTTCCCATCCCTGATTTAAAAAAAAACACCCTTATTCATTCATCCTATCTGTGCCCTTCAGAATTTACACACCTCAATATGGTCACCCCTTATCCTCCTACGTTTCAAGGAATAAACTCCTATCCTGGCCAACCTCTCCCTATAACTCAAGCTACTAGTCCTGGCAACATTTGCATCAATCTTCTTTGCACACTTTCCAGTTTAACAGGGTGACGAAAACTTACACAATGCTCCAAGTGCGGCCTCACCAACAACTTACACAATTGTAACAGAATGTCCCAACTCCTATGCTCAATGCCTTGACTGATGAAGGCCAGCATGCTAAATGCCTTCTTCACCACCCTGTCTACCTGACACCTCTTTCAATGAGCTACGTACTTGTACTCCTCGTCCCTCTGTTCCACAACACTCCTCAGGACTTTATCATTTACTTTATAAGTCTTACCTTGGTTTGAGTTTCCAAAGGTCAACACCTCACACATATCTCTATTGAATTGCATTTTCCAATCCTTAGCCCACTACCCCATCTGATCATTTTCCCTCTGTAATTTTTGGTAACCTTCTTCACCATCAATGATATCTCCTAATTTTATATCATTCGCAAACTTACTAATCATGCCTTATACATGCACATCCAGATCATTTATATAAATAACAAAGGTCCCCACACCGACCCCTTTGGCACACCACGAGTCACAGGTCTCCAGTCTGAGAAATAACCTTCAACCATCACCATCTGCTTCCTACCATCAAACCAGTTTTGAATCCAATTAGCTCCCTCTCCCTAGATCCCATGTGACCAAACCTTCATGACTAGCCTACCATGCGGGACCTTATTAAAGACATCAGTAAAGTCCATATCAACAACGTCCACTGCCCTACCCTTGTCTATCCTCTAGGCTACCTCTTCAAAAAAACTCAAAGTTTTGTCAGACGTGACTTCCTGCGCACAAATCCATGCTGACTGTTCCTATTTAAAACCTTGACTATCCAAATATTGACCCTGTCCCTCGGTATCCTTTCCAATAACTTGCTTACCACTGATATCAGGTTCACTGGTCTGTAGTTTCCTGGCTTGTTTTTGCTACCTTTCTTAAACAATGGAACAAAATTAGCCACTGTCCAGTTTTCCGGAACTTCACCGTTGGCTAAAGATGAAGCAAATTTCTTCCCTAGCCTTCCACAACGTGTGAGGATGAACTTGATCAGGTCCAGGAGATTTATCCACCTTAATGTGATCTAAGTTGTAAACACCTCCTCTCTGGTAAAATGTAAGCGGTCCAAAACAACCCCACTTGTTTTCTTTATTTCCTTAGCATCCATGATTCTCTCCTCAGTAAACAGAGGAGAAATATTCATTAAAAATCCGACCCAGCTCCCGTGGCTCCACACTGAGACAGTCTTGCTGACCTTTAAGGGAACCTATTCTCTCCCTAGCCAATCTTTTAATATAGCTATAGAACCTCTTGGGATTATCTTTAACCTTATCTGCCAGATCCATCTCATACCCTCCTTTTGCTCTTCTGATTTCCCTCTTAGGTGTACTCCTACTCTTTTTATAGTCATCTAGGGATTCACTTGAGCCTGATAGCTTAAACCCAACGTATATCTTCTTCGTTTTCCTGACCAGAGCCTCAATATTCCTCGTCAGCCAGGGATCCCTGAACCTGCCAGCTTTTCCCTTCACCCTAACGGGGACGTACTGTCCCTGGACTCTTGATAACACTCTTTCAAAATCCTCCTCTTTGCCAGTCGTTCCTCTTGCTTCAAACAACCGCAGGGAATTGATCTCTGTTAGATCCTGCTTAATGGCTTATTCCCTTCTCTTGGAAACATTGACACCTGTAATAGTAGTTTTCAATAGCATACCATCCCTATGAACATACTGCTTCTTGATTTATTTCAAGGTTTCCAGTTGCTGCTCCTGATATCATTAAAGATCATTTTGAAAACTTAAGTTCCACTGAACAGCTTTTGTGCACTTGCTTTTGATTCAAATATAATTTTTTGAACGTAATATTGCTTATTTAGTATACAATGTGTAATTTATTTTGTTTTTCACCATGATAAGATGCTGTTTTATCTTGTTGAGTCCCAATTATACAGAAAATATATTGCATCTCTGGATCTTGACAGTGTTGGTCAAGAGTCTCAAATTCCAAATGCAGTGACTAATTTGTGAAGCAGGTTTAGAAACAGGTTTTTGGCTTCAATTTACATGAATAAACAAACTGGATTTAGGATTTGTCTTTCATGATTTTTGTTTTGTGTTTGTTCATGTGGAACATTAGTTGTACATCCTAAATTGGCCATGGAAGGTTGGTGATAAGTTACTTTTTGATTTGTTGCAGTGATAATAATCCTTGTTTTTCCAAATAACAGAGTTGCATGCCTAGGAAAATTTGTGGAAGGGCTCTTCTTGATTTCTTGCAATGCATCTTGTAGATAGTACATATGTGGTTTATTGGTGTTGGAGAGAGCAATTTTTAAGAGTGGTAGTTGGGCTGCTGATCTAATATACTGCTTTGTCCTAGGTTGTCAAGCTGTTTGAGTGTTGGTGCAGCATCTACAAAAGTAAATAGTGTTCCATCAAACTCTTGACTTGAACTTTGGAGATCATGGAAAGGCTTTGAGGAGTCAGGATGGGGGTTTTATTAACACAGCTTTATATGGCTATTAAAGTTCTGTTCAATACTGCAATAATTTAAAAAAATCTCCAAATGTAACTTATGATGGAAGGAAGGTCATTGATCAACTGTTGAAGATGGTTGGTCCTGGACACCATCCTCAGGAGGTCCTGCAGTAATGTTGTGTGGCTGAGATTTTTCCAACAAACACAACCTTGTTGTTGTGTGTTTTCCCCCTGCTTCCTGATGTAAAGGTTAGTGATTTTCATCTTGTTTCTGCTCGTTAGCCCATGCTTGGAAAAAGACCATAATGGGTTTAGGACTTAACTGGTCCCGTGGAACATCAATTGGCCATGAATGAGCAGGCAGTTACTGATCATCTTTAATCATCTTGGCTGCTTTTGAAGGCACCAAATGCCCATTCACCCATGCTCTGTTTTTGATAAATATGACAGTAATGCTAATATTAGCATGGTAAAGGCAATGTAAAAATTGATACATTCAGTGGAATTTGTGTCAAATGTCTGATTCCAAAGGCCCTCTTATTTGATGTAATCAATGGAAATCCAGATACAGTGAAAAGTGCTATACAGCGATGCCACTCTCTGGCATCATCTTAAAACATGGATAAATAGACCAAACCATAGGATGTAAAGGTAGAAAAATAAAGGAAAAGTGTTTAAGTTTACACTTCTTTTTAAGTGCTCTGTCTTGGGACACAGGTCCAGTGTCCAGGCATGTGTCCTCAAAGTTGCCCCTCTTTGGCACCATCTCGCCTCCACTGACAGCCTTGCCGTTATGAGTCCCCGATGGACCTCGTCAATGCTGATGCCACTGGGTGCAGCACCAGCCCTGACTCGACTCTGCTTCATGCTCTACTCACCAATGCAGCCACTGCTCACGCTGCCGGGTCATGTACAGGGCTCAAACCCGTCTCTGCCACTGCCCCTATGAATCTGCACCAGATGCAGATGGTGCCAAACTCGGGTATTGAATTCCACAGATTCACGACCTTTTGAGGGAAGTTTTATCTCCTCATCTCTGTTTTAAATTTGCCACCCCTTAGCATCAATCTTGAATCTTGTGTTCTAGATTGTCCCAGAAGAGGAAACATCGCTTCTACGTTTAATTGGTTAATCCCTTTAGCATCTTCTTTCCCTGAAATGGATCTTCTCTCGTTCTTCAGAACTAAAGAAAGTGCAGACCTATATTGCTCAATGAACCAATACTAGAAAAATCCCTTCCCTCCAGTATCAATTAAGTGAACCTTCTTGGAACTAAATGCAACTAGATTTTCTGATGAAGGGTCTAGGCCCGAAACGTCAAGCTTCCCTGCTCCTATGATGCTGCTTGGCCTGCTGTGTTCATCCAGCTCCACACCTTGTTATCTCGGATTCTCCAGCATCTGCAGTACTTATTATCTCTCACACAATGGGCAACTTTACTTTCTAAGGATATTGTCTAAAAGTGAGTTGTCAAGTGAATTTGGGAAACTGAGTTTCAATTATACCAGGCAATTGTTAATATCATGTTACCTTAAAGGATATTATGTAGCTTGAAGGATATTGTTTAGTACTTGTGCTCATGACGTTCTGTTTGGTTCAGCTCTTCCAGTGGTATAAATATTAGAATTACACAAGGGATGTTCAGATTCATTGGATTCACTCCTGTGTGTGTCATGGTAACAGTACTGCTACTGCATTGTATCAGAACTAGTTGAATCCCAATTCAAGGTAAAACTGTCCTGCTAAAATCTATAATGTAAACTTTGCCAAGTTAAGGTGAAAGCTAGTTTAAATGTTGAAAGCTTTTCATTGTAATTCTGCATCATTTTAATGAGCTTAGTTTCTCTTTTAGAAACAAGATTATACATTTAATTACCTTGGAAGATCAATTTTGTGATTGACTTCCCATCAAAAGAATATCGGATATATACTTTAAATAATTGTTGTATATTTTTGAAAATAGCTAGTTTCATAGGCTTTTGTGTCTAAGCTTGAGGACGTTCACTGGACAGGGACAATGATAAGGACAGCTGACCAGATCCTCTCAATATCTGAGATTCAGTAATCTAGTTAAAACCTGTTCAACGGCTGTCACATCGATTGGAAGAATCTCATTGCACTATAGGGACTACCAGGTCAAATCTTCAGACACATTCAAACATTGGTTAGTTCTGCGATAGTAGGAACTGCAGATGCTGGAGAATCTGAGATAACAAGGTGTAGAGCTGGATGAACACAGCAGGCCAAGCGGCATCAGAGGAGCAGGAAAGTTGATGTTTTGGGCCTGGACCCCTCTTCAGAAATGGGGGAGGGGAAGGGAATTCTGAAATAAATAGGGAGAGAGGGGGAGGCGGATAGAAGATGGATAGAGGAGAACGTAGGTGGAGAGGAGACAGACGGGTCAAAGAGGCAGGGATGGAGCCAATAAAGGTGAGTGTAGATGGGGAGTAAGGGAGGGGATAGGTCAGTCCAGGGAGGACAGACAGGTCAAGGGGGCAGGATGAGGCTAGTAGGTAGGATATGGGGTTGGGGCTTGAGGTGGGAGGAGGGGATAGGTGGGAGGAAGGACAGATTAGGGAGGTGGGGACAAACTGGATTGGTTTTGGGATGCGGTAGGGAGACGGGAGATTTTGAAGCTTGTGAAGTCCACATTGATATCATTGGGCTGTAGGGTTCCCAAGCGAAATATGAGGTGCTGTTCGTGCAACCTTCAGGTGGCACCGTTGTGGCACTGCAGGAGGCCTGGGATGGACATGTTGTCTGAGGAATGGGAGGGGGAGTTGAAATGGTTCGCAACTGGGAGGTGCAGTTGTTTAGTGCAAACCGAGTGTAGGTGTTCTGCAAAGCAGTCCCCAAGCCTCCACTTGGTTTCCCCGATGTAGCGGAGGCCGCAACGGGAACAGTGGATACAGTATACCACATTAGCAGATGTGCAGGTGAACATCTGCTTGATGTGGAAAGTCCTCTTGGGGCCTGGGATGGGGGTGAGGGGGGAGATGTAGGGGCAGGTGTAGCACTTCCTGTGGTTGCAAGGAAAAGTGCCGGGTGTGGTGGGGCTGGAGAGGAGTGTGGAGCGGACAAGGGAGTCCCGGAGAGAGTGATCCTTCCGGAAAGCAGATAAGGGTGGGGAGGGAAAAATGGCTTTGGTGGTCGGGTCGGATTGCAGATGGCTGAAGTGTCGGAGGATGATGCGTTGGATCCGGAGGTTGGTGGAGTGGTATGTGAGGACGAGGGGGATTCTGTTTTGGTTGTTATTGAGAGGAGGGGTTGTGAGGGATGAGTTGCAGGAAATGCGGGAGACATGGTCGAGGGCATTCTTGACCACTGAGGGGGTGAATTTGCGGTCCTTGAAAAACGAGGACATCTGAGATGTTCCGGAGTGGAATGCCTCATCCTGGGGGCAGATGCGGCGGAGGCGAAGGAATTGGGAATAGGGGATGGCATTTTTGTAGGAAGGTGGGTGGGAGGAGGTGTATTCTAGGTGGCTGTGGGAGTCGGTGGGCTTGAAATGGATATCGGTTTCCAGGTAGTTGGCAGAGATGGAGACAGAGAGGTCCAGGATTGAGACACAGGTATCAGAGATGGTCCAGGTGAACTTAAGGTTGAGGTGGAAGGTATTGGTGAAGTGGATGAACTGTTCGAGCTCCTCGTGGGAGCATGAGGCGGCGCCAATACAGTCATCAATGTAATGGAGGAAGAGGTGGGGTTTAGGGCCAGCGTAGCTATGGAAAAGGGACTGTTCCACGTAACCTACAAAGAGACAGATATAGCTTGGGCCCATGTGGGTACCCATGTCCACCCCCTTTGCCTGTAGGAAGTGGGAGGAATTGAAAGAGAAGTTGTTGAGGGTGAGGATGAATTCGGCTAAGTGGATGAGGGTGTCAGTGTATATGTGTGTATATATATATGTATACTTTCCCTTAACATTTGCTCCACACTCGCCTCCAACCCCATCACACCCAGCACATTTCCTTGCAGCTGCAGGAAGTGCTACACCTGCCCCTACACTTCCCCCCTCAACCCCACCCCAGGCCCCAAGAAGACTTTCCACATCAAGCAGATGTTCACCTGCATATCTGCTAATGTGGTATACTGTATCCGCTGTTCCCGTTGTGTCCTCCTCTACATCGGGGAAACCAAGCAGAGGCTTGGGGACCGCTTTGCAGAACACCTACACTCGGTTCGCATAAACAACTGCACCTCCCAGGCTCGAACCATTTCAACTCCCCCTCCCATTCCTCAGACAACATGTCCATCCTGGGCCTCCTGCAGTGCCGCAACGATGCCACCCGAAGGTTGCATGAACAACACCTCGTATTTCGCTTGGGAACCCTGCAGCCCAATGGTATCAATGTGGATTTCACAAGCTTCAAAATCTCCCCTCCCCCTACCGCATCCCGAAACCAACCCAGCTTGTCCCCACCTCCCTTATCTGTCCTTCCTCCCACCTATCCCCTCCTCTCACCTTAAGCCCCACCCCCATTTCCTACCTCCTAGCCTCATCCCGCCCCCTTGACCTGTCCGTCCTCCCTGGACTGACCTATCTCCTCCCTACCTCCCCACCTACACTCACCTTTACTGGCTCCATCCCTGCCTCTTTGACCTGTCTGTCTCCTCTCCACCTATCTTCTCCTCTATCCATCTTCTATCCGCCTCCCCCTGTCTCCCTATTTATTTCAGAACATCCTTCCCCTCCCCCATTTCTGAAGAAGGGTCTAGGTCCGAAACATCAGCTTTCCTGCTCCTCTGATGCTGCTTGGCCTGCTGTGTTCATCCAGCTCTACACATTGATTGGTTCTATTTTGCACAAATCGTCATGAGAAGGATCATCTGAAGATTATGTCCAATCCACAATAGTCCCAAAATAAGGTGAGTATTACATTGTAGTTTATCTTCTTTCACACCAATCAAATTGACACAGTTACTGACAGCCACCACAGGTCCTAATATTCACTTAGCACATAGAACATAGAACAGTACAGCACAGGAACGGACTCTGGCCCACGATGTTATGCTGAACGTGATGCCAAATTAAACTAACTCCTTCTGCCTGCCCTTGGTCCATAACCCTTCCTTCCTTGCATATTCATGCGCTCCAGACTTCTACCGCTTTCTGTGTGAAGAACTTGCCCCTCATGTCTCCTTTGAAATTTCCCCCTCTCACCTCATGCCCCCTACTATTCGACATTTCAACTCTGGGTAAAAGATTCTGACAGTCAACACTGTCTGTGCATCTTATAATTTAATAGACTTCTACCAAGGCTCCCCTCAGCCTCTGCCACTCAAGCGAAAACAAACCAACCTTTTCTGGCCTCTCCTTATGGCTCTTCCCCTCTAATCCAGGCAGCAACCTGGTAACCTGCTTCTGCACCCTCTGCCAAGTCTCCGCATCACTCCTGAAATGTGGTGATCAGAATTCAATGCAATACTCTAAGTGTGACCTAACCAAAGTCTAATAAAGCTGCAACATGACATCCTGACACTTGTGCTCAACTCCCTGACCAATAAAGGCAAGCATGCTATATGCCTTCTTTACCACTCTATCTACTTGTGGGGCCATTTTCAGAGAGCAATAGATTTGAAGCCGAAGATCCCTCTGAATATCAATGCTGTTCAGGGTCCTGCCATGAACTGTATACTTTCCCTTAACATTTGATCTCCCAAAGTGCAGCACCTCACACTTACCCAGATTAAACTCCACCTGCCATTTCTCCATAATTTGAAGAATTACTGACCATTTGTTAATTGTTCTGTTTCTGTGGTGTACTTTCATTTTTAACTGTTATTACGGTACATTCTTTTGCCATTATCAAGGCCAGCTTAACAACATGATGTCCTTAATTTTGGTATCAACAACCACATTTTGAACTATAATCACCGGAGTGGAATTGTAGATACCTGTTAGTAGTGGAAGAACTGTTGACTGATTATTTTCTGCATTTGATGATGTGGTCCTTGTACTGACTTCTATACCAAAATTTGGATGATCACCTGTGACATAATCTGAAATGAGAACAGGAAATAGTGTGGAGACTCAGAAGATCAGGCAGCATCAGTGGCAGGAGGTGAAAAGTGATCACTTCAAGTTGGATAAGTAAAAAACAAACTTGGACCTGGATTCTACATTGTCAGTTGATTTGGTGTGTCAAAGGGAATTATAATGTTGATAGTTGAAATAAATGCAGCCAAGTGTCAGATACTATCAAACGCTTCATTGGCAGACAAGGGCAGACATTCGCTTCTCTCTTCTGGAATTCAACACATTTGTCCCAGATTACTTTATTTCACTTTACTTTCCAAGGGTATTGTCCAAAAGTCAGTTGTCAAGTGAATGTGGGAATCTGAGTTTGAATTATAATATGCAATTGTTTGACAAGGAAGTCACCATCATCTGCATCTCTCAGCATCGTGTTACCTCAAAGGAGATTGAGTATGTCGAAGGATGCTGCTGAGTACATATGCTCATTCCCAACTGAGGGAAAACTGTTCTCCTACAATCTTCAATATACAATTTGCTGAGTTAAGGGATAAGCTAGTTACAATGTTGAAAGCTTTTCACAGTGATACTTCATCATTTAATGAACTTGGAATCACTACTGGAAACAAGATTATACTTTATCTCCCTTGAAGTATTAATTTTGTGATTCACTTCCCATCAAAAGTGTATTGCATGTACAGTTCTAAATAAATTTTACATAATTTTGAAAATAGTTAGTCTCATTGTCTTTTGTATCCAATCCTGCGGTCTTCAGTGGAGAGAGACAATGATGAGGACAGCGGACCAGACCCTTATAAAGTCTGAGTTTTAGTAATCTGTCCGCAACTTGTTAAAAAGTCTATCACGTGGATGGTAAAACTCTCAGCTGCTGCCTGTACTACAGGGAGATCCAAATCAACGCTTCAAACCTATTCAGACATTGGTTAGTTATGTCTTCCTCATACAGTAGGGACAGCATCATCTGCAAATCATGTCTGATCCATAGAAAGAGTTGAGGATTATTTCTAACTTATTTTGTCCCAGTCCAATCAGATTGGCATAGTTGCAGACTGTTGCCACAGGTCCCAAGATGAACTTATTTGAAGAATTACTGGTCATTTGTGAATTGTGCTTTTTCTTTCATGTACTCTGATGTTTTAACCAATGTTGTCATAGAATCATAGAATCCCTACAGTTTGGAAACAGGCCCTTTGGCCCAACAAGTCCATACCGACTCTCAGAGCATCCTACCCGGACCCATTCCCCTACAACCCACCCAACCTACACACCGCTGAACACTATGGGCAATTTAGCATGGCCAATCCACCTAGCCGGCACATCTTTGGACTGTGGGAGGAAACTGGAGGACCCGGAGGAAACCAACATTGACACGTGGAGAACGTGCAAACTCCACACAGACAGTCGTCTGAGGGTGGAATCGAACCCATGTCTCTGGCCCTGTGAGGCAGCAGAGTTAACCACTGAGCCACTGTGCCTCCCCACATATTTGCTTTTACAATGATCAAGGCCAGTTAAAAAAATCTGATATCCTTCATTTTGGTATTAACAGCCACATTTTTCTCGTTAGAGTGAAATTGTAGATACCTGTTTGTGGTGGGAGAATTGTTGACTGATTATTTTCTGCGTTTGGTGATGTGGTCCTTGCACTGTCTTCTATATCAAAATTTGAATAATCATCGGTAACATGATCTGAAATGAAAACAGAAAATGGTGTAAGGTCAAGCACCTGTGGAAGGAGAAGGAAAACGATACTTCAAGTCAATAAGTTAAAAACTGTTTGGACTTGGATTGTTTATTCTGAGTTGATTTGGTGTCTCTGAAGGGAAGAATCAAATGCAGTTTTTATTTTCCAAATGAAGCTGAGATATCCTCAATGTAGAGCTTATGTTGTAATGGTTAAATATGCTTATTTGACAGTTTGTTATGAGTGTAGAATTACTGATAATAAAACAGCTTGAAGAACCTAATAATTTCAGTGTATTGACCACCCTGAAATCATGAGCATACATCTCCACTTCTGACCTTAAGATTACACAAAGGCCACTTACATTGCTGAAGATGGGTGTATTGAGTGCTCATCATGAGGAACGGCTGATTGATGTGCAGTAATGCAATAATGATTCATCATGACATGTACAAGTTCAGATGGTGGAGAGTTTAGCCCTCAATGCTTTTGAGTCTGATTTTGCTCATGTTCCTTCAAGCCAAAGGCTTTAAAATGCTGTATTGTGTTCAAGGGCAGATATTATCATTTCACCTCTATAACTCATTTATCCCTATTTAGAGCAATGCTGTCAGGAGGTTTATTGTTAAGTGCTCCAGGAAACGATAACAATGAGAGTGGGAATACATAGTATCAAAGATAGTAATAAATGCCGATGCTGGAGTCGGAGATAACAGTGTGAAGCTGGAGGAACACAGCAGGTCGGGCAGCATCAGAGGAGTAGGAAAGTTGACGTTTCGGGTCTGGATCTTTTTTCAGAAATGGGGGAGGGGGAAGGGAGCTGGGAAATAAATAGAGAGGAGTGGTGGTGTGGGGGAAGATAGGTGGGATGGTGATAGGTGAATGTCGGTAGGGAGTGGTGGGGATTGGTCAAAGAGGTTGGAGGAGTGGATAGATGGGAGAGAAGATGGACAGGTTGTGGCACGTCAAGGAGGCGGGAATGAGAGGGAGCGTTGGTCATGGGATGAGGCCAGGGAGTAGGGAGATTTTGAAACTGGTAAAGTCCACGTTTAGGCCATTGGGCGGCCTGTTCCCAAGGCGGAATATGAGGTGCTGTTCCTCAGTTTGCGGGTGGTGTCATTGTGACACTGGAGGAGGCCCAGTTTGGACATGTTGTCCAGGGTGTGGGAGGGGGAATTAAAATGGTTTGCAACCGGGAGTTGTTTGTCACGAACAGAGAGCAGGTGCACTATAAAGCAGTCTCCGAGCCTCCGCTTGGTCTCACTACTGTAGAGGAGGCCACATTGGGAGCAACGGATGCAATAGACCACATTGGCGGATGTGCAGGTGAACGTCTGACTGATGTTCAAGGTTTGTTTGGTGTCTTGAATGGAGGTGAGGGGGGAGGTATAGGGGCAGGTGTAGCACTTCCTGCAGTTGCAAGGAAAGGTGTCAAGGGTGGTGGGTCTATAGGGGAGTATGGACTGGACGAGGGAGTCGCAAAGAGAGCACGGTCTCTACGAAAGGCAGATAGGGGTGGTGGGGGAATATATCTTTGGTTGTGGGGTCGGATTACAGGTGGCAAAAGTGATGGAGAATGATACGTTAGATATAGAGGTTGGTGGGGTGTTATGTGAGGACAAGGGGGATTCTGTCTTTGTTTTTGTTGCGGGGAGGGGATGTGAGGGCAGAGATGCGGGAAATGCAAGAATTGCGGTCAAGGGAATTTTTGACCACAGAAGGGATGATGTTGTAGTCGTCGAAGGAGGAGGACATTTGGGATATTCGGGTATGGAACGTCCCATCTTGTGAGCAGACATGGCAAAGGCAGAGGAATTGGGAGAAGGGACCGCATTCTTGCAGGAAGATGGGTGGGAGAAGGTGTAGTCTAGGTAGCTGTGGGAGTTGGTGGGCTTGAAATAGATGTCGGTGATGAGATGGTCACCAGAGATGGAGACAGAGAGGTCCAGGAAGGAGAGAGAGGTATCAGAGATGGTCCAGGTGAACTGGAGGTTGGGGTGAAAGGTGTAAGTAAAGTTGATGAACTGTTCAAGCTCCTCATGAGAGCACGAGGCGGCGCCGATACAGTCATCGATGTAGCGGAGGAAAAGGTGGGGGTAGTGCCAGTGTAGCTGTGGAAGAGGGACTGTTCCACGTATCCTACGAAGAGGCAGGCATAGCTTGGGTCCATGCGGGTTCCCATAGCCATCCCCTTAGTCTGTAGGAGGTGGGAGGAGTTGAAGGAGAAGTTGTTAAGGGTAAGGACGAGTTCAATTAAAAATCAAACGTGTGCTTTTATTCACTTGAATTCACGAGACATTTTCTGGGTGAGAATCCAGATTTTGTTCCAAGCATTGAATATATATATTTGAACAGCAGGTGAATAAGATATTGGCAGGTCACCCATCGATCTCAACTTCACTTTAGAACATAGAACAATACAGCGCAGAACAGGCCCTTCGGCCCTCGATGTTGCGCCGACCTGTGAACTAATCTAAGCCCATCCCCCTACACTATCCCATCATCATCCATATGCTTATCCAAGGACTGTTTAAATGCCCCTAATGTGGCTGTGTTAACTACATTGGCAGGCAGGGCATTCCACGCCCTTACCACTCTTTGCTTCGTAACCCTTCAAACCATGACTAATGAAAAAAATCTGTCTGTCTCTTCCTTAAGTTAAATGTCCCAACATCCACCACTCTCTGGTGTATTGAATTCCACAGATTTGCAACCCTTTGACAGAATTTCTTTTCCTCCTCACTTCTTTGAAATTTACATAAATCTAGGATCTCTCATTCTAGATTGTCTCACAATAGGAAACATGCATTCTACATCGACTTTGTCAGTCCCTTTAGTATCGTATTTACCTCAAGTAGCTCTCCTTTCATTCTTTGAACTTGAGAAGGTGAAGGCCTAAACAGCTCAATGAACATTTACAAGAAAAATCCCTCACCTCTAGAATCAGTCTAGTGAACCTTCTTGGAAGTGCTTCCAATGCATCCAAATCCATGCACAAGTAAATGGGCCAAGAACATATGTAATAGTCCAGGTATTGTTGAAAGAATGTTCTGCTGCTGGGAGTCGGGAATTATTAATAAATGAGATACCAATATGGTTATGTGATAAAAAGGTGTAGAGCTGGATGAACGCAGCAGGCAGCATCAAAGGAGGAGGAAAGCTGATGTTTCGGGTCTGGGCCCTTCTTCAGAAATGGTTATATATGGTTATAACCAATGTGGTTATATCACTTGAACTCAGAAACAAACATGGGATGCACACATTACTAGGAATGTACTATTGACCATCATGTTGTGGGCGAGAATGAGAGATTCAAACATACGGAAAAATTATTGAGGTCTGAAACCATAATGCTGTAATATCTGGGAATCAACTGCCCCAATATTAACTGAGATAACCACAGTGTGAAAGGGGCTGAACTTAGAAAATTCCTGACATATGGTCAAGTGAAATTTATCAGCAATCATGTAACAAGCCCAACAAGAGAGATATAGTTCTAGATAACAAGCATGGGGCTGGATGAACACAGCAGGTCAAGCAGCATCATAGGAGCAGGAAAACTTGACGTTTCGGGCCTAAACCCTTCATCAGAAATGGGGGAGGGGAAGAGGGTTCTGAAATAAATAGGGAGAGAGGGGGAGGCGGATAGAGGATGGATAGAGGCGAGGATAGGTGGAGAGGAGGCAGACAAGTCGAAGAGGCAGGGATGGAGCCAGTAGAGGTGAGTGTAGGTAGGGGGGGAGGGAGGAGATAGGTCAGTCCAGGGAGGACGGACAGGTCAAGGGGGCGGGATGAGGTTAGTAGATAGGAGATGGGGGTGTGGCTTGGGGTGAGAGGAAAAACCGGTTAGGGAGGTGGAGATGAGCTGGGCTGGTTTTGGGATGCGGTTGGGGGAGGGGAGATTTTGAAGCTTGTGAAATCCACATTGATGCCATTGGGCTGCAGGGTTCCCAGGCTGAATATGATTTGCTGTTCCTGCAGCCTTCGGGTGGCATCACTGTGGCATTGCAGGAGGCCAAGGATGGACATGTCATCTGAGGAATGGGAGGGGGAGTTGAAATGGTTCGCGACTGCTTGACCTGCTGTGTTCATCCAGCCCCATGCTTGTTATCTCGGATTCTCCAGCATCTGCAGTACCTTTTATCTCAGATATAGTTCTAGGTTTAGTTTCAGGAAGTGAAGCTGGCAGGTGAATGAATAAGTAGTAAATGACCACTATGGAGGTGGTCATCAAAATGCAATTAGATTACACACCATTTTAATGTGGAAGGCAAATTTTCTGAAGCTGAGCAGTGTTCATCTTTCAGCACAAAAGTAGTTTTCAGAAAAATAGGAACATGCATTTGCAAATTATGGACTTATCACCTCATGAATGCGTGCAGACAAAAATTGCAAGTGACTACACTATCACAAGGGGAACTTTACTTACTAAGATGTTATCCAAATTCAGTTGTCATATAAATCTGGGAAATTGAATTTGAATTACAAGAGGTAATTGGTCTGGCAAGGAAGTCACCAACATCTGCATCTCTCAGCTTTGTGTGACCTCAAAGTATATTGTGAGCTTGAAGGATGTTGTTCAGTTCATGTGCTCATGAAGCCCCTTCATTCAGCTCTTCTTGTGGTATGAGTATTAGAATTACATAAGGGACATTCAGGTTCATTGGTTTCATTACTCCGTCCATCAGAGTGACAGTACTGCTCAGCATTATATCAGAGATAATTGAATCCTAACTAGGGGAAAAACTGTCCTGCTAAAATCTGCAATGTACACTTTGCTGAGTTAAGGAATGAGCTAGTTTAAATATTGAAAGTTTCTCATAGTGATACTGCATCATTTAGCAAACTTGGATTTACTATTGGAAACAAAATTATACTTTCCAGCACAACAAAAACAGAAATTGCTGGAAAAGTTCAGCACGTCTGGCAGTATCTGTGAAGAAAAAGATGAAAGTTAATATTTACCCTTCCAAAGCTACTGGAATTTTCCAGCAACTGCTGCTTTTGGTTCTGATTAACAGCATCCGCAGTTCTTTTGGTTTTTTTTTACTTTCTAGCCCTTGAACTATTAATTTAGTGATTGAATTCCCATCAAATGAGTATTGCATACGTGGTTCAAAAATTTTTACATAATTTTGAAAATAGCTGGACCCTAATTTAGACCCCCAGTATACAATCTAAAAATCTTGCAGTAGAGAGTGTCAACGAAGAGGACTGCTAATAAGACTCTTGAATTGGCTGAGATTTAGTAAACTGTTTACAATTTCCTGTGAATGGTAAAACTCTCAGCTGCTTCCTGTACTACAGGGAGAGCCAGGTCAATTCTTCAGACCCATTCAGTTATTGGTTAGTTATGTCTTCCTCATCCAGTAGGGAGAGCATCATCTGAGGATCATGTCTGATCCAGAGAAAGAGTTGAGGATTATTTCTAATTTATTTTATTCCAAACCAATCAGATAGACACTGTTGCTGACTGTTGCCAGAGCTCCTGATGTTAACTTATTTGGAGAATTACTGACC